>CM010608.1:27515573-28178451 GCA_003430845.1 Xanthoceras sorbifolium | reverse complement strand
AAATATTCAAATTTTAAATTTTTGGGTTTGTTGAAGAAGAAGAAGAAGAAAAAATAATTTTTGGGTTTGTTGAAGAAGAAGAAGAAGAAGAAGAAGAAGAAGAAGAAGAAGGAGGTTTAGAGAATGATCTAGAGTTAATTTGTTTGGATAAGAAAAAATATTCAAAATTTTAAATTTTTGGGTTTGTTGAAGAAGAAGGAGGTTTAGAGAATGATCTAGAGTTGATTTGTTTGGATAAGAAAAAATATTCAAAATTTTAAATTTTTTGGTTTATTGAAGAAGAAGAAGAAGAAGAAGAAGAAGTTCAAATTTTTAAATTTTTGGGTTTGTTGAAGAAGAAGAAGAAGAAAGAGGTTTAGAGAAGAAGAAGAAGAAGAAAGAATATTCAAATTTTTAAATTTTTGGGTTTGTTGAAGAAGAAGAAGAAGAAATATTCAAATTTCAAATTTTTAAATTTTTGGGTTTGTTGAAGAAGAAGAATATTCAAATTTTTAAATTTTTGGGTTTGTTGAAGAAGAAGAGGAAGAAAGAGGTTTAGAGAAGAAGAAGAAGAAGAAAAAATATTCAAATTTTTAAATTTTTGGGTTTGTTGAAGAAGAAGAAGAAGAAAGAGGTTTAGAGAATGATCTAGAGTTGATTTGTTTGGATAAGAAAAAATATTCAAATTTTTAAATTTTTGGGTATGTTGAAGAAGATGAAAGAGAATAATGATCTAGAGTTAATTTTTATTTCTAATTATTTTAATAGTTTAATGGTAAAAAGATAATTTTACTTTTACTATAGTAATTTAACCTTAAAGTTAAGGTTAGTCAAACGTTTGGTCAACGATTTAGAGGGAGGTTTGTGCAATTAACCCCTTTTTTTTTTTTTAATATCTAACACCTTAGAGCATCTCCAATGCAAATATGTATTTTTGAGTATTTAAATATTGTCATATCAGCATTTCTAAATAATATGGATCTAACTTGTCAAAAAAATTATAGAAATGCATATTTACTTCTCCAATATAAGTATCTAAATAGTAATTTCGAATCAATTACCACAGCCATTTGTTACATTTTCTCTTCAATTTAATATGACAATTAAATGCATTGAGAAAATGTTAAAATTATTTTGGTGGAAAAAGTTGGAAATCATAGTAAGCATATCAAGGAGGATATCTACGATTAAAAACTCTACTTAATATTTTCTAACCTTTTTTTTTACCGCATTATATTAATATTGAAGTTAGATAATTGCACTGGAGAGAGTGTTTTTTTTTAACTTTTTCAATATAGATCCTATGTGGCACTCAATTTTCTCAAAATACATAATAATATTGGATATGCTCTTACGGGTGAGAAGATCTCAATTTTATTAAAATGTGCTATTATCATCTAACTATGAGTTCGTTTGGAAGAGCTTCTCCGAGTAGAGTTTTTAAGAGTAGATCTTTTTGAAGTAGAGCTTTTACAAATAGAGATTCTAAGGAAAAGCCGTTGGTCGTTTGGTTGTCAATTAAAAAAAGTCTTTTAAGCTGTAGATTGTTTGATTGTATTAAATTTAAAAAGCTCTTTTAAATGATAGAATTATCAAAAATGGCATTAAAGAATTTTAAATATAAAAAAAATAGAATAAATAAATATTCAAACAAAACATAACAGTAAAGAAAAAAAAAATATATAGTGCAGGCAACATACTGTAAAAGAAAAAATAAAAAAACTATAGCAAAGTAGCAAACACATGTGCGGCACACAATCATTCATAGTAAAATAAAATTTAAACAAGTAGAGCACATGGCAGTGCATAACATGACAGTAAAGAAAAAAAGCATAGCAAAATATATATGTTGTAAAAAAAAAAATAACAAACAGGGCGGCAAGACAATATATAATATAAAAAAAAAAAACTGAACAAACATATATGTGCAGCAAGACAGCACAAAAAATAAAAAAAGTAGAATAAACATATATGTACGGCAACTGTAAAGAAAAATAAAATAGAACAAACATACATGTGATTAGAAAGATATAAGATAAAAAGAAACTCACAGGTTAAAAATAAATTTTTGAAAATTCAATGCATTGAGAGCAGTGAAGTTATGTTTTATATTAAAAAATTAAGTTAGTAGGGTTTATAATTTAAAAGGGTATTGTGGAATTATAAAATATATTAAGGTTATATAAGATATTTTAATATTTTTTTAAAAAGCTCAAAAAGCTCTACTTGGAAAAGCTCAAAATTTGAGCTTCTCCGATTAGACGTAAAACAATTTATTTAATCATCCAAAAGCTCTACTGAGGTGGCAACCAAACGACAAAAAAAAATAAAATTGAAAAGAGCTTTTGGAATTAAATAAGTTCTTTTAAACAGTAGATAAGCTCTTCCAAACATACACTATATATGCAACCATAAAATTGGTAGTTATTAACATCATTATGATTATAATTGGATAACTATTCCCAAAATATAGAGTAAATTTTTTTTTACCCTTATTTTTAATTTACTAAATTGAAGATTCAATTTTTTTCCTTTATTAAAAGGGCAAAAATCATTTAGGTCCCTAACTTATCACGAAATATTATATTTTGACCACTCTTTTATTTTTTAACTCCCGAAGTCCCTAACTTTTTAAAAATCTATCAATATAGTCCTTCTGTTAGTTAACAATTAGTTAAATTTAACAGTCATAGGGGTATTTTAGTCTTTTTATATAAAAATAATAATTTCTATTAAAAATTAATAAAAACTTATTAAACACAAATTTAATAAAAAAAATTAACAAAAAAAACATTGCAATTGGAAAACTGATGGGAGAGGCGCAATTAACCAAAAAAAAAAAAATATCAACTGGAAAACTGATGGGAGGAGACGGTTCTTCAATTTATCTTATTTAATAAGTTCTATTTAAAAGTTGAAAGAAAGTTCGAGTTAGAACGTGCAAGTTTCATGCTCGAGATGTGGGCACGATAGGCATTGGCACCTTTATTCCCAATTTTTATGACAGGTTTATATATAAGTTAGAATTATACACTTTTTATTTAATAATTTCAAATTATATATTTTTGAACTTTATTCCCAATTTTATTCTTTAACCAAATCAAAATATTATTTAGACAAAAAATAATAATAATAATAATAAAATATGGGATGAAGGGGAAGCCTTTTTGGAAAAAGCATCAATTTTAGATTAATATTATTAAATTTTAATATATAATGTTATTTTTTAAAATTTTTATTTATTGTAATAATTTTTTTAAAGGTTTTTAATTTTAATAAAGGAAAAAAATTGAATTTTCAATTTAATAAATTAAAACCAAGGGTACAATGGTCAAAATACACATTCTATCATGTTTTACCGTAAAAAAAATTGGTCAAAAGGACTAAATTGATGGATTTTTAAAAAGTTAGGGACCACGGGAGCTAAAAAACGAAACAGTAGTCAAAATGTAATATTTCGTAATAAGTTAGGGACCAAAATGATTTTTGCCCTAATTTTTAATATAAATTATTATTTTTATATAAAAAGACTAAAATACCCCTGTAACTATTAAATCTGACTAACTGTTGACTAATAGAAGGACTAAATTGATGAATTTTTAAAAAGTTAGAAATTTTGAAAGCTAAAAAACAAAATAATAATCAAAATATGATATTTCGTAATAAGTTAGGGACCTAAATAGTTTTTGCCCTTAATTTTACAACCATTTAAGAGGAGTTGATGTAGACATGGCCAAAGGAACCGGACCGGCGGTTCCGGTTCCAAATTTTCATCAACCGGAACCGGGACCGGGGAGGTCCCGGTCCCGGCCCGGTTCGGTTCCTCCCCAATTTTTTTGGAACCGGCGGTTCAACCGCCGGTTCCAAACCGCCAGAACCGGCCAAAATAAAAAAAAATTTTGAATTTTTTTTTCAAATTAAAAAATGAAAAAAATTTAATAAAAAGTTAAAAAAATTAAACTAATGAATAAACCAAAGGTAATAAATCATTGTGGATGGATAATTAAAACTTTAGAAATGTGTACATATATATATATATATATATATATATATATATATATATATATATATATATATATATATATATATATATATATATATATATATGCAAAGGTAGTTTCAAAATATATTCACTTTCAATGTGGGATTGGTTATATATATAGATAAGTAAAGATGGTTCAAGTCTTGTACACTTTCAATGTGGGATTTGAGAATATAGTCAAAAATGGTCTACACTAGTCCCACATTAAAAGTAAAAGAGAAGTGTAGGAGATGAAGTTTTATATAAAATGATAGTAAGTAGTCCCACATTGAAAAGAAAATTGTAGTGTAGGAAGTTGAGTACTTATAAGTAGTCTCACATTGAACAAAAAAGAGAAGTGTAGGAAGTTGAGTGCTTATAAAAGGGATGAGTATTTGTTGGGTTATGATTTAAGTGATATGTGGCCCAACAATAGTATTGGGTCATTTACTCATATTTATTATAAATTATTATACGGCTCAACAGTGTTGGGATATATATATTAGTAAAAAATTAAAAAGTTCCTACATATATATATTAGTATACATATATATATTAGGATATATATATATATATATATACATATATGTTGGGATATATATTAGTATACATATATATACATATATGTTTATATATATATATATATATATATTTGTTTATATATATATTAGTAAAAAATTAATTTTTTTTTAAAAAAAAAAAAAAACCGAAACCAAACCGGAACCGCCCGAACCGGGCGGTTCCGTGAACCGCCGATTCCGGTTATTTTTTTTAGAAAACCGGAACCGAGACCGATTGTTCCGGTTCCAGAACCGGTTTTGAACCGGAACCTAAGGTTCCGGTTCAAAACCGCCGGTTCGGTTCGAACCTCCCGGTTCGAACCGAACCGGGGCCATGTCTAAGTTGATGTACAATTATTATTATTTTTTAGTTTTCTTTGGTCTTTAGTGAAGTTGATTGTCGGCCGAAAGATTAGCACTTAATTCCTTTTAACATAAAAATTGAATCTTTATTGCCACTTTTAGAATTATTATTGGCCCCACAACAACTGTAAGAAAACAGAGTGGAAGTCTATAAAAATCCAGACCTTCTGGGTCCCATCCACATCATAAAATGGCGCCCCAACTCTCGATGCCTGTTTCCAAACACTCCACGATCACCCTCTCTCTCGCTCTGTGTCTTAGTTTCAGTTCCCACGTGACTCACTCACTCAATCAAAAACACACCGCTGAGTGCTGCTGACTCACTGTTCCTACCTCCAAAAGCAGACACATAACAGCTAGCCAACGCCTGGCCAACCCAGTTTTTCTCTCTACTGAAGATAATATACCCACCAAAATTATTCAAACATAGATAGGCTTAGAGATCCAATGCTCTCTGGTGGACGGTGTTGTGTTTCTTTCTTCTTTCTGGTTGTCTGGTGGGTGAATGGTTGTTTTGGAGGCGACCCTTATGTGTTCTTTGACTGGACCGTCTCCTACATCACCACCTCTCCTCTTGGAGTAAATCAAAAGGTTATCTTTCTCTTCTCAACTGTTTTTTTTTCTTCACTTTACATATTTTGCTGTTTTAAATTGTCCTTGTTTGGCTGTATGAGTTATGTTAAATTGTGTAGGAGAATTTAGAAGATTTCTTTTTACGTTTGATGGGAATTTTTTAATAGTTGTTTAAGAACTGAATTTGCCAAAGACAAGATTATATTATGTCTGAATATATGAAAACTATGATTACATTGTGAAGTTAAATGTTGCCAACTAGAACCCCGTGTAGCAATATGTCAAGCTATCATCTTTGCTGGTGATTGAGAAATGTATGTAACATTAATTATAAAAATGCAGCATACCGCTTCATATTTGCTTCTCCGGTTCTCATATATGGAGATTGACAAAACAATTGTATCATGCATCACGCATGTGATGGTTTGATCTCGTTCTGATATTTATACCATAGTGAGTGATATTGTGAATTGCTAAATTTTATCTTTACCGTTTCTCCAGGTGATTGGGATTAACGGGCAGTTTCCAGGACCAATTCTGAATGTCACTACAAATTGGAATGTTGTTATCAATGTTAAGAATGATCTCGATGAGCCAATTCTTCTCACATGGTAGAATTATTTCCACCATAAAAAGAGCGAGTAAAGATGGTAATTCTGTTAACATCACTTAAACTTTAATGCAGGAATGGCATACAGAATAGGAAAAACTCTTGGCAAGATGGCGTTTTAGGGACAAATTGTCCTATTCCTGCTGGTTGGAACTGGACATATCAATTTCAGGTCAAAGATCAGATAGGAAGTTTTTTTTACTTCCCTTCGCTAGACTTTCAGAGAGCTGCCGGTGGATACGGGGGAATCATCATAAACAACAGAGATGTTATTCCATTACCCTTTGCAATGCCTGACGCTGATATTACAATCTTTATCAGCGATTGGTACACTAAGAGCCATAAGGTCAGTATATATTTTTGTGTGGTTGACTGTTTTTGGTGGATGTTAGCAATTCTAGTTAATTTCGGGGTAAGTATTAAAAAATAATTGCGCAAACAGAAACTAAGGAAAGATGTCGAGAATGGTATAGACCTTGGAGTTCCCGATGGTATCCTCATTAATGGGTTCGGCCCATATCGTTATGACACGGCATCAGTTCCGGGTGGCATTGCTTACCAGATAATAAATGCTGAACCAGGTATATTCTAAAATGTGTATGTGATGGTTGGTTTTCTGCTATGTATTGTAATGAAGCATTATGTTGAAGGTATTTTCAATTTGCCAGGGGAACCAAATAAAGACACTATGGGTTGTATAGATTGTAAAGGTCAAATAATCATTATCCAGGTGTTTGAGACGTGTCACACATAAAATAGTAGCCGTCTTAGAAGTTTTAGCTTGATATTTGTATGGAAATAGATTGGTGCCTTCCAATTTATGGAAAACTGATAGGAATGGTTCCAATTACATGATCATACACACTCCTAAAACTTTTAACTTTACATGGAAGGAGTGCGTTCAGGAGTTACAATTCGTTTCTATTTGTCTCTCAAGAGTCTATGGCACTTTAACATGATAGTCAAACTCAAAAGTGTTATGATAACATAATACCATTGGCAATAATCTTTTACTTAAACTTTGATTGTTAGCTAAAGATTTTACATGTTATCTGAAACAGGAAAAACATACCGCCTTAGGGTTCACAATGTTGGAATCTCAACCAGCTTAAATTTCAGGATACAAAATCATAACTTACTTCTCGTCGAGACTGAAGGGTCATACACAGTTCAGCAGAATTACACAAATATGGATATTCATGTGGGTCAATCGTACTCATTCTTGGTTACAATGGATCAAAATGCTAGCAGTGATTTCTACATTGTTGCCAGTTCTCGGTTTGTGAATTCATCGGCTTGGGATAAAGCTACAGGAGTGGCAATCCTGCACTACACCAACTCTCTGGGACCTGCATCAGGTCCTCTTCCTGATCCTCCTAATGCATTCGACACATATTTCTCAATGAATCAAGCTCGATCCATAAGGTTGTAGTTGATTATATCTTTCATTAGATTGGCAAAGGGATATAGCAAATTGTTTGTTGAACTTTTTTGTTTTGTTCATTCATTAACCTTCCCCATGCACAAAAACGAGCAGTTGAAAAGATGACTTCATCCCTGATCTGGATGTTTCAACTGCATAAAAATCATGAACATCTTAGAGAAAATTAATGCTAATTTAAAAGCCATGAAATTTCCACTATTTGTCCTTGTGTCTTGTTACATAGTTCTAATACCTTTGTGGCTATCATAATCTTTCTCATGCTACTGCATGTATAGGTTGAATGTCTCTGCTGGTGCTGCTCGTCCAAATCCACAGGGATCTTTTAAATATGGTGACATTACTGTGACAGAAGTATATGTACTTCTTAATAGACCTCCAGAGCTAATAGATGGGAAGTGGCGTACTACCCTCAATGGTATTTCATACTTTCCACCTTCAACACCCCTAAAGCTTGCTCAGCAATTCAACATTCTTGGGGTCTACAAGCTTGATTTTCCTTATAGACTGATGAACAGACCTCCCAAAGTCGATACATCTCTAATTAACGGTACTTACAAAGGTTTCATAGAGATCATATTTCAGAATAACGATACTTCTGTACAGAGCTATCATATGGATGGCTATGCATTCTTCGTTGTAGGGTGAGCTTTTAGTTTTGACATGCTTTTCTGTCTCTTTTCCTATTTTATGGGACTTCAAATATTCTGAAATTAAAAAAATTTCCTCTCCAAAATGTAGTATGGATTTTGGAGTGTGGACAGAGAATAGCAGAGGCACATACAACAAATGGGATGGCGTTGCACGCTCTACTATACAGGTAATCCTCTGTTATGATCTTGACACCTGACGCTCTTGTATGAAGCCATTTGTTAAAACATTTTTTTTCTGGAAAGCTTTAAGAGGATGGAGTGACAAAAACATCACAAAAAAGGAAAATCAGCAATTATAATATATTATATGTGCCCATGCACACATGGTCAACTTCTTTTCTTCTTTTGTCGTATGTTTAGGCCAGTCATTATGGACAACAACCTTCATCTTTCTCACCTGATTACAGGTTTTTCCTGGAGCTTGGACAGCCATATTAGTTTATCTTGACAATGCTGGCATTTGGAACCTGCGCACAGAGAATCTCGACTCATGGTATCTTGGCCAAGAAGTTTACGTGAGCGTTGTAAATCCAGAGATCGACAAATCTGAGCCCTCCGTGCCTGACAATTCCATATATTGTGGTCTGCTTTCATCCTTACAACAGTAAGTTGTTACAAACACAACTATTTTGTTGTTTCGATCAACTCAGCATATATGTCCCATGGAAAATTAATTACGGAAGTCTTATTTCAGATTGAACCTCTGCCTTTAATTATGTATTGACTTCTGGTCATTCTTTTATTGTTATGTAGATCTTATGGATATATTGTTAAAGATTGTGCACAATCTTCCCATGAAATCCTCACATAATTTTTGCAGTTCTTCCATCTGTTGAGAATTGTTTATGGAATCGAAAGAAAACTTTATGCTATACATTGTCGTTAAATTACTCTAATGGAAGCCATACAGATTGAATGGTCTTGTGCAAATGGAGTTCATTTAATTATCCTTATTCCAACCTTCTTTACTAATACTTTGTTGCATTTTCTTCCCTTCTGCAGCGACCAGGCCCAGAGATTTATGTTTTCTGGTGCATCATCAATTTCCAGTGCAAGTAGAACAGTTTTATCTGCATTAGTCATAACCCTCTTTGGGTATTTTATGAGGTAACACTCTTTGAAACGAACTGTAAACTAGCATTATAATCTAATTCTCCAAACAGGAATAGTATTACTCCTGTCCAAGGGATAATAGCGAGTTAAACAACATTCGGCTTCAATTTGTTTCCAAGGGGAATGGATTCAATGTACAATTCTTTTGGGGATAAAAGTCCTTGTACCATTTGCAATTGTAACATGTATTGTTGTAATGTAACACTATATTATGGAAGTAATTGCTTATTAGTATTGATTGAGGTGAGCTATTGCTGTATAAAGAATTTGTGAAGTTTACTTCAGCCTTTGAAGTCATTGTAGGTCTTATCCAAATGGAATCTTCTTGGATTGGTAAAGTTGATAATATTTTTTTTTATGATAAATTACAGCTCACTTATATGAGGTATCCCAAATTACAAGTGGAGTCAACTTTTAAGAAAATTGACTGTAGACCCTCCTGCCGTTAGTATTGACCGACAGTTGACCGTTAAAAACATATAAAATTTATGACATATTACATATGTTGTGGGTGATATTTAAATTGGGTTTGTCGTATTATAAAACTGTCCTAAGACCCAAAAAAAGGAATTTGGGCCTAAGAGGTCCAAACGGGTCAATATAATTTTATTAAAATAGAGGAAGTTCTCAGCAACAATGTAGAAAACAGGATAGCCGAGCATTTGTTCGAGCTACTTCTCGGACAAAGCGTACAAGGGAAGCTTCAAGTCACTTGCTATAATTAATGCTCCTACAGATTCCTGTCACCCATCAAATCAGGTTTGCAACGCCGGTTTAATCATTATTTTGTTCAGAAGCTGTGCGTATTAAATACACCTGACAACTTTAAAAGCACAACCATTTAAGGCTAATCATAATCATTTAAGGCTAAGCATATTTACACCACAACATTAATGACGATGTAACTCGAGCTATACAGCCGATCATTTCCCTTAAATACAGTTACAAAACTATCATGATTGAAGAAAGAATGATGCGACCAACCATCAGAGAATAAAACGAAACCATACTCAGGCCGGAAAAGGGAGATCAGAAGAATATTGGTTTTCTATAAATATCTCTAAAAAATATGAATAAGGTAACATTTTATATATCAAAAACCCTAGAATCTTAATAATTTCTCACAAGATATTTTATTCTATCAAAACTGACTTGATTGTCGGAGCTTAATTGCCGGTACAAGTCTGGCACTTCTTAACGACCCTTCTTTGATTACAGGTTTGATCATCCGAGAATTTGTTTACCTACTGTTGACGTACGAATATGGTCAACGTAATTAACAGTAATTTAAAGGGAAAAAGTAAATAAAAGGATTGACACAAGAGTTTTTAAAGTGGTTCGGTTTGGAAAAATGCCTACATCCACTGTTCTTAGTATTTCGAACGAGCTCGCTGGAAGTACGTGCGGAGCTCGCTTATATGTGTTTTTTGCTATAAAAATTGGTAACCCTTTTAACAGAGATGATCCGTCCCTTTTATATTATGAAGGGGTTGGAGTCATTATGTTTTATATGGAATTTAATTACAGAAATTAGGGACCAAATTATATCCCTAAGAATCATTTTCTAATTGAAATAGAATTACTATAATTAAGGAGATTGAGATTGATTGGGGTTTTGCTAGTTGACCGAACCAGATCCCTTTATTCTTGGGATTCTTCCTTTGATTGGGGATTCGAGCTAAGTGCCATGTGGGCTGGATTTTTATGCGAGCTGCAAATAAGCCTTTGATGACAAGTGGCGCTTGATCCTTTTAGGCGCCCTTAGGGTGGTAGCTCGTGTATGGCTTTTTCCTTACGATGGAGTGGGTTCGCCCATTGTACCGTGTTTTCATTAACTTCTTCCGCTCGTTGGGCCTTACTGTTCCTTTTTGGTCCGTATGGGCTTCGTTGATCCGTTTGGGCTTTTTAGTGCCTTTAGGTCTATTTAGGCCTAGTGAAATTTGGCACATAACACCTACTTTCATCATAGTCGAGCACCTTAGCAAAATAGCCGACCGCTTTGTTGCCTCGTGCATCGTGTTTGACAACAGTTGACCACGTGATCAAAAAATCATTATCAACAATTTGGCATTAGGAGGAGGGTTGTGTTTGATTCCTCTAAGGATACCTTGAAACAATGGATCCCCGTGACCAAAGTGAGGAACGCAACCCCTATCAAATGACACCAACGGAGAACCTGCTATCTCCAATCAGACAAACCTCCTGGGTTTCGCCATACTAGACAGTATGGCAGATGCTTCACTCCCACCTCCTCCAATCACTTCACAAACAGAGATGTCCATTTAGAACAGGGACCAGGCTAGATATCATTTCCGAAAACTCATGGAGATCATGGGCAATAAAGTTACTACTCCCCTAGAAGGGAGAGATAAAGGAAGTACAGGTCCTAGTAAAGGAGGTACAGGTCATAGTAAAGGAGGTCCATCCCACAAGACACGTGCCGACAAAGGAAAAGAGCGTTACAACCCCAGGAGCTTTTCTTAAGCGAACCCCCATCTTATTCAATTAGCAGCTTGTAGACCAAGAGGAGCCCAGTCCGAAACAAATGTAAACACCATCGACAAAATAGCCAGAAATCTCATTCCAGCACAAGATGAAGAGCACGAAAAAGACACGACCACACTATAAAAGTGATTCTAGCCAAAAGCAAACAGAATCTGACGAAAGTCAAGCATTGAGTTATAGCGACAGCTTTGTCGAGGACAAGAACCTCATGCGAGGAGAAATCCAATGATTGAAGGAAGGATTAGAGTAGGTCCAGAGTGGGAATCGACCCCCCAACAGCACGACTCAACACTCTGACACAACAAGCAAGTTCACAAATACAGTGTTAGGAAAGAGATTCTCTAGGAATTAAAAAAATGCCAGCCATGAATGAATACAAGGAGGATAGAGACCTTATGGAGCATGTCTCTTGCTTTACCACCCTCATGAGGACTTAAACTCGAGATGATAGACTGCTCTGCCAAGCTTTCCCGATCACCTTTGGAGATTTAGCGGGAAGTTGGTTCATACAACTACCCCCGCACAACATCGGCAGCTTCAACCAGTTCAGTTGAGCATTTTCCTAGCAATTTATGGGAAGTGTGCAGAGGAAGAAATCTTTATCTCATTTATCTTCGGTGAAATAGGGTAGGGAACAATCAATCAGGAACTACCTCTCACATTTCAATAAGAAGACAATTTAGGTGGAGGACTTCAACGGCGCAGCCGCTATCCATATATTCATAAATGGTCTATAGAGCAGAGCTTTTTCTTTCCAGTTGAGGAAGTAGCGACCTAAGTCCTACCCAGAGATGGTAGAAATAACAGCCGATTATGCACGCGCAGAAGAGGAAGAGATAGCTCAAGGAAGAAATCTCGTGCATGAGACTTGTCCAAACGAGTCTGACTGCCAAAAAGGTCCGCATAATAAGGGAGATACTGACAGGTCCCGAGGAAGATGTCCCCGTGACGATCGACGAGAAGCTTACAATCGGTTAAGAGAAAAAAAGCGAAAAGAAAATAGGTTTGATCAATACACACCCTTAATGAGAGGGCGTGAAGAGATACTATCAATCGTTTAAGACAAAGGGATTGTGACATGGTCGGGGAAAATGACATCGGCACCCCAAAAGCGTGACAAAGATAAATACTGTCGTTTCCACCACGACCACGACCATGATACATCAAAATGCTACCAATTGAAGAACCATATAGAAAATCTAATTAGGGATGGCCATTTAAAAGAGTTCATTCAGAAAAAGGATGACGACGAGCGTTTATTTCAAACCAGGATGCCATCAGGGATGACAACATATCATCCGTGAGAACCTATAAAGTCAACTCGCCCTCGAAGTCCTAAAAGATCTGATAGGCAATCTGAGAGCCTGAAGGCCAGTCCTATCAACACCATTCATGGAGGACCAAGAATCGGCACCAGCAATAGAGAAAGGAAAGCAGAAATAAAAGAAGTATCTGAACAGGGCGAACCTCGGACGTGAACTTCATTCACAGGAACATTAAAAGACAGAAAGAGGGTTGAGACCCGATATCATTCACGACAGAAGACGGAGTGGGAATTGACGCAAAACCAAATGATGCGATCATTGTAAAATTTCAAATTGCCCATAGGGACGTACGGCGTATAATTATTGACAACAGAAGCTCTGCTGATATCCTGCCCTTATCAGTATTCGTCCAGTTAGATTTTAACCAAAAGACTTGGAACAGTTCAACACTTCTTTCCCAACATTTGACGGAGCAAAAATAAAGCAGTGGGGCACTGTAATACTTTTCGTGAGGATAGAGACCAAGCCATGCAGAAAAACAGTGCTAGTGGAGTTTGTTATAGTAGATATACCCAATTGGCCTTACAATGCCCTGTTGGGAAGGCCTTTTCTCAAAAAAATCAGAGCAGTGACAGCCACATACTACCTCAAAGTGAGATTCCCCACTGAAAATGGGGTCGGAGAGATAAGAGGCTCCAAGAAATCGCTCGGCAAACTAATTTATCTGCTTCAAGGATAAGGGAGTCGCTGAAGAGTGTTGGATTGAAGGAAGAAAGTGAAGAAGAGTCCTCTACTGGGGGAAAGAGAAAGGTTATATAATGTTGTTAGATAGATCACCTATCAGATGCACAAGATTGCTCAACTGGGAGAAGCTACCCTCACGTAACATAGTTTTTTTTTTTGTGCCGTCAATAAGTGGGAAAGAATTAATCTTACAAACTGACACGCTCACAACGCGTGGGAATAATTCCAAGTGCAGGATGTGTCGAAGTAATAAATTCCTATGAGTACGGGGTCGAATCCATTAGGAAGTAGTGGTACTAATCCTAAAAACTAGATATATAAACTACAACAAGAAAATAAATCAAAGATTGTTTGGAAATTGATTATACTAAATTAAACTACTAAAACACAAAAATAAAGCGAGACGAAATATATGGAAGGAAAGCTAGGTGGTCACACGGTCCCAATTCGGGATAAGCTATTATGAAGCACGTTATTAACGCGATAAGACTTCTACAACTAAGGTCACACCACATTGTATGGGTCACGCAATAGTGTGTAAATTCAATCAAACACACATATGGTCATAGAGTGCATTTAATTGAAAACCATAGTTAATCTAATACCTATGTCAATTAAGTAATTTCTTATCGAAACTAACCTAGAATTGATTTTAGAGTCAATTAAGCCCTATTGCAATATAATGATTTCTCATGCAAATCACAATTATATCTAATTGCCATTAATCTAGATAGTTGCAAAATTACTTTCGTACATGTATAGACACAAGAATAAAGCAACCGATAGAATAAAATATACTAAAAAACATTACAATATGTATATATCAATATGGGACTTAATCAAAGAACTTGCAATTGCTTTCGCGATCGCATTAAACCAGAATAAGTTACAACAAGATAATATAAAAGTAATATCAGAGTCGAATCATGCAATAACACATAGAAAAAATATTACATAGTCAAATATCCAAATCCGTTCATGGTTCCTGCGACCACCTAATAACAAAACTAGCCACTCATACTATCGAAATAATAACAAGATAAGAAAAGGGATGCGATACAACCCATTCGATGATATCGAGAATCGAAACCTGCTCGTTTCCGGCTTAGACTTTTTCTCCATCATTCTTTGTCTTCTCTTGATGAATACTCGATGAAATTCGTGAGCTAACTTTGTGACGATGATTGATGATGAAGTTGGTGTGTTGTGGAGTGTGAGAGTGGTGAAAACTTGACAAAAATCATAGTTGGGAGCTGCCCCTTTTCGTCATGGTCTAAACCCCAAAAGTATGGCTGTATTCTTTTATTTATAAGTGACAGCTAGGGCGACAAGTTTCGTCATCCACGCGACCACTGCACCACGACCAGCGGTAGTGCCGCTTGGTTACGGTGCACACTGCTGCAATTAAACTTATTCCATGCAATGACAGGCGCGATCCCTGGTCACGACTGCTGCTATTCGCGTTGCCCCCTGATTCAGCTGGACGCTCCAGCGCCAGCACAAGTTGCGCGACCCCTGGTTGCGGTGACCAGGTCGCGTGACCTGCTGCTGATTTTCTTCACCTGCACGAGCCTGCTGCTACAATAACAATTGATTTGCTGAATTTCATTTTCTTCTTTTGTACGAGTTGACTTTGCCATGCACAGCTTACACATGTCTTCTCCCATGCAAGATGACAAAGCAATTGCACATGGTTGCTATGATTTCTTATTCTTCCACGTGCAAACCAAATGGTGGGCAAGCATTGGTCCCATGTTCCTCTCATGCATGCAAGCTAGCTACATGTTCTCTCTCATGCATTCGAAATTGCACGGTTTCACCTCGTTTTGTCATATATTTGCTTAATTCACTGGAATCGCCTAGTAGCTGCACAAGCTCACAAAACATATCAAATGTACCGAATATACTCGAAAATACAATCAAAAGAAATGGTCTAAGGGTCGTAAATATATAATAATAATTGACTGATCAAATACCCCCAAACCTCTCTTTTGCTTGTCCTCAAGCAAATCGGCATACTCCATGACGAAAAGCAAAAACACAACTAAACTAATACTTAACAAACAAAAACAAACTAAGCTATATCCATTTTCGTAGGATGAAAGATGGCACTTAGCACATACCACAAGCCTTTAAACCCTTAGGTGGCCCTAGTGGACGAGTTATAGTCTCGTGAGGGTTTACCAGCTACGATACCCACAAACGTCCTAAGTTGACCATATGCATAGCTAAACATCAAATTAAGTATATATACAAATACAAAGGCATAAGAATAATACAAAATTAGAAATCCAAAATACTGCCAACAAGTCTAAACATCCTATATCATACAAGATTTTGACATGCATTGCATTTATAATAGTGACACCTTCCGTACTAATAAACCACTAATGTAATTCGCCTCGACTCTAGTCTCACCAGTTTCACTGAATGACACTCAGAACCTAGGCTTACACTTTCAATTGCATATGACTAGAATTTATGAGCGAAGAATATCAAAATGTGTCATATGCACAAATACATAGAAAAAACGCACAGATTAACAGAGGACCTCATGAAAGATATCAAATGCTAAGAACAGAAAAATCAATATACACATATGTCAAATATTACAATTAAGCTTCCTAAGGAGATCAACAGGTCTTTATATGGTTGTAATGGGGCTTTGGGGTGATTGGCCCAAAAAGAACGATCAACTCACTTGGAAACCTATTGAGAGACTTCATAAAATTTTCAATTCGTGCAATTTCTCTCACAACTACCAAATTTGCTCAACTTTTCTTCCCTTCCTCTTCTACACCTTTCTTCTTCAACCTCTTTTCAAACTTTTCACTATTCATTTTTTTTTGCATCATACTCCTTTTCTTTTTTAGCCAACTTTTTTTTTATTTTTATTTTTTAATTTTGTTGGCTATCATTTGTTTTTCTGTACATTTCCCATCCATTATATCTTTTTAACTCCACTCCTCTTTCTCACTCAACACTTACACATTTTTCTTTTAATTGTCTCAAGTTTCCAAGCGTCAAAGGTAACGTCTTACAATTTTGGATAGGATTTTTGGACATGTAGGTCATACAATAAAAGGCTAATATGCGAGTGTTTGGTCGCGAATGGGATAGAGAGCACACAATTTAAGGACCAAAAATTAAGCTATTTAGGAGTTCACACACAATGCTTGGTGTTACACCTTTTTGTACCCGCAAGTATACGGGGTCGGCACAAGTAATACAATAATGAGTAAATTATCGTCTCCACAGATATATTTAGGCGTTGAGTACTAAAGTTAACTAAGTCTATTTCTATTTGGACAATCGGATGGTTTAAAAGAACGAATTAAAAGATAAAAATATAAACACATAAAAATAAGCAAACAACCAATATGAGAGATTAGTTAAGGTATTTGAATTCTCCTAATTCATCCAATTGAGTTTCATGAAAGTACATTGTCGTAGTTTAATTATTCATGTTGATGATCGTGTTTATCTAAATTATCCAAAGTCCCCTCTCGAGGTAAATCGGACCTATTCCACATATACTAATATCCTATCTCTCGATGGTATATCCAAGTGCATGAAAATGCATTAGTCACAATAAAAACCCTATATGATCACATAAGCAAATTAGTATATCTCTATCTAATTCTACTTGTGGTAGACATTACATCGAGCACGTTGTGGGCGTCTCCTCTCGGTACATAACACACAACCAATTTATCATCTAAATGTAGGCCTTTACATTCAAAAGCATTAAGCACAATAATACCACTCAACAACATAATAATCAACCACAACAAATTAAATAATCAATTCATTCAAGTTTCATAGAAAAGGATCCATCAAAACCCTAACTTACAAGTTTAGTTCATAATCAAAGATTCACAACTAAACATCTAATTAATAAAGAGAGTTACAAGCAAGAAAATAAAGAAGGAAAGGGATAGAAAAACTCTAGGTGTGATGAACTTTCATCCTCCTCCTCTTGTGAATTTGTCTAGCTTCCACTTTCTCCAAATCCAAGCTTAATGGTGAGATTTTGGCTCAAGAATTGAATCCAAACCCTCTTGTTTCCAAGATGATCTTCTTCTCCCCTCTTTGCCTCTTCTCTTCTCTCTTGGTCTTCTCCTTAGAGCTCTAGCCGAACTCCCTCTCTTTAGAGCCCTTTTTCTACTTATAGACATTGGAAATAAGGTTTATCGCATCGCCATCGCGACCGTGGGTTACTACCGCTGGTCGCGACGCTGTGGTCGCGGTGCTCACTGCCAAAAAATTGAAGTTTCATCACGACCGGCGTATCGCGACCAACGGTCGCGGTGCTCGCTGGTCCAAATTTCAGGATTGCGCATTGTTACGAAAATGACCATAACTTCCTCTAGAAAACTCCAAATCACGAAATGTAAAATGCATTGGAAAGTAGACATCTATATCTTTCCATACATATAAAGCTCAAAACCTAGTTCATCTTCTAGAATTTATGACGGCCTCCGAAACATGACTCGTGACTTAACTCTCAACATGAAAGTCGTGAGTCTGCGCACTGTTGTGAAAATGAGCATAACTTCCTCTAGAAAACTCGGAATCACAAACCGTAAAATTTTCCAAAAAGTAGACATCGTGACCTCTCCAGAAATATAAGGCTCTCAACCCAGTTCATCTTGTAAAAGTTATGGAAGCTTCTAAAAGATGACAGCTGTGCACTCCTAAATATTCAATTTAATTCACCAAGGCTCTTCAATTACGCACAAAACCTTATTACTTGTACACTAGATAAAAACATTAAAAACAACCGATAATTACCTGAGAATGGAACACAAGTAGGTGAATAAAGGTACTAGTGAAGGTCCATTTTTTATCAAGAAATGGAACCAACACCTGGATCATATCTCCAAAATATACTTAATTGAACATTCTACACATGCATACAAAATTTTTATAATGCAGTTCATTAACATCTAATGTAAACCTATAGAGATCAATCTACTGACAATAAAGCTCAAGAAAGTGTTTAAGAGTAAAAACAAAAATTCCCTTAGAATGAATACGTAATAAGCTTAAAATCTCACTAATTGAAAGTTTTCACATACTACAATGCAAAGACGTCAGACCTATACGATTAGATGCAAAAACTTATCGGCATTATTCTAGTTAATAACTTTGTACACTTAAATGACCTAAGCATTTATATATTATTACTCGATTATCTGTTTAGCATGCATATGGTTTCACTATCCTAACACAAACAAAACAAAACACAAAAACAACTAAAGACTCAAAAGATTGATGTACGTGGCGTTGTTATACCTAAGTCTTCCAAACGCAATTGCGTGGATGGAAAGTCTAGGTTTCTAGCCTATATACACCAATACGACACAAAAATACACAAAAGACAATAATACCCCAAAATCTAAGATAAACATTGTCCTCAACGTTTAAAATCCTAGATCCAAGGGAAAAACACAAACACATAATAAGAACACAGAAACAAAGAAACATAAAAACAAAAACAATCCTAATATCCACAACTATCACTTCACCCAAGCTCACTCTCCCGTACTTCATTTTCTCAACACAAGGCATAACACTTCTATTGGAAAAGCCAAATTGAATGAAAATGATAAAAACACATAATAAAAAACAAAAACAAAAAGAAACGAAATAAAGAGTTATCTCCCTCCTAGTGCTTTATTTAACATCTGGGCAAGATGCAGGACTCGAGTTATCTCTTAATGCACATCCAAAACTCTGTCTCCTGCATGGCCTGCAATCTGCTCATGCCTGCTCGACCGTCTACGCTTACCATGCATCCAGAACAACAACTGCTTCTTCAACTTCAGGCAGCCTCCATACTCCTCAAAATTAAGCTCGTCGTCAGGCGGTTTATTCGAACTAGGTTTGGGATTCTTTTTATGTTTGGCCTTCTTTTTAACCCTCAAGCCTGTTTTAATGTTTGCCGCTTCTGTGCCATTGAGGCACTGCTTATTTTCTCTCTCTAGCTGAGTACCTGAAACATCCAAAGAAAAACAATCACAAGAATTAACAGAAGGTTTCATAACATCAAATACTTGAAACTCGACTGTCTCGCACCAGGACTGTCATGGATAGTTTCCCATTCTGCACATTGATGATCATCTGTACTGTCACCATGAATGGTCTCCCTAACAAGATGTGAAGGTCTATCTCGATCGTCCTCGCGTCATCCATGTCCAGGAATACGAAATCCGCAGGTACGATCAGCTTGTCTACCTGGATGAGGATGTCCTCCACAATACCCCTCGGATACCGTGTCGACTGATCGACTAACAGCAGGGACATGAAAGTGGGCTTCAGCTTATTTAGGCCTAGCTGCATGTAGACCGAATAGGGCATCAGATTGATGCTAGCCCCAAGGTTTAATATGGCTCTTTCTTTCTTCACATTCTCGACGGTGATATCTATATTGAAGCTTCCTGAATTTTTCAGTATGGGTGGAAGCTTCTGCTGCAAGACTGCACTCACCGTCTCAGAGATCATCACTATCTCTGTAACACCCCCGACCCGATCCGCCGGCGACCGGGGAGACTACCGACTTTAAACTTTTTCAAACTTCATTACGTTCAAATCATTGTGAGCCCAAAAAATAATAACTTTTTACGAAATCGCAGAGTACCGTTTATTTTCGACTTCCAAAAACCGCTTTTCACAAAAATTCCAATACAATTTCCACACACTTCTATCATTTCAACTTGCGCCTCCTGCGTTAGTGCGACTTATCAAAGTTTATAAATAAATAATGACTTAACATTTACTCATTTTGTATAGATACAGAAGTCAAACTAGTTAATTACAAAACATTTTTAAATTGTATACAAATCCTTATTGCTGCTTCAGATATATATACACTACCAAATATAGCTACCCACTGTACAATCTCTGTGACTCGGTCTGCAACTTTCTCTTCCTTCAGTCTCTAGCCTCCTCTGGATTCCTGGTACCTACGCGTTAGAAACAAACTAACGCGCTAAGCATAAAGCTTAGTGGGTGTACTATAATCTCAATTAAATAAAATCATACATAACTTTTATTAATAAACAAATCACAATATATATATATATATATATATGTATATATATATATCAATTCAAATCATGTTCAAAACAATTACATTTCAGAATCAAAGCATATAATAATTTTAAGCACTTTAACTTCAATAATGAGGTCAATATAATTTCGATCAATAAAAGCATTCAATACACTTTTCAATTCCAATCAATTCTGGCCCGCTAGAATACTAAACATTCTAGGACTGGAATATGGGTCAACGTGACGTCCGGGGTTGCCCCGCAACAACAGTCACTGATATCAACGTGATTGTCCGAGATTGCCCCGCAACAACAATCACTAGTATCATTGTGATCGTCCGAGATTGCCCCGCAACAACGATCACTAAATCGGTGTGATTGTCCGAGATTGCCCCGCAACAACAATCACACAATAATAACGGCGCAGTACTGCTCAGTAAAACCCAGCTGGTATACCAACCTCCTATATCCATATCTATGTCTACGTATCCTAGGGCCGTTTCAATAAATAAATCCACAATCAAGTCCAAAATCAACATTTAATCAACACATCTCAAATTTTTATACAATATTATTCAAGAAAATAAACAATAACCATATAAAAGTCTAAATCAACTCTTTAAAACAAATTCGAATTATTCGAAATGCAATCAAGTGTATCAAGCATCCATCTCACATATTATTATACAAAAATCGAAAACGAAGATGTTCAACGAAATCAAAAACTGCAACGAAATCGAAACGAAACGAAACTAAAATGAAAACGTAAATGAAATTCTTCTCAAAACGGTTTCGAAAACGAGAGTACACCTACTTGGAATTCGTGTTTTTCGGTCAACAAACCGCGGTTCCACGATTTCTTCTTTCCTTTTCCTTTCCTTTCCTTTCCTCTTCTCTTCTTCTTCTTCCTCTTTTTCTTTTCTTTTCTTTCTTCTTCTTCTCGGCTCTTTCTCTCTCTTCTTACTGTCTCTCCTTTTCTCTCGCTTCTGCGAGAAGTTTCTTCTTTTTTTTATATTTTTTTCGCTACCGCGACCGCCGTCACGACCTGTGGTCGCGCCACCAGGTCGCGATGCTCACTGGAGTGCGCGCACCGCCTTCCTCGCGAGCGCGCCTTGGTCGCGCGAGTGGTCGCGCTGCTCTCTGCCCGTTTGTGACAATTTCATCGCGAGCAGTCCATCGCGACCTGTGGTCGCGGTGGCTGGTCGCGATGCTCACTGCCAGGTTTTGCCATTTTCATCGCGAGCAAGCCATCGCGACCTGTGGTCGCGGTGACTGGTCGCGATGCTCACTGCCCGAAATTGCGTTTTTCACCGCGAGCGAGCCATCGCGACCTGTGGTCGCGGTGATCAGGTCGCGATGCTCTCTGGTTCAGTTTTCCAATTACATTTACACCCCCTCAAATAGTAAAAATTTATTTTCACATATTTCACATATATCAAAAATTCATTACCCGAAATCCGGGATGTTACAATCTCATTCTGCTCATATTGTCTATTCCGCTTATTAAGTTCCCTAAAGAACTTCCCATAGGACGACATGATGTGGAGGACCACTTCTTTCTCTTTCTGCACTGGAGGACCTGTACTTGTACCTGTATCGATAACACACTGATCAAAAAGTTCACCCCTAACCCTGTTATCTACAGTATTACCACTCCGGAGAACGGTAATTGCCTTGGCTTGCTCTGGTTGACTAGGAAACTTTCCGGGCACCTTGTTCTGCAGGGCTTCAGCTAATTAGCCTACTTGCACCTCAAGCTTTCATGATGTGGCCTCCTGGTGCTGGAACATTTACAACAATTTATCAAATTTGTCTTCCACAGATGTTCTTGTTTGTTGAGAAGGTGCATCTTGTGAACCCTGTGTAAGTTACGGAAGCAGAGGTTGCTGTAGAGGCTCAAACCTATTGTAGTGCTACTGCGCTGAATACTGCCTTAGCTGCTACTGACTATCTCTCCAGGAGAAGTTTGGATGGTTTCTCTATTCTAGATTATAGTGATTGGAGTAGGGATCATTCCTTTGCCGCTGCTGATAAGGAATAATGGCTTATGCTTGCTTCTGCATTTATTCCGGAAAGGTCTCCCTGGATGGGCACACAGAAAAATCTTGCCCTCTGACTCCACAGATGGTGTAAATAGTTCTTATTTTCTGCCCACTGGATGCCACCAAACTCTGTACCTGTTTAGTTAGCTCAGTAACCTGTTTTGCCAGCCCAGTGTTAGTGTGCACTTCATTGACACCTTGTGTCTTCCTTCTTACACTCTTCTGTTATGAATTAGCGCCCAGCATCTCAAATAGCTCATATGCCTCATCCATAGTCTTCTCTTGTATTGCCCTTCCTGCAGCATTATCCACCATAGCTTGATAGTTCATACTTAGCCCATCATAAAAAAATTGATTCTGTAGCTCTAGTGGAAACCCATGGTGCGGGCACTGCATGATTAGCAGCTTGAATCTATCCCATGCTTCATGGAATGGCTCTCCATCTCACTGAGCAAAGTTGGTTATCTTCTTTTGCATCTCTGCAGTCTTCTGATGGGAGTAGAACTTTCCCATGAACTTTCTGTACACCTCTGACCACGTACTAAGAGAACCTGCTGGGAGTGTCAGTAGCCACTGCTTGGCTCTATCCTTAAGAGTGTAAGGGAAACACCGTATCCTGAGCTGCTCTTTAGACAACCTCTTAAGTGAGAATGAATGAATGAATGATGCTGTAAAATTTGCGTATGAAGGTTAAAGGATCCTCAGCAGCGATACTGTGGAAAAATGGTGGCATGTTGAAATGTATGTTCTTCTGCTTATAGTTTCTGGACAGGTCGTCCAGCAGGATACAAGATGGTGACGTATCTATGACTGGGAGTGCAAAGTCTTGCATGGCTCTCTATACTGCCCCCTCTGTATGCTCAATTTAAACCTTAAACTGCGTCTCTGATGTAGATGGTGGAGGTTCAACCGTGGTATCCGAGACTCTCCTGATGCGGTCTATCTGGTCGTTCAAGGGCAAGATTTCTCTTTCCTGAGAACGACGACCCTGCATGTAGCTCAAGTACTTGATAAGAAAAAATAAACAAAAAGAAAAATCAACGAAAAATATAAACAAGAAAAACTAATAAAATAGAAATTAAAAAGAAAACTAAAAAGAAGAGTAAAAACCTAGAAAAGAAAAATTAATCCTAGAATCTCTAATCTAAGAATTAGCTACCGAAACACTTCTCCGGCAACGGTGCCAAAAACTTGACACGCTCACAATGCGTGGGAATAATCTCAAGTGCAGGATGTGTTGAAGTAATAAATTTCCGTGAGTACGGGGTCGAATCCACAAGGAAGTGGTGGTACTAATCCTAAAAACTAGAGATATGAACTACTTGTATTTTTCACGAGAATACACTTTCTCCATTTAGGTTGTCTAGGGTACGAATTAGTACACTTACTCATTTTATCTTTATTTAAGAGTTCAATTTTAGTTCTTTAGTGGAATGAACTAAAATTAATGGATCGGACCTTAAGTAAATCATTTGTTGATTGTGATTAGGTTGTGTCTATTGTAGCTTAAATTTAGATAGCCCGTCAAGATTCCCAATCTACACAAACTTGAATGGATCACTAGTTATATACTACCGGATCATTTATTTGATCCATCTTAAGAATTGATTTTGGAATTTATTCCAAATGTTTTGAGAAATGCGTTCTTGTGTTGGATCAAGACACGTAGTAACTCGTCAAAATACCTGGGATGGGCGGCCAAGGGCGCGTGACCCCTTGGGCGGCCCTAAGGGATGTTTTTATCATCCTGTAAATATATTAAAGAATATAATTAGCACATTTAATATAAATGGGCTGTTGAATTATATTTAATATATTTATTAAAGGCATGTGTACTTGTTTCTTTTTGTAAGAATGAGTCTAGTTCACATGTGGACTTTTTGTGGAGGTCCAATGGGATTAATAAAATGGAAAAACAAAGTTTAGCCCATGTGTTTAGGGGTGGGCGGCATTAGCTAATATAATTAGCTAATTACTTTGTTGTATTTTATTATTTAATTAAATAAAAATTAATTAATTAAAAGTCAAAACACTTTTCTACTAGGAATTGGATTTCTAGTTTCATACTATTAGTGATAGTATGATAAATATCAAAAATCTTATTTGATAAGGAGATAAATAAAAGGAGTTATTTTTGATATTTATCAAAACTCTAAAGTTAACTATTAGTCACTTTTACGAAGTTTTGATAAGTCATTCAAATTATAATTATCTTTTAATTATAATTGGATAATACTTTTTAGAGTTGAGATTGAGTTGAACTCTACCTTGATAGGTTTTATGGTGAAACACAAATCCTCCCACACTAAGGAGAATTCGGCCACCATAAATAGAGGGCTAGGGGATTCGGCCAAACCTTAATGCTTATGTGCAAGTTTTGTGAGCTTTTGATAGCCAAGAAAAACTGCCCCCTACTCTAAGCAAAAGTTTGATTCCGCCCAAGAGAAAAAGAGAAAGAACAATTGAGTTCAAAGTGTTCTAAGTTTTCTCAGGAGGGTTTTGAGTGACTAACGAAAAAGAAAAGTTTTTTATTTCTTATTCTCAGGTACGCAATTCAAAGAAGGGAGCCCACACTTCAAGGTGATCCACATTCGTGAAGGATTGGAAGATCTTGCGGTTCATAGTCGACGCAACATCAAGCCTCATATTATACAAAAGGTATGTTACCTTTTGAAATATATGTTTAATTAAACTCTGGGTTAAGATATACTCTTTTTGAAAAATTTTTAAAAGTACCAATGCAAAAATTCTCTTTTTTGCGCCTTCCACTGCGCCATACTCGTGTTTTTCCTACAATTGGTATCAGAGTTAGGTTGTACCTATAGTTAATTAAATGTATATACGTGGATCATTCTTTTTATTGTGTATGGATAAATATGCATGTTTTTAGAAAGAGATGGCACTCTAGGAATTCTTTTATATATTACATTGGAATGTATGGATTAAATGAATTGTTATTGCTCGATTTTGGTCATAGAATTTCAATGTATTTTTTTTGAGTTGTAACAAGAAGGGTGGTCTATTATCACCATAATTTCCTTCTTAATAGTTGTTAAAAGTTTTTTATTATTTTTTTATTTTTATATAAAAAATGCTATAATTCGTTCGAGATTCAAAGACATGAAGGATTGAAAATTTGAAGCAGAAAAACCAAAACAACGGAGACCCGGAGCACCCGCACGCGCAAGCCAGCAGCGATGAGCTTTGTGCGCGGCCCACCCAAGGAAGGGCAAGAAGGCAATGCGCTCGCGCAACCAAGGAAAGTTGGGTGCTCACGCTCGCCCTAAGGGCAGCCGCGCGCGTGTCTCTCGCATGGTAGCGCAGGCGCAAGTCCCGTAGGGCTGAGCGCTTTTGCCCGTGGGCCCCAACGTCTTGTCGTGATCTTGGATGGACGGCAACATGAAGACTTGTTCGACAAATTAGGGTTAGGGTTTAAGGTTATCCAAACAATGTAATTTACTTGCTTTTCTAGGATGGACCAAAATTATAGCTATTTATTTTTGCGTAAATATTACATTGTTTATTCATTGTTTGACAACATGTCATGTAGAATATGAGTGCCGCTCATATATCTCTTTTGGTATGAACATGCATTGAATGATTTAGGTATCTAAATTGGCATCTAGATAACTTGGTAATCATTCTTTAGAATTCCATCACATGCCTTAAACAATTGAGTGGGAGAAGGTGTTTAGAACACCTATGGCCTCCAGGTTTAGTTGAGCTTTATATTTTGTGATAACCATCCAGGTAAGTTTATCAAAGATAATGGAATAACAATATTAACCGGGAGTCATGAAGTGGCGGGGAACGAACGCCGCAGAAAGATTGTGGTTTGGGTCGGCTCAGACAATGCGACCCCAGTCACATTCAACAAAGAACCAAGCCTTTTTTCGATACTTGTTAAAAGTAGGGAGCCTCTAGATAAATTCTCTTTTTTTGGATCAGAAGACGTAAGTATCCTTCCCGATACCCTCTTGCTATTTGCCCCGATTGAAAACCACCGGCTTGAATGAAAAGCGGAGAGATAGAAAGATCCTGGTTCATTAAGAGACGGCTTTAGGCCATAGCATCTCCTTATTTTGTTTGGCGAGAGAGGTGGAAAACCTAGAGATCTCCATAGTTAGTGAAGCGCCATTAGTGTTTGGTAGTCATTGGGCACAAGCTGAGCATGACCCGAACATACTTCGCTGAGGAAGCGAGCAATAAAGGGTTGAAGTGGCAAGATCACACCATAGCTTAACATCAACCCATATATTATGACCCCCCTTTAGGAGGGTTTCACGTCGCAACCGAGCAAGGAAGCGTAAACCTCACTGTAGGGGGAAGCTCGAAGTAGGAAGTATATTGAAGTAGATCATTAAGCGATTCAGAAAACCAGGACTTGAAGAAGAATATATGGCCATCCTCTGTGTATGATCCTCATTGTCAGAATTTTGGATGACTTGCTCTGTCTAATGACAAGAACCCTTCGCCATAAGAGCTGGTCGAAGAAGTGAAGAAGACGTAGAAGAATCACTTGAACTCAAGTCGATTATCTGCGCATGAGAATAATTGACATTAATAGGGATTGGTTCATTGTGGTCTCGCTTTACAAAGGCAGCGAAACCAACCTTTTTGAACTCTTCTATTTTCCGCCTGAAACGTAATATTCGAGCGTAATCCATTTCTAATTGAACGAAGGGACATGAGCAAAGGAAACTCACTAAGTAAACAAAGGAGAATAGCTCAAGCCGAGGGTTACAGTTCAGGAGTTGAAATGTCCGTGTCACTTGCTTTGAAACTAAAGAGTATTTTGAATCCAAAGAAAGCAACTTTGTGTAGAAAAGACAAAATGTTTCTTTTTCTAATGATTTCGCAGATAAAGACGTTGTAAGGAAAAACGTAATCGATTAAAACGCGCAGCGAAAGTTTTTGGGTTCTAAAATTTTTCTGCTTGATTTGAAACTTTTTTCAAAAAGAACATTTTTGTATACATGCGAATAGAAAACTAGTAAGTTACCTTTGTAGACTTTCTTGACTATTTGATTCCTTTTGTCACCACCAAATCTTTCGAGTTATGACCCGCGGTCTGACAATGTATGTATGGGCACGTCATGGATGTAGAGACGGAGGAGGATCACAGGCGAAAGAGAAGACAACCCTTTGTCTTCATTGGTCGGTCCGCATCTTGCAAGAGAGGGAGGAAAAAAAAACTTTTGTTTTTTCTTTTCTTCTTTGTCTTGGCCGAACCCTAATTTTTGCCTAGGGTTTGTGTTTTTTTTTTCTTGCTTGAACACTTGTGTTATGATATAATAGCAATTATATATCCCATCTCTCTACGGTTTGACCAAATCAAAATAGAATCCTCAATTCTATTGGTCACCTATAGAGATTCGAACTCTTGACCTGTAGGGACTTTTAAATAATCTAATTATTTAATTCTCTCTTTGTATTTGTCAAGATTCGATAACATAACCTTTTTAATTAATTAATAATTCCAAATTATCAATTTTATTTATTTATTAAATTATTAATTAAACAATCATATTATTTAATTAAATTTCTTTAATAAATTGTATCACTTTCGTAACACTATTAATTGGACTATCAAATTAATTAATCGTGAACCTCATTACCAACAACCATAAAGGCTAGCAAGAGGACATAATGAACCTACAATTTTGAGTTCCAATAATACTTAAAAATATTAATTAAAACTCTTTAATTAAAATCCCACGATTATTAACTTTGGAGTTACTCCACTAAAAACCCGAAGCTGAACTCTTACAATTGCAGATGTTTTACACAGTTTGAAATCTCAGCGTCCATCGATATAGCTATTTACATATGATATGACCCTCCACAAGTAGTTCATAATTAGAGCTGAGTCATAAAGTCCGTTAGACCCCTCTAATTATATCTTTTCCTTTAAGCATCGTTGATTATCTAATGAACAATTAAATCCTATCTTCCTTACGGAAGAAAGAGAGCGCTTATAATTGTTCAAGCTCCGAATCAACTCTTAAGGGAACGACTCATCTACTTCAATTAAGAAGAAGTGAATTCCAATATTGTGTTCAGATCTTCCCAGCCACAAGCCAAACTGCAACTCCAAGATACGGAGGTATTGATCGAGAAAACTATATTCGATCTCACTCATGATAAATCAAAAGTCACGATCTAATCTGAAGAAGTCGATAAGACACTCAGGATTAAGATCACCCATAAATAGTCATCATTTATCGATATTATATGAATCTCATATCCTAACGGATCGTGGTTAGAGATTCATATAAATCGTGGCCCAGTCCTATATGATCTCATCATATAAGGTGACTCTATTATCATGTCAACTACATGAATGGTCTAGGATAGGATCACTGTACATTACAGAATGGACCGCAGCAGTAGATCAACCATAAACAAAGTACTTAGCTTTATTTGCTTTTTACGGACTCTTTATATTACAAGTCTAAAAATGAATCCTCTTGTATATGACTTCCTGTATACTCAGATTGAGGTTACATTTTGCAATCTTGGATGTTACATGCACATTATATAAACGTATGAACTTGAATAAACACACTTTAATTTGAATGAATAATAATTACTTTTATTAATGTTTAATCTCATTTACAATTACAAATCTTTAGGCTATAAAACCCCAACAATCTCCCACTTGTACTAAAGCAGGTAAGATATGTCTTGTAAACCTAGTCCCTCTAGGTGAACTTCAAACACTTTAGTCGTTAAGGTCTTTGTAAATGGATTAGCTAGGTTATCCTGCGACATGATCTTCGTCACAGTCACGTCTCCTCTCTGTACTATCTCTCTGATGAGATGATATTTTCTCTCTATATGCTTCCCTCTTTTGTGGCTTCTTGGTTCCTTTAAATTATTCACTGCACTACTATTATCACAATACAGTGTCATAGGCTTATCCAATCTGGAACGGCTTTCATATCATTTACAAACTTGCGGAGCCATATAGCCTCCTTAGAAGCTTCACAAGCCGCTACATACTCGACTTCCATGGTGGGATCAACAATACAAGATTGTTTGATACTCCTCCACACTATGGCTCCACTACCGAGGGTGAATAATGACCCAGATATGGATTTCCTAAAATCTTCGTCTGACTGAAAGTCAGAATCTGTATATCCTAATTGGATCAAATCCTATGCAGAATATACTAGCATATATTTTCTCGTTCTCCGAAGATACTTGAGAATAGTCTTTACAGCAATCCAATGATCTAATCCTAGGTTGGACTGATATCTGCTGGCTACTCTCACTGTGAAGTAGATGTCGGGTCTCGTGCATAGCATAACATACATAAGACTACCTACTGCTGACGCATAGGGAATACATCTCATATCCTCAATTTTTTGAGGTGTTATAGGACACTGTTCCTTATACAAATAAACTCAATGACTGGGAGGTAGATTATCTTTCTTGGAGTTCTCTATAGAAAATTGCACAAGTACCTTGTCGATATTCGATCCTTGAGACAATGCTAACAGTTTGTTCTTGCGATCCCTTATTAATAAGATCCTAAGAACATAACTTGTCTCTCCCAAATCTTTCATTAGGAATTGGTTAGTAAGCCAACTCTTTACTTCTGATAATGTTTCCTATGTTATTCCCAATGAGTAGGATGTCATCAATGTAAAGCACCAGGAATACTACTCTTTTATCAATAATGCACTTGCATATACAAGGCTTATCAACGTTTTGCTCAAAGCCATAGGTTTTGATAACCGTATCCAACCTAATATTCCAAGACCTAAATGCTTGCTTAAGTCCATAAATGGACCTTTGCAATTTGTAAACCTTTTGCTCTTGATCTTGGGATGTGAATCCCTCTGGTTGCATCATGTATATGCTCTCATCAAGATTGTCATTCAAAATTGCAGGTTTTGATGTCCATTTGCCAAATTTCGTAATTGAAATAGGCATATATGGATAATACTATCCTAATAGACTTAAACATAGCTCATAGCGAGAAGGTCTTTTTATAACCGACCTCCTCCTTTAAGGTATAACCTTTTGCCACTAGCCTTGCCTTGACGGTCTCTACCTTTTCGTCTACTCCTCTCTTTTTCTTATAGATCCACTTACATCTTATGAGTTTGATCTCATTAGGTAAGTTTACAAGTTCCTAGACCGAATTGGAGTATATGGACTCCATCTTGAGATTTATGGCTTTTAGCCATTCCTCTTTGTCAGAATCCTCCATTACATGTCTAAAATGACATTATCATCGGAAACAACACCTTGTGCCTCTCCAATACCTAAATAGCGTTTAAATTGTTGTACAACCCTCCCACTACGTTTAGGTGGTAGTGTATTCTGATTAGGAATCGTCTGACTATCAGACGTGGATGGAACAATAATCTTGTCAACAACTTTTGTTGATTGAGCACTGGTCGAACCAGGTTCTAGCTCTTTTAATAAGATATTCAATCAAGGTTTATGATCACTCATATAATCATCTTCAAGAAATGTTGCGTTATCGATACAAACACTTTTTTTTCTTGATAATTATAAAAGAATCCATATCTAGTTTCCTGAGGGTACCCTACAAGCAAGAATACCTGTGAACGAGGTTCTAATTTTCCACTTCTGTTCTTCAGTATATGTACCGGACATCCTCAAATGCGAAAATATCGTAAACTGACTTTACGACCATTCCACAACTCTTGAGGATTCTTAGGAGCAAACTTGGCTGGAACTAAGTTCAAGATGTATGCTGCCATTTACAGTGCATATCCCCAGAAGGAATATGGTAATGATGAGAAGCTAATCATAGATCTTATTATTTCCATTAGGGTCATGTTTATCCTCTCTGCAACACCATTCTACTGTGATGATATTGGAGATATGAGTTGATATACTACCCCATGCTCAACCATGTAGTCTTCAAACTCTTGGTCAAGATACTCACCTTCACGATCTAATTGTAGAGCTTTGGTTGTTTTACTTAATTGGTTTTCAACTTCAGCTTGGAATTCTTTAACATTTCAAATGTTTTCAACTTACGTTGCATTAGGGAAACATATCCGTATTTGAGTAATCATCAATAAATGTGATGTGGTACTCATAATCACCTCTAGCTCTAACACTCATGGGTCCGCAGACGTCTAAGTGTATAAGCTCTAGTGGTTGTGTAGCTCTAATTCCTTTTCCAGTAAAAAGGCTCTTAGTCATTTTACCTTCTAGACAAGATTCGCAGACAGGTAAAATACCGATCTTTAAATCATTTAAAGGTCCGCCTTTTATTATTCGGTCTATTTTTTCAAGGTTAATATGGCCAAGTCTTAGATGCCATAGATATGTTTCATTTTCTTGATAAACTTTCTGTCGTTTTGTTTTAGATTTTTCAACCTTAAACATTTTAGTGTTAAGCAGTGTTGTATGAATTAATAGTCTTAAAACATACAAGTTATTTTCATTTGTTCCAGAACAAACATTCATTCTATTTCTTGAAATAATAACAGATTTATTATTAAAAGAAAATTTACAAGTAATTTGGATACATAAATCAAATTCCTTATAAATCTAGGAATGAAATAGACATTGTTCAATAAAAGAAAAAGATTATTTGTTTGTAGTGTAACTACTCCCACTGGTCGTGCTGAAACGACATTCCCTGTTCCAATGCGTATAGTTAAGGACCCCTTCTCTAGCTCTGTCCAAGAATTAGTATCATGTAAAGAAGAACAAACATGGTTAGTGGTGAAGGGAGAAAAATTTGATTTATCGAATAAACACAGCGGAATTAGGTTTTAAAATTTTTTCGTTTCTCGAAAACTCTTTTCACAAAGATTTGTTCTTGTACATACGCGAGTAGAAACTTTAGACTACAATTATCTTTGATGCGTTTATTGAATCTTTGACTTCTTGATTCACCACTAAGCCTTCCGAGCTATGACCCGCGGTCTAACAACGCGTGTGTGGGCCCATCAAGGATGAAGAGATGGAAATACAGAAAAGAGAAGAAGACAACACCTTGTCCCTCTCCCTAGGCCGGCTGCACCCTGCAAGACAAAAAGTGTCAGAGAAAAAAAACTTTCTTTTTTCTTCTTCTCTTTTGGTGTAGCCACACTCTCTTTTTCTTTTTGGTTAATTGCCTTAGATTTATTTTATAATAACATATCATATATATAACTCTAGGGCTTTATTTGACCAAGTCAAAGTAGGATTCTAAATCCTATTTTATTTTGGTCTTCCCTAGAGTTTGAACCTTTGACCTCTAGGACTATTAAATAATCATATTATTTAATTCCTTTTGTCCTAGTTATGGTTTGAACTTGCAACCTCCTATTTAATAATTAAAATAATTAATAATTAATAATTAATAATTTTTATTTAATTATTAAATCATTAATTCAGTAATCATATTATTTAATTAAATCGTGTCACTTTCGTAACATTATTAATTGGACCATCCAATTAATTTACTGTGACTCTCGTTACCATTAACCATAAGGGCTAGTGAGGGGACTTAATGAACCCACAATTTTGAGCTCCAATAATACTTAGTAATATTAATTAAACTTTTTAATTAATATTCCATGATTATTAACCTCGAAGTTATTCTACTAAAAACCCGAGGCTGAACTCTCATAACTGTAGATGTTTTATACAATCTGAATTCTCAGTGTCCATTGATATAGCTATTACATATAATATGATCCTCCACAAGTAGTTCATAGCTAGAGCGAGGTCATAATGTTACCCCTCTAGTTATATTTTTTCCTTTAAGTATTGTTGATTCTTTAATGAACAATTAAATCCTTTCTTCCTTTACGGGAGAAGGATAGCGCTCATAATTGTTCAAGCCCCGAATCAACCCTTAAGGGAACTACTACTCATCTACTTCAATAAAAAAAAAAAAAAAGTGGATTCCACTAATGTGTTATGTTATGTGCCCAATTTCATTAGGCCCAAATATACCCAGAAAATGTGGCTCGGGTTAGCCAACTAGGCCAAACAGAATTGAGGAAGTCAACAAGGCCCAATGGGCTAGAGAAGTTAATAGAGCTCAATGCAACAAACATGTCCATCCCAACAAATGTGAAGTAGTGACTCTATGCGAGCTACAACACCTAAACAACTTGGGAGATTTATACACACCACCTCTCATCAATAACATAGTTCCAGCTCGCATGACACTCAGTTCAAAGCTCCAGATAGAGAAGAATCCCAAGAATAAAGGGATTCGATCCGGTCAACTAGCAGAGTCCTAACTAATCTCGAATACTTTAATTAGGATTAGTTAGTGAAATCGGATTCCCTAGTTTCCATCACCATTGTTAAAAAGACCTTTTAATTTTAAGTTTATAGACCATTTAGATTATAAGTTACAAATCACAACCATTGAATTAGTTTTCTAGATAGTGTTAGACTTGGTTAATTTCAGTATTCAATCTTTAAACGTCCTCGTGGGAACGATATTCGGAACTCACAAATTCTATATTACTTGTGTCGACCCCGTATACTTGCGGGTACACAAAAGGCGTCACAGTACATTAGCAGCTGATATATACGATTTTGTTATCCTATTAGTATCTGTAAATGCATATGGTAACTGATTAACAATTGTTTGAAGATGAACTACCTTGCGCACTTCATTCTCACACTGAGCTGTATATAGATCTAAATGAATTAAACTTGGAACCTTCCAAGAAAATTTTTACTTCTCTTCAAGAGAAGTTTTTCTTTTCCCTGGAGATGAGAAATTTGTCTCATCAAAATAACAATATGCAAACCTTGCAGTGAAAAGATCACTAGTCAAAGGTAACGGATCTTAATGAGAGATTCATATAAATCGTGGCCCAGTCCTATATGATCTCATCATATAATATGCCTTCATTCTCATGTCAATTTCATAAGCGGTCTAGGATAAGACCACCGTACATTACAGAATGGACCGCAGCAGTAGATCAATCATAAACAAAGTACCCTGTTTTGTTCGCTCTCTACGGACTCTTTAGATTGCCTGTCTCAAAATGAATCATCTCTGTATATGACCATCATTTACTCATTCTGATATTACATCATGCAATCCAAGATATTCTTGCACAATACAAATGTATTACTGAATATAAAACATTTATAAACTTGAATGATAATCTGAATAATTCTTATTAAGTCTTTAACCGTTTACAATTACAAGCTTTAGGGCATAAATCCCAACAGCACCTTACCTGTTTGTGAATCTTATCTGGAGGGTAAGATGACCAAGAGACCTTTTACGGAAAAAGGGATTAGAGCTACACAACCACTAGAGTTTATTCACTCAGACGTCTATGGACCTATGTGTGTTAGAGTAAGAAGTGGTTATGAGTATTATGTCACGTTTATTGATGACTACTCAAGATACTGGTATGTTTACCTAATGCAGGGAAGTCGGAAACCTTTGAAAGGTTCAAAGAATTCCGAGATGAAGTTGAAAATCAATTAGGCAAAATAATCAAACCTCTACGAGACAATTATAAGGAATTATTTGATCGTGGGGGTGAGTATCTCAACCAAGAGTTTGAAGACTATATGGTTGAGCATGGGCTAGTATTTCAACTCACGGCTCCAGGTACACCACAGCAGAATAGTGTTACGGAGAAGAGAAATAAGACCCTGACGCCCTGTTTGGAACGCGGGATTAGCTCAGGATTGAACAATTTTAGTCCCTATCCTATGTTTGGTGAAGTGAGCAGACATGGGATTCATAAACTTGTGTACTAAATTAGTCTCATTTTGACCGGACTACACAAACCCACCCCACCCCTATTACTAATATCGTTCCTAATATCATTCCCACGAGGACGTTTAGAGATTGAATACTGAAATTAACCAAGTCTAACACTATCTAGAAAACTAATTTAATGGTTGTGATTTGTAACTTATAATCTAAATGGTCTATAAACTTGAAATTAAAAGGTCTTTTTTATCAATGGTGATGGAAACTAGGGAATCCGATTTCACTAACTAATCCTAATGATACGAGACAATTATGCATGAATGTTCAATCTAATGATTGATGATCATGTTATCTAGTTATCTGAAATCCTATCTCAAGGTAAACCGAACCTATTCAACACATACTAACACCCTATCTCTCGATGAATGTCAAATATACGAGAATGCAATAAACATGGAACATATTAGATCACACAACCTACACCAATATATCTCTATTTGGTTGTAGGTTATTGTGTCAATTTATCGAACACGTGGTGGGCGTCTCCTTTCAGTACTTAATCCACAATAACAAGATATTGAATATTGGTGATCAATCAATATACAATTAATAAAACATTAAATCAACACCAAATCATATAACTCAAATCATCCAAACATTCATTAGTCTGAATCAAAATTCATAGTAAGTTATATTATTATCCCTAGTGTAGGAAATTAGTTCATAACTAAGAAATAAGAATACATAATATTATTAATCAAGAATAACATGAATAACATAAGATTAAAGGAAATAGTAAGGTAGAAAAACTCTAAATGGCTTGACTCGTAGAAACCGATTCGGTTGAGCTTCTCCGTGCACAAATCCGAATCCTAAGAGAGATTGAAGTCGTTCGGAGAATCGATCTGATGGCTAGTCTCCTAGACCTTCTTCTCTCTTCTTCTTCCTTCTTCTCTCTTTCTTTCTTCTATTCTTTGAAAATTTTGGATCCCCTTTCTATTTATAGCAGTACACTAGGGCTGCTGGAATTGTGCCGCCGCGACCAACCACCGCGATCAGCGGTCGCGCTGGCTTGGTCGCCATGCTCTCTAGATTACTCGCCTTCACATTATCGCGATAGCTGCTCACGGTGTTCACTGCCCAGCTTTTCATCATCCAGTGTGACAGCTTTAGTGCGACCAGCGCTTGCGATGGCTGGTTGCCATGCTCTCTACCAGATTTCCTCTTTTTCACCGCGACCATGCTTTCGATGGCTAGTCGCCATGCTCTCTGCCAGATTTTCCTCTTTTTCACCGCGACCAGCGTAGCACGACCAGCGGTCGCGATGGTTAGTCGCCATGCTTTATGCCAGAAAAGCACGATTTTGGACCGAAAATTTCATTCTTCGCATAGCTCCAAGAGAAACACCTAAAACCTGCACACGCTTAACAAACACATCAAAAGTACCAAAAATACTCAAGAATACAATCAAAAGAGACGATCCAAGGGTCGTAAATATATGATAATAAATGACTGGTCATGTACCAGCCCGGGTGATTGTTTCGAAGAACGATCTAAACAATTGATAGCAACTGAATCATCTGTTGCACGCCAAAAGCGTGGCAGACCACTTGGATCAAAAGATACAATTCCTCGGAAGAGAAAGGTAAATTATCAGGATTCTTATGTAAATAAAACTCGAATTACAAGTAAATCCAATTTCTCTGAATCAACTCCAGTAGAGTTAGATGTCTTTGAAGAGACACAAGTCCTTCAAGTGACAAGAGCCCCTGAAGTGGCAGAAATCCCTGAAGAGATACAAAAAACTAGAAATGAAGAAATGTCTATAAATTATACGAGAGAAATGTGGAATCGTAAATAAACAATTATCGATGATATATTTTTATACACAATAGCTACTGAAATTATTAATGATGATTGTGAACCTCATAGTATTTATGATTGTAGACAAATGTGTGATTGGCCTAAATGGGCATAGGCAATTCAAATAGAATTGAATTCATTAGCCAAACGTAAAGTATTTGGACTTGTAGTCCAGACACCTGAAGATGTCAAACCTGTTAGATATAAATGAGTTTTTTGTACGGAAACGTAATGAGAAAAATGAAGTCGTGAGATATAAGGCATGACTTGTGGCGCAAGGTTTCTCGTAGAGACCTGATATTGATTTTGATGAAACGTATGCACTAGGGATAGATACGATTACGTTTCGATTTTTATTTAGTTTGGCTGTTTTAGAAAAGCTTGAAATGCATCTGATGGATGTAGTGACCGCTTATCTACGATTAATATATTTATATACAAATCCCTGAAGGATTTAAAATGACAGAAGCATATAAATGGAGATCTCGTAATTTGTATTCGATAAAGTTGCAAAGATCCCTGTATGAATTAAAACAATCTGAACGGATATAGTATAACTGTCTTAGTGAATATCGGATCAAAGAGGGGTATATTAATGATCTGGTATGCCCATGTGTTTTTATAAAGAAATATGAATCTGGATTTGCTATTGTAGCAGTATATGTTGATGATATAAATTTAATTAGAACTCCTGAAGAGCTTCTCAAAACTGCTGAATATTTGAAAAGTGAATTTGAAATGAAAGACTTGAGAAAAACAAAATAATGTCTCGGCCTGGAGATTTAGCATAAACCAAATAAAATACTTGTCCATCAATCAGCATATGTTGAAAAGATTTTGAAAAGGTTTAATATGGACAATGCTCATCCGTTAAGTACTCTTATGGTTGTTAGATCTCTTGATCCTAAAAAAGATCCACTCCAGCCTAAAGAAGATGATAAAAAAAATACTTGGTCCTGAAGTACCGTATCTAAATGCGATTGGTGCTCTATTATATCTTGCACAATGTACTAGACATGATATTACATTTTTAGTAAATTTATTGACAAGATTCAGTTCAGCACCAACTCGAAGACTTTGGAATGAAATCAAACATATTTTTCGTTACCTTCGTGGTACAATAGATTTGAGATTATTTTATGCATCTAACAATTTTACAGGTTTAATTGGTTATGCTGATGCTGGATATTTATCTGATCCCCATAAAGCTCGTTCCCAAACGAGATATGTTTTTGCCTATAATGGCACAACAATCTCATGGCGATCCATAAAGTAGAGTATTGTTGATACATCTTCCAATCATTTGGAAATCCTTGCACTTCATGAAACAAGTCGAGAATGTGTCTGGCTAAATTCTATTATTCATCATATTCGAAGTACATGCGGATTTCCATCATCCATATAAATGTAGACACCAATATTTGAAGATAATGCTGCTTGTATTGCTCAGATCATAGGAGGATATATCAAAGGAGATAGAACCAAACATATTTTTTCAAAATTCTTCTATACTCATGAACTTCAACAAAGTCGACATATTGATATCAAACAGGTACTGTCTACAGATAATCTTGTAGATCTGTTTACTAAAATATTGCCAATATCAACGTTTGATAAATTAGAATATAGCATTTGTAGGAAAAACGGTAAGTACGGCACAACGGAAGGTGCAAAAAACAAAATTTTGCATTGGTACATTTTAAAATTTTTCCAAAAAGAGCAATCTTAACCTATAATTAATTAAATATATTATAAAAGGTAACATGCCTTTTGAATAACGTGAGACTTGATGTTTCGTCGACTATGAACCGCAAGATCTTCTAATCTTTCACGAATGTGGATCACCTTGGAGTGTGGGCTCTCTTTCTTTGAATTGTGTATCTGAGGATGAGAAACAAAAAAAAAAAACTTTTATTTTTCGTTAGTCACTCAAAACCCTCATGAGAAAACGAAGAACACTTTGTTCTTTTTCTCTTTTCTCTCGGGCGAATTCTCACACTTTTTTCTAGAGATGAAGAGTTTTTTCTTGACTTACCAAAGCTCACAAAAAACTCACAACTTGCACCCTAAAACCTTTTTTTTGGCCGAACTCCCCATTGGTAGATTATATGGGGTGGCCGAATTCTCCTTCTTGGAGGATTTGTGTTTCACCCAAAAATCTATCAATCCAAGAGTTTAATCCTATCTTATCTCTTGAATCTATTATCTAATAATTTCTTAAAGGATAATTGAGAATTAGCGACTTATCAAAACTTCCTAAAAGTGACTAATAGTCAACTTTAGAGTTTTGATAAATATCAAAAACTTACTAATTTGATTTCATAAATAACTTCTTTTATTTATCTCCTTATCAAAGAAGGTTTTTGATACTTATCATACTATTACCAATAGCATGAAACTAGAAATACAATTCCTAGTAGAAAAATATTTTTATTTTTAATTAAATAATTAATTAATTTCCATTTAATTAATCAATAAAATAAAATAAAGTAATTAGCTAATTTAATTAGCTAATGCCGCCCAACTCAATTGGAATGGGCTAAACTTTGTTTTTTCATTTTTAATCTCATTGGACCTCCACAAAATGTCCACATGTGAACTAGATCCATTCTTACAAAAAGAAACAAGTCCACATGCCTTTTAAATAAATATATTTAATATAATTCAACAGCCCCATTTTTATTAAATGTGCTAATTATATTATCAATATATTTACCGGATGTTAAAAACATCCCTTAGGGCCGCCTAAGGGGTCACACGCTCTTGGCTGCCCATCCTAGGTATTTTGACAAGTTACCGCGTGTCTTAATCGAACACAAGAACGTATCTCTCAAAAATTTTTGGAATAAATTTCAAAATCAATTCTTTAAGATTGATCAAATAAATGATCCGGTAGTATATAACTAGTGATCCATTCAAGTTCATGTGGATTGGGGATCTTGACGGGCTATCTAAATTTAAGCTCTAATAGACACAACCTAATCACAATCAACAAATGATTCACTTAGGTCCGATCCATTAATTTTAGTACATTCCACTAAAGAACTAAAATTGAACTTTTAAATAAAGATAGAATAAGTTAACATACTAATTTGTACCATAGATAATCTAAATGGAGAAAGTACATCCTCGTGAAAAATACCAGCAATCGCCAAGAGTTCATAGACCGTCTATTGCTCTCCAAGTTACCATATTTACTCATATGACCATGTTTTCGAACTTGGATATTTTGACTTGTCCAGAAGCCATGTTTCAATAGTCACTATTAAAAACTCAACGTTAAGATTTAATATCCAATACCTCAAAACATCCATATGATGGTATGCTACTGACATTTGCTAGATGTAGTCACGATGTCTATTTCCATAAATGATGTCTTCTATCGATATACACGTGAATACCACCAAACCATCGAGGATAGACTATGCGATATAATCGTACTCATTGACAGCTCAAATGATAACGCATGCAACCATAAGTCCATAATTTATCACAGGATTGAGATAAACTCTCTAATTTTCTCAGTAGAACATTTTTATCCTATTCAATGCACCCAGTGCACTAGATTCTTTTGTCCAAAGACACTTTGATGATTTTAGACTCATCATATCACATTTGATCCCGCTCAAATGCTAACAAAAGAATCTACAACTTAAACAAGATAAAGGTGTCCAACCTTGTATCTTAAGTTGTGAATGTTTATTCGAGACTAACTAAAGAATTGTGTCTACCTCATACATATCCAGATGTATGAAAAATTCTTTTGTTTCTCATAGTTTCTTGACCTTATGATTATTTACTTTTGACAATTGATATAATTGCTATAAGATTTGTTAAAACAGAAATCACTTTTATTTATATGAGATCGATTGTCAAATACATTATTACACTTTTTCTATTGAGCATAATCCCAGCAGCATTGGCATGCGTCGGTTTTGTAAACTACAAAATTAATTTTTATCTAGGGGTGCGTACAATTAGGGGGAGCAAATTTTTGAAGAAAACAATATATGTGCACTATACTCTTTTTTCCCTTCGACCGGATTTTGTCCCATTGGATTTTACCAGCAAGGTTTTTAATAAGGCAGTTTGAGCACAATTAAATATCATTTATGATCCAGAAGATCGTTGTATTCATTTTGTACGAGTTTTAGATTATTTCCTAACATATTAAAATAATTATTTTAAAACAGTGTACATCCAAGGGGGATTGTTGTAAATGGTGAATGGATTTTCACCATTTAAATAATTATTTTTATGTTGGCTTTTGATTGGTTAATATGATAGCAATTTTAATTGGCTAGTATGATGGCAATTTTAATTGGTTAATAGGGTTGCTTGCTTTGTTTTGATTGGTCGATGTGGGAGGTCATATGGTCTATATATAGAATGTTTTGCTTGTAGAAGAAAGTCACTTGTACTTTTCCAAAATAGAAAAGAGTTTGCTTGCTGATTGGTAAGTTGGTAAGTTATTCTTCTTTCACACTTTCTCTCACATGATCCTCTCTCATCAATTTTTTTTTTTGAAACAAACAAACAGAAACAAAAGGGAAACTACACCAAAACATAAGCTAACAAAACAGGGCAAATCTCATGCCACACAAAATCTCTTCCAGAAGAAATAGCGAAGGAAGCAAGGTTATAGGCCATGCTATTACCTGACCTGGGAATAGCAAGACACTTCTGAACCCCGACATCACTACAAAAGCCTGAATATCTTCGATTACCAAGCCTGCAGCACAAGAAGAAGGCTGGACAGAATTAACACTGTTAGCAACATTAACAGCAACAACCTTTAACAAGCCAACATGAAGGTTCAGCAGCTTACCAAACAACAAACTCTCTCTCAGAGCAACGAATTATCCCACCTCAGCCGAAACCTTACAGCACAAAACTCTAGAAAAAGCAGCCACCACCCACCCAACAGAGTTTCTGATGACCACACCCACCCCAATGGCATTACCAGAAGCAGGAATCGCCACATCAGAGTTCAATTTTAACAAGCCTGGAGGAGGAGGAGCTCAGCAGACAGTAGGATCAGGTCGAGCACCAACTGAGGGAGGCCACAACAGAGGACTGAAGACCCTTTGAGACTTCTAAAAATCCTCAAGCAAACCAGCAACCCAACCCAATAAATCAGCACTGCTTCTTGGATTCAAATGGTGAACCAAAACATTCCTATTACCCTAAATACCCCAAAGCACCATAAAAAAAAGTTCAAACTCCTTTCTCTTGAATTTACCCACAAGCCAGCACAACACTTCCCTGCAAGGCAGGCCTTTCAGCACTTTGATAGCAGACCAAACGAAGGTTTTAGCCCAGACAAGCTTAGAGGAATTACACCACAAAAGAGCATGAGCTGAAGACTCAATGTCCTTACCACAAGAGGGACAGCCAAGATCAACCTGAATCTTTCTGGAAACCAGATTGAGGAGGGAAGGAATTGCATCATGATAGAGACGCCAAATGAAAATACGAACCTTAGGAGGAATGTTAAGATGCCAAAGAAGCTTCCACCACTGCTGCACCTTGGAGGATTCTGAGCCTTCACCAGCAGAGTTCAAACTGGAGGCCAGCCTATAACCGCTACGGACCGAATACACCCCATTTTTCTCAAAGTGCAAAATTAGCCCATCAGGTTTATCCTTAACACACAAAGGAATGGACAAAATGGCATCGCAATCAGCTTCAGAAAAGTAGCTTTTAAGTTTTGAGATATTCCATGCATGCCTATCAAAATCAATAAAGCAGGCCACCTTCTCCTCACGAAGAACATAACTAGGGAAAACCGGTTTGAAACAAGAAGGCCTAGGAATCCAAGGGTCTTGGATAGCTCTAATGGACTTACCATTGCCCACTCTCCACCCCAGCCCTTTCCTAAGCAACTCACGACCCCAAAGGATGCTACGCCAGGTATAGGAAGCACCAAGCTTCAAAACATGAAGGGAGTTTTAGATAAAATTTTGATTATCGTATAACATGCGGAATTGGGTTTCAAAAATTTTTCTTACATTGAAAACCCTTTTCAATCAGGAACGAGTTCCTGGATATACGCAGAAAAAGACTTTAGAAACTACATACCTTTTTCTTGATTATCTTTTTCTGATTCTTCGATCTACCACCAGATCTTCCGAGCTATGACCTACGGTCTGACAACGTGTGTGGGCCACGTCACGGGAAGAGATAGACGTCACGTGAAAAGAACGCTGGCCGAATCCTGCAAAAGAAGGGAGAGTGAGAAAAAACTTTTTTTCTTTTCTCTCTTTGGTGGCCGAACTCTCTTTCTTTTTCACTTGTGTGCTAGGTTCGGTTTTTTCCTAATTATATAACACTTATACAGTAGTCCTTTAGGGTTTTAGTTTGAACAAGTCAAAATAGGATTCTAAATCTTATTTATTTTTAGTCTCCCTAAAGACTTGAACCTGTGACCTTTTGGACTATTAAAATAATCTAATTATGTTAATTCTTTTGTCCTAGTCATTATTTAATCACATGACCTCATATTTAATAAATAGAATTCATAATTCATAATTATTAATTTCTATTATTTTATTAAATATTTAATTAATTAAATAATCACATTATTTAATTATTCTCTTTTGTTTAAATCGCATTACTTTCGTAACACTATTAATTGGACCCTCCAATTAATCTACCGTGACCCTCGTTACCAACAACCATAAGGGCTAGCAAGGGGACCTAATGGACCCACAGTTTTGAGCTCCAATAATACTTAGTAATATTAATTGAAACTCTTTAATTAATATTTCACGATTATTAACCTCGAAATTATTCCACTAAAAACCCGAGGCTGCACTCTCAAAACCGTAGACGTGTTTATATAATCTGAAGTCTCAGTGTCCATTGATATCGCTAATTGCATATTGTGTGATCCTCCACAAATAGTTCATAACTAGAGCTGGGTCATAAAGTCCGTTATACCCCTCTAGAAACATCTTTTCCTTTAAGTACCATTGATTCTCTAATGAACAATTAAATCCTGTCTTCCTCAATCAAGAAGGAGTGGATTCCACTATTGTGTTCAAACCTTCCCAGCCACAAGCCAAACCGCAGCTCCAAGATACGGAGGTATTGGTCGAGATTCTCATCAACCTCCTTCATGGTAAATCAAAAGCCACGAGCTAACCTGAAGGAGTCGGTAAGACACTCAGGATTAAGATCACCTATAAATAGCCATCGTTTATCAATTATATATGAATCTCATCTACTAACGAATCTTGGTGAGAGATTTATATAAATCGTGGCCCAGTCCTATATGATCTCATCATATAAGGTGCCTCCATTCTCATGTTAACTACATGAGCGGTCCAGGATAAGACCACCGTACTTTACAGAATGGACCGCAGCAGTAGATCAATCACAAACAAAGTACCCAGCTTTGTTCGCTCTCTACGGACTCTTTAGATTGCACGTATCAAAATGAATCCTCTCTGTATATGACCATCATATACTCATTATGAGATTACATCTTGCAATCTAGGATGTTCTTGCACAATACGAATGTATTATTGAATATAAAATATTTTATGAACTTGAATGATAATCTGAATAATTCTTATTATTGTCTTTAACCATTTACAATTACAAACTTTAGAGTATAAATCCCAACAATCTCTCACTTGCACTAAAGCAGTTGGGACATGTCTCAGTAATCTTAGACCCTGTAGGTAACCTTCAAACACTTTAGCCATCAAGGTCTTTATAAATGGATCAGCCAGGATATCTTGCGATGCAATCTTCATCACGACCACGTCTCCTCGCTGTACTATCTCTCTGATGAGATGATATTTCCTCTCTATAAGCTTCCCTCTTTTTTTTTTGTCTCTCTATATGCTTCCCTCTTTTATGGCTTCTTTGTTCTTTGGAATTGGCCACAGCTCCACTATTATCACAATAAAGTGTCATGGGTCTATCCATATCTGGAACAACTTGCAGATCACTCAAGAACTTTCAGAGCCAAACAGCCTCTTTAGCTACTTCACAAGTTGCTACATACTCGACTTCCATGGTGGAATCAGCAATGCAAGATTGCTTGATACTCCTCCAAATTATGGCTCCACCACCAAGGGTGAATACTGACCCAGACGTGGATTTCCTTGAATCCTTGTCTGACTAAAAGTCAAAATCTCTATATCCCAATGGAATCAAATTCGGATGGGAATATACAAGCATATAGTTTCTTGTTCTCCAAAGATACTTGAGAATATGCTTAACAGCAACCCAATGATTCAATCTTGGGTTGGGCTGATAACTACTGGCTACTCCCACTGCGAAGCAGATGTCGGGTTTTATGCATAGCATAGCATACATAAGACTGCCTACTGCAGACGCATAGGGAATCCGTCTCATATCCTCAATTTCTTGAGGTGTCTTAAGACACTATTCCTTAGACAAGTGAACTCCATGTTTTGAAGGTAAACTACCTTTCTTGGAGTTCTGCATGGAGAATCGCACAAGTATCTTGTCGATATACGATGCTTGAGACAACGCTAACAGTTTATTCTTACGATCCCTTATCAATTGGATCCCAAGAACATAACTTGCCTCTCCCAAATCTTTCATTTTGAATTGGTTAGCAAGCCAACCCTTTACCTCTGACAATGTTCCTACGTCATTCCCAATGAGCAAGATGTCATGTACGTAAAAGACCAGGAAAACTACTTTATTGTCAATGATGCGCTTGTAAACACAAGGCTCATCAACATTCTGCTCAAAGCCATTGGCTTTGATCGCAGTATCAAACCTAATGTTCCAAGATCTAGACGCCTGCTTAAATCCAAAAATGGACCTTTGCAGTTTGCAAATCTTTTGCTCTTGATCTTGGGATACGAATCCCTCTGGTTGCATCATATAGATTCTCTCATCTAGATTGCCATTTAAGAATGCAGTCTTGACGTCCATTTGTCAGATTTCGTAATCAAAATAGACAGCTATAGGTAAGAGTATCCTAATAGACTTAAACATAGCTACAGGCGAGAAGGTTTCATCATAATCAATTACTTCCTTTTGGGTGTAACCCTTAGCTACTAGCCTTGCCTTGAAGGTCACTACCTTCCCGTCTACTCCTCTCTTACACATGCAAATCTACTTACATCCTATGGGTTTTATCCTATCTGGTAAGTCTACAAGTTCCCAGACTGAGTTGGAATACATGGACTCCATCTCGAGATTCATAGCTTTAAGTCATTCCTCTTTGTCAGGATCTTCCATTGCATGTCTAAATGTCAATGGATCATCCACACTATCATTAGAAACGACACCCTGGGCCTCTCCAATGCCTAAGTAGTGATCAGGTTGTCGAACAACCCTTCTACTATACCTCGACGGTAGTGTATCCTGACTAGAATTATCTGACTGTCAGATGTTTGTGGAATAATAACATTGTCTACAACTCTTGTTGACTGAGCACTGGTAGTACCAGGTTCTAGCTCTTTTAACACAATCTTATTATGAGGTTTATGATTACTCATATAATCCTCCTCAAGAAACGTTGCATTTGTTGATACAAACACTTTTTTTTCTTGTGGATTATAAAAGAATCCACCTCGTGTTTCCTTTGGGTACCCTAGAAATAAACATACTTGTGAATAAGGTTCCAGCTTTCCAGGCCTATTCTTCAGTACATGTACTGGACATCCCCATATGCGAAAATGTCGTAAATTAGCTTTACGACCATTCCACAACTCTAGGGGAGTTTTAGGAATAGATTTGGATGGAACTACATTCAGTATGTAAGTCGCCGTTTGTAGTGCATATCCCCAAAAACTATTTGGTAATGATGAGAAACTAATTCATAGATCTCACCATTTCCATCAAGGTCCTATTTCTTCTCTCCGTAACACCATTTTGCTGTGGTGTACCTGAAGCTTGTGAGTTAGGATACTATCCCATGCTCAACCATGTAGTCTTCAAACGCTCGGTCGAGATACTCACCCTCACGATCCGATCGTAGTGATTTGATTGTTTTGCCTAATTGGTTTTCAACTTCAGCTCGGAATTCTTTGAACCTTTCAAAAGTTTCCAACTTACGTTACATTAGGTAAACATACACGTATCTAGAGTAGTCGTCAATAAATGTGACATAATACTCATAATCACCTCTAGCTTCTAACATTCATTGGTCCGCAGACGTCTGAATGTATAAGCTCAAGTGGTTGTGTGGCTCTAATCCCTTTTCTTATAAAAGGTCTCTTGGTCATCTTACCCTCCAGACAAGATTCACAAACAGGTAAGGTACCGATCTCTAACTGACTTAAAGATCCATTTTTTACTAGTCTGTTTATCCTATCAAGATTTATATGTCCAAGTCTTAGATGCCACAGATACGTGTCATCAACTGGAGAAATCTTTTGTCGCTTTGTTTTAGGTTTTTCAACTTTAAACAATTCAATATTAAGCAGTGTTGTATGCATTAACGGTCTTAAAACATACAAGTCATTTTCATTTATTTCAGAACAATTATTCATTCCATTTCTTAAAATGATAACTGATTTATCATTTAAAAAACTTTATGAAACTTTTTCATGTAATCTGGATATCGAAATCAAATTCCTTGTAAATCCAGAAATGAAACATACATTGTTCAATAAAAGAAAATGAATAATTATTTGTAGTCTAACTGCTCCCACTGCTCGTGCTGGAACGACATCCCCTGTTCCAACGTACATAGCGAATGACCCTTCCTCCAGCTTTTGCCAATAATCATTCCAATGTAAAGAAGAACAAAATTAGTTAGTGCCCCTGAATCTACTATTCAAGGTGAAGAATCATCTTCCACTAAACAAAATTTAATGATAAGTAAATCTAATTTACTTTTCACTTTCTTCTTATTGGAGAGCTGCTCGAGGTACTGTAGACAGTTCCTCTTCCAATGACTAACCTCTTTGCAATGGAAATATTTTTCCTTTTACTTAGTTCAGTCCTGGTACTCTTAATTTTTGGCTTAGCCTTTACTTTACCAGTAGACCTCTTCGTCTTCTTGAAACCAGAAGAATATGGCTAAGCAACATTTGCTTTGCCGGTCTTACCCTTGGTAATTGGTCATGTGTTGGTTAGAGGCTCTGGAGGATATTCCTCCATAAGCACAGATTTAAGGTCTATGCTGACCATGATTGCGTTCATGTTGGTTCCACTCAATAAAGTTATCCCGATTAATGTTTCGTTTGTGAGGAAATAATAATGCAGAAGATAACGCTGATATTTAAAGACATAAATCTAAATTAATATAATTCATTTCATACATTTATATCAAATGCTATAGTTCAGCATAAAATTAAACATGATTCATGAGCATATATTTAATGAACTAAAAAATCCCTAAAATTAGTTGCTATGCCACAATAATCCAACATCCCACAAGTAAGTGCCTAGGTAGGTTAGGTCAAATCCTTGCATGTTAGATCGAGACATTCTCAATCGTATAATACACCAGAATAACTCTTTATTCTTATATTAACCAATCATCGCTTTGATTTAGTTTGGACAATAAATTAACAACTTAATTAAGTCCTTTATGAGTGTGACCCATCGTTTCAGAATTCATGAACTTAACTTGAGAGTGCCTAGGTAGGTTAGGTCAGTCCCAAAATATATTATGAAAACCTATCCGTTAGGAAGTCAACCTTGGTATTGACTCTTGTGGACACCCTCCGTAGGGAGGACGAAAGTAAAGTCGTCACGAGGCGCCACTCTAGTATCACGATGTTGAACTAACAATGGTGACTGCAGGATATAATGTCATCTATCCCTCTCCCACTCACTATTTGTAATTTAGGATTTTCTTTAAACTAAGAGTTTTTAAAACTCTATGTTTCTAGTCTTTACTTTGATTCTACGGCTAATATAAAATCTAAGTTTACTAGTTATAATAAATTATTCAATTTTAACTCTTAAAATATAATTTATTATTTCAATTTCTAATTTACATAAACTATTTAAATAAACTAGAAATTAAATGTGAAATTACCAAGTTTTAACTATTAAAACTAAATCATATTATTTGGTCCAATTATGTCATTAATGTTTAATCAAATTAAATCTAACATTAAATGGACCTAACTAATCTAATTAAACACTTTAACATATAGATTAGTTATTAATGAGACTTACCAAGTTTTTACTCCTAAAAACTAATCTCATTATTTGATTCTTTTTAATCAAGTAATTAATCTAATTAATCTTAATTAATACAAAGAATCTAACAAATCACTTTAATTAAACACTTTAATATAGATTAGTTATTAATGAGATTTACCAAGTTTTTACTCTTAAAAACTAATCTCATTATTTGGTTCTTTTTTAATTAAGTAATTAATCTTATTAATCTTAATTAATGTAAGAACCAAACTAATCAATTTAATTAAACTATTTAATTGGTTGATTAGTCATTAATGAGATTTACCAAGTTTTTACTCCTAAAAACTAATCTCATTATTTGGTTCTTTTAATTACCTAATTAATCCAATTAATCTTAATTAATGATAAGAACTTAACTAATCTTTTTAATTAAACTCTTTAATTTGTTGATTAGTTAATTAATAGATATTACCAAGCTTTTACTCCTAAAAACTAAATTCTTTATTTAATTGCCATTTATGAAATTGTTTCATATTTTAATCTCTTTAAAATAAAACAATATAATATGACAATTATGCATGACATATTATTATGCATGTGTAGGCACACCTAATCTAGATGACATTCATATGTATGACAATGCTTTAACATCCATATAATCATCTCATGAAAATAAATAAAGTATACGTAATTGACCGAGTGACATGGGTTACCTAACTTAAACAACTCTAATTACAATTGTATTCCCAAGGCATTCCTTGGTCTTCAAGAGTTCTTCTTCGAGTTCAATTCTTCTTGTCTTCGTTTTCCTAATCAAGTCAAACTTGATTTTTGTCAAACATCAACATCTTTTTCAGAGGTCCACATGTTACCTTAACATGCACCCTAGGTCAAGACGAAACCCTAAACAACCCTAACGCTTGGGAAAGTGCGGCTGCCAGCAGCGTAGCCGCACGCACGCAAAGTGCGCGCAGCCATCGCGCGAGCTGCGCTTGCGGGTGCATTCGTGGGTCGTTTTGCCCGTGAGTTTTCGCTCCGATTTTCTGCCACTTTTCTGGGTTAATATTCACCAATATTTTCCAGAAAATACAGAGTAAAATCGCTCGCAAAAAATCCACAAGAACAGCCCCAAAACCTGCCATGACAGTCCCTTACGTACAAGTATACTGCCCTGTTTCGGGCGCGTCCGAGATGATTTTTCAATGCTGTTTGTGCGGTTGTCTTCTTCCAGATCTCTTCTTTCCAGCGGTTTTTGAATCGCCTTAATCGGACACAGTTTGCTATGGTTTCGCATCAGTTAATTACAACATGTACGAAATAGCCAATAACAAATTCGGCTTTAACAAAAAAAACGAAAAACAAAACCCGAAACCTAGAACCCATGACACCATATAATTTATGATCAATTACGCTTTTATAATCATACAATCAAATCATATAATAATAAAACAAACCATACATTCTAGATTTGTGCCTACACAATAATATATCAATAGATTAAGAATCAATAAGAAAAATAAAAAAAACAAGAAAGATGTAGTTTTTTTTTTTTTTTTCTTTTGCGTATATACATGAACTTAGAACCAAAGGCTCTGATACCAATTGAAGGGAGTTTTAGAAAAGATTTTGATTATCGTATAACATGCGGAATTGGGTTTTAAAATTTTTTTCTTATATTGAAAATCTTTTTCAATCAGAAACGAGTTCCTGTATATACGCAGAAAAAGACTTTAGAAACTACCAATTGATGGGAATTTTAGAAAAAAATTTTGATTATCGTATAACATGCGGAATTGAGTTTCAAAAATTTTTCTTATATTGAAAACCTTTTTTTCAATCAGGAACGAGTTCCTGTATATATGCAGAAAAAAAATTTAGAAACTACATACATTTTTCTTGATTTTCTTTTTTCTGATTCCTCGATCTACCACCAAATCTTCCGAGCTATGACCCGCGGTCTAACAACGTGTGTGTGGGCACATTACGGCAAGAGATGGAGGTCACGTGAAAAGAACGCCGACCGAATCCTGCAAAAGAGGGGAGAGTCAGAAAAAACTTTTTTTTCTTTTCTCTCTTTGGTGGCCGAACTCTCTTTCTTTTTCACTTGTGTGCTAGGTTAGGTTTTTTTTATTTAACTATATAACACTTATATAGTAGTCCTTTAGGGTTTTAGTTTGACTAAGTCAAAATAGAATTCTAAATCCTATTTATTTTTAGCCTCCCTAAAGATTTGAACATGTGACCTTTTGGACTATTTAAAATAATCTAATTATTTTAATTCTTTTGTCACAGTCATTATTTAATCACATGACCTCATATTTAATAAATAGAATTAATAATTAATAATTATTAATTTCTATTTTTTTATTAAATATTTAATTAATTAAATAATCACATTATTTAATTATTCTCTTTTATTTAAATCGCATTACTTTCGTAACAGTATTAATTGGGCCATCCAATTAATCTACCGTGATCCTCGTTAGCAACAACCATAAGGGCTAGCAAGGGGACCTAATGGACCCACAGTTTTGAGCTCCAATAATACTTAGTAATATTAATTAAAACTCTTTAATTAATATTTCACGATTATTAACCTCGGAGTTATTCCACTAAAAACCCGAGGCTGCACTCTCATAACTGTAGACGTGTTTATACAATCTGAAGTCTCAGTGTCCATTGATATAGCTAATTGCATATAGTGTGATCCTCCACAAATAGTTCATAACTAGAGCTGAGTCATAAAGTCCGTTATACCCCTCTAGAAATATCTTTTCCTTTAAGTACTATTGATTCTCTAATGAACAATTAAATCCTGTCTTCCTCACGGAAGAAGAAGAGCGCTCATAATCTTTTAAGCCCCGAATCAACCCTTAAGGGAACTACTTATCTACTTCAATCAAGAAGGAGTGGATTCCACTATTGTATTCAAACCTTCCCAGCCACAAGCTAAACCACAACTCCAAGATACGGAGGTATTGGTCGAGATTCTCATCAACATCACTCATGGTAAATCAAAAGCCACGATCCAACCTGAAGGAGTCGATAAGACACTCAGGATTAAGATCATCTATAAATAGTCATCGTTTATCGATTATATATGAATATCATCTACTAACGGATCTTGGTGAGAGATTCATATAAATCATGGCCCAGTCCTATATGATCTCATCATATAAGGTGCCTCCATTCTCATGTCAATTACATGAGTGGTCTAGGATAAGAACACCGTACTTTACAGAATGGACCGCAACAGTAGATCAATCACAAACAAAGTACCCAGCTTTGTTCGCTCTCTACAGACTCTTTAGATTGCACGTCTCAAAATGAATCATCTATGTATATGACCATCATATACTCATTATGAGATTACATCTTGCAATCTAGGATGTTCTTGCACAATACGAATGTATTACTGAATATAAAACTTTTATAAATTTGAATGATAATCTGAATAATTCTTATTATTATCTTTAACCATTTACAATTACAAGTTTTAGGGCATAAATCCCAACAATCTCTCACTTGCACTAAAGCAGATGGGACATGTCTCGTAATTCTAAATCCTCTAGGTGACCTTCAAACACTTTAGCCGTCAAGGTCTTTATAAATGGATCAGCTAGGTTATCTTGCGATGCAATCTTCGTCACGACCACGTCTCCTCGCTGCACTATCTCTCTGATGAGATGATATTTCCTCTCTATATGCTTCCCTCTTTTATGGCTTCTTGGTTCTTTGGAATTGGCCACAGTTCCACTATTATCACTATAAAGTGTAATGGGCCTATCCACTATTATCACGAATGTATTATTGAATATAAAATATTTTATGAACTTGAATGATAATCTGAATAATTCTTATTATTGTCTTTAACCATTTACAATTACAAACTTTAGAGTATAAATCCCAACAATCTCTCACTTGCACTAAAGCAGTTGGGACATGTCTCGTAATCTTAGACCCTGTAGGTAACCTTCAAACACTTTAGCCATCAAGGTCTTTATAAATGGATCAGCCAGGATATCTTGCGATGCAATCTTCATCACGACCACGTCTCCTCGCTGTACTATCTCTCTGATGAGATGATATTTCCTCTCTATATGCTTCCCTCTTTTATGGCTTCTTGGTTCTTTGGAATTGGCCACAGCTCCACTATTATCACAATAAAGTGTCATGGGCCTATCCATATCTGGAACAACTTGCAGATCACTCAAGAACTTTCAGAGCCAAACAGCCTCCTTAGCTACTTCACAAGCTGCTACACACTCGGCTTCCATGGTGGAATCAGCAATGCAAAATTGCTTGATACTCCTCCAAATTATGGCTCCACCACTAAGGGTGAATACTGATCCAGACATGGATTTCCTTGAATCCTTGTCTGATTGAAAGTCAGAATCTGTATATCCTAATGGAATCAAATTCGGATGGGAATATAGTTTCTCGTTCTCCGAAGATACTTGAGAATATGCTTAACAGCAACCCAATGATTCAATCCTGGATTAGACTGATATCTACTGGCTATTCCCACTGCGAAGCAGATGCCAGGTCTTGTGCATAACATAGCATACATAAGACTGCCTTCTGCAGACGCATAGGGAATTCATCTCATATCCTTAATTTCTTGAGGTGTCTTAGGATACTATTCATTAAACAAGTGAACTCCATGTCTTGAAGGTAAACTACCTTTCTTGGAGTTCTGCATGGAGAATCGCACAAGTATCTTGTCGATATACGATGCTTGAGACAACGCTAACAGTTTGTTCTTACGATCCCTTGTCAATTGGATCCCAAGAACATAACTTGCCTCTCCCAAATCTTTCATTTAGAATTGGTTAGCAGGCCAACCCTTTACCTCTGACAATGTTCCTACGTCATTCCCAATAGGTAAGATGTCATGTACGTAAAGGACCAGGAAAACTACTTTCTTGTCAATGATGCGCTTGTATACACAAGGTTCATCAACATTCTGCTCAAAGCCATAGGTCTTGATCGCAGTATCAAACCTATTGTTCCAAGATCTAGACGCCTGCTTAAATCCATAAATGGACCTTTGCAGTTTGCAAACCTTTTGCTCTTGATCTTAGGATACGAATCCCTCTGGTTGCATCATATAGATTCTGTCGTCTAGATTGCCATTCAAGAATGCAGTCTTGACGTCCATTTGCCAGATTTCGTAATCGAAATAGGCAGCTATGGATAAGAGTATCCTAATAGACTTAAAACATAGCTACAGGCGAGAAGGTTTCATTATAATCAATGCATGTCTTCTAGGTGTAACCCTTAGCCATTAGCCTTGCCTTGAAGGTCTCTACCTTCCCGTCTACTTCTCTCTTACGCTTGTAGATCCACTTACAGCCTATGGGTTTTATCCCATTTCGTAAGTCTACAAGTTCCCAGACTGAATTGGAGTACATGGACTCCATCTCGAGATTCATGGCTTTAAGTTATTCCTCTTTGTCAGAATCTTCCATTGCATATCTAAATATAATAGATCATCAGAAATGACACTCTGTGCCTCTCCAATGCCTAAGTAGCGATCAGGTTGTCGAACAACCCTCCTACTACTCCTAGGCGGTAGTGTATCCTGACTAGGAATCATCTGACTATCAAATGTTTGTGGAATAATAACATCGTCATCAACCCTTGTTGACTGAGAACTAGTCGAACCAGGTTCAAACTCCTTTAACACAATCTTACTTCGAGGTTTATGGTTACTCATATAGTCCTTCTCAAGAAATGTTGTGTTTGCCGATACAAACACTTATTTTTCTTGTGGATTATAAAAGAAATCACCTCGGGTTTCCTTTAGGTACGCTACAAATAAACATACTTGTGAACGAGGTTTCAGCTTTCCATTTCTGTTCTTCAGTACATGTACTGGACATCCCCATATGCGAAAATGTCGCAAACTAGCTTTACGACCTTTCCACAACTCTAGGGGAGTCTTAGGAACAGATTTAGGTGGAACTACATTCAGTATATAAGTCGCTGTTTGTAGTGCATATCCCCAAAAGGAATATGGTAATGATGAGAAACTAATTATAGATCTCACCATTTCCATCAGGGTCATATTTCTCCTCTTCGCAACACCATTTTGCTATGGTGTACCTGGAGTTGTGAGTCGAGACACTATCTCATGCTCAACTATGTAGTCTTCAAACTTTTGGTCGAGATACTCACCCCTACGATCCGATCGTAGTGATTTGATTGTTTTGCCTAATTGATTTTCAACTTCAACTCGGAATTCTTTGAACCTTTCAAAAAATTTACGACTTACGTTGCATTAGGTAAACATACGCGTATCTAGAGTAGTCGTCAATAAATGTGACATAATACTCATAACCACCTCTAGCTCTAACATTCATTGGTCCGCAGATGTCTGAATGTATAAGCTCAAGTGGTTGTGTGGCTCTAATCCCTTTTCTTATAAAAGGTCTCTTGGTCATCTTACCCTCCAAACAAGATTCACAGACAGGTAAGGTACCGATCTCTAACTGACTTAAAGATCCGTTTTTTACTAGTTTGTTTATCCTATCAAGGTTTATATGTCCAAGTCTTAGATGCCACAGATACGTGTCATCAACTGGAGAAATCTTTTGTTGCTTTATTTTAGGTTTTTCAACTTTAAACAATTTAGTATTAAGCAGTGTTGTATGCATTAATGGTCTTAAAACATACAAGTCATTTTCATTTATTTCAGAACAATCATTCATTCCATTTCTTAAAATGATAACTGATTTATTATTTAAAAAATTTTATGAAACTTTTTCATGTAATCTGGATACAGAAATCAAATTCCTTGTAAATCCAGGAATGAAACATACATTGTTCAATAAAAGAAATTGAATAATTATTTGTAGTCTAACTACTCCCACTACTTGTACTGAAACGACATCCCCTGTTCCAACGTGCATAGTGAAGGACCCCTCCTCCAGCTTTTGCCAATAATCATTCCAATGTAAAGAATGACAAAATTAGTTAGTGGCCCCTGAATCTACTATTCAAGGTGAAGAATCATCTTCCACTAAACAAAATTTAATGATAAGTAAATCTGATTTACTTTTTACTTTCTTCTTATTGGAGAGCTCCTCGAGGTATTGATGACAATTCCTCTTCCAATGACTAATATCTTTGCAATGGAAACATTTTTCCTTTTGCTTAGTCAGTCGTAGTGCTCTTTATTTTTGGCTTAGCCTTTACTTTACCAGTAGACCTCTTCATCTTCTTAAAACCAGAAGTGGATGGCTCAGCAACATTTGCTTCGCTAGTCTTATCTTTGGTAACTCATCTTGTGTTGGTTACAGGCTCTAGAGGACATTCCTCCATAAGCACAGATTTAAGGTTTATGCAGAGCATGATTGCGTTCATGTTGGTTCCACTTAATAAAGTTATCCCGGTTAATGTTTCGTTTGCGAGGAAATAACAATGCAGAAGATAACGCTGATATTTAAAGACATAAATCTAAATTAATATCATTCATATCAAATGCTATAGTACGGCATAAAATTAAACATGATGCATGGGCATATTTTTAATGAACTAAAAAATCCCTAAAATTAGTTTCTATGCCACAATAATCCAACATCCCACAAGTAAGTGCCTATGTAGGCTAGGTCAAATCCCTGCATGTTAGATCGAGACATTCTCAATCAGATAATACACCAGAATAACTCTTTATTATTATATTATCCAACCATCGCTTTGATTTAGTCAGGACAATAAATTAACAACTTAATTAAGTCCTTTATGAATGTGACCCATCGTTTCAGAATTCATGAATTTAACTTGAGAATGCCTAGGTAGGCTAGGTCAGTTCCAAAATACATTCTGAAAACCTAGCCGTTAGGAAGTCAACCTTGGTATTGACTCTTGTGGACACCCTCCGTAAGGAGAACGAGAGTAAAGCCGTCATGAGGCGCCACTCAAGTCTCACGGTGTTGAACTAACAATGGAGACTGCGGGATATAATATCATATATCCCTCTCCCACTCACTATTTGTAATTTAGGATTTTCTTTAAACTAAGAGTTTCTAAAACTCTATGTTTCTAGTCTTTACTTAGATTTTACGGTTAATATAAAATCTAAGTTTACTAGTTATAATAAATTATTCAATTTTAACTCTTAAAATATAATTTATTATTTCAATTTCTAATTTACATAAATTATTTAAATAAACTAAAAATTAAATGTGAAATTACCAAGTTTTAACTATTAAAACTAAATCACATTATTTGGTCCAATTATGTCATTAATGTTTAATCAAATTAAATCTAACATTAAATGGACCTAACTAATCTAATTAAACACTTTAATAGATAGATTAGTTATTAATGAGACTTACCAAGTTTTTACTCCTAAAAATTAATCTCATTATTTGGTTCTTTTTAATTAAGTAATTAATCTTATTAATCTTAATTAATGTAAGAACCAAACTAGTCAATTTAATTAAACTCTTTAATTGGTTGATTAGTCATTACTGAGATTTATTAAGTTTTTACTCTTAAAAACTAATTTCATTATTTGATTCTTTTTAATCAAGTAATTAATCTACTTAATCTTAATTAATACAAAGAATCTAACTAATTACTTTAATTAAACACTTTAATATAGATTAGTTATTAATGAGATTTACCAAGTTTTTACTTCTAAAAACTAATCTCATTATTTGGTTCTTTTTAATTAACTAATTAATCCAATTAATCTTAATTAATGATAAGAACCTAACTAACTTTTTAATTAAACTCTTTAATTTGTTGATTAGTTAATTAATGGATATTACCAAGTTTTTACTTCTAAAAACTAAATCCATTATATAATTGTCATTTATGAAATTGTTTCCTATTTTAATCACATTAAAATAAAACAATATAATATGACAATTATGCATGACATATTATTATGTATGTGTAGGCACACCTAATCTAGATGACATTCATATGTATGACAATACTTTAACATCCATATAATCATTACATGAAAATAAATAAAGCATACGTAATTGACCGAGTGACATGGGTTATCTAACTTAAACAACTCTAATTACAATTGTATTCCCAAGGCATTCCTTGGTCTTCAAGAGTTCTTCTTGGAGTTGAATTCTTCTTGTCTTCGTTTTCCTAATCAAGTCAAACTTGATTTTTGTCAAAAGTCAACATCTTTTCCAGAGGTCCACGTGTTACCTTAACACGCACCCTAGGTCAAGACGAAACCCTAAACAACCCTAACGCGTGGGAAAGTGCGGCTGCCAGCAGCGTAGCCGCACGCACGCAAGGTGCGCGCAGCCCTCGCACGAGCCGCACTTTCGCGAGCGTTCTTGGGTCGTTCCGCCCACGATTTTCCACTCCAATTTTCTGCAATTTTTCCAGAAAATATTAGACAATATTTTTTCAGAAAAATCAGCAAAAACTTGTCCGCAAAAAACACGAAAAACGGCCCCAGCGCAAACGCGACAGCAGCAGGCGCGCGCTGGGCGCCCTTCAATAAATTTTTTTCTTATATTGAAAACCTTTTTCAATCAGGAACGAGTTCCTGTATATGTGTAGAAAAAGACTTTAGAAACTACAAACCTTTTTCTTGATTTTCTTTTTCTGATTCTTCGATCTACCACCCGATCTTCCGAGCCATGACCCGCAGTCTGACAACATGTGTGTGGGCACGTCACAGCGAGAGATAGAGGTCACGTGAAAAGAACGCTGGCCGAATCCTGTAAAAGATGGGAGAGTTAGAAAAAACTTTTTTTTCTTTTCTCTCTTTAGTGGCCGAACTCTCTTTCTTTTTCACTTGTGTGCTAGGTTCGGTTTTTTCCTAACTATATAACACTTATATAGTAGTCCTTTAGGGTTTTAGTTTGACCAAGTCAAAACAGGATTCTAAATCCTATTTATTTTTAGTCTCCCTAAAGACTTGTACCCGTGACCTTTTGGACTATTAAAATAATCTAATTATTTTAATTCTTTTGTCCTAGTCATTATTTAATCACATGACCTCATATTTAATAAATAGAATTAATAATTAATAATTATTAATTTCTATTATTTTATTACATATTTAATTAATTAAATAATCACATTATTTAATTATTCTCTTTTATTTAAATCGTATTACTTTCGTAACACTATTAATTGGACCCTCCAATTAATCTACCGTGACTCTCGTTACCAACAACCACAAGGGCTAGCAAGGGGACGACCCACAGTTTTGAGCTCCAATAATACTTAGTAATATTAATTAAAACTCTTTAATTAATATTTCACGATTATTAACCTCGGAATTATTCCACTAAAAACCCGAGGCTGCACTCTCAAAACTGTAGACGTGTTTATACAATCTGAACTCTCAGTGTCCATTGATATAGTTAATTGCATATAGTGTGATCCTCCATAAATAGTTCATAACTAGAGCTAGGTCATAAAGTCCATTATACCCCTCTAGAAATATCTTTTCCTTTAAGTACCATTGATTCTCTAATGAACAATTAAATCCTGTCTTCCTCACGGAAGAAGGAGAGCGCTCATAATCGTTCAAGCCCTGAATCAACCCTAATGGGAACTACTCATCTACTTCAATCAAGAAGGAGTGGATTTTACTATTGTGTTCAAACCTTCCCAACCACAAGTCAAACCGCAGCTCCAAGATACAGAGGTATTGGTTGAGATTCTCATCAACCTAACTCATGGTAAATCAAAAGCCACGATCTAACCTGAAGGAGTCGATAAGACACTCAGGATTAAGATCACCTATAAATAGCCATCGTTTATCGATTATATATGAATCTCATCTACTAACGGATCTTAGTGAGAGATTCATATAAATCGTGGCCCAGTCCTATATGATCTCATCATATAAGGTGCCTCCATTCTCATGTCAACTACATGAGCGGTCTAGGATAAGACCACCGTACTTTACAGAATGGACCGCAGCAGTAGATCAATCACAAACAAAGTACCCAGCTTTGTTCGCTCTCTACGGACTCTTTAGATTGCACGTATCAAAATGAATCCTCTATGTATATGACTATCATATACTCATTATGAGATTACATCTTGCAATCTAGGATGTTCTTGCACAATACGAATGTATTACTGAATATAAAACATTTTATGAACTTGAATGATAATCTGAATAATTCTTATTATTGTCTTTAACCATTTACAATTACAAGCTTTAGGGCATAAATCCCAACAAAACAACCTCTAAAAAACACCAATTACGAAAATATTTATGTTTAAGCACCTTAGAAACCAAAGAATCTTCATTGGATACAATCTTCCAAGCTTGTTTAGCCAAGAGAGCTTGGTTAAAAAGACTAAAATCTTTGAAACCTAACCCTCCAAGAGCCTTAGGCAAACACAACCTTTCCCCGCTAATCCAACTAATCTTCCTTTTCCCTCTATTAAAACCCCACCAAAACCCAGAAATCAAAGCATTCAACTCTTTGCATAAGGAGATGGGGATTTGAAACGAACTCATCAAGTAGGTAGGAATTGATTGAGCGATAGCTTTAATCAAAACCTCCTTGCCTCCTGCAGAAAAATATCCCCCCTTCCCACCACAAACCTTTCTCCACACTTTATCCTTAATATCACAAAACACCTTTCTTCTATTTCTTCCTATAACAGTGGGAAGCCCATGACATTTATCGTGAGGGATAGTACAATTTAAATCAAACACAGCAAGCAAATTACCTCTATCTTGCTGAGGAACATTCGGGCTAACGGACATATTGGACTTCTGAAGATTAACTTGCTGGCCAGTACCATGCTCATACACATGCAGAACCTGCCTAATAACCTCACAGCTCGGAACCAAAGCTTTGTAGAAAATGATGCTATCATCGGCGAAGAAATGATGACTCACAAGAGGGCCACCTCTACTGCTTTTGAAACCCACAGAATGCTCACCAATCTCGGCAGCTTTGAAGAGGGAGGAAAGAGCTTCGACACAAAAGAGGAAGAGGTAGGGTGAAAGTGGACAACCTTGTCTGATACCTCTGGACGGAATAATTTCCCCAACAACACTGCCATTAACTACAAAAGACAAGTTAGAGGTAGAAACACAATCATGAATCAACTCAATCCACCGACCTGGAAACCCCAATTTGGACATCATTTACTCAGAAAACTCCATTCCACACAATCGTACGCCTTACTCATATCCAATTTAATAGCTGTAAGCCCCTTCTTACCCTTTTTCCTCAAACCGAGAGTATGCAACATCTCAAAAGCTACTAACACGTTATCAAAAATAACTCTCCCAGGGACAAACGCACTCTGACTATCCCAAATCACAGCAGGAAAAACTAACTTCAGCCTATTAGCTATGGATTTGGTAACCACCTTATATACCACATTACATAAACTAATTGGCCGAAAGTCCTTCATCAAAATGGAATTTTTCTTTTTAGGAATCAGGACTATATTAGTTTTATTAAAATTCTTAATAGACTTACCTCTATTAAGGACGCCAAGGCAAATACTCATTAATTCTCCCCCAATAATGTCCCAAAAGTTATGAAAAAACGTAGCATGAAAGCCATCGGGTCCTGGGGCTTTGGTAGGACCGAGATCAAAAAGAGCAGATTTCACTTCCTCGGCCGTAAACTGTTTTTCCAGAATATCCATAAGAGCTACTGACATTTTATTACCAACACCTTCCATCACCCTATCAAGATAGGCCAAAAAAGGCCCCGATGACTTAAACAACTCTGAAAAATAGTCACAGATAACCTTTAGGACCCCCTTTTCAGAACTCTGTAAACCTCCAGAATCATCGATCAAACAAGAGATTGTATTCTTCTTTTTCCTTGCCAAAGCCTTAGCATGGAAGAATTTTGAGTTCCTATCCCCTGCTTGCAACCACTCTACACGAGATCTCTGTCTCCAGAAAAGTTCTTCCCTAGACAGCAACATTTCCAAATCTTTCTCAACAGCCCTAACTTGATCCCTAACATCTTCCTCATGCAAATTCCCCAAGAGACACTCTAACTCTTTATGTTTTTCTTCAATAGCTTTACAAAGAGAGCCAAACTTCAGATTACTCCAGGAAGTCAAATTGGTCGCACAACACTCAAGCTTCACCTTGAAATCATCCAGAGAAACCGCCCTACGAGAAGAATCCCAAGCTGCTTTAACAATTGACACGCAATCATCCTCTTTCAGCTAATAAGGTTCGAATTTGAAACTCTTATCACCACGGACCCAATTCTTCCTCAAATCAGCAGAGGTGTTAAGAAGGATGCCTCTATGATCAGAAAAACCAAATCCCAAATGCAACACATTAAAGCTAGAAAAAATATCTCTCCACCTGTTGTCAACCACGAAACGATCTAACATTTCTTGAATGTTATCAGCCCCTCCTCTTTTGTTATTCCAAGACATCTTTGGACCACTGAAACCCAAATCAAGCAAATCGCAGTCAGCCAAGGCTTGCCGAAAAGAACACATACCCAAAACTGACTTGTCAGAACCTCCAAGTTTCTCATCAGATCTAAGCAATTCGTTAAAAGTCTCTCTCCTCCCCCAGGGAAGATCATCCACCCTACGAAGTCTATGCAAAAGCTCCCAAGAATCGTTTCTCGAAGACTAATTTGGATTACAATAAAAACCCGAGAAGCGCTACAAAACCCCTTCCTCCACACGAATACGACTCTCTCATCAATTTTTATTTATTATATTATATTATAACATTTTATTTATTCTATTTATATTATATTATATTATATTATTTTTTGAAAGGGGTACAAGTATAACATTAATAACTGTCGGGACCTACCGAGATTAATCACTAAACGTGCGGTCCGGATATTTACTCCCATAATAAGGGAAGAATACTACTCCCATAATAAAGGGAGAAAACTACCCACACATGCTGGTAAGTGAGCATGGTGAGAATTGAACCCCTCACCACTGAGTGGGAGAGAGGTGCACTTAACCACTCTTATTCTTTCAACAAACATGTGGTGCGAGGTAACTTTAATCAGTTACTTGACTTTAATCCTGTGGTTATTATTATTATTATTATTATTATTTTAATCAAATAATTATTGTAATATGTATATAGTCAAATCAACGTATGAAAGGGCTCATCACGACCCCATTAGTTAGAGGTATCTTTCGTATGACTAATTTTTCTTTTAATGTATTCATTAATTGATTGACAGTAACATTTTATACACAAATATTTCAGCCGTCGGTAGGTAGCACAGACCACTAAACCAGATAAATCTACTAGTTTGGAACGCCTATATATTTAGCGCGCTCGATGCAATCCAAACTACAAACATTAGAAGAATTATAGTATTGTATAGTGCATATACAATGGCGCTCCATCTCTCTTGCAGGTTGCCTCTCACATGCACTCTACAAAAATCAAATAATAATTCCGGTATAAATCAGCAAGTTAAAATTGCAGCCAGCAGACAATTTTCTGATCATCCTACAAATCAAAGACGATCAGCTAATTACCAACCGTCCATTTGGAGTTACAATTTTCTGCAGTCGTTGCAGATTCGTTATGCGGTGAGTAATAACTTTGCATGCTTTTCTGCTCCATAATATTACTACTGGCTTTCTTTATTTTTAGAATATTCATTCCATGTAAATTAAAATTTTGTAGGATGACAAGTACACGAAGAGGGCAGAGAAGCTGAAGGAGGAGGTGAGGTGCAATATGATACACAATGAAGATGCAGAAATGTTGAGCATCCTTGAACTGATCGATGACATCCAACGGCTAGGATTGGGACATCGGTTTGAGAAGGACATAAAAAGTGCACTTGACAAAATTGTGTCTTGGGAAGGATTTGATGTTAAAGCAGAAGATCAGAAACTCCATGCTACTGCTCTCAGATTCAGGCTACTTAGACAACATGGCTATCAGGTCTCTCAAGGTACTGTCATCACATCTTTAACAATTACTTCCAGTTAAACCCTTTTTTTTTTTTGGGTGAAAAATGGATTGGTCTTTAATAGTCATGAACAATATAATTTTGTGAAAATAATACAGATGTTTTTAAGGCTTTCATGGACGACGACGGCAAGTTTATGGAATACGTTAAGACTGATGTGAAAGGAATGCTAAATTTGTACGAGGCTTCGTATCTTTCCTTTGAAGGAGAAAACATATTGGATGAGGCCCTGACATTTTCCACAACACACCTCAATGGATTCAAGACAAATCTAGGACCAGACCTATCACAACTTGTGAGTCATGCATTGGAGCTTCCATTACATCGCAGAATGATAAGGCTTGAAGCACGATGGTATATCGAAGCTTACAGCCAAAGAAAATATGTAAATGGCTTGTTGCTCGAACTTGCCAAGCTTGATTTTAACATGGTTCAATCGGTCCTCCAAAGTGATCTCAAAGACATGTCAAGGTATGGTTATATCTCCCCAGTTGATAAGATCAGTTTTTACTTCTAATTATATAATTTATTAATTGGTTTCAGCTTAATTACTTGAGAATTAACTAGGTGGTGGAAAGAGATTGATCTAGCAAAAAAGTTGAACTTTGCAAGGGACAGACCCGTTGAATGCTTCATTTGGGCAGTTGGAATGGTTCCCAATCCACAATTTAATCATTGTCGGCAAGAGCTAACAAAAGTGGCATCACTTATCACGACCATTAATGACATCTATGATGTTTATGGTACTTTAGATGAATTAGAACTTTTTACCAACGCTGTTCAAAGGTGATTTTTATATTAAAAAGACATTTTCATTGATAAAATTATATGATTTATTACTTCTAATCTTGAATGCTCTTCAATGGTGCTAATAGATGGGATCTCAATGCTGTAAATGATCTTCCGGATTATATGAAGTTATGTTTTATGGTTCTCTACAACACTATAAATGAGATGGCTTATGATTCTCTAAAAGAACATGGAGAAAATGTCATTCTATATCTAACAAAAGCGGTAATCTCAAGTAATATTAAGTGTCAAATTATTATTATTATTTGTTATTTATTTTATACTTTTATCCTAACTTTAATTGATTGATTTAGTGGGGGGATTTGTGCAAAGCATTTTTACAAGAAGCCAAATGGTCTCATAACAAGTACACGCCAACATTTGAGGATTATCTCGATAATGTCTGGTGATCAGTATCAGGAATACTTTTCTTAGTACATTCTTAGTTTTTAGTAAGCCAAAGTATCACCAAAGAAGCACTTGAATCCTTAGAAAAACAACAACATAATCTCATGCGTTCATCGTCCATCATATTTCGACTCTGCAATAATTTGGGTACTTTAACGGTAATGATTTTCACTTGTCAAAGACATAAAATGTCTTAATAAAGTTGAGGTCTTAAATTCAAATCCCCACGCCAAGTTTAAAAAAAAAAAACTACAATCTATATATCAAATGGACCAACACACATTTGGGTTACACCAGCTAACTTATGAAGTCCACATGGCTCTGTCATTCAAATAGGACCTCCAAATTGACCCATCAGCCTAAATTATCAAGCCAGATCGTGATTGAAATTTGGTCAACCTATTCTATTCTATTGTCGTATATATATTTGAAGTGTTTAATTTTATAACACTAACATGTGTTAATGTTCTATATGAAACAGGCAGAATTAGAGAGAGGGGAAACAAGAAGTTCGATTCCATGCTACATGTGCCAAACCGGTGCGTCCGAGGAAGTTGCTCGAGAACACATAAGGAATATAATTGACGAAACATGGAAGAAAATGAACCAGGATGTGGTTGATGATGAGCATCCATTTGGAAAAGCTTTTGTAGAAACAACTATAAATCTTGCTCGTATATCCCATAGCACATACCAGTACGGAGATGGGCATGGTGCTCCGGATGTTAGAGCTAAGAGAAGAGTCCATTCACTGATAATTGAGCCGATCTCACTCACATAAAGACAACAACATTATTATTATGAAATATAATTGCTAATATATTATTTTAAAACACCTTAATAAATGGCCTTTCTTGGAGGGCTGGAAGTCACTTTGTATTCCAATTTGTGGACAGATTTTTTCGTCATGTTATTAATAAGATAATATTGATGCGGTACCAATATAACACGAGCCTTTATTTTTTATCACTCTTGAGCCCAACTTAACCAGAGTTGGGTTGGCCCGACCTATCTTGTGTCTCCAACCTCACCATAGAAAGCTGACTCCACTATCCATCATAAGACGCGTTTCATGATGATGAGCACCCATTTGCAGCACCATTTCTATAAACGGCTGTTAATCTTGCATGAATAGCCTATTGTACATATCATTTCTAGAAACAGCTGTTTATTTTTTATTTTTTTGACTTTGCAAACATTAAATACAATTTGTTTTTGACACAAATAAAATAGATTAGAGGGTTTGCTTTTTTTTTTTTCACTTATGAACTTAATAGGTCTAAATTGGATTTATTAAGTTGTTTTTATTTATTTTTTTATATGGTCAAATAACTTAAAAATACTAAAACACAACTTAAAAAAAAGTAAAAAATCCTGACTTTTCACTTAATTCTAAATCATTTAAATTTATTTAAAATATTTTCTTCAAAAATATCCTTTTAAATATAATATATTTTTAGTTTTATTTAATTTTATATCATACAATTTTATTTCTTTTCACAAACGGCTTTATATATATAAAAAAAAAAAAACCCTAATCACTTCTCATCCTCAAAACTTTTTGAAATCGAAAGATTTAATGGATATAATCATTTCTTTCCTGTAGTTTAGAATATTCTTCATTTTTCACCCTCTAATTTTATTTTTCTCTATTTTACCCCTCTACTTTTATAAAATCTCTAAAATATCCCCAACTGTCAGATTCTGTTTAAAAATTAACTGTTGACGTGTGAATTTGGTCAACATGATTAATCAGTGAATATGTAGGATTTGAGGGATAAAACAGATAAAAGGATTGACACAAGAGATTTTTAAAGTGGTTCGGCTTACGATAATGCCTACATCCACTGTTCTTGGTATTCAAGTCGAGCTTGTTAGGTGTATCGTAGAGCTCGCTTATATATGTGTTTTCTGAAAAAATTGGTAACCTTTGTAACAGTGATGACCCGCACCTTTTATAGTGTGAAGGGGCGGGAGTCATCCTGTTTTACATGAAATCTGATTACATAAATTAAGGGCGAAATTCTATCCCTTAATGGATGTAGTTGAATCTAAATACAATCGCTGATTCTAAGAAATTTGAGATTAATTGTGAGTCTGCTAGTTGATCGAGTGCAATCCTTATATCCTCGGGATCATTTCTTTGATTGAGGCTTCCGGGCTGTGCGGCTTGTGAGCTGTGTACTGCTTTATCTGCGAACAGTCAGTCTGGCGAGGTGCGATACTTTGATTCCTCTGTTGTTTGGTCAGAGTTTCTTCCTTCGTGGTTTACTGGGTTATGGCCTATTTTGCCTTATAACGACCCTTTGGCCTTTTTCATGTGTTGGGCCTCCTTCGATGGTTTTGGCATTTTGGGCCTATTTAGGCCTAGTGCATTTTGACACACAACATTATCCCTCCAGCTTCTAGCTCGATAACTTTATGGTGGAAGCTGAAAGGTTTTCTTCCTGTGGGCTGCGCTTTCAGCGGGTTGTCGTTAGCTCGCTTTATGGGGATGTCCATGAGTCATCTTTCGAGGTTATTGGCTCTAAGCTTCAAAGACGGTTACCCTTCTAGTGAGTGGGATATGTTACGTCAACCGCCACGTTTGTACAGCGCATTAAATACGTGTGTTAAATCAGTGACCTTTCGAGTATCCCGTCATATCCCTAGGTTGAATATCAGTCGTAAATTGTTCTTCAGGTTATTATTGCTTCGATCTAACGGTTCGGGCTTTCCGTTTATATATAGGGCTTTATGTACATTTTCTTTATTCTTCGCAAATTTTCTCAAAAATTCTCTCTTCTTTTCCTTCGCTGACTATCTCCGAAAGAGAAAAGAGGGGTGCGCTTCAACTTCAGCGGTACGCTTCATCTTCTGTTAGTCTCAGTTGCCGGAAAATGTCTCCAAGGCTTGCGTCTGTCTTGGTGAGTGGGTCCGCCATTCTTCTCACTCGCTGCACCTGTCATCATTTGCCTTCTTTCGTGGTAAGTCTTCTGTTCTTCTTCGTTTTTTTTTTTACCGTTGCCCTATTGTTGCTGTTCTTTTCGCTTTTTGAGTCTTCTGTTTGAATTTGCATGTCTGGATTTTGTGGGGATGTCTAGAGGTCCATAAAACTTTTTCCTTTCTTCTTTTCGTGCCTTTGTTTAGTTAGTTTGGGTGACCGAGACCTTCTGGCGCGTCTGGCTCAAGCCCTTAGGTTATAGTAGATGCTTAGGCTTTCTCTTTATTATCTAATAGTGGGTTTTTTCTTTCTATTGTAGGTGTCTAGTTCGAGCATTCAGAGGTCTCGAGAGGATAGAGGGACAGAGGCTCCTGTCTCTAGTCGCCGAAGGGTCAGATTGCCTCAAGGAGAGGCCTCGAGGGCAATCGTATTCAACCAGGTTGATATTCTCAACCAGCCTGGAGAAGTGGAGGTGGTAAATGTAGGAAAACCGGTGAGTACGGCACAGCATAAGGGGCAAAAAAAAAATTTTTGTGTTGGTACATTTTAAATTTTTTTTCCAAACAGAGTAATCTTAACTCATAGTTAATTAAATATATTACAAAAGGTAACATACCTTTTGATTAACGTAAGGCTTAATGTTACGTCGACTATGAACCGCAAGATCTTCCAATCCTTCACGAATGTGGATCACCTTGGAGTGTGGGCTCTCTTTCTTTAAATTGTGTACCTGAGGATGAGAAACAAAAAACTTTTCTTTTTCGTTAGTCACTCAAAACCCTCTTGAGAAAACGAAGAACATTTTATTCTTCGAATTTTATAGTTTTTGAATTATTTGAATTCTATTGAGTAGAATTGATAGTTTGAAACCGATTTCGGATTAATTTGAATTGCGAATTCTTGAAATATTGTTTATATCCGAAATTTTGATTGTGAATAATATTCGGAATTGATTTTAATACGTTTTGATGCTAAGATTGTTATGGAAATATATTGTTGAAAGTGATTTTAATTATAATATTTGTGAAATGTATCGGAAAATGATTTTGGGGCATTTTGATTCGATATGGAATTATGAAATACGTTTGAATATATTTTTTGATTGATTTGATGTGATTATTGATTTCAAAATATATTCGTATATGTCCGTTATATGATATTTGATGAAATTTGAATTTCAAAAATATATATATATATCAATATGAATTGAGATTGAATAGTGTGAAAGTTGAATGCGGTGATTTTGAAAGAAATGAAATATGTTGACATTGCATTTGAGAAAACGTTTTGTGAAATGGCTCTGATGTGTACAAATATAGATATGGATATAGGAGGTTGACATGTCAATTGGGTTTCTGTCTGAACAGTACTGTGCCGATATACTCACCCTTTGGATAGTACAGGCCCAAAGTGCAGGTCCTCAAGTTCTGAATTCTGTCATGGGACATTTACAACGGGTGATTCCGTTGGTGTTCCATTATGATCTGATGTTCGGCGGGTGGCCCCGTTTATATGTCCGATGCCGAACAACCCGTAATTCAGTCCGAAAACTTATGTTTTGTACATCAGGAGCCCAGTCTGAAAACTGATTTGTTATATGAAAGCATTTGAGAAATTATGACAATTTTATCTGTTGATTGATTTTGAATATGGTATTGGTTGAGTATGTGATTTGATTTGACATGAGCCCTATATATGATTTAATTATATGTGATTTATATTTTTATCGAAAATAGATAAACGCATTTGATATAGTATATTTGTATATACATTTTGTGTACATCCACTAAGCAATATGCTTAGCGTGTTGAGTTTTCTCACACGTAGGTAATAGAGGCTCCAAGGGAGACAAGGACAAAGAAGAGTAGAGACTGCAGGAACAGAGTCCGGAGTCACATCTGTCTTATATATATTTTGGTAGTTCTTTTGTAATAAGTCTATATATTTTGATACCGCATGCATATACAGAAACTGTTTGTATATAATTAAGGAGCTTCCGCTATGTAAATATTTTATTATATATTTATGTTATTTGAATCTTTATAAATTATATTGTGATAGTAGTTGGTAAGTCGCACTATATTTGGAAATGTGCGCAAAATTGATTTGAGAATTTAGAAGTTGATTTTTATGAATTTTAACTGCAAATAGGTTTTGAAAAGTCAGAAAAACAGAGGAAACTCTGGCAAGATTTTTGGAAATTTATTTGGACCACTTTCAAATGTTTTTAATTTAGTTTTAAATTATGGTTATATAAAAGTAAAAGTTAGATTTTAGTATATAGTAGCACTCCCTGATTCGGTCCGAGTGGATTGGGTCAGGGGGTGTTACAGGGACTCCATCTTTTCTGTCTTTCCTTTCAACACATGTGCAGGACATCCAAATATCCTTAAGTATTGTAAGCTAGGCTTTCTCCCAGTCCACAACTCATGTGGTGTTTTAGGAACTGACTTAGATGGTACATTGTGTAGAATGTACATTGCAGTTTGTAGAGCATATCCCCAAAAAGAATTAGGAAGCGTTGAATAACTTAACATCGATCTAATCATATCTAAAAGAGTCCTATTTATCCTTTCTGCCACCCTATTCTGTTGAGCCACATATATCAGTGTGTATTATTCCTAAACATTCAGTGGCTCGTGTATCTTTGGCCGAGAACGCCCTCTTGGTCATTTTACCTTCCAGATAAGATTCACAAGTTGGTATATCATTGTTGGCACCATTTCTTGTCGGAAATAGAGCCTCATATCTCCGTGCTTTTGTCCGTTTTCCGGCGATTATGGGATGTTTTTGATGGTTTTCTGTAGTGTGCAGGTTGTTAGGCTCCGTTAGTGACTTTGGTTAATTTCAGCCGAAAATGTGCATTGAACTTCCACTCGTTGCTTGCCACCTCACGAAGACTAGCGAAGACCATTTTCCAGCAAAATCCAGAGAGACTCGCGAGTTAGGGTCGCGACTTGGTCGTGACTTAGCTAACTCGCGAGGGCAGCATTCAGGCAGAAGATGACAGAGAATCACGCGACTTGCCTCGCGACTTACATACGAGTTAGCTAAGTCGCGAAGGCCATCAGCACAGCCAGGACCGAGACACATGCGACTTGCCTCGCGACTTGCTCATGAGTTGGCTAAGTCGCGAAGGCTTAATTCCCAGCGAAGCCGAGTAACACGCGAGTTAACTCGCGACTTGGCTCGCGAGTTGCCAAGTCGCGAGTGACGTGTAATTTGGAAACCCTAGTTGACCATATAAAAGAAAAATGGGATTTTTAGAATAGGGCATCCAGGATTTTCAGAAAACAAAAGAGAGAGAGAGAGAGAGAGAGAGAGAGAGAGAAGAATAAGAAGAATGAAGAAGAAAAAGAGAGAAGAAGTGTAACACCCCCTGACTCAAATCCGCTCGGACCGAATCAGGGAGCGCTACTATATACTGAAAGCTAACTTTTACTGTAGATACACATATTTTATATTTATATTAAAAACTTTTGAAAATGGTCCAAAGAATTGTCGAAAATCTTGCCGCTCCACCGCTGAATGGTTTTGAGAGCTTTTGCTCTCTTTGATCCCTTTAAACGCACCGCTCCACCGCTTTATTTTTTTACAATTTTTGAGTCATCGCGACCTGTACCGCGAGCGGTGGTCGCGTCGCTTCGGTCGCGTTGCTCACTGGTTGTAATTTGCCACTTTCACCGCGAGCTGATCATCGCGATCTGTGATTGCGGTAACTGGTCGCGGTACTCACTGCCCCAAATTATCCTTTTCACCGCGAGCTGCTCATTGCGATCCCTGGTCGCGATGCCTACTATCCAGATTTTCACCCTTTTCTTCGTGCATTGTTTTCGACCATTCAAATTGGTCCATTATGAAATTGGTACATTTAATTACAAGTTTCACCCCTCAAATCATAAAAATCATATTCACATATTCAAAATGAATTCAATCATACTTTTCATATGTATTCGAAATTAGAGATGTTACAAGAAGGCCTAGGAAACTAGCCATCAGATCAATTCGCCGGACGACTTCAATCGCTCATAGGAATCGAATTTGTGCACGGAGGAACTCAGCCGAGTCGGTTTCAGACGAGAGTCCAGCCATCTAGAGTTTTTCTTTCACATGCTTTTCCTTAATCTTCTTTTGTTCATGATGTTCTTGATGAAAAATATTATGTATTTTTATTTCCTAGTCATGAACTAAATTTTCTGTACTAGGGATGATGATGGAACTTATTATGAATTTTGATTGATTTTAATAAATGCTTGGATGATTTGAGTTATTTGATTGAGTGTTAATTTAATGCTTCATTGATTGTGTATTATCTGATCACCAATATTCAACATCTTATTGTTGTGGGTCAAGTACCGAAAGGAGACGCTCACAATGTGTTCGATAAATCGACACCATAGCCTAAGAACCAAATAGAGATATATTAGTGTAGGTTATGTGATCTAATATGTTTCCGTGTTTATTGCATTCTCATATATTAGACATTCATCGAGAGATAGGGTGTTAGCATATGTTGAATAGGTTTGATTGCCTTGAGAGAGGATTTCGGATAGCGATATAACATGATCATCAATCATTGGATTGAATGTCCATGCATACTTATTTGACATCATTAGGATTAATTAGTGAAATCGGATTCCCTAGTTCTTTTCTCCTTGATTAGAAAATCCTTTTTAGTTTCTGATTTTATAGTTTACTTAAGTTACAAGTTACATATCGCAAACATTGAATTAGTTTTCTAGATAGCATTAGACTTGGTAAATTTCAGTATTCAACTTCTAATCATCCTTGTGGGAACGATAATCAGAACTCACAATTCTATATTACTTGTGTCGACCCCATATACTTGCGGGTACACAAAAAGCTTAACAATCATCAACCTTTAAATCACTCAAAGGTCCGTCACTAACCAATCTTTTAATCCTATCAAGGTTAATATGACCTAGGTGCAAATGCCATAGGTAGGTTTCATCTTTTGATAGTTTTACTCTTTTATGATTAGATTCAGTTGATTCAGTGTCTAATAAGTGAGAGATATTTTTATGTAAATGGAACAAGTCATTTTCCAATATACCTTTGCAAATAAATTTGTCATTCTTACTAATAATAAAAGCCTTATTAAAAGTAATTGAATATCTAAATTTATTTAATCAAGAATATGAAATCAAATTTCTCTTGAATTGAGGTACATAATAAACGTTTATCAAATCCAAATGCCTATTAGAATCTAATTCTAATATCTCCCACTGCATTGGCGGACACCAACGCTCCATTGCCTAAGTGCAAGTTGAATGCATCTTCATTTAGTCTTTTCTTTTCCTGAAACCCTTTTTCACCACAAAGGAAGCACTTCCCTTTGATCTTGGTTACTTTCTTTGTCTCCTACTTGATAGGTCCAAGTTGCTTTTTCTTCTGTTGTTCCTTAACGTTTTTACGGGTTTCAACAGTAGCAAACTTTCCAACCAAGTGAATCTCTTGACCCTTGTCTTTCACAAGGATTTGCTCAGTGCTTAGAACATCTTGCATAAGGTCCAGCAAGGTGTATTCCTTTTTGTTCAGGGCATAGTCTAACTTGTACCCACAAAAAGGAATCTGATAGTGAATTGACAATTAAGTCAATTTTGGTCTCACTATCTATCTTAGCACCATTGAGTCCAGCAATATTGAGATGTGCTATAGCTTGTCTAGCCTTCATCCTAAGATTCATGAAAACAATCACTGTCTTTCTCATAGTCATCCTCGACCTCATAACAAAACATCTCCGCCAGAGATATTATAATATCTGCAGCAGTCCTCATCAGAGGACTCCCACTGCTTATATTTGCCTCTTTGCAACTCAGTGGGTTCATCAGTAGGAGCAGATGGTTTAGGAGTTGATAGAACAAATCTATGTTTTTTAGCTTGCAACAACTGCCCAATTTTTTATTTCCATGTAACATAGTTATCTCCAGTCAAAGTATTATCTTTAAGGATGTTGATTAGGGATAGGGTCATGATTTCTGAATAAAACAAAAATTATATTAAGTAAACTATCATTTAGCACTTTCGAATATTTATCTTGAATTAACTATTAATAATTCAATTGTAAAATTCAACGGTGATCCAACACCCATAAACGCCACGCCTCCTTTGGGAGTTCGCAACATTTACTAGTTGGACTAGGTCCCACCTAATTGTTAACATAACAACCAGCGTTTTCAATTTTAGCCTTGCGATTATTATTGACAAGAACTCTTGGGAGGATATTAATAGAATCGCATTGAGTGTGTCACCAAGGTTTTGACCTTCAATATATTCCCGCACGAAAAATCTCTCCTTTGAAAGTAGATATTGCTTGAGTCAATTGTCTAGTCTGTCCTTGTAAGGAAGTATCTTGCTAAATTCCATTTATGGATACCCCTTGGGGGTTATGACACAAAACATAAAGCTTAACTAACCCTGGAGGCCATAGGTGTTCTAAACACCTTCTCCCACTCAATTGTTTAAGGCGTGTAATGGAATTTCAAATAATGATTACCAAGTTATCTAGATGCCAATTTAAATACCTAAATCATTCAATGCATGTTCATACCAAAAGAGATATATGAGTGGCACTCCTATTCTACATGACATGTTATCAAACAATGAATAAACATTGTAATATTTACGCAAAAAGTAAATGGTTACAATTTCGGTCCATCCTAGAAAAGTAAGTAAATTACATTGTTTGGATAACCTTAAACCCTAACCCTAACTTGTCGAACAAGTCTTCTTGCGGCCGTCCATCCAAGATCGCGACAAAGCGTTACGGCCCACTGGTGAAGGCACTCAGCCCTACGGGGCCTATGCGCGCGCTGCCTCTGGAGAGGCGCGTGCACGGCTGGCCCTTAGGGGGGGCACGAGCGCCCCGTTTCCTTGCGCACAGCCCTCGTTGGGCCTTGCGCGTACATTTTCTTGTGAAGGCCGTGTGCCTTGCCCTTCCTTGCCATGCGCGCACACAGCCCTTGGGGCCTCGTGCGTGCACAGCTCTTTGGAAGGGTTGTGCGCGAGCTTGCATGCGCAGGTGCTCTGGGTCTCCATTGTTTTCGTTTTTCTGCTTCAAATTCTTCAATCCGTCGTGTCTTCGAATCTCGAACGAATTACAGCAGTTTTTACATAAAGTAAAAGAAAACTTCTAACAATTATCAAGAAGGAAATTATGGCGATAATAGACCACCCTTCTTGTTACAACTCCAAATAAATAAAAAAATACATTAAAATTCTATGACCAAAATCGAGCAATAATAGTTCACTTTATATAATTCATACATTCCAATGTAATATATAAAAGAATTCCTAAAGTGCCATCTCTTTCTAAAAACATGCATATTTATCCATACACAATTAAAAGAAAAATTCACGTATATACGTTTAATTAACTATGGGTACAACCAGGCTCTAATACTAATTGTAGGAAAAAGGGTGTGTACGGCGTAGCGGAAGGCGCAAAAAAAATATTTTTGCATTGGTACATTTTAAATTTTTTTCCAAAAAGAGCAATCTTAACCCATAGTTAATTAAATATATTACAAAAGGCAGCATACCTTTTGATTAACGTAAGGCTTGATGTTGCGTCGACTATGAACTGCAAGATCTTCCAATCCTTCACGAGTGTGGATCACCTTGGAGTGTGGGCTCCCTTTCTTTGAATTGTGTACCTGAGGATGAGAAACAAACAACTTTTCTTTTTCGTTAGTCACTCAAAACCCTCTTGAGAAAACGAAGAACACTTTGTTCCTTCTTTTTTTTCTCTCGGGTGAATTCTCACATTTTTTTCTATAGATGGAGAGTTTTTTTTTTTTTTTTAACTTATCAAAGCTCACAAAACTCAAAACTTACCCCCTAATGAACTTGTGATGGCCGAACCCTCCATGGTGGTTTATATAGGGTGGCTGAATTCTCCTTTAAGGAGGATTTGTGTTTCACCCAAAAACCATCAATCCAAGAGTGATTCTATCCCATCTTTTGAATCTATTATCCAATAATTTCTTAAAGGATAATTTAGAATTAGTGACTTATCAAAACTTCCTATAAGTGACTAATAGTCAACTTTAGAGTTTTGATAAATATCAAAAACTTTCTAATTTGATTTGATTTGATAAATAACTCCTTTTATTTATCTTCTCATCAAATAAGGTTTTTGATACTTATCATACTATTACCAAATAGCATGAAACTAGGAATAATTAACTAATTAAACAATTAATTAATTAAATAATTAACTAATTACCATTTAATTAAATAATAAAATAAAATAAAATAATTAGCTAATTTAATTAGCTATTGCCGCCCAACCTTTTTGGCATGGGCCAAATTTTGTTTTTCCATTTTATTAATCTTATTGGACCTCCACAAAAATTTCACATGTGAACCACCATTCTTACAAAAAGAAACAAGTCTACATGCCTTTAAATAAATATATTTAATATAATTTAACAGCCACATTTTTATTAAATGTGCTAATTATATTATCAATATATTTACGGGATGTTAAAAACATCCCTTAGGGCCGCCTAAGGGATCACATACCCTTGGCCGCCCCATCTCAGGTATTTTGACGAGTTACTGCGTGTCTTGATTGACCACAAGAACGCACCTTTCAAAACTTTTGGAAAGAATTTCAAAAACAATTCTATAAGATGGATCAAATAAATGATCCGGTAGTATATAACTAGTGATCCATTCAAGTTCGTGTGGATTGGGGATTTTAGCGGGCTATCTAAATTTAATCTCCAATAGACACAACCTAATCACAATCAATAAATGATTCACTTAGGTCCGATCCATAATTTTAGTTCATTCCACTAAAGAGCTATAATTGAACTCTTAAATAAAGATAGAATAAGTGAGCATACTAATTCGTACCCTATACAACCTAAATGGAGAAAATGTATCATCGTGAAAAATACCAGCAATCGCCAAGAGCTCATAGACCATTTATAGCTCTCCAAGTTACCATATTTACTCATATAACCATGTTTTCGAACTTGGATATTTTGACTTGTCCAGAAGTCATGTTTCAATAACCACTATTGAAAACTTTACGTAAAGATTTAAATATCAAAACCTTAAAACATCCATATGATGGTATTCTACTAACATTTTCTAAATACAGTCACGATGTCCATTCCTATAAATGATGTCCTCTATCGATATACACGTGAATACCACCAAGTCATCGAGTATAGACTATGCGATATAATCGTACTCATTGACAGCTCAAATGATAACGCGTACAACCATAAGTCCATCATTTATCTCAGGATTCAAATAGACTCTCCGATTGTCTCAGTTGAATACTTTTATCCACTGACGGTTGCAGATAAAATTTTCTACAGTGATCCTATTCAATGCACCCAGTGCACTAGATTCTTTTGTCCAAAAACACTTCGATGATTTTAGACTTATCATATCACATTTGATCCTGCTCAAATGCTAACAAAAGAATCTACAACTTTGACAAGATAAAGGCGCCCAACCTTATATCTTAAGTTGTGAATGTGTATTCGAGACTAACTAAAGAATTGTGTCTACCTCATACATATCTAAATGTACGAACAATTCTTTTGTTTCTCATAGTTTCTTAACATTATGATTATTTACTTTTGACAATTTATATAATTGCTATAATATTCGTTAAATCATAAATCACTTTATTAATATGAAAATATTGTCAATTAAACTATTACGCTCTTGTTATCAAGCATAATCGTAACATATGCTGATCATATGCTGTTCTTTTTGCTTTTTAAGTCTTCTGTTTGAATTTGCATGTCTGGGTTTTCTGGGGATGTCTGGAGGTCCATAAAGCTTTTTCCTTTCTTCTTTTCGTGCCTTTGTTTAGTTAGTTTGGGTGACCGTGACCTTCTGACGCCTCTGGCTCGAGCCCTTAGGTTGTAGTGGACACTTAGGCTTTCTCTTTGTTATATAATAGTGGGTTTTTCCTTTCTGTTGTAGATGTCTGGTTCGAGCATTCAGAGGTCTCGAGAGGATAGAGGGACAGAAGCTCTTGTTTCTGGTCGTCGGGGGGTCAGATTGCCTCAAGTAGAGGCCTCGGGGGCAATCGTATTCAACCAGGTCGATAATCGCAACCAGCTTGGAAAAGTGGAGGTGGTAAATGACGTAAAGATACTGGACAGTCTCCATCGGGCTGCTTACAAGGGGCTACGCCGGAAAAGTGATGTTTTTGCATCGTCTCCCTCCAGGATTTATCGGAGGGATTTGAAAGTCATGGCGGAGTCCTTTCAGTTTCCCAGTGGCCACTAAATGTTGGTGCCTGCTATGGCTGATAGGGCCACTTATCCTCCTCCTGGCTTTGTTACCATCAGTCGCCACCACCTGATCGCGGGGTTGAAGTTCCCCATCCCAGGGTTCCTTATCGACAGGCTGAACCTTCTAAAGCTCGCCCCTATGCAGCTTATCCCCAGCTTGTATGGCCAGCTTCTTACCCTTTACCTCTCGTTCAGGAGAAAAGAGCTACCCCCACCTAGTGATAATATCATCATATACTGTTTCTGAAGGGAAAAGCATAAAAAGTTTGATTATCCAATAATGTGAGGAATGGAGTTTCAAAAATTTTCTTTTATTGAAAACCTTTTTCAATCAGGAACGAGTGCCAATGTATACACAGAAAAAAAAAACTGAGTAATTACATACATTTTTCTTGATTTTGCTTTTTTGATTCTTCAATTTACCACAAGATTTTCGAGCTATGACCCGCGGTCTAATAATGCGTGTGTGGGCACATTACGACAAGATATGGAGGTCACGTGAAGAACGAATGGAGAACTTCTTTCTCCCTGGGGCCGACCGAACCTGCAAAATAGGGGAGAGTTAGAAAAATCTCTTTTCTCTTTTTCTTTCTTGCTATGGTCGACCTCTCCTTGTGTTTCTCACTTGTGGTTAGCTCAATTTTTACTAGTATAATAACTCTTATATACTAACTCTTTAGGCCATGTTTGGCACAAATGATTAAGTCAGGATTGGACTTTTTTGTCCCAATCCCATGTTTGATGACACATTTTGACTTGGGATTAACAATAGTGAATGGAAATTTAATCCCCCCACCACCGGACTATACAAACCCACCCTACCCCCCACCACTATTAATCCCTGGACTAAAACAAAAACTGACTGTTTTTTTTTTTTTACTAGAAACAAAAGCTGGCTCTGTTTTTTTTTTATTTAAAAAAAAACTGACCCCACATATTTAAAAAAAAAAAAAAAAGCTGACCTTACATATGTATTATCCATTTTCTTTATCACCTACCCCATCTTCTCTCTCATCATCCGTCCATTTTGTTCCTGACCTCCATATTCTTCCTGTCTCAAGATTTTGAGGTATGTTATTTATTATTTTGTATATAATCGCTTGATTTTTGTGCTCAAATATAAGTTACATACATATATTCATGTAAATCATATATTTACCATAATCATATTGACAATTTATAATTGTATGTTATAAATTAAAATATAAAATTAAAATTAATAATTATTGATATGTATAATTTTGTTCCTTTAATAGTAAACATTTTATTTAATAAAAAAAATTAAAGTGAAATTTTATTCTTTAAATTATAAACTTTTATTATAGTTTTTAATAAAATTGAATTGAATTTATAGCCTTTTTTAAAATTTAATTTATAATAGATTAATATGATTTAAACTAATTTTTTATATTATTTTATTTTTAAAAAATTAAATTTTTATTTTTATTTAATTATATTTTTTCAATGTTAATTTAATTTGTATCTCTATTTTAATAGACTAATTATATTTAAAATTATTAAATTATAACAATATAATAAATATTTCATCACATTATTTTTAGTCTAATCCCTAATCATTCCAAACATAGGATTTGATTATTTTAATCCTATCTCATATTACACCAAACAATAGATTGGACTATTTTAGTCTTATCCCATGTTACATCAAACAATAGATAGTATTATATTTAATCCAATCTAATCCATTCCAATTCTATAAAATAATCCAATCCAACCATGTGCACCAAACAGGCCCTTAGGGTTTAATTTTGATTAGGTCAAATAAGATTCTATATCCTATTTATTTTGGTCTCCCCAAAGTCTTGAACCTATGACCTTTGTAACAATTAAAATAATCCAATTATTTTAATTCTTTTGTCTTTGTCACATTTTGATTCCGTAACCTACTATTTAATAAATAGAATTATTAATTATTAATATTCTATTATTTTATTAAATATTTAATTAATTAAATAATCACATTATTTAATTATTCTCTTTTAATTAAATAGCATTACTTTTGTAACACTATTAATTGGATAATTCAATTAATCTACCGTTACCCTCATTACCAACAACCATAAGGGCTAGTAAAGAGACCTAATGGACCCATAGTTTTGAGCTCTAATAATACCTAGTAATATTAATTAAACTCTTTAATTAATATTTCAGGATTATTAACTTCGGAGTTATTCCACTAAAAACCCGAGGTTGCGCTCTCAGAACTGTAGATGTGTTTATATAATCTAAAGTCTCAGCGTCCATTGATATAACTATTTACATATAATATGATCCTCTACAAGTAGTTCATAACTTGAGATGGGTCATAAAGTCCGTTATACCCCTCTAGATATATCTTTTCCTTTAAGCACCGTTGATTCTCTAATAAATAATTAAATCCTGTCTTCTTCACAGAAGCAGGACAGATCTCATAATTGTCTAAGCCCTGAATCAACTCTTAAGGAAACTACTCATTTACTTCAACCAAGAAGGAATGGATTCCATTATCGTGTTCATACCTTCACAGCCACAAACCAAACCGCAACTCCAATATATGGAGGTATTGGTCGAGATTTACATTGACCTCACTCATGGTAAATTAAAAGCCACGATCAAACCTGAAGAAGTCAATAAGACACTTATGATTAAGATCACCTATAAATAGCCATCGTTTATCAATATATATGAATCTCATCTACTAACGGATATTGGTGAGAGATTCATATAAATTGTGGTCCAGTCCTATATGATCTCATCATATAAGGTGTCTCTATTCTCATGTCAACTACATGAGCGGTCTAGGATAAGACCATCGTACATTACAGAATGGACCGCAGCAGTAGATCAATCACAAATAAAGTACCTAACATTGTTTGTTCTCTACGGACTCTTTAAATTGCATGTCTCAAAATGAATCCTCTTGTATATAACCTTCATATACTCATTCTGAGATTACATCTTGCAATCTAGGATATTCTTGCACAATATGAATGTATTACTTAATATAAAACGCTTTTAAACTAGAATGATAAAATGGATAATTCTTATTAAGTCTTGAACCGTTTATAAATACAAGCTTTAGGGCATAAATCCCAACAATCTCCCACTTACACTAAAGCAAATGGGACATGTCTCGTAATCCTAGACCCTCTAGGTGATCTTCAAACACTTTAACTATCAAGGTATTCGTAAATGGACCAGCCAGGCTATCTTGCGACACAATCTTCGTCATGGTCACGTCTCCTCGCTACACTATCTCTCTGATGAGATGATATCTCCTCTCTATATACTTCCCTCTCTTATGGATTCTTGGTTCTTTAGAATAAGCCACAGCCTCACTATTATCACAATAAAGTGTCATGGTCCTATCCACATCTGGAACAACTTCCAGATCACTCAAGAATTTCCCGAGCCAGCCTCTTTAGCTACTTCACAAGCTGCTACATACTCGACTTCCATAGTGGAATCAGCAATGCAAGATTGCTTGATACTCCTCCACACTATGGCTCCACCACCAAGGGTGAATACTGACCCAGACATGGATTTCCTAGAATCCTTGTCTAACTGAAAGTCAGAATCTGTATATCCTAATGGAATCAAATCCGGATGGGAATATACAAACATATAGTTTCTCGTTCTCCGAAGATACTTGAGAATATACTTAATAGCAACCCAATGATTCAATCTTGGGTTGGACTGATATCTGCTGGCTACTCCTACTGCGAAGCAGATATAGGGTCTTGTGCATAGCATAACATATATAAGACAACCTACTGCCGACGCATAAGGAATTCGTCTCATTATCCTCAATTTCTTTAGGTGTCTTAGGACACTGTTCCATAGACAGATGAACTCCGTGTCTCGAAGGTAAACTACATTTCTTGGAGTTCTGCATCAAGAATTGCATAAGTATCTTGTCGATGTACGATGCTTGAGACAACGCTAACAGTTTGTTCTTACGATCCCTTATTAATTGGATCCCTAGAATATAATTCTCCTCTCCCAAATCTTTCATTTGGAATTGGTTAGCAAGCCAACCCTTTACTTCTAATAACATCCATACGTCATTCCTAATGAGTATGATATCATCCACGCAAAGACCAGGATAACTATTTTCTTGTCAATGATTCGCTTGTATACACAAGGCTCATCAACGTTTTGCTCAAAACTATAGGTCTTGATCGCACAAACCTAATGTTCCAAGATCTAGATGCCTGCTTAAGTCCATAAATGGACCTTTGCAGCTTGCAAACCTTTTACTCTTGATCTTGGGATATGAACCCCTCTGGTTGCATCATGTAGATGCTCTTATCTAGATTACTATTCAAGAATGTAATCTTGATGTCCATTTGCCAGATTTCGTAATCGAAATAGGCAGCTATGGATAAGAGTATCCTAATAGACTTAACATAGCTACTGGCGAGAATGTTTCATCATAATCAATGCCTTCCTTCTGGGTTTAACCCTTAGCCACTAGCCTTGCCTTGAAGGTCTCTACCTTCCCGTATACTCCTCTCTTATGCTTGTAGATCCATTTACAGTCTATGAGTTTCATCCCATCTGGTAAGTCTATAAGTTCCCAGACCAAGTTAGAGTACATGAATTTCATCTCGAGATTCATAGCTTTAAGTCATTCCTCTTTGTCTGAATCTTCCATTGCATGTTTAAATGTCAATGGATCATCACACTATCATCAGAAACAACACCTTGTGCCTCTCCAATACCTAAATAGCAATCAGGTTGTCGTACAACCCTCCTACTACGTCTAGGCGGTAGTGTATCCTGACTAAGAATCATCTAACTGTCAGATATTAATGGAACAATAACATTGTCAACAACTTTTGTTGACTGAGTACTGGTCGTACCAGATTCTAGCTCCTTTAACATAATCTTGTTACGAGGTTTATAATTACTCATATAATCCTCCTCAAGAAACATTGCATTTGTCGATACAAACACTTTGTTCTCTTGTGGATTATAAAAGAATCTTCCTCGAGTTTCCTTTGGATACCCTACAAATAGGCATACTTGTGAAAGAGGTTCTAGCTTTCCACTTCTATTCTTTAGTACATGTACTAGACACCCCCATATGTGAAAATGTCGTAAACTATCTTTACGACCATTCCTCAACTCTTAGGGAGTCTTAGGAACAGTCTTGGATGGAACTACTTTTAGTATGTAAGCCGCTGTTTGTAGTGCATATCCTCAAAAGGAATTTGGTAATGATGAGAAACTAATCATAGATCTCACCATTTCCATCAGGGTCCTGTTTCTCCTCTCCGCAACACCATTTTGTTGTAGTGTACCTAGAGCCATGAGTTGGGATACTATCTCATGCTCAACCATGTAGTCTTCAAACTCTTGGTCGAGATACTCACCCCTACGATCCGACCGTAAATATTTGATTGTTTTGCCTAATTGATTTTCAATTTTAGCTCGGAATTCTTTGAACCTTTCAAAGGTTTCCGACTTACATTGCATTAGGTAAACATACCCGTATCTTGAGTAATCATTAATAAATGTGACATAATACTCATAATCACCTCTAGCTCTAACACTCATAGGTCCGTAGACGTCTGAATGTATAAGCTCTAGTGGCTATGTGGCTCTAATCCCTTTTCCTATAAAAGATCTCTTGGTCATCTTACCCTCTAGGCAAGATTCACAGACGGGTAAGATGCCGATCTCTAACTGACTTAAAGGTCCGCTTTTCACTAGTCTGTTTATCTTATCAAGGTTTATATGTCCAAGTCTTAGATGCCACAAATACGTGTCATCATTTGGAGAAATCTTTTGTCGTTTTTTTTTTTTAAGTTTTTCAACTTTAAACAATTCAGTATTAAGTAGTGATGTATGAATTAACGGTCTTAAAACATACAAGTTATTTTCTATCGTACCAGAACATATATTCAAACCATTTCTTGAAACAATAACTGACTTATCATTAAAAGAAATAGAATATAATTGTTCAAGCAATTTGGAAACATAAATCAAATTCCTTATAAATCTAGTAATGCAAAACACATTGTCCAACGACAGAAAATAATTATTAAATTGGAATCTAACTACTCCCACTCCTCTAGCTGAAACGACGTCCATTGTTCCTACACGCATAGTAAATGACCCCTCTTCCAACTGCTGTCAATCCTCAGTCCACTGTAAAGAAGAAGAAACATGATTAGTGGCCCCTGAATCTACTATCCAAGGTGAAGAGTCATCTTCCACTAAACAAGATTCTAGAACAAGTAAATCAGATTTACCTTTATCTTTCTTCTTGGCTGCAAGCTCCTTGAGGTACTTCGGACAGTTCCTCTTCCAATGGTCAACCTTGTCACAATGGAAACACTTTCCTTTAGACTTGTCAACTTTGGTCTTAGTGCTCTACTTCTTCTTTAGAGCGGGTTTATTTTTTGGTTGTGCCTTGTCCTTATCATCCCTTTTCATTGACTGATAAGTAGCGAACTCATTTAGCAATTGGGTGAGAGTGAACTTCAACTTGCTCATCCCATAATTGCTTCTGAACTGATCAAAACTTTTCGGAAGAGTTGTCATGATCATGCTCACTTGGGAGGCCTCATCAATAGGCCCACCATTGACTTCAGCAGTGTTGAAATAGGACATCATCTTAAGGACATGTTCCCTAACAGATGTACCCTCTTTCATAAAGTCGAGCATAGCGGAACGAACAGCTTCGTGTCACGTTTGCTCAGAGGGTTGTCCAAACATAGCCTGCAATGACTCCATTATTTTAAATGCAGAAGTCATTGACTCGTGCTTCGTCGTAAGCATTTCGGTCATGCCGGCCAGCAGAAATGTGCGGGCCTTTTCATCAGCCGAAACTGTTGGCACCATTTCTTGCCGGAAATGGAGCCTAACATCTCCGTGCTTTTGTCCGTCTCCGGGTGATTATGAGACGTTTTTGATGGTTTTCATGAGTGTGCAGATTTATTAGGTTCCGTTGGTGACTTCGGTTGATTTCTGCAGAAAACGTGCATTGAATGTCCTCTCACTACTTGCCACCTCGCAAAGACCACTTTCCAGCAAAAATCTGGAGAGACTCGCGAGTTAAGGTCGCGACTTGCTCGCAACTTTGCTAACTCACGAGAGCAAAAATCAGGCAAGGGGACAAAGACTCACACGACTTGCCTCGTGACTTACATGTAAGTTGGGCAAGTAGCGAGGACCATCAGAGCAGCCAGAGACAGAGACACACGTGACTTACCTCGCGACTTACTCGCGAGGACCAAATTCTCAGCGAGGCCGAGAAACACGCGAGTTGACTTATGACTTGGGTAGCGAGTTGCCAAGTCACGAGTGGCGTTAAGTTGGAAACCCTAGCTTGCATTATAAAAGGAAAACGGGATTTTTAGAGAGGGGACATCCAAGATTTTTAGAAAACAAAAGGAGAGAGATAGAAGAAGGAAGAAGAAGAGAGAAGAAGGCCTAGGAGACTAGCCATTGGATCGATTCTTCGGACGACTTCAATCGCTCATAGGAATTGGCTTTGTGCACATAAAAGCTCAACCGAGTCGGTTTCAGATGAGAGTCCAGCCGCCTAGAGTTTTTCTTTCACATTCTTTTCCTTAATCTTATGTTGTTCATGATATTCTTGATAAAAAAATATTTTGTATTCTTATTTCCTAGTTATGAATTAATTTCCTATACTAGGGATGATGAAGGAACTTACTATGAATTTTGATTGAGATTAATAAATGCTTGGATGATTTGAGTTATTTGATTGAGTGTTGATTTAATGCTTCATTGATTGTATATTGCTTGATCACCAATATTCAATATCTTGTTGTTGTGGATTAAGTACCGAGAGGAGACACCCACAACGTGTTCGATAAATTGACACCATATCCTAGGAACCAAATAGAGATATAGTGGCGTATGTTATGTGATCTAATATGTTTCCATGTTTATTGCATTATCATATATTTAACATTCATCAAGAGATAGGGTGTTAGTATATGTGAATAGGTTCAATTTACTTTGAGAGAGGATTTTGGATAGCTAGATAACATGATCATCAATCATTGACTTGAACATCCATGCATAATTATCTTATATCATCAAGATTAGGTAGTAAAATTGGATTCCCTAGCTCCCTTTATTGTTGCTAAGAAAACCTTTTAATTTCTAGTTTTATAATTCACTTAGGTTATAAGTTACAATTCACAACCATTAATGTAGTCTTCTAGATAGCGTTAGACTTGATTAATCTCAGTATTCAACTTCTAATAGTCCTCGTGGGAATGATAATCGGAATTCATAATTCTATATTACTTGTGCCGACCCCATATACTTGTGGGTACACAAAAGGCGTAATAAGTTTTTGGTGCCATTGCCGGGGACGGTTTGGTCATAGTTGATATTGATACCGACTTAGTCTAGTACTAATCTGGAATTTTTTTTTTTGTTTTATTTTGTTTTCCAATTGTTTTCTTACTTGTTTTATCCTTTGTTTTTGCAGGTAGTTCCATCTGTGTATGAGACATACGAGACGTACTAATTCAGAGCATCTCGAAGCCTGTGACCTAGAAATCGATTGAACGCTTATTCAGATAGTAAGACAAGCAAGATAGCAAGTTGCCATGGATGACCAACTGCAGCAACAAGAAAATTTGGAGAATGGCATTATGTGACTATGCCATTCCTACCATGGTGGGAAATCAGTCGAGCATTCGACGACCTCCAGTTGCAGCAAACAATTTTGAAGTGAAGCCGACAATCATCCAGATGATTCAGAACACTGTTCACTTTGGGGGTATGCCGAACAATGATCATAACAGCCATTTGGAACGATTCTTGAAGATTTACGACACCTTCAAGCAGAATGGGGTGTCTGATGATGCGATTCAGTTGTGAATATTTCCTTTCTCATTGAAGGACAGAGCTAAGTTATGGTTAAATTCATTACCGCCGAATACTTTCACAACTTGGGAAGGCCTTGCTCAAGCTTTCCTCGCCAAGTATTTTCCACCAGGGAAAACAGTAAAGCTGATAAATGATATCACTCAGTTCGGGCAATTTGAGACGGAATCGTTATACGATGCCTGTAAGAGATACAAGGATTCAATGAGGAAGTGCCCGCACCACGGTTTACCTGATTGGCTTGTAGTGCAGACATTCTATAATGGTCTCACACAACAAAACCGCAGCATGTTAGATGTAGTCGCTAGTGGTGCTTTAATGAGCAAGCCAACTGATGTTGCTCACGAGTTGATTGAAGAGATGTCCACAAATAGTTATTAGTGGGCAAATGAGAAAGCAGTTCATAGAAAAGTAGGGGGCCCAGTAACAGCTTTCGAAGTTGACGAGATCACATCACTCAAAGCACAAGTGGCTTCCTTGTCAAGCCAGATCAACAAATGAAATGTAAATTCTATTCAGTCAGCTACTCTAGGATGTGACATGTGTGGAGGACCGCACATCAATACAGATTGCATGATGGGTAATTCTTTTGTAGGTGGTAGTAGTGCAGAGCAGGTACAGTACGTGCAAAACTTCAATAAGCCATACAATAATCCCTACTCGAACACCTACAATCCTGGCTGGAGAAATCACCCACATGTTTCATGGAGCAATCAGCAGTAGAACAACAATGCGAAGCCTATTCCGCCTGGTTTTCAGAATCAGGGCAATTTTCAACGGTATCATGTGTCCAATCAGCAAGAGAGGAAACTAGCCCTAGAAGACATGTTGATCAAGTTCATGACAAAGATTGATTCCAGGATGGACAATCAAGACGCTACAATGAAGAAGATGGATGCGAAAATTGATGCGAAGATTGACCATGTAGCACAGCAGAATCAGGCTGCCATTCAGAAGCTCGAAGTACAGATTGGCCAGATAGCCAGAGAGACACAAAGTAGAGCTCAAGGCACACTACCTAGCAATACTAAAGTCAATCCCAAATAGCAGTGTAAGGCAATTACTTTGAGGAATAGAAAGCAAGTTGACAATACAGCAGGAAGAGATCACTCACAGTAAGAGATTGAAAAGAATGAAGCAAGAGTTGAGTCATCTTCTACTCTACCAGTCTGTCATGATAACAAGAGTGATGAATCACCTCCGCCAGTCCCAGAAATCAAGGCATATGTGACTCCTGTACCTTTTCCTAAAAGGCTGTAGAAGCACAACAATGATAAAAACTTTGCCAAATTTCTTGAAATTTTTAAGAAACTTCACATTAATATTCCTTTTGCAGAGGCTCTAGCACAGGTGCCAACTTATGTGAAGTTCCTGAAAGAAATCTTGTCAAAGAAAAGGAGACTTGAGGATCATGAGACCGTCGCCTTAACTGAAGAGTGCAGTGCCATTATTCAGAATAAATTGCCTTAAAAACTAAAAGATCCAGGGAGTTTTACTATTCCTTACAGTATAGGAAATTCTGAATTTGTTAAAGCATTATGTGATTTAGGTGCTAACATTAACTTGATGCCTTTTTCTGTTTTTAGGAAGATAGGTCTAGGCGAGGTGAAGCCTACAAGTGTGACACTCCAGTTGGCAGACCGTTCTGTCAAATACCCCTATGGAGTGATCGAAGACGTGCTAGTCAAGGTTGACAAATTCTATTTCCCTGTGGATTTCATCGTGCTTGAAATGGAGGAAAATGTTGATATTCCTCTTATCTTGGGGATACCGTTCTTAGCAACTGGAGGAGCATTAATAGATGTGCAGCAAGGGAAATTGACACTGCGAGTGGGTAATAAAGAGGCGGTTTTCAATGTGTTTAAGGCCACCAAATTTGCAACGACTGCAGATACATGCCTTAGAGTTGATGCAGTCGACCCCTTAGTTGAAGAGGTTTTTCAGAAAACCAATCCCGAAGAGCTACTAGAAGTTTGTTTAACTCATGGAGCTACAAAAGAAGAGGAAAAGGATAGCATAGCGGAATATGTTTTCCGCCTTGATTCAGCAGCTCCTATGCCATACGGGGGCAAGAGATATTTTGAAGAGTTGGGCCAGGGGAAGCCTAAGATACCACCTTCAATTGAGAAGCTTCCTCAACTCGAGTTGAAGCAGTTACCATAGCATTTGAGGTATGCTTATTTGGAGGAATCTAACTCCCTCCCAGTTATTATTTCAGCTACCTTAAATGAGGCGGAAAAAGAAAAGGTTCTGAGAGTGCTGTGGCAACACCAGACAGCATTAGGGTGGACTATCTCCGACATAAAGGGAATCAGCCCCACCATGTGTATGCACAAGATCCTGATGGAGGATAATTTCAAGCCTTCAATTGAATATCAGCGCAGACTGAATCCGATTATGAAAGAGGTAGTTCGAGTAGAGGTCCTCAAATTGCTAGATGCAGGAATCATATACCCCATCGCAGAGAGTGCATGGGTGAGTCCGGTGTAAGTAGTGCCAAAGAAAAGGGGAATCACGGTAGTGAAGAATGACAATAATGAATTGATTCCCACCAGAACAGTCACAGGTTAGAGAGTTTCCATCGATTACAGGAAGTTGAACATTGCGACAAGAAAAGATCACTTTCCACTTCCATTCATTGATCAAATGTTAGAGAGACTGGCTGGGCACGCGTACTATTGTTTCCTGGATGGCTACTCAGGAAACAATCAGATACCTATGACTATGCCCTTATGGTACTTTTGCCTACAGGAGGATGCCGTTTGGCTTATGTAATGCACCAATGACCTTTCAGTGATGTATGATGGCTACTTTTTCTGATATGGTTGAGTGCTTCATAGAGATATTTATGGATGATTTTTCTGTGTTTGGTTCGTCTTTTGATGTGTGTTTGGCCAATTTGGCCTTAGTACTTAAAAGATGTGAAGAGACGAATTTGGTGCTTAATTGGTAGAAATGTCACTTCATGGTGAAGGAAGGCATTGTCTTGGGTCACAGAATTTCATCAGCTGGCATTAAGGTGGATAGGGCAAAAATTGAGGCTATTGAGAAACTACCACCACCTACCTCCGTGAAAGGAGTTCGTAGTTTTCTGAGCCACGCCGGTTTCTACCGCCGGTTCATTAAAGACTTCTCTAAGATCATCAAGCTTCTCTACAACCTTTTATCTAAAGAGGTAGCATTTGAGTTTACTGAGGAATGTCATATTGCATTACAGAGGCTGAAGAAGAAGCTCACTTCTGCACCGATCATCACAGTGCCTAATTGGGATTCGAATTAATGTGTGATGCGAGTGACTATGTTGTGGGAGCAGTTCTGGGTCAGAGAATCGACAAACGCCTTCATGTCATCTATTATGCGAGTCATACTTTGACAGATGCTCAAATCAACTATGCAACCACAGAGAAGAAGCTGTTGGCAATTGTGTTTGCCTTCAAGAAATTCAGGTCATATTTGGTTGGGGCCAAGGTGATTGTATATACTGACCATTCAGTGATCAAGTATCTCATGTCAAAGAAAGATGCCAAACCTAAACTCATCCGATGGGTCTTGCTACTTCAAGAATTTGACCTGGAGATCAAGGATAAGAAGAGGACTGAAAATCTCGTGGCAGACCATCTATCCCACCTGGAGCGCGACTGCAATGAAGAGAAGGTAAGTGCTCCTATTGATGATTCGTTTCCTGACGAACAACTCTTTGTTTTGCAGGCTTTTATGACCCCATGGTATGCTGATTTTGTGAACTACTTAATGAGCAAGATCGTTCCTCCAGACTTGTCTTCTCATCAGCGGAGGAAATTCTTCGCTGACGTGAAATACTACATGTGGGAGGAACCATACTTATTCAAGTATTGTTCATATGGTATGATCAGGAGATGTGTACCAGAAACAAAAATCCGAGATATCCTCCTGCATTGCCACAGTTTAGAGTGTGGAGGACACTTCAGTGCATCAAAAACAGCCGCAAAAGTTCTTCAGTCAGGCTTCTACTGGCCATCAATATTTTAGGATACCCAGCGCTTCGGTGACTCATGTGACCAGTGTCAGAGGACGGGTAATATCAGCCGCCGGAACCAAATGCCTCTAAATCCCATCCTAGAGGTCGAGCTGTTTGACTTATAGGGGTTGATTTCATAGGACCATTTCCCATGTCTTTCAACAACCAGTTTGGAACACAGAGGGCAGTCATCAGCAATGGAAGCTCACACTTCTGCAACCGGCAGTTTGAAGCGCTACTTAAAAAGTATGGAGTTACTCACCGTATCACCACACCGTACCACCCTCAAACGAGTGGACAGGTGGAAATTTCAAATAGAGATCAAGCAGATCCTAGAGAAAATGGTGAATAGTTTCAGAAAAGACTGGTCGGTCCTGTTAGATGATGCATTATGAGCTTATCGGACAGCTTTCAAAACCCCTATTGGGATGTCTCCCTACAGGTTGGTTTATGGAAAGTCGTGTCATCTCCTGGTAGAACTCTAGCACAAGGCCTACTGGGCGGTTAAGGCACTTAATTTTGATATGCAACTTGCTAGTCAAAAGCGTCTGTTGTAGCTGAACGAGTTAGAAGAGTTCTGGCTGGATGCGTATAAGAACGCACGAATCAACAAAAAGCGCACCAAAAGATGGCATGACAAGCATATTGTGCGGAAAGAGTTCGAGGTGGGATAGAAGGTTCTTCTATTTAACTCTCGCCTGCGGCTTTTTCTAGGGAAGTTGAAGTCAAGATGGTCTGGGCCATTTGAGGTAGTGAAAGTGTATCCGTATGGGCTGTAGATATCAAGAATCCAGGTGGAGAAATTTTCAAGGTCAATGGGCAACGACTGAAACTGTACATCGAGGGAGCTGTCATCCAACTCAAAAACTCGGTGGCGTTGCTCAACTCCACGTAACAGGGCATACAGTCAAGCTATGACTATAAACAAGCGCTTTTTGGGAGGCAACCCAAGTTCTTTCAATTTTGACTGTTTTGAAGTATAGCTCTGGAAATTCTGGGCATCAAGGTTAGAAAATAAAGGCTCGCGACTTGCGAAGTCACGAGCAAGTCGCGACCCCAGTCGCGTGAGCCTCGAGAATTTTCTGAGAATTTGTCGCTAAGTCGCGAGTAAGTCATGAGAAACCCTAGGCATTTAGTGAAACGGTGCGTTTCACGTGAGAAAAAGGGAAAATTGGCCTTCGCGACTTAAGTTGTGACTTGCCAAATCGCGGCCCAAGTCGCGATCGTGTTTAAATAGTGACTCATGAGGTAGCAACGCCGTACAAGGTAATTTCCTCCACCAATTCACTTTTGAAAACTCTCTAAACTCTTCTCAAGGCTGGCATTTCCTTATTCTCCTTCCTTTCACCATTTCAAGCAAACGGTATGTATTTCTCACTCTCTAAACCCTTCTAGTTTCATTGTAGATCAATTAAGGGTGGTTTTGGATTCAATTGAAGTGTTGTGAGTTGAGATTGAATCAAAAATATAGTTTGGGAGAAGTTTGGTAGGATATGCCAGATATAGAAGTGTTTAGGTGATAATTAATTGCTATAATGTGTTGATTATTGTTTGATTTTTTATTGATATTTTGTTTTTGATGTGTTATGTGTTATGCGTTATTGAATTTTTCTGTTGTGATTTTGGGCTTTGATTTTTATTAAATGATTTAGTTAATTTCTCTCGTTATTTTGTTGATATCGTGTTTTCATGTTGTTTTCGATACATATATCTGCTGGAAACCTAGAAATTCCTTATATGCTTTGCGTTTGGAAGACTTAGGTATAACAATATCACGTACGTCTCGACGTGAGTAGTTTTGATGTTGTTTATTTTGTGTTGTGTTTCAGATTGTCCGATGTTGTCCGTGGTGAATCATCACGAGCTGCCAGCCAGCGAAGCCATAAAAGACCGCTCCGAGTCAACCCCGAGATCAAAGAATGCAACCGAGTATTCAAGAAACGGGCATTGTACTCGGAGCGGGGTATCGATGTTGCAGCTATGGAAGGGACCGGGATACCTCCCGTAATCTAAGATAGGCATCGGGAGCGCTATGTGCAGCATCCCAATGATGCCAGCGAAAAGCTGGTTAGGGAGTTTTATGCTTCCATGATCCCTGTCGATTTCTTTGCCTATGAGACGGTGCTGGTTCAGGGTCATCCAATGACCCTCACTCCGGAGCTGGTGAACAAAAAATTTCCAACTGTCGAACTTCCCTAAACCAGTTGGTGGCTGGGTTGAGCATGAGTTCTTCCAGTTGCATAACTGGGACTTAGCAGGATCTTTGTGAGCAAATGAAGACGACCGCCGATGGCTATATCAAGACCAAGAACTGCTTCACTCTAAACTTAAAATAGAGATGGCTTGGTGGCACATTTTCTGCTGCCATTCTATCCTGCCTAAGCTGCATCGGACTACACTCACTTTGCCAGTGGCAAAGACTCTTTTCAGTATTCAGCAAGACCTACCGCTAGACATAGGGCATATTATCATTAGTGAAATTCACTACGCAGCGATCGTGACCAAGGGAGTCCTACCCTTTCCCTGTTTGATGACATGCTTCTGTGAGATGGCAGGTATAAACATGAGTGTTGTAGGAGGCCAGATGCACACGCCCCAAGTTCTTCTTGGCAGCTCGACTTACAACCGATTGGTCAAGCATCGGACTGCACCTCAAGGCACCCAGGCTTCTGATGATGAGAGGGAGCAGGAGCAGGATCTAAGCCGGCAGGAGGCCGCACCTATGGAGCACAGGCAGCCACAAGCCCAACCTGTGTATGATGATCGCCTCTTGACCGCCATAGCAGCAATGCAATTGTCCTTTGAAGGGCGTATGGAGCTCATGGAGGCCAGGATTAACTCCCGCTTGGACGTCATGGAGGCAGGCATGATTGGCTTGGGAGACCGGATGAATATCATGAGGCAAAAAATAGACAGGATTGAATCATCCGTTATCCAGCATTACTCTCGTCGGCGATCCAGAACTCCACCGCCGCCACCCAGCAGATAGGACATTGGATTTGTTGTCATTCTTCTCTTTATTTTTTGTTTTGATTTGTGTTGTTCGTTTCGTGTGTTATTTTTGTTGCTTGAATTATGTTTGTTGTTTGTGTTCCATTTCTAAGTTAAATGTCAATATTGGGGACAATATAAAGTATCCAAATAAATCAATCACAAATAAAGTATCCAGATTTGTTCGCTTTCTACGGACTCTTTAGATTACAAGTCTCAAAATGAATCATATTGTATATGACTTTCATATACTCGGATTAAGATTACGTTTTACAATCTTAGACGTTATGCGCATATTATATAAATGTATGAACTTGAATAAACACATTTTTATTTGAATGAATAACAATTACTTTTATTAATGTTTAATCTCTTTTATAATTAAAAGTCTTTAGGGCATAAAACCCCAATGGACATAACATTGGAAAGTTCCCAACCATTGATCTTTGCATAAACCAAACGGCTGGTGCATTCAATGGTACGCGAATTCATCATTGCCATGTTTCCCGCCTCGAAAACTCGTGAATCAGCGCCAACGGGGTAATGCCACGTCAGAAGACAAGTAAGTATAACCGCCACAACATGAAACATCTCTTTTGAAAACTCAAAAAGGCTTGATCTTCATACGACGACGTATCACCAGCTTCAAGTTGATTTTCTCTATATGTTGGCACCATTTCGTGTCGGAAATGGAACTTCATTCACCCGTGCTGTTGTCCAGTTTGGAGCGATTATGGGAGATTTTTGATGGGTTTATTGAGTGTGCAGGTTGATAAGTTCCGTTGGCGATTTTAGTTGACTTCAGCCAAAAACGAGTCTTGAATGTCGATGTGATGTTCGCCAGAGTTCGAAGACTGTGCTTCAGCTTTTCCAGAGAAGACTCGCGAGTTGGGGTCGCGACTTGCTCGCGACTTTGCCAACTCGCGAGGCCAGGAATCCAGAAAATAGACTGAGGCACACGCGACTTGACCCGCGACTTCCTAGCGAGTTGGTCAAGTCGCGATGACCATCTAAGCAGCCAGGGACCGAGACACATACAACTTGACCCGCGACTTTCTCGCGAGTTGGTCAAGTCGCTATGACCATCTAAGTAGCCAGGGACCGAGACACACGTGACTTGACCCGCGACTTTCTCGCGAGTTGGTCAAGTCGCGAAGGTAAAAATCCAGCCAAGGCCGAGGCATATGCGAGTTGAGTCGCGACTTGGCCCGCGAGTTGCCAAGTCGCGAGTAACAAATAAATTGAAGCCCTAGCTGTCATTATAAAAGGAAAACGGGGATTTTGAGAGAGGGGGACGGGACTTAACCAAAAAAAACAAAAGGGAGAGAGAAAGAAGGAGGAAGAAAAAGAGAGAAGAAGGCCTAGAGAACTAGCCATCGAATCAACTCATCGAACGACTTCAATCACTCGCAAGAGACGGAATTGTGCACGGAGGAATTCAATCAAATCGGGTTCGGACGAGGGTCCAGCCGTTTAGAGTTTTTTTCTATCATAATCTTTTTCTTAGTCTTTTGTTGTTAATGTTACTCTTAATAACACTTATTATGTATTTTTATTTCTTCATTATGAACTAACTCCCTATACTAGGGAGGATGATGGATCTTCCTATGAATTATGATTAAGATTAATACATGTTTGGGTGAACTAAGTTGTTTAATTGAGTGTTGATTTAATGCTTTATTGATTGTGTATTGCTTGATCACCAATATCCAATATCTTGTTGTTGTGGGTTAAGTACCGAGAGGAGACGCTCACAACGTGTTCGATAAATCAACACCATAACTTAGGAACCAAATAGAGATATATTGGTGTAAGTTATGTGATTGAATATGTTTCTGTGTTTATTGCATTAGCATATAATTAACAATCATCGAGAGATAGGGTGTTAGTATATGTTGAATAGGTTCGATCTACCTTGAGAGAGGATTTCGGATAAATATATAACATGATCATCATTGGTTAACTTGAACATCTAGGCATAGGTATCTTGCTTCATAAGGATTAGTTGGTGAAATCGGATTCCCTAGTTCCTCGCCCCTCTGATAAGATTTACATCATAGTTATAGTTTTAGAGTTATTTAGGTTACAAGTTAATCATCACAAATCTTGAATTGGTATTTTAGATAGCATTAGACTTGGTTATTGTTAGTATTCAGTTATCAATCGTCCTCGTGGGAACGATAATCAGAACTCACTATTCTATATTATTTGTGTCGACCCCGTATACTTGCGGGTACACAAAAGGCGTAACACTATACGACGGCATTTTTGACAAAAATCAAAATTTGTTTAAATCCATGCGACGTCGCTTTCTTTTATAAATAAATTCCCTTTTGAAAAATTTCTTTTTACTTAGGGAATTTAGAGAGTATTGTTGTGGAAGATATTTAAATTGGGTTTGTCATATTATAAAACTGACCTAAGATCCAAAAAAAGAAATTTGGGCCCAAGAGGCCCAAATGGGGTCGACATGATTTTATTAAAGCAGAGGAAGTTCTCAGCAACAATGTAGAAAGCAGGATAGCTGAGCAATTGTTCGAGCTACTTCTCAGACAATGCGTATAGGGGAAGCTTCAAGTCACCTACTACAATTAATGCTCATGCCGACTCCTGTCACCTATCAAATCAGGTCTGCAATGCTGGTTTAATCATTATTTTGTTCAGAAGCTGTGCGCATTAAATACACATTGGTTGACTTGAACATCCAGGCATAATTATCTTGCTTCATAAGGATTAGTTGGTGAAATCGGATTCCCTAGTTCCTCGCCCCTCTGATAAGATGTACATCATAGTTATAGTTTTAGAGTTGTTTAGGTTACAAGTTAATCATCACAAATCTTGAATTGGTATTTTAGATAGCATTAGAGTTGGTTATTGTTAGTATTCAGTTATCAATCGTCCTCGTGGGAACGATAATCAGAACTCACTATTCTATATTACTTGTGCCGACCCCGTATACTTGCAGGTACACAAAAGGCGTAACAAGTTTTTGGCACTGTTGCCGGGGACAGTTTAGTCATAATTGATATTGATACCGACCTAGTTTAGTACTAGTCTGGTAGTTTTTTTTTATTTTATTTTTATTTTTATTTTTATTTTTTGTTCTACTTCCATTCACAACTGTTTTTACTTGTTGACCCTTTGTTTGGTTTTGCAGTTAGCTCTATCTGTGTATGAGACGTATGAGATGCACTAACTCAGAGCCTCTTGAAGACTTTAATCCAAATATCGAATGAACGCTAATTCAGAGGGTAAGACAGGCAAGACAACAAGAAACCATGGAGGATCAGCTGCAGCAACAAGAAATTCCTGAGAACGCTAAGGCATTACGTGACTATGCTATTCCTACCATGGTGGGAAATCAGTCGAGCATTCGATCACCTCCAGTAGCAGCCAATAATTTTGAGATTAAGCTGGCAATCATCCAAATGATTCAGAACACTGTGCAGTTTGGGGGAATGCCGAATGATGATCCTAATAGTCATATGGAGAGATTCCTGGAGATCTACAACACTTTTAAACAAAACGGGGTATCTGATGACGCGATCCAGCTGCGAATATTTCCTTTTTCGTTAAAGGATAGAGCTAAGTTATGGTTGACTTCAATGCTGCCGAATACTTTCACAACTTGGGAAGGACTGGCTCAAGCTTTCCTTGCTAAGTATTTTCCACCAGGAAGAACAGCAAAGCTGCGAAATGATATCACTCAGTTTGGGCAATTCGAGACGGAATCGTTATATAATGTATGAGAAAGATATAAGGAGTCGATGAGGAAGTGTCCACACCACGGTTTACCTGATTGGCTTGTTGTGCATACATTCTATAATGGTCTTACACCACAACACCGTAGTATGTTAGATGCAGCTGCCAGTGGTGCTTTGATGAGCAAGCCACCAGAGATTGCTCTTAGTTTAATTGAGAAGATGGCCACAAACAGCTATCAGTGGGCCAATGAGAGAGCAGTTCCGAGAAAAGTAGGAGGGCCAGCTACAGCTTTCGAAGTTGACGAGATCACATCACTCAAAGCTCAAGTAGCTTCTTCGGCAAGTCAGATCAACAAGTGGAATGTGAATTCTATCCAGTCAGCTATTTCAGGATGCGACATGTGTGGAGGACCGCACATTAGTACAGAGTGCATGATAGGTAATTCTTTTGCAGGTACAGTACGTGCAGAACTTCAATAAGCCATACAATAATCCCTACTCAAATACCTACAACCTTAGCTGGAGAAACCACCCGAATTTTGCATGAAGCAATCAGCAGTAAAACAGTAATGCAAAGTCTACTCCGCTTGGTTTCCAGAATCAGGGAAATTTTCACGGGAATCAAATCTCCAATCAGCAAGAGAGAAAACCAGCTTTGGAAGATATGTTGGTCAAATTCATGACTAAGATTAACTCCACGATGGATAATCAAGACGCTGCAATGAAGAAGCTGGATGCAAAGGTTAATCATGTATCACAGCAGAATCAGGCTGCCATCCAAAAACTCGAAGTACAGATTGGCCAGATAGCCAAAGAGACACATAGTAGGGTTTAAGGTACCCTGCCTAGCAACACTGAAGTTAGTCCCAAAGAGCAGTGTAAAGCAATTACTTTGAGGAGTGGAAAACAAGTTGATAACACAGCAGAAAGAGATCTCTCACAAAGAAAGTTTAAGGTGTCAGCTGCTCCATCAAGTCATCATAAAGAAAAAAGTAATGAATCACCTCCACCGGTCGGAGAAGTCAAGGCTTATGTGGCACCTGTACCTTTCCCTCAAAGGCTGTAGAAGCACAAAGATAAGAAAAACTTTACTAAATTTCTTGAAATATTTAAGAAACTTCACATAAATATTCCTTTTGCAGAGGCTTTAGCTCAGATGCCAACATATGTGAAGTTCTTGAAAGATATCTTGTCAAAGAAAAAATGACTTGAAGATCATAAAACTGTTGCTTTGACTGAAGAATGCAACGCCATTATTCAGAATAAGTTACCTCAAAAACTAAAAGATCCAGGGAGTTTTACTATTCCTTGCACTATAGGAGTTCTGAATTTGTTAAAGCATTATGTGATTTAGGTGCTAATATTAACTTGATGCCTTTTTCGATTTTCAGAAAGCTAGGATTAAGCGAGGTAAAACCGACAAGTGTGACACTCCAGTTAGAAAATCGTTCTGTTAAATATCCATATGGAGTAATTGAAGATATGCTCGTCAAGGTTGACAAGTTTTATTTTTTGGTGGATTTCTTTGTGCTTGAAATGGAGGAAGATGTAGATATTCCTCTTATCTTGGGGCGACCATTCCTAGCCACCGGAGGTGCATTGATAGATGTGCAGCAAGGGAAACTGACATTGCGGGTAGGTAGTGAAGAAGCGGTATTCAATGTGTTTAAGGCCATAAAATTTGCAACTACCGCAGACACATGCCTCCGAATTGATGCAGTTGATGCCTTAGTTGAAGAGGTTTTCCATGGAAGTAATCCTGAAGAACCGCTGGAAGCTTGTTTAACTCAAGGAGCGACAAAAGAAGCAGAAAATGACAGCATAGCTGAGTATGCATTCCGCCTTGATTCAGCAGCCCTAACATACCACCGTCAATTGAGAAGCCTCCCCAACTCGAGTTGAAGCAGTTACCAAAACATTTGAGGTATGCTTATTTGGGGGAATCTAACTCCCTCCCAGTTATTATTTCAGCTACCCTAAATAAAGCAGAAGAAGACAAGCTTTTGAGAGTGCTGAGACAGCATAAGATAGCATTGGGGTGGACCATCTCTGACATAAAGGGAATCAGCCATACCATGTGCATGCACAAGATTTTGATGGAGGATGGTTTCAAGCCTTCGATTGAACATCAACGCAGGTTGAACACAATTATGAAAGAGGTAGTCCGAGCAGAGGTACTTAAATTGTTAGATGCAGGAATCATATACCCCATCTCCGACAGTTCATGGGTGAGTCCGGTGCAGGTAGTGCCGAAGAAAGGGGGAATCACGGTTGTAAAGAATGACAACAATGAATTAATTCCTACCAGAACAGTTACAGGTTGGAGGGTCTGCATCGATTACAGGAAGCTGAACACTGCAACAAGAAAAGATCACTTTCCGCTTCCATTCATTGATCAGATGTTAGAAAGACTGGCAGGGCACGCTTATTATTGTTTCCTAGATGGATACTCAGGATACAATCAGATACCTATTACACCTAAAGATCAAGAGAAAACAACATTCACTTGTCCGTATGGGACTTTTGCCTACAGGAGAATGCCTTTTGGCTTATGTAATGCACCAGCAACTTTTCAGCGATGTATGATGGCTATCTTTTCTGATATGGTTGAGCGGTTCATAGAGATTTTCATGGATGACTTTTTGGTATTTGGGTCATCTTTTGATGCATGTTTGGCTAATTTGGCTTTAGTGCTTAAGAGATGTGAAGAGACGAATATAGTGCTTAATTGGGAAAAATGTCACTTTATGTTGAAGGAGGGCATCGTCTTGGGTCACAGAATTTCGTCAGCTGGCATTGAGGTGGATAGGGCAAAGATTGAAGTTATTGAGAAGTTACCACCACCTACATCTATGAGAGGAATTCGCAGTTTTCTGGGCCACGCCGGTTTCTACCGCCGGTTCATCAAAGATTTTTCGAAGATCATCAAGCCTCTATGCAACCTTTTATCTAAAGAGGTAGCATTTGAGTTTAACGAGGAATGTTATAGTGTATTTTAGCGGCTGAAGAAGGAGGTCACCTCTGCACCGATCATCACAGCACCTAATTGGGATCTACCATTTGAGTTAATGTGTGATGCAAGTGATTATGCTGTAGCGGCAGTATTGGGTTAGAGAATTGAAAAACGCCTTCATGTTATCTACTATGCAAGCCGTACCTTAATAGATGCTCAAATCAACTACGCTACCACAGAGAATGAACTATTGGCCATAGTGTTTGCCTTCGAGAAATTCCGGTCATATTTGGTTGGGGCCAAAGTGATTGTTTACACTGATCACTCAGCGATTAAATATCTCATGTCGAAGAAAGATGCGAAACCGAGACTCATTCGATGGGTCTTGTTACTTTAAGAATTTGACTTGGAGATCAAGGACAAGAAGGGAACAGAAAACCTTGTGGCAGATCATCTAAGTCGCCTAGAACGCGACAGCAATGAAGAGAAGGTAAGTACTCCCATTGATGATTCATTTCCTGATGAACAACTCTTTGTTTTGCAGGTATTAATGACTCTATGGTATGCTGATTTTGTGAACTATTTGGTGAGCGAAATCATTCCTCTGGATTTGACCTACCATCAGAGAAGGAAGTTTTTCGCCGACGTAAAGTACTATATGTGGGAGGAACCATACTTGTTCAAGTATTGTTCTGATGGTATAATTAGGAGATGTGTACCAGAAGCGAAAATCGTAAATATTCTATTGCATTGCCACAGTTTGGAGTGCGAAGGACACTTCAGCGCTTCGAAGACAGCCGCAAAAGTTCTTCAGTCAGGTTTCTACTGGCCATCAATATTTCAAGACGCCCGACGCTTTGTCATCTCATGTGATAGATGTCAGAGAACATACAATATTAGCCGCCGGAACCAAATGCCTTTAAACCCCATCTTGGAGGTCGAGCTGTTTGACTTATGGGGGGTTGATTTCATGGGACCATTCCCTATGTCTTTCAACAACTAGTACATTCTGGTAGCGGTTGATTATGTCTCTAAATGGGTGGAAGCCATAGCCACGCCAACAAATGATTCGAAGGTAGTGCTTAATTTTTTCAAGAAAAATATTTTTTGCAAGTTCGGAACATCGCGGGCAGTCATCAGTGATGGCGGTTCACATTTTTGTAACGGGCAATTCGAAGCGCTACTCAAGAAGTATGGAGTTACTCACCGCATTACCACGCCGTACCACCCTCAGACAAGTGGGCAGGTGGAAATATCAAATAGGAAAATTAAGCAAATCCTAGAAAAAATGGTGAATAGTTCCAGAAAAGAGTGGTCGGTCCGGCTAGATGATGCACTATGGGCCTATCGGACAGCCTTCAAAACCCCTATTGGGATGTCACCTTATAGATTGGTTTATGGGAAATCATGTCATCTCCTAGTGGAACTCCAGCACAAGGCTTATTAGACAGTCAAGGCCCTTAATTTTGACATGCACTTAGCAGGGAAGAAGTGCCTACTGCAGCTGAACGAGTTAGAGGAGTTCCGGCTAGATGCATATGAGAATGCCCGAATCTACAAAGAGCGCACCAAGGGATGGCATGACAAGCATATTGTGCAGAAAGAGTTTGTGGTAGGATAGAAAGTCCTTCTTTTAATTCTCGCTTGCGGCTTTTTCCAGGAAAGTTGAAGTCACGATGGTCCGGGCAATTTGAGATCGTGAAAGTATACCCGTATGGGGCTGTGGATATCAAGAACTTGAGTGGAGAATCGTTCAAAGTTAATGGGCAACGATTGAAGCTATACATTGAGGGAAGGGCCTTGCCACCCAAAACCTCGGTGGCGTTGCTCAACCCCATGTGATAGGGCATACAGTTGAGCTATGACTATAAACAAGTGCTTCTTGGGAGGCAACCCAAGTTCTTCTAACTTCATTCCGTTTGAATTTGTTTTAATTCTTTTGCATGTGGTTTGTTTCTCGTATGAGTTCTGTGTTTAAGCATTATAATGAGTATTGTTAATGTTTGCTTGTTTTACACAGGTATAGCAATAAAATGTGGAGAAAAATCTAAGCAAAAAGGCTAAGAAACAGAGACTCGCGACTTGCGAAGTCGAGAGAAACTCGCGACCCAACTCGCATGTGTCTCGGGGAAATTCTGGGTATTGGCCTTCGCGAGTTTACCCGCGACTTCCAAACTCGCGGGTAAGTCGCGACAAACCCTAAGAGGTTAGTGAAACAGTGCGTTTCCTGTCAACCCAAGGAATTTGGCCTTCGCGACTTTCCAAGTCGCGACCGTGTTTAAATAGTGAAACAGCCCTTGGTCGCCGCACAAGGTAAATTCCACATTCTTGCATTTAGAAAAAAATTCTCTAAACTCTTCTCTAGGCCGGTTCACCTCCTTCTATTTCCTCTTGGGTTTCTCAAGCACACGGTATGTATCTCTTACTCTCCAAACCTCTCTAGTTTATTTATAGATGAATTAAGGGTGGTTTTGGACCTTTTGAAAGTATAGTGCATTAAGGTTGAATCAAAAATGTAGTTTTGGGGAGGTTTGGTGGGCTATGATGATTATTGACGTGTTGGGTAGGTGAATTCGTGCTATACATGTGTATATGTTTTTTTTTTTTTTTTTGTGGCTCTTTTGTTGTTAATGTGTTTTTGGATAGTGATTGTGTGTGAGTTTTCATGATTGAGGTGCGTCATTAGTTGTATTGATGTTTTCGATGGTTGATTGATTATGTGTTTCAGTGTGTTGTCAATACGTATATCGGCTGGAAACCTAGAATTTCCTGATACGCTTTGCGTTTGGAAAACATAGGTATAACAATGCTACGTACGTTTCGATGTGAGAATTTTTTATTTTGTTTTTGATTTTATTTTATTTTCAAGATTGCACAATGTCATTCCAGGGTGAGTCATCGCGGGCTGTTAGTCAGCGGAGTCACAAACGACCGCTCCAAGTCAATCCCGACTATAAAGAACGCAAGTGCATGTTCCATAAACAGGTGTTATATTTGGAGCGAGGTATTGATGTTGCATCCATGGACGGGACAGTGATACCAGCTGTAATCGCCGATAGGCAGTGGGAACGTTACGTGCAGCACCCCAATGATGCCAGCGAGAAGTTAGTAAAGGAGTTTTATGCCTCCATGATCCCTGAAGATTTCTTCGCATACGGAACGATACTGGTATAGGGGATTCCAGTGACACTAACTCCGGTGATAGTGAACAATTTTTTTAGCTTGCAGAATTTTCCTGAACCTGTAGACGGTTGGGTCGACCATGAATTCTTCCAACTACATAATTAGGATTTAGCGGGATCATTGCGAGCAGATGAAGCTTACTGCCGATAGGTGTTTCAGGATCAGGAGTTGCTTCACGCTGAGCTCAAGGCAGATATGGCATGGTGGTATATTTTCTGCAGCCATTCGATCCTTCCCAAATTACATAGGACTACACTCACTTTGCCGGTGGCCAAGACTCTATTCAGCATTCAGCAGGGGCTGCCATTGGATATAGGGCAAATTATTATCAGTGAAATTCACTACTCAGCAACGCAGACCAAGGGAGTCCTTCCTTTTCCTTGCTTGATCACACGTTTCTGTGAGATGGCAGGGATTGATGTGAGTGCTGTGGGAGGTCAGATGCACGCTCCGCAGGTCCCTGTTGGTCTCCATACTTACAACCGATTGGTCAAGGCGAGGACTGTGCTGCCAAACGCCCAAGGAGTTGAGGAGGAGAGAGAGCATGAGCAAGAGTTAGGCCAACAATGGGCTGTACCTATGGATGACGAGCAGCAACCAGCCCCACTTGCGAATGACGATCGCCTCTTGACAGCCATAGCAGTGATACAAGCATCTTTCGATGGGCGGTTGGACCTTCTAGAGGCTAGGATTAACTCCCGGTTGGACGTCATGGAAGAAAATATGATAGGTTTGGGACGCCGGATGAATACCATGGGGAACAAAATTGACAGAATCGAAACCGCAGCCATTCAGCAGTTTTCTCGCCGGTGCTCCAAAACTCCGCCGCCGCCGTCCGGCCGTTAGGACATTGGGTTTGTTTTCAATTTTTTTTGTTTTTCCTTATTTATCGTGTTTTTCTATCTTTTTTTTGTCTCGTGTGTTGCTTTATTTTTGCCTTGAGTTATGTGGTGGTCCACCTCTGAGTTAAAGTCAACATTGGGGACAATGTTGATGTTAAGTTTGGGGGTGGTTCTGTGTTTGATGTGTTTTTGTTTTTGTGTTTATTTTGTTGAGTTTTTGTGCTTGTGTGCTTTATGATGTATGTTTTTAAGTTGTTTAAAAAAAAAAAACCCTATGAACATCATTGAACCTTATTGTTGCAAGACATATACTTTTCAGTTAGGAATCTGTTGTTAGTTTCTGCAAGAGAAATGAAAATGTTAAGTACCACTCAGGATTTTTTGACTGCTTTGCACTGTGTCGTGTTGCATTCTATATGTCTTTTTCGGAAAGCACGCGTAGACCAGCCAACTAGGATTAATAGTGGAGACTACCTGGTAAGCAATTTGAGCCATTAATGTTTTGTCTGAGCGCAAGTTTTCTTGTCCTAATCTGATACACTCTTCTTGATTTATTCATTAGATGTAGATTGACCTCTATAGGTTTTGCTTTAGACATGACTGAACTTAATTATATGAATATCACTTGCGTGCATTGCTGTTGATATAGTTGATTCTGGTGAAAGGATGTAGGCGATGTGTGTATTAACCAGTAAAAAGGTTTTTTTTTTCCTACCATGTTGCATGCTTCATTAGCCCCTTTGAAACCAAACACGTAAACCATTTCTAAAGTCACCTATACGAAAACATAGCCAAGCCGGATTGATAAAAAGTCCTACCTGTTGAGCTTGAGATCGACTAGAGATGTGTAATTAATAGAAAATGAGTCTAGTTTTTGTTAAAAAAAATATGGATGGGAAAAATAAAAGGGAGTGCAAAAAAAAAAAAAAGTTGTTTAGATTGTTATGAAGAAAAGAAAGAAAGAACCAGGAGAAAATAACTAAAAGAAGGGTTCATAGAGAAAATTAATGGGTGTAAAAAGGCTTGAAGAAGATTGAGTAAATCAAGAAATCTCTATAATAACGATTCTAAAGCTCTTGTTTGAACCCAAAAATATTTCGTTCTTTCCATAACCCTAGCCCTTGGCCCTATTACAACCGAATAAAAGACCTGCTGATCGCTTGATGATTCCAATCCAAGAGTTTTGCATGCAAAGTGAATTATGTGGTTCTTAGTGTCTGAATCCGTTCATGAGGTCTTTTGTTTAATCTGAGCGCTATTCTGCTACTTGGGTTATATGCGAATTCCATTTTGAATATTTTTTTGTGCTTAAACTCATATTCGCATATGTTGTTGAGTGTTGCCTAGGATCTGAGCGACTTGAGTGAAATTACTTGAGAGGTTAGAGTCGAGGCGAATTACATCTTGGTAGTTGGTTAAATGTGTGCTTCCATTTAAGGTTCGTAGAATGTTACTTGTGCGTGGCATGTAGTATAAAATTTAATGAGTGGATGCTTTCAAATCAGTTCTATTGCAGGTGCGAATAACTATTTTTGACATGGGTATATGTTTAGCATGATTTCGATTCTTTGATGTTCAAGCTGTGTGTTTGTGGGTATCGCCGCTGGTAAACCTTCACGAGACTACAACTCGTCCACTAGGGACACCTAGGGGTTTAAAGGCTTGTGGCACATGCTAAGTGCCATCGTGTTACCTACGAAAGTGGTTTAGGTTAGTTATCTAGCATAAATTTGCGAACCCTCTGTGGTTGTGTCAATGTTTTCCTGTTTTGAATTTCGTGTGTTGGTTGTGTTGCTTTCTTGTCTCCCATCTTAGCTCGAGGACGAGCAAAAGCCAAGTTTGGGGGTGTTTGTTGGCACCATTTCGTGTCGAAAATGGAACTTCATTCACTCATGCTTTTGTCCAGTTTAGAGCGATTATGGGAGATTTTTGATGGGTTTATTGAGTGTGCAGGTTGATAAGTTCCGTTGGCGATTTCAGTTGAGTTCAGCCAAAAACGAGTCTTGAATGTCGATGTGATGTTTGCCAGAGTTCGAAGATTGTGCTTCAGCTTTTCCAGAGAAGACTCGCGAGTTGGGGTCGTGACTTGCTCGCGACTTTGCCAACTCGTGAGGCCAAAAATCCAGAAAAGGGACCGAGGCACACGCGACTTGACCCGCGATTTCCTCGCGAGTTAGTCAAGTCGTGATGACCATCTAAGCAGCCAGGGACCGAGACACACGTGACTTGACCCACGACTTCCTCGTGAGTTGGTCAAATCGCGATGACCATCTAAGTAGCCAGGGACCGAGACACACGCGACTTGACCCGCGACTTTCTCGCGAGTTGGTCAAGTCGCGAAGGTAAAAATCCAGCCAAGGCCGAGGCATATGCGAGTTGAGTCGCGACTTGGCCCGCGAGTTGCCAAGTCGCGAGTAACAAATAAATTGAAGCCCTAGCTGTCATTATAAAAGGAAAACGGGGATTTTGAGAGAGGGGGACGGGACTTAACAAAAAAAACAAAAGGGAGAGAGAAAGAAGGAGGAAGAAAAAGAGAGAAGAAGGCCTAGAGAACTAGCCATCGGATCGACTCATCGAACGACTTCAATCACTCGCAGGAGACGGAATTGTGCACGGAGGAATTCAATCAAATCGGGTTCGAACGAGAGTCCAGCCGTTTAGAGTTTTTTCTATCACAATCTTTTCCTTAGTCTTTTGTTGTTAATGTTACTCTTAATAACACTTATTATGTATTTTTATTTCTTCATTATGAACTAACTCCCTATACTAGGGAGGATGATGGATCTTCCTATGAATTATGATTAAGATTAATACATGTTTGGGTGAACTAAGTTGTTTAATTGAGTGTTGATTTAATGCTTTATTGATTGTGTATTGCTTGATCACCAATATCCAATATCTTGTTGTTGTGGGTTAAGTACCGAGAGGAGACGCTCACAACGTGTTCGATAAATCAACACCATAACTTAGGAACCAAATAGAGATATATTGGTGTAAGTTATGTGATTGAATATGTTTCTGTGTTTATTGCATTAGCATATAATTAACAATCATCGAGAGATAGGGTGTTAGTATATGTTGAATAGGTTCGATCTACCTTGAGAGAGGATTTCGGATAAATATATAACATGATCATCATTGGTTAACTTGAACATCTAGGCATAGGTATCTTGCTTCATAAGGATTAGTTGGTGAAATCGGATTCCCTAGTTCCTCGCCCCTCTGATAAGATTTACATCATAGTTATAGTTTTAGAGTTATTTAGGTTACAAGTTAATCATCACAAATCTTGAATTGGTATTTTAGATAGCATTAGACTTGGTTATTGTTAGTATTCAGTTATCAATCGTCCTCGTGGGAACGATAATCAGAACTCACTATTCTATATTATTTGTGTCGACCCCGTATACTTGCGGGTACACAAAAGGCGTAACACTATACGACGGCATTTTTGACAAAAATCAAAATTTGTTTAAATCCATGCGACGTCGCTTTCTTTTATAAATAAATTCCCTTTTGAAAAATTTCTTTTTACTTAGGGAATTTAGAGAGTATTGTTGTGGAAGATATTTAAATTGGGTTTGTCATATTATAAAACTGACCTAAGATCCAAAAAAAGAAATTTGGGCCCAAGAGGCCCAAATGGGGTCGACATGATTTTATTAAAGCAGAGGAAGTTCTCAGCAACAATGTAGAAAGCAGGATAGCTGAGCAATTGTTCGAGCTACTTCTCAGACAATGCGTATAGGGGAAGCTTCAAGTCACCTACTACAATTAATGCTCATGCCGACTCCTGTCACCTATCAAATCAGGTCTGCAATGCTGGTTTAATCATTATTTTGTTCAGAAGCTGTGCGCATTAAATACACCTGACAGGCATTAAATGCATAGTCATTTAAGGCTAAGCATATTTATACCACAACATTAATGACGATACAACCCGAGCTATACAGCCGGTCATTTCCTTCGAATATAGTTTCAAAAGTATCATGAAAGAATGATGTGACTGACCACTAGGGAATAAAATAAAACCATACCCAGGTCGGAAAAAGAAGATTTGAAAAATGTTGGTTTCCTATAAATAGCTCCAAAAAAGATGAATAAGGTAACATTTTACATATCAAAAACCCTAGAATCTTCATAATTTCTTACAAGATATTTTATTCCACCAAAACTGACTTGATCATCGGAGCTTAATTGTCGGCACAAGTCCGACGCTCCTTAACGATCTTTCTTTGATTAAATGTTTGATTATCCAATGAATTCATTTACCTACTTTCATCGTAGTCGAGCACCTCAACACAATAGCCGACCACTTTGTTGCCTCGTTGTTACGCCTTTTTAAACCCGCAAGCATACGGGGTCGACACAAGTAATACAATGATGAATAAATTATCGTCTCCACAGGAATATTTAGGCATTGAATACTAAAAATAACTAAGCCTACTTCTATTTGGATAATCGAAAGGTTTAAAAGAATGAATTAAAAGATAAAAATATAAAAACATAAAAATAATTCAAACTACCAATATGAGAAATTAGTTAGGGTATTTGAATTCACCTAATCCATCCAATTGAATTTCATGAAAGCACATTGTTGTAGTTTAATTATTCATGTTGATGATCGTGTTTATCTAAATTATCCAAAGTCCCCTCTCGAGGTAAATCGGACCTATTCCGCATACACTAATATCCTATCTCTCGATGGTATATCCAAGTGCATGAAAATGCATTAGTCACAATAAACACCCTATGTGATCACACAAGCAAATTAGTATATCTCTATCTAATTCTACTTGTAGTGGACATTACATCGAGCACGTTGTGCGCGTCTCCTCTCGGTACATAACCCACAACCAATTTATCATCTAAATGTAGGTCTTCACATTCAAAAGCATTAAGCATAATAATACCACTCAACAACACAATAATCAACCACAACAAATTAAACAATCAATTCATTCAAGTTTCATAGAAAATGATCCATCAAAACCCTAACTTCCAAATTTAATTCATAATCAAATATTTACAACTAAAACAATGATATAAAGCGAGACGGATTAAATGGAAGATCTTTATTATTAAGCACATTATATCATGAAATAATATAACAATATATTCATAATCAATAACTCACAAAATCCGTTTATGATTCGTACACCTAACACAACAACTAGCTACTCATTCAATCAAATAAAAACAAGGTAAGATTAAGGATGCAATACAACCCATTCGAAGATGTCAAGAGTCGAAATCCGCGCGTTTCCGATATGAACTTATTTTCCGTCGATCTTTGTCTTCTCTTGATGAATATTCGATGAAGATCGTGAACTAATTTCATGTTGATGATTGGTGATGAAGTTGGTGTGTTGTGGATGATGAAAGGTGGAAGAAAAGAGCTTTGGAGGCAGCTTGGTGGCTGTTGGAAACCAACTAGACCGAACCCCCACTGCTGTTGTGTTTTCTTCTTTAAATAGGCGGACCTAGGGCTGCTGAATTTGGCCACCGCGACCAGAAGACCGCGACCGGTGGTCGCGGTGCCCACTGGGTGCTTTTGGCTTTTCGACGCGAGCATGCAGGCGAGCAAGGCTGGGTCGCGCTGGTCCTCGTGTTACTCACTGGTCAGCTGGACTCTTTTCTTCACCGTGAGCTGGATGATGCGAGCAACGATCGCCATGCAGGTCGCGAGGGCTGCTGGAGCTACTATCTTCCCTTCACCGCGAGCTGGTCACGCGAGCCATGGTTGTGCTCGATTTCTCGCGTTGCACACTGCCTGGTCTGGTCTTCTTCACCGCCAGGAGGAACGCGAGGGGGCTGTGGTCGCACTGAAGCTCGCCATGCACACTGGTGCTTTTCTATGTTTTTTCTTTTCTAAACATCAAAACGACGCCATTTTGCACCAGCTCTTAAGTGCCAAAACGGCATCGTTCCACTAAAGCCATTGGTTCCTTTGGTGCAAAACGCAATAAGTTGGTGGAACTTTCTGAAATTTTAATTTTGGCCTACACTTCGAAGATGCTTCCATAAAGGCCCTTATTACCAAGTTACTGAAATTATATTTTTTCCCTAAAAATATATAAAATCATCACTTGGGTCTCTAAACCTGCACACTAAAGAAAAATATTAAAAACAACCGATAATTACTTGAGAATGGAACAAAAGCAGGTAAAGATAGATATAAATGGAGGCCCATTTTTTAATCAAGAAATGGAGCTAACACTCGTGCATCGTGTTTGACTACTGTTGACCACGTGATCCAAAAATCACTGTCAACAATAGCCCACCTACATGAGGTAATCGTAATTACATGTAGAATCAACTTTTAGGAAAATTGACTACAAACCCCCTCTGCCGTTAGCGTTGACTGTAAAAAAAGACAGTTGACCGTTAAAAATATGTAAAAAAAAAAAAAAATTTGCCCATAGTTAAAAATAAATATATTCTGAATCTACACCATCCAAGTGGATTTGGATAGTGGAGATCCATTCATGAAAAAAATTAACAAATTTTAAAAAATAAAAATTCAATCTAAGATCTTCATCGTTCATCTGAAGATTTATCTAAATATTTTCTTTAATGAAAAATTAAGGATCTGGTGGAGATCCATCCGGTGGCCATGGAACCTCCCTTAATTGTTTTTTTTATAAATATTTTAAAAATAAGAGGAAATGACCAAAATATCCTTAATATTATTGACTTTGACAAACACTGACTGATGTTGACTAATGGCAAGGGCCAGGGAGGTCTACAGTCAATTTTCCTAAAAGTTGATTCCATCTGTAATTACTGATACCTCAGGCAGGTGGGTTGTAACCTGTTCTAAATTTAAGATGTTTTTAACGGTTAACTGTGTTTTTTTTATGGTCAATGCTAACGGTAGGGAGGTCTGCTATCAATTTCCATAAAAGTTGATTCCGCCTATAATTAGTGATATCTCATATAGTAGGCTATAATTTATTCTTTTTATTATACTTTTCTAACTGAAAATGATAAATTTGACTTGTATTGTGTGTTTTCTGTGTGTGCTTGCAAGTATATCATTGTTGAAGTTGAGAATGGAAACAATTTCTGTGTGTGCATTATCTTTTATTTCAGTTGAACTGATGCAGGCAGAAAACTGTAATATTACTGTCTTGGGAATTAGTGATGATAATATTTTGTTGTCATTTGCCTTGAGCTAAACTCAGTTGGATGTTGCTTTCACTTTTAACACATCCCTGTCAAAAAAGAAGTTATATCTAGAACAAATTTTAACGGAGGAGATATTCTGTTACAATTGTATATACACTAAAAGACAAAAATAATAGTGATTAAATACATTAAAACAAGGATAAATTACAGTATACTTACCTGAGGTATCCCTAATTACAGGTGGAATTAACTTTTAAGAAAGAGTAAATAACAGGTAGATCCTCTGAGATTTGCTCATCTACAAGCGAAATTAACTTTTGAGTTTATTGACAAAGAACTCCCATATTATTAGTCAAACACCATCCAACCAAAATGCCATTAAATAATATATAAAATTAATAATATTTATTAAATAAAAACTATAAAAAAACAGTTAAAAAGATGAGATGAAGATTTTAACTTTTTTTAAAGTTTTTTATTTATTTAATGAATATTAGTAATTGTATATATTATTTGTAGGCATTTACATCTTTTTAACAGTCAAACATGTTCAGCTGTTAAATTGGATGGAGTTTGACTAATAGTAGGGGAGGTCTTTACCAATAAATTCAAATGTTGATTCCGCTTGTAGATGAGCAAACCTTAGAGGGTCTAGGTGTTATTTGCTTTTTAAGAAAATTGACAACATACCTCTTATCGTTAGCGTTGACCATAAAACAAAACCGTTGACCGTTAAAAACATATAAAATTTAGGATAAATTACAGCCCACCTACCTTAGGTATAATTACAGACGGAATAAACTTTTAGAAAAATTGACTGCAGACCTCCCTAGCCCCTGCTGTTAGTTAACGTCAGTCAATGTTAGTAAAAGTCAATAACATTAAGGGTATTTTGATAATTTCATCTTATTTTTAAAATATTTTTTAAAAAAAGTTAAAATCTCTACTGTTCATCTCATATATTTATTTTTTTTTAAATTGAGATTTTTTTTAAACATTTAAAAAAAAACTTACGATCTCTAGACAATGGAGATATAAAAAGAAAAATAAATAAAAGAAAAAATAAAAAGAAAAGAAGTTAAGAGAGAGAGAATGGTGAGATCCATGACGGATCCATCATTGATCGCGAACCCAAGTCCGCGATGGGTTCGAAAATGTTTGTGAACTAGATTCGAGAACGATCGCGCAAATGGGAAGGCTCCACGCTTGTAGCCTGTAGGCTCCCCCTCCCTGTCATGGCCACCGGATCGATCTCCACTAAATCCTTAAATTATTTTTTTAAAAAAAAAAAAAATTTAGATAAATTTTTTAGGAATGGTAGAGATTTTAGATTTAATTTAATTTAATTTTTTTTCATGAATGGATTATGGAGATTCAGAATATATTCATTTTTATTTTACTTTAGGTCTATTTTATTTTAGATTTTTTAATGGGCAATTTCTCTTTTTATAAATTTTTAACGGTTAACTGTCTTTTTTTACAATCAACGTTAACGGCAGGAGGTCTACAGTTAATTTCCCTAAAAGTTGGTTTTTCTTGTAAATCACGAATACCTCAGATATATGGGCTGTAATTTGTCCTAAATTTTATATGTTTCTAGCAGTCAATTGTCTTTTTTGACGGTCAATACTAACGGTAAGGGGGTCTACAGTCAATTTTTCTAAAAGTTGATACCGTTTATAATTTGGGATACCTCATATAAGTGAGATATAATTTATCCTTAAAACAATAGTGACTTAGTTGAGAAAAGACCTGATGGGTGAAAATTTAGCTTTATGATAAGAAACAAATATTCTGTTGCCAACTATGATGTTTTGGATGACAACTCTTCACACCTGCTTCATGCATCTATTGCACCCATCTTCAAATATCAGGATTCTCTCCTCACTTAACCTGTAGTTACCTTTTTTTAATCTCATGATACATAAGTATTATAATAAATAAGTGGTTAGGATATTTTTACTTTTCACTATTATTTTATTAACAGCTACTTATATACTTTAAAAAAGGTAAAAAATAAAAGTGAAGTGAGGAGAAGATTCAAATTCCTTTCAAAGATAATAAAACCATGAAGCCACACTCACTCCTCCATTGATACAAGTTTTTTTTCCTTCACTTCCTCTACTAATTATGTGAACGTTAATAATTGTGTGGTTTGGTTAACAGATCCGCGCGTGAGTGATCCAATTTTAAAGGAGACACAAGAATCCAAAATTCTTAAAGGATACAAGAAAGATACGTAAAAAGAAAACAAAATGCGGGGCCAAACTCATTCGGTGCATTTCAAGTAATGATAATGATTCCGTGTTGTGAAAATCATATAATTTTATATATTAAAAGCAAACAGAAACAAAACAGAACAACAAACGTGGGTGTTCGCAGTCTTACAAGTTACCGAAACACTCTGATAGTTCAGTTTTTTCCACTTGTCACACTACGATTGACTCTCGAACAGGAACAACAGAATCAAATACTGACATTTTTTAATTAATTTAATTATAAAATATTAATTAATAGAACAAGTACAGTGCATTAGACGGATTCTTAGACTTCATCGACCCGAAACCATTTCTGTTGATCCTAGTTTGACGTTTTTTAAACTACTTGGATAGTAATGGCAGTTGGAACCGCACTGGCGGTTCCGATTCTAAAATTGCTAGTTCTGATTTTTTTTATTTTTTCAATTGAAATTGGGACTGTGGAGGTTTCGGTCCTGGTTCAGGTTGGAATTGGGAGGGAATCGACAGTTTCGGTTCCTTTCTAGTTTTTTTGGAACTGGCAGTTCAACTGCCGGTTCCAAAACGGAACCGGCCCTAATAAAAAAAAATTTGAATTTTTTTTTAAAATTAAAAAATTAAAAAAATTTAATAAAAAGTTAAAAAAATTAAACTAATGAATAATCTAAAAGTAATAAATCATTGTGGATGGACAATTAAAACTTTAAAAGTGTATATACATATATATATATATATATGCAAAGGTAATTTCAAAATATATTCACTTTCAATATGGGATTGATTGTATTTATAGATAAGTAAAGATGGTTCAAGTCTTGTACACTTTCAATATGGGATTTGAGAATATAGTTAAAAATGGTCTACATTAGTCCTACATCGAAAGTAAAAGAGAAGTGTAGGAGATCAAGTTTTATATAAAATGATAGTAAGTAGTGTAGGAAGTTGAGTGCTTATAAGTAGTCCCACATTGAAAAAAAAAAGAAGTGTAAGAAGTTGAGTGCTTATAAAAGGAATGAGCATTTGTTGGGTTATGACTTAAGTGATATGTGGCCCAACAATAGTATTGAGTCATTTACTCATATTTATTTATAAATTATTATATGGTCCAACAGTGTTAGGATATATATATATTTGTTTATAGGGCAAATTGTAAAAGATACCCTGATATTTGGTCATATTGCAATGAGATTGTACTTTTACTTAAACTACAATGGAGTACCTTGGATAATTCTCAATTGGTCCCTAATGTAATATAAAATATCACTTTTTGATATAATTTTATTTTTTTTACTCATATAGTCCCTAACTTTTTTAAAATACATTAATTTAATGTCTATGACCAAAATTTTGACAGTCAAACCTAATATAAAGTATAAACTGATCATTTTGTATTTTTATTAAATTATTAAATTAGAATGATACTTTACTATTTAATTTTTTAATAACTTTATTTATTTCAATAGTCCAATAAAATATTAATATACGTTATAAAAGTTTAATTTTTTAAAAAACACTTATAATAATTAAATAATAAAATAAACATGATAAAATTTATTGAAAATAAAATATAAAAAAATTTAAAAATTTAAAAATCTTAAAAGTAATATGATTTCTTAAAAATAAAATAAAATTTAATATTGAATAATTATAAAACTCAAAATTTAGTAATCTAATACCTCCACACACACACATATATATATATATATATAATAAATTTATATATATATATATAATAAATTTATATATATATATATAACGGTTTTATTATTATATTTTAATTTTATAATATAATAATAAATGCATGTATATATATTGTAATTCTATTATAATATATATATATATATAATGTATATATACTATATAATATACTCTAAAATATGTATATATAATATTTTTAACATTTAATTTTTTTTTGTTAAACTTTGAGTTTTATAAGTATTTAATCTTGAATTTTATTTTTATTTTAATAAATGACGTTACTTTTAAATATTTTAATTTTTAATAAATTTTATCATATTTATTTTTTATTTAATCATTTTTAAGTACTTCAAAAATAATATAAATTTTATAATAAATAACAATTTCTTATTGAGTTATCTAAAAGATTAAATTGTTCAAATGTAAAAATAGGTCAAATTTTTATAGTATTTTTATTTTTATTTTTAATAAATTTAATAATATTTATTTTTAATAAATTTAATTATTTTATTTAATCTTTTTTAAGTGTTTTTAAAAAAAATTAAATTTTTATAACGTATATCAATTTTTATTATACTGTGAAATATGAAAATGGTTAAAAAGTTAAAGGGTAAAAGTATCATTCTAATTTAATAATTTAATAAAAAATATAAAATTATCAATTTATATTTTATATCAGATTTTATCGTCAAAAGTTTTTAGTCATAAAGATTAAATTAATGTATTTTAGAAAGTTAAGGACCGAATGAGTTGAAAAGATAACAATAGATCAAAAAGTGATATTTTAAAATATATTAGGGACCAAATTGGTAATTATTCAGGGTACTCCATTGTAGTTTAAGTAAAAGTGCAATCTCATTGCAATATGACCTAATGTCAGGGTATCTTATTACAATTTGCCCAAATGTCAGGGTATCTCATTGCAAACTATAACTATGATGTAGCTTATACAAGGAATGAGCATTTGTTGGGTTATGACTTAAGTGATATGTAGCCCAACAATAATATTGAGTCATTTACTCATGTTTATTTATAAATTTTTATATGGCTCAACAATGTTAGGATATATATATTTGTTTATATATATATAGTGAAAAATTAAAAAGTTTTTAATTTTTTTTTTAAAAAAAAGGGGCACCAAACCTTCCTAACCGGTGGTTCCGATTTTTTTTTTAAGCCAACCGGAATCGGGAGCGGCTGTCCCGATTTCGATTCCCAATTTCAAAACCGATTTTAAACCAGAACTTCCGATTCGGTTCGAACCGCCCTGGGTCATTGGAGTTGTGAAGGACCATCTCGGGGCACTTTTCTGCGTCTGTGCTCCATCTTATCCGTCACAGTCTTGCCTTTAAAGCAAGATAATTTCTACTACTTGCACGGTTTCACTATTTTCCAGCACTATAAATGCATCCACAACAAATCACGAAGTAGTTCTGTTGTTTGTTATATTCAGATTCTTCAAAAAATATTTATTTTCAGTCGTTTTCTTCATGGCCAAGACTAGTCTTATCTTGTCTTCCCAGTTACTATTTCATTACATGCTCTTGAGTTTTGTAGGGTTGACTCACTCTGCTCCTCAAAGTGCTATTGTCACTCAGATTCCTGGATTCTCCGGCACTTTCCCGTCCAATCACTATTCTGGGTATGTTCCTTCTTTTACATTTCTGTTTGTTGAAATGCTTATTCAAGAGTTTGTATAACATAGTCTTGGTCAAACTCGATTAAAGCTTCTGTCTTGTTATATGCCCCGAGTTCATGATTCTTATCAGTACTGATGTGTGATTTGTTGTTGAAGGTATGTGTCCATTGATGAAAGTCATGGCAAGAGTCTTTTTTACTATTTCGTTGAATCCGAAAGGAATCCATCCAAGGATCCTGTGGTCTTGTGGCTCAATGGAGGACCGGGATGCTCCAGCTTTGATGGTTTCGTATACGAACACGGTATCAATTCAATCAAAATGCTTTATACATTTTATAAGTTGACCAGACTAGATTTATGTCATATTAGTATACGTGCTATCCCAGAAGAATCTATTTGTGGGATTATTTGATTGGAAATTTTAGGAAGATAAGATCAGCTGGGGTGATGATTGTTGTTTTATTTTCATTTGTTTGTGGGGATTATGATGTTGCATCCAGATTAAAATTGCATGCTCAGTTTTGAATAACAATATTTGCATATGATTCTAACAAGAAACACATTTCTCAATTACTGTATTTAGATTCTTTCTATATTGGCCTCCTTTTTGGTCTCTCTTTCTGGCAGTACCTAATTTTGTTGTACTGGGATTTTTTTTCCTTTAAATTTACTAAATCTACTAGATTTATCTTTTCTTATTTTGCAGGGCCTTTCAATTTTGAAGCCGCAAATACAAAGGGAAGTCTACCCAAGTTGCATCTGAATCCATATAGCTGGTCCAAGGTTTACATTCTTCATCCTCCAATTTTTTTTTTTGTTCGATAATAAAATTTTTAACTTTTTTGTTCCAGATTAATGCTTAAATATCATAACTTATCGCTTCATTACACGTTTGCCTTTTCCTGTATGTGTACAATCAGCTCCTTCGTGATTATTTTTTCAGGTTTCCAGTGTTATATATTTAGATTCCCCAGCTGGTGTTGGGTTTTCTTACTCAAAAAATATAACTGACTACATTACTGGTGACAAAAAGACTGCTTTAGATTCACACACATTCCTCCATAAGGTAGGAAAAAGATTAGCTTTTACATACTAAGTGTGTTATGAATATATTTCTTTTGTTATTTAAGGTATTTGTGTATCAACAATTTCTACTTTTGTGCAACCAGTGGTTTGAATTATACCCAGAGTTCCTTTCCAACCCATTTTTTATTGCTGGAGAGTCATATGCTGGGATATATGTGCCAACTCTTGCTTCTGAAGTGGTGAAAGGTAATTCTGCTCATGTTTTGAAGTTTATGTATCAAGCTAAACCTAAGACTGCTTTGGATTTGTGCACACAGGAATTGATGCTGGTACAAAGCCAATTCTCAACTTCAAGGTCCATACCTTTTAACTTCTTTTGTTGAATTTAATATTATGGCAGCAATCAATAATCGTTTTATACAGGGATATCTGGTTGGAAATGGAGTTACAGACGACGTGTTTGATGGAAATGCTCTTGTTCCATTTGCACATGGGATGGGCCTGATCTCAGACGAGCTATATGAGGTGGGTGGAGCTTTTTCGTATTAGTTTCATCCAAATCCCTAGCCTATATTTTCTTTTCGGTGCCATTGGGTTTCAAATCTTGATTTAACATTAAAGTCTGATTCTTTTATTATTTTATTTTCTGATTTAATACATTTGTGTCTTGTTGATGTGTGGATAAGTTACTCAGTCTTTCCCAGGCATCAATTATACTCAACTTGCTTTTAGCTTCCCATCGAAAACAAGAAAATTGTTTATAGACCAATTATTGCAGACAGAGATCTCCCTAAACGTTCAGGCCGCAGGACAGCAGCCGAAGGATAGATTTTATAACCATTTGCTGGAATTATTTCTAATTTTAAAATTAGGGGAATCAACTGCATAAAGCTAGTTTTATTGCTTAACCTTGGTGCCATTGGATATACTTTCTGACAAGATTCTTATATTTGATTTGATTATTTGGAATTTCTTTTCTTTTTGAAACTTTTAGATTTCATATAAAAATGCCATTATATTTTAAAGTTCATGAGTTCATGGTACCTACATACTGCAGGAGGTTACCAACGTATGCAAAGGGAACTTTTATAACCCTCTCAATGAAACCTGTGAGACCAAGCTTGCTAAAGTTGAGCAGGTAGTATTACTTTTGGTTATTATTATTATTATTTAAGCGAAAGTTCAGATAATATGAATCATCTGCCCTTCGTTTATGCTTTAGAATTTTGAAACTTTCAGGATATAGATGGTTTAAACATATACAACATTCTAGAACCATGCTATCACGGCGCTGAGATGTGGGAAAATACAGCTATTAATATAAGGCTACCATCCAGCTTCCGGCAGTTGGGTGAGACTGATAGGCCTCTTCCTGTGAGGACAAGGATGTTTGGTCGAGCATGGCCATTTAGAGCTCCTGTAAGAGAGGGAAGAGTTCCAACTTGGCCAGAGATCCTCAATAGCAACGGTGTTCCATGCATTGTAAGTCACTTTGATTACAACCCTTGGACTTCTTTCTGCCCCGCTTCTGCTGCTATGATTTCCCATGGCTTGATTTGGTGGGACATGAATTTGATGTTACTTTAATTCCCTCAGAATGTTAGAAGTTCATATTCTACTCAACAAAGATATACATTTTTTCAGTGTCCATATTCAGGGTCACGCCAGTATAAGTTAACATAAATATGCATATGCTGATATCATTTATGTTCATAGGTTATACCTAAAACAACTTGAAAAATATGAATCATATTCTCCCTCTTTTTTGGTTTGTTGTGCTCATTGTCTATCATTTGATAGACTACAATACCTTTATCTATATGTTGGTTTGTAGGTATCTTGGTGGACTCATTTTTTGGTACCTCACTTATCTTCATCCACTTTTAGAATTATTTAATAACAATGCTCAAATACATTATGAACTATGTAGGATGATGAAGTTGCAACTTCATGGCTCAATGATGCAGCAGTTAGAAAAGCAATTCATGCTGAAGAGGTTAGTGATTTCAACTTCATTTGTCAGTTCAATGTTTTGAAAGAAGTTGTTTATGATTGTTGTGGTGCAACAGGAAAGCATTGCGGGCAGTTGGGAAATATGTACAGACAGGATTGCATTTAGGCACGATGCTGGGAGCATGATCAATTACCACAAGAATCTCACTGTCAAGGGATACCGGGCACTTATATTCAGGTATATCTCCAAATCTAGTGTCCTTTACCCTTTAGTGCTTGCTCAAAAACCTGTTCATGGTTAAAATAGAACCCCACAAGATTTCAAATTACAACATGTTTTTGCTTCTCTAACATCATAGATAATCCGTGTATCATTGACGTTGTTTTCATCATTTGTTATAGTCATGTTTGGTGTTCCATGATAACTAATAAGTAATTTTTTTGAGTTTCCTGGCAGTGGGGATCACGATATGTGTGTTCCGTACACTGGGAGTGAAGCATGGACAAGATCTATGGGATACAAGATTATTGATGAATGGAGGCCTTGGATTTCCAATGGACAAGTTGCTGGGTACTTTATTCATCTACTGATATATTTGCAATAATTCTTTCATAGAAAGCCTTGTTTTTTGTCATCATATTAGAATTCAAAGCTTCTACTACATTTGTGCTGGAGTGGAAACTTGATATTTTTCTTTCTTCATTTTGCGCAAACATTCCATTTTAACTAATCTTATCGTATGCAGATACATACAAGGATATGGGAATAACCTCACCTTTCTAACTGTAAAGGTATATACCATGGAAATTAATCACGAACCCGTGACAGATACATATTTTCAGTTTCTTGTAGTCTGCATTATTGATCTTCGGTTTCTATTTTCGATTGTGTTTTGGTGCAGGGATCCGGACACACTGTACCAGAATACAAGCCGCAGGAGGCATTGGATTTTTACAGCCGATTTCTGGCCGGAAAAACAATATGATGGAGAGAGTTGTATTGTTGTATGAGAAAAAGAGCCAGTCTTGACACTACTGATTATTTTTGCTCAAACAAAGTCAAAAGATTTATCAAGTAATTTATATATAATTGTTGATGATTGAATGAATTAATTATCCTATACATTCTCTTTCTAAATTTTTATTCACAATAAATTTGCGTTAGTAGTACTTAGACCTTAGAAAGTGTTAGGGTCCGTTTAGAAGAGTTTCTTCGACTAGAGCTAGCCGTTTGGTTGTTAATTAAAAAAGTTATTTGAAATGATAAGATTATAAAAAAGAACATGATTTTTAGTTAAAAGGGTATTGTAAAATTAACAAACTTTAATGGGGTTATATTAGACATTTTAATAATTTTAAAAACTCAAAAAGATCTACTTGAAAAAACTCAAAATTTGAGCTTTGAACTTCTCCGAGTAGACATAAAATAACTTTTTTTAATTAAAAGCTCTAACGGAGTAGCAACCAAACGATAAAAAAAAAACCTAAAAAGATTTTTTGGAATTTTTGGAATTAAATACGTACCCACTGTAGATCCCTAATCGAGATAAGAGTAGCCATCCAATCGACGTAATAATGCTTGATTTATGTATTGTTCTAGTAGACTTGTGATCTATTTCAGTACTAATTTTGGAAAAAAAAATAAAAATAAAACATCTAATCAGGTCCACAAGGGCTGGCGGCCTGGCCCATGATCCCCAACAAGTATACGCAACGGCCCACTTCACCATTCACCATCCCACACGCACAACAATGGTGCCTCTGTTACAGAGACGCCTCTTCTGCGCCAAAAGTCACCACCAAAACCACAGTCAATGGCCGATAATAAAGCAAGTTACCAAGTCCAACTTCAGCGACTCTCTCCAAGAAATCAAGCACCGCATTTCCACCTCTGACTTCGTCGCTGTCTTCTTGCAAAACACCGGCTCCTCCTCCTCTCCCTGGCACCGCGTCTCCGCCTTCGACACCCCCGAAACCGCCTACTCCAAAGCCAAGTCCGCCGCCGAACGCTTCCAGATACTCCAGTTCGCCGTCTGCCCCTTCACGTTTCAAGCCTCCAAACTGACTGCCTATCCGTAACTATTTATTCATCACTTTTTTTTCTTCTTTCTTGTTGATGTTGTTGTTGTCAAGTTTTGTGTTTGTAATGGAAAGTTAGTTTATTTAATGACATCAACATCTGGATTGCAGGTACAATTTTCATCTGTTCCCGAGAGATGAGCTCAAAATGGGGATGCCCTCTTACAGTTTTACATGTCAAACATCTTCCTTGACTTCCATGGCTCGTGAGGGTTTTGATTTCAATGTTTGCATATATGATGGTAACTGAAATCTTCCTTGATTTGCTTTCCGTTTTTACAATGCATGAATCAACAAGACCAACTATGGAGCTATAATGTCTTCTACAATCTTTTGTGGTGAATATGTGGTAAACATGTTAATGTATATGATCAGTGGAGGAGGGATGATGGGTTTGTGTTATTGTGCTGGTTTGGAAACTTGTATACTGAATCGAAAATGGTTCCTGTTTCTTTTGTTGTTTATAGGCATATCATACTTGTCCAGAGCACAAGAGTCTGCTGCCAAAGTTCGGATTGCGAGTCCTATAACTATTGATCATGTGACAAAATCTTCTTCTGCCCCTACTGCAACTGTTGCTGATTCAATTTTCATAGAAAGGATTAGAACGCGTGTTAGGCATTGGAAAAATGCTTGTACAGACACGAGCACGAAATCAGATGGTAAGATTTGCACAAATAGAAATTTAAAGTCGTTCTTTTATGTGTGTCCTTCAGTTCTAAATTATTAGTGTGTTGTCTTGTAATTTGCAGACGCTTTGGTGAGGTCCCTAAGAAAGATTGTGTTAGGAAGTGAGCAGTATGGATCTAGACCGTGCATTACTATAGATGTTTGCAGCGAACGTCAAGTCCAACTAGTACTAGAGGTAGATTGAGCATTAAGTTTAAGATCCTTCAATGTGTGATGATTTAAGGGCATTATTTCTTGTAATGGTGGTATAACTAGATTCAATTTCTACTAGATTTTTCTATCTGCAGTGATGTCTTGAATTCATTTGGGTTGACTACAGATGATGGAACAGTCTGATAACCTTGTTCCGCTGCTAGTCCCTGCAAAGAGTGGAGGAACCCAGTCAGTTCGTGCTGTTTTGACAAGTTCAGAGGAGGACATGAATCTTCTAAAGGTAAACAAGTAGCCTTTGGTGATGTTGACTGATCAAGTGCTATCCAGATTGTTTTAACTGTGGTTTTAAATTGATAGAGGGAGCTTCAAAATCTCGAGGTTGAACAAAGTAAGAAAGTTCGTGGATTCCGAGAGGTGATCGATTTGATTTCTGCTTCACAGAAACCTGTTGTCTCCTACAATTCCCTTAATGGTGTATCTCTATAGAAAAGAAAGACCCGTTGTTTTAGATTATAATACCATTGGCTTGTCTGTTCTTAGAATTATTGATCTTTTTTTTTTTTGGCTCCATGCAGATTTCGCATTTATTCATTCAAAATTTCTTGCTCCCTTACCTCCTACGATGGACGAATTTATGCATTCGTTGCACCTGGCTTTCCCCATAGTACTTGATGTCAATCATCTGGTAAAAAATATTGGCCCTGTGAGAAAAACGACCAATATATCTGCAACAATGTCTTATATGAAGAATAGGTTCTTTGCTCCCATTGAAATGGAAATTCCACATGAAGGTCAGTTAGTCACTACTTGTGAAAAGTGTAATGAACAAACTATGTTGGAGCAAATTTCAATTTTTTAGAGTCACCACTTAACTTGAGCCATGTACATGAGATTGCCAGTACATTTACAGACTCGTGTACTATATAATGATCTGATTCGTCATCTTTTTACTTGAATTTATCAGCAATTGTTAATGAAGGCAAGAATCATGGGCATAATGTTGTGAAACTATGCCAGTTGTTCGGGAAGCTATGCTCTGTACTGAAAATCACTCCCAGTGCTATTCAATCTGGTGACCATCGTCTGGCTTCAGCCCTTCAGGGATATGAAAACCTCTTCAAGCTTTGTCCCAGCAGCCCACAAGGACCAACCGATGAGGAGGACATCAGAGTTTGGACTAACAACACAAGAAAAGTAAGCTGCGAGGATGTGGTTTTCTTGTGGGGATTCAAGAAGGGGATGTCAGCTGGTAAGCTGAAAGGCCAGCTTCAAGGTTCCCATGAAGTTCTTACTGAAGAATTCGATGTGCGGTTGGTAGATAGGAGCTGCGCGATCGTGGTGTTCTGGCAACCGGGTTCATCCCAAACGTTTCTGGAAGTAATGAACGGCAAAGATATTTGTGGGAAATTAAGGGAAATGGTTTCGGAAGGAGTGAGAGCGTCCAGTTACAAGACCTACAAAAGGGTTTGCAGTTCAGGTTTGTGGAAGTCAGAATTAGCAGATTCCATGGACAAAGCCCTGGCAAGTAGTGAATGTGTCTCAGAAGGTGACTATGAATCAAAAGCATCAGAGATATATTGGTGCAGCGAATTGATGATTAACTTGGATGACCTGTGACTCAAAATCAAGCAATGCCATGAGCGCTTTTTTGGATGGCAGTTGTATAATTATAGTTGGAAGGAAACTCTAGTTTGGCTTTGGCCAAATTTTTTGTCACCATTTAATGAGCTTTTTCTAATGCAGTGATTTGATTGAGAGCATTTGACCCCACTAAAAAGACATAAAGCCACACCCTCTCATCTCATCAAAGTCATTCTCACAAATAAGAAGAATAAGAAAATAGATATAACAAACGAATCTAGAAGGGTAATTTGGCCTATTTAAGACATAATGGAACACGAATATAAAAAGGGTAGTCTATTCACTCCCACGTAATGGAACGCGAATCAATTTCGTCAAAGACTACCAGTTGACTTCCAGCTCCGCATACACTGAGCTTCGAAGCAGAAACGGAAACGTTAGTAATCGAAAATGGCTTCAATCTCGATATATCAATCCTTGAACTCCACTTCTTTTATAAAAAACAAGGCCTTTTCTGCTTCAACACCACGAAAATCGAGCTTCTTCGGCAAACATTTTTCACTTTCCAAGTATGCAACTCGACCTGTTCTGTCTTCTGCTCTCAATCCGATCACTGCATCTTCTCCTTCTCACCCATTCGATGTCGTGATTATCGGTGCCGGTATTATCGGGTTGACGATTGCCCGACAGTTTCTCATCGGGTCGGACCTGTCCGTTGCCGTTGTTGACAAAGCCGTACCTTGTTCTGGTGCCACGGGTGCAGGTTGCCTCTTCTACTTTTTGATCATTAACGTTTGTGTTTCAAGTTGTTTGAAGTCACTGTTATTTACTTTGTTACTTGTTTAGTGTAGGATTGTTTTAGAAATGTATAGTTTCTGCAATTGTTTTCGACTGTTGCATGAAACAAAAATGCAAACTTGGTTCTGAGCAAATTACGGTTATTATTAGATCGGAAGCTTTCCAAATTTCTGTTTCGGCTACTAATGGAGTAGAAGTGTCTGGAATTCTTTGAATGCCTTGAATCCATAATTTACTGTATCTTTAAAACTGTTTAATAAAATGATACTCTGAGCTCTTTGTATTTGAATTCTGATTGTTGTAGGATGTTTTCACTTTGTATTCACTTTTAGGGCAGGGCTATATATGGACAGTACACAAGACACCTGGGAGTGACACATGGGACCTGACGATGAGAAGCCATAAATTGTGGATGATGTTGGCAGAGAGCATAGATGATCAAGGCTTGAATTCTCTTGAAGTTTTGGGATGGAAAAAGACAGGTATATGATCCGCATTTTTTTTTTGTATGGAAGTTCAGGTTCTTATAATTTTGAACTGTCATCGGCTATAATGACAGTTTCTTTTGTGAGAAATGAGGTTAGTTATATGTTAAATTTGATTGTGGCCTGTGGGTCACCAGTTTTGCATCTTCAGTATGTACAAATTGACAAGTGCATAAAAATATAATAGGTTACTGGTTTCTTTTAAGAGAATTTATGGTCTATATATGTTCATAATTTACTCATTGTACTTGTCATAATGACTGGCAGAATGAAGACACATTTACACATCATACTGATACCAATCCATATGCATGGACATAATACAAACAATGGCATGTGCGAGTAAAAACTGATCTTATTGTTTTTCTCTTTTTAGGAATGATGTGTTCTTCATATATTAATAAAGAACCATATGTTATTTTAATTTACAGGAAGCATGTTAATTGGTAGAACCCCTGAAGAGTTAGGCACATTAAAGGAGAGAGTGAAACAACTATCTGAAGCGGGGTTGCGAGCAGAGTACTTGTCTAGCAATGATTTGCTTCTTGAGGAACCTGCACTAGTTGTTGGGGAAGATAGTGGGGCTGCCTTTCTACCAGATGACTGCCAGTTGGATGCTATGCGTACTGTTGCATATATCGAGAAGGTATTCTATTATTAATTTATTTATCTTTACAATACGTTACTTCTCAGCGATATTCTGTTTAATCTTTTATTATATTCAATTGTGTGATCCACTTTTAGTATGATCAGATTAGATGGTTAATATGTAGGTTAACAGACATTTTGCATCAAAAGGTAGATATGCAGAGTTCTATCATGACCCAGTTACATGTTTGTTAAGGTTTGTTCTCATTCTTTTCTGCTGCACCTTAAGTTATGCTGAAACAAAAGGACCATGCTACATATTCCATTACGTAGGTGATATAGATTTCGGAGCAACTCTAACAGTTCTTATTCTGCTTAGATCGCGTAGGACTGGGGAGGTTGAAGCAGTTCAGACTTCCCAGAATACCTTGTATGTTAAGAAGGCCATTGTGGTTGCAGCTGGTTCTTGGAGTGGGTCTTTGGTGCATGACTTGTTTAGAGAAACAGAAATTGTGTTGGACGTGCCTGTTAAGCCTCGAAAGGTTGGAATACAAAATCTGAATTTGAATCGTTGATGTTCGGTTTGCCATTTAATGCTGTCACTAAAGATTTCCAAATCTTGTTTTCGTAATGGATATGTATGTATGCATTCATGGATCTTGTTCTTCGCTTTTAGGCATGGTTCTAAATTTTATAACTTATGGGATAAAGGGAGAGGATGTTGTTTATTAATGACATTATTCATTAGATTTTTATTTTAGCGTTCACTCCCTTTATTTTTTTATTCTTTAGTATGTAAAACCTGCCTTGCCTTTGATCTCCTTACAGGGCCACTTGCTTGTGCTCGAAAATTTTGATTCCCTTAAACTAAATCATGGTTTGATGGAGACCAGTTATGTTGCTCATCATGATCTAACCATGAATCCAGGACTGGTTGATCTGGAGCAAATCTTGTCTATTTCAATGACCGCAACAATGGACATGATGGGAAACCTTGTTCTTGGTAAAATTTTGTATTTCTCTTCTTGGTTCTCCAGTACAACTGGTTTGATTCTTTTTGAATTGTATGGTAGGAAAGATAACTTATTTGTTTGTGCACTTAAAATGGCAATGATAATATATTCTACTGTTAATTGGTTTCTTACTCTCTCCCCATCACTGTTGGCCATTATTTGGTTTTACTCTCTAGCATTAGAAAAGTAACTTTACCTCCATCTATTGGTGAAACATTTGTTCTCATTCATTATTTTCTTGACTTTTTGCTTTTACATATCTGTTAGTCTAGCAGCTTAGCAAAAAGCTAGTCTCCCTTATTTAGTCATAGATGGAATTCCAAGTCTTCTTTCCCATAATTTTAGCAAGAGGATATTTGACATATCTTGTCATTTCACCATATGCTGATCTGCCGTAGGTCACTTTTGATAGTTGTAACATATGATCATCTCTCCTTCAGCTTATCATCTGTCTGTACAGGGAGTAGCCGCCAGTTTGCTGGTTTCAACACCGAAGTAGATGAGTCAATCATCAATCGTATATGGATGCGGGCTGCAGATTTCTTTCCCAGACTAAAAGATTTGTCCCTTGCAGATTTCACTAGGAGCAGAAAAGTGAGAGTGGGATTGCGCCCTTACAGTAAGTTTGTATTCTTTGGTGCTTTGAAGTGCAATTTTGTTTTTCTATATTATTTAAATTTTAGAATATGAAATTTATATTTATGGAGTTCTATTCATCACCTGTAAAATCAACAAAATGTGATGTAACAATTTCCTGATCACAGTGCCTGATGGGAAGCCTGTTATTGGGCCGGTGCCTGGTTTGTCAAATGTATTCCTTGCTACTGGACATGAAGGAGGAGGGCTTTCTATGGTAGAGTCCTTGTTCTTTTTCTGTGCTGAAGAATAGAAGTTAATTTATCCTTGAATTATTTAAAACAGTGGACATGGTAAATCTATTCATGTTGTTGCATTCAAATCAAACCGGACAATGACCAATCCTCTAATGCCTTTTTCCTATTTTTCCTTTTTTGTAAATTGGTGTTTAGTCATCTTCAGTATCACAGTTTATAGTTCCCTATTCTCAACTAAAGTAAATGGAGATTATTCACCATTTCGGCCAAATTTTCAGGCTTTGGGGACTGCTGAAATGGTTGCTGATATGGTATTGCAAAATCCTCTGAAGATTGATAGTGCACCATTTACTGTGCAAGGTCGATGCTGATTAGGCCAACTAAGAAAATTGGAGGAAGTATCATACATTTGCTTACTTGATCAACATATGTTAGCCTCCTGGTATTGGAATAGGTTCTCACTGCAATCTAAAGGTCACAGCACCTCACCTGTATCGGTCCAGCAACAAAATTTTTATTTGGGGATGTTTTCACTTCTAATGACAATTATCTTCTATATATATGCTCCTCTTGTTTCATTTTTTTCAATGTACTGAAGATATTTACAAGCTTTCGTACTATTCATATCTATCTCTGACATAGCCATGTTCTAGAATTGTTGGCGAATCTGTTTTCTTCCCTTTAAATACTTAATAATAGCTTCGTGATATTTATAATCATTTTCTTTTAATGTATCTTTTAACTTGAATAGAATTTAAAGCTGTTAATTCCATAATAAGTTGGATAATGTTTCAAGATAAATGAAACCCATTTTGTTTGTGTGAAATAAAAAGGTGATACTGATAATTTGAGGTTATACTGGAAAGGTACTGCACATATGAGGGTTGTGGAATCATTCTGTTGTATAGTGATTGTAAGATTGAGGTATTACTCTAATAGTTTTTGCAGTATTAAGAATAGCTATACCCAAGGAAATCATCTTTAGGATCTGAGGGTTGTGAAGCCTATACAACATAGTGTTTTCTTATTTTCAGTTTAAATTACAATGAAATATCTTACATGGATATGCTGTTAGGGATACCTCTTCCTGTGATGCCTCCTCTGCGATTCTCATTGGATGTATCAGGGTGCAGCAGTCTGTATGCTATCTTGGCAGGTCCCCATCTGTTCTTCAGCTCTGGATTGATATTCCTGTCCCTGATTTTAGTCTCTATCTCTTGGAGAGTTTTCTTGAACGTTTCAAATTTTTGCAGAACCTCATTGTTGTCTGTCCACTGTGATGATGGCCTCTGACCCAGGTACTCTTCATCAGATGTATGTCGCGAGAGGACTTCTACTAATGCTATGCCAAGTGTCATCTCAAATCTTCCTGGTAACATCTCAAGATAGTATTTGTCTGGATCCTTTAGGAACTCTCCAAATGTTGTAGTCCCTTCTGGTGGAATAAAACTCCGACAGAGCGTGGGACGGTTTGGAGGGTAACCAGCATATGCATATTGCCCAAAATTCACTGAAGCGTGAAGGGCTGATGCAGTCCAGATGAGAATTGTTAGAGCCTGTTGTAGGTCATTGAGAGTGGTCATTTTGAACCACCATTCCTCATTGCGCTTATCACCATGACCAACATTTCGAATTTCTGACCACCATGCTTGGAGTTCTCCATCAGATTCGACAGAATTATCATCTATGTAGAAGATCGAACAATAGTCCATGACCCATGTCCAAATGGCACTCCATATATCCAGTGCGTCTAAACCATATGGATAGTCTTGGAATAGAATCTGAGCCCCAATGGGGTTGTCTGGGTCGTCCAGAGCCATACGTCTGAAAAATTATCGCTGTGAGGAAATGCGGAATACAAATAGTGTAGAAGTTGTCTGTTTTGTGTATTAATTACCAAAACGAAATAAAAGAAATGCACTTTCAAATCATTTAGAGTGAATACCTTTTAAGAAGATCTGTTGGGAGGGCTTGTTCATCAAATCTCCACTCTTTATAGAGCTCAGAAGACAACTCCATAGAAATTTCACCAGTAAACAATATCTTCTCTAGAATTCCGCCAGAGTTTATGAGGATACTCCGAGCCAAAGCATTGATGTGCATGGTGTCTTTGAAATGTGGATCTAAAAGCCGATGGATTGGGTGCATCACACTTAACTGCCTTCTAGTGGCAATGATGAATGGCTCGACTACCGCGTGAGTATGCAACCTGGAAAATACATCATGTATATTATTAGTGATACGAATGAACCAGAAATGGCATGATTTTTATGGGAATTAAGCTGACAGATGTTTGCTCAAGTGTTTTTAACTCACCAATGGCTGATCAGTTGATGGTAACCTGAGTCATTAGCCGCAACATGAGTTTTGGCCAGCTGCCACAGGGCACCCTCGGTCCCCTCACTTGCTGGAAGAAAAACCCTACTGATTTTCTCGCCATCAGAATAGCCAGGTGAGCTCAGCTCTATCACCAATGGCTTTAAGGTGGCATCGCTTCTTAAGAAAACTAGCGTCCGGGATGCATAAGCACATACACCCTTTGTGTTAGAGTTAATTCTGCTCAAAAAGGGTATGAGATAGTCGTGGTGATCCACGATATATATCCTCCATTGATTCATTGCCTGCTGAATTGTCAGGCCATCTAGGTTGTTTACTATATGTGATTCGTTTATTAAACTCCTCTCTCCATTTCTGCTTTCTATAGGGATTGACTGCAAAGCAATTATGGTAAAATAAGAAAATTGTTTTAATTCTTCTTCTAAAGACACAATAAATGTAAAAAAAGAAAAAAAAGAAAAACCAATCAGATAGATTGATTTATGATAGTTGTAATAGCTAACTATTTGTTACGTTTCTATTTGGTTTTCTTCATAACATGTTAATCAATTGATTAATCTGAATTTTTCAGGGTAGATTATGAAACCTCCAAAACACGGATTCTTGTTGGATTAGTTCCTGCAAGCATTTGTCGCCCGAACTCCTCATCATTTTTCCACGCAGATTCATTATCTAAGGACCCAAAAAAAAAAAGCATAAAGAAACATATAGTAAGAGCAGATTGCGGACTGATGATTCTTATCAAATATATGTTACAATTATAAAAAGGAAACAAGTCAAAAATATTCAAAAAGATAGGAGACTGCATTACATGTAAGAACTTGAGGCGATGGGAACATCAAGTGGTTTCCTTTGCTTGCATGAATAATTCCTTTGAAAAGCTCATCAGGTAATAGTTTACGCAATTTCTCTGTCAGCCATCCCTCCACTTGTTGGCTTCTAGTTTTAGAAAACATCTCCTTTATCTCGTCAAATGACTGGAAACTGGAATCTTGTTGGAGCAACGTTTTCGCCTCAGGGAGAAGGAAATGTGCAGAGGCTTGGATTGCATTTCCGATGAATTCGGATAGTTTCTTTGGGCTAAATCTTTCATCAGGAGGAACATATATATCCAAGTTAATCATCTCTGGCCGGCTCTCAGTTAAGGGATCTACATTTGACAGATTATCATTCATCAATTACCAAAACATAACTATATAATAATTCTACATACTAGTTTAAACTGACTCCATATTCACCATTGATGCAGGGCAATGTGGATACCTTTCTTGCTTGGCGGGCGACCTGTTCTTCCCCTTCGAGGGTATGGAAAAGATTTGGAACCACCCAAGACAGGTCTGGTATGTTCATGACCTTTATCAGGATTTCCAAGATCATTGTAGTAATCGTAATCGTAGATTCGATCCCATTCTTTCCTTTCCCCAGTTCCATCTCCCCTCAAAATTTTCAGTTCTTCTTGCCTCAAAGCCGCCAGCGCTTTAGGTGTGTCGCTTGGAAGATAACTCTAGCATTGGCAACATAACCTGTAGTGTTAATCAACTTGCATGGTAAAAAGGAGTACAGAAATCAGGCCAGATATGAGATTAAAAACTTACAGTGTTGGAGAAGAAAATCCTGTTTGTTTTAGTCATTTTTATAGGGTACACCCAAGACCTGCAATCGAAATTAATGACCTGATCGGCGGGAGCTTGGAGAGTTGCAGATTGAAGGAAGAATTTATGGTTATGATGATTTTCTATTACGAAGGCTCCTGGAATTCCAAAATCAGGCTCAACGTACAACTTTACTTCATAGGTTGTGGTTCTTGTACCGTCACTCTTCTGGCTCTTTACATGCTTCAGCTTTGCCTTCTCACTCAACTTCCCTTTTCCAGTATCTGTTGAATGCAAATATAGAAGAAAAACCATCAACAGGTAGATTATCATTTTGAGATTTATTATATTAAAATGCATGAGTTCAACTTACTTGGGTCGATTTCTGTCCAGCTATAAACCTGGACAGAAGCTGATTTTTCAGGACCAGATTGCCCGGGACTATGATCAATGACGATTTCTCCCTTGATCAAGCATTGTTTCAAGGCATGATGACTACTAGCATGTAAATGGCAGGTGATTTTGCTTTGAACAGCACTCAAACATTCTTGCAGGCCTGAACATAGGCCCCAGTGTTCCATTAGGTATCAAAACTCTGGAGAATTTTTGGATTGTGTGAGTGTCAGGAATGGTTTGAAAGGGGAAACAAATGATTATATCAGTCAAATGAAAGTTAAAAAAAAAAAAAAAAATTGATGTGCTTGCTTTGGTTTAGAGGTATGCATCAAATCCATGGCTTGTCTGCAAGGTTTTCTTGTTCACTGCCTTTGAATCTAAGTGCCCTGCTTTGTGGGTTTCGCATTTAGAAACCTTTTAAATAAAAATGTTATAGTCACTCTCGTAAAGTTGTCTATTGGGCGTGTCAATTAGCATGATTCGTGAGGTTTTTGTAATTGTATAAGAGGTTATGGGATCGAATCTCACCTGTATTAGATTTTAAGTTAATCTTTGTTTGCTTGTAATTAATTCAGCCAAAAGATATTCACTAATGTTTCACTTTAACCAAAGTTTCCAAGAAAAGTTGAAATATATAACTCTTTTAACATATTAGAAATTGTTATAAATAAAATAAAAATAGGATGAAAGATAATCAATAAAAATGAATATAACTGAAAACAAATAACAGAGGAGATAAATATTTGAGGGGAGAGAGAAGCCTTTTATTTATTTATCTTCTGATCACTTTTTCAATTACACAAAAAAAGTAGAGAGGGCATATATATAGGCACATTAACCGCCCAATATAATATAGCTTCCATAGGATTCTTACACAGGTATGATAAGCACTCATAATTCTTACACATGTAAAGGCAACATAGATGACTTTTGTTATGTGAAAATTTACACATATTCAATACTCCTTGAATTTTCACTATTTTATTATATATAAATTTGCTTAGAAAAAATCCAGTGAGATAAAAACTTTAGCAAATTATATATAATGATCTTCTGGATCATCCTTAAAATATATACAATAATTTTCTGGATTATACATACTATAATCTTCTTGATCATAAAAATAGTATTTCATGTGCTCAAACTGCCTCATTAAAAATCTTACCAGTAAAATCTAGTGGGACAAAATCTGGTCAAAGGAAAAAAGAGTATAGTGCACATATATTGTTTCCTTCAAAAATTTGTTCCCCCTGGTTGGATGCTCCCCCTAATTGGACGTTCCCCCTGACTAAAATTCTTTTTTTGTTAATTTTGTAATTTGCAAAGCCGACGCATGCCAATGTCATATATTAATTTCGCAAACGTTGACATTGGCAATGTTTTTAGTAAATAGATCTGCAAGATTATCTGTAGACCGTATCTGTTTGACATAATCTGTCGACTTTGTTGAAGTTCATAAGTATAGAAGAATTTTGGAGAAATATGTTTGATTCTATCTCCTTTGATATATCCTCCTCTGATTTGAGTAATACAAGATGTATTATCTTCAAGTATTGGTGTTTGCATTGCTGTGGATGATGGAAATCTGCATATACTTCAAATATGATGAATATCAGAATTTAATCATACACATTCTTGACTTGTTTCATGAAGTGCAAGGATCTCAGAATGATTGGAGGATTGTGGATCGCCATGAGATTGCTGTGCCATTATAGGTAAAAACATATACCGTTTGCGAACGAGCTTTATGGGGATCAGATAAATATCCAGCATCATCAGCATAACCAATTAAACCTGAAAAATTGTTAGATGCATAAAATAATCTCAAATCTATTGTACCACGAAGGTAACGAAAAATATGTTTGATTCCATTCCAATGTCTTCGAGTTGGTGCTGAATTGAATCTTGCCAATAAATTTACAGAAAATGCAATATCAGGTATAATACATTGTGCAAGATATAATAGAGCACCATTGACATTTAGATATGGTACTTCAGGATCAAGTATCTTTTCATCATCTTCTTCTTTAGGCCAGAATGAATCCATTTTAGGATCACAAGATTTGACAATCATATGAGTACTCAACGGATGAGCATTGTCCATATTTAAACCTTTTTAGAATTTTTTCAACATATGTTGATTGATGGATAAGTATTCCGTTTGGTTTATGCTTGATCTCCAGGCTAAGACAATACTTCGTTTTTCCCAAATCTTTCATTTCAAATTCCCTTTTCAAATATTCAACAGTTTTTAGGAGCTCTTCAAGAGTTCCAACACATGGGCATATCAGACTATTAGTATATCCTTCTTTGATAAGATATTCACTAAGACAGCTATATCACATTCGTCCAGATTGTTTCAATCCATACATGGATCTTTGCAACTTTATCGAATATAAATTACGAGATCTCGATTTATATGCTTCTGGCATTTTAAATCCTTCAGGGATTTTCATATAAATATTTTAATCAAGTGAACCATATAGATAAGCGGTCATTACATCCATTAGATGCATTTCAAGCTTTTTTGAAACAACCAAACTTAATAAAAATCAGAATGTAATTGTATCCATCACTCATGAATACGTTTCATCGAAATTAATACCAAGTCTCTGCGAGAAACCTTGTGCTACGAGTCGTGCCTTATACCTCACGATTTCATTTTTCTCATTACGTTTCCATACAAAAACCCATTTATATCCGACGGGTTTGACATCTTCAGGTGTCTGGACTACAGGTCCAACTACTTCACGTTTAGCTAAAGAATTTAACTTTACTTGAATTGCTTTTTTTCTATTTAGGCCAATCATGCCTTTGTCTACAATCATCAATACCATGATGCTCATAATCATCATTAATAATTTCAGTAGCTACTGTGTATGAAAATATATCATCGATGATTATTGCTTCACGATTCCACATTTCTCTTGTATAATCTATAGATATTTCTTCATTTTTAGTTTTTAGTTTCTCTTTAGGGATTTCTGCCACTTTAGGGGCTTCTGCCACTTTAGGGGCTTTTGTCGCTTTAGGGACTTGTGTCTCTTTAGGGACATCTAACTCTACTGGAGTTGATTTAGAGAAAGTGGATTTATTTGTAACTCGAGTTTTATTTACATCAGAATCCCGATAATTTACTTTCCTTTTCCGAGGAACTGTATCTTTTTATCCAAGTGGTCTACCACGCTTCTATTATGCAATAGATGATTCAGTTGCTGCTAATTTGTTTAGATCGTTCTTCTGGAACAATCACCCGGGTTGGTACATTAGCAGTTGGTATATATGATTTTGTTACTCTATTAGCATTTGTAAATGTATCTGGTAACTGATTAGCAATTGTTTGAAAATGTACTATTTTGCGCACTTCATTCTCGCATTGAGATCTGTATGGATCTAAATGGATCAAACTTGCAACATTCCAAGAAAATTCTTGCTTCTCGTTAGGAGAATTTTTTATTTCCCCTAGAGATGAGAAATTTGTCTCATTAAAAGGATAATCCGCAAATCGTGCAGTAAAAAGATCATCCGTAAAAGGTTCCAAATATCTAATAATTGACGGTGAATCAAAACCAACATATATCCCTAATCGTCTTTGGGGACACATTTTTGTTCTTTGAGTAAGAGTAATTGGGACATATACAACATAACCAAAAATACGTAAATAAGATATATTAAGTTGATGACCAAATACAAATTGTAATGGTAAATACTGGTGATAAATAATGGGTCGAAGTCGAATTAATGCAATAGCATGTAAAATTGCATGTCCACAAACAGAACTTGGTAATTGTATTCTTAATAATAAAGTTCTTGCAATTACCTGGAGACGTTTGATAAATGATTCTGTTAATCCGTTCTGGGTGTATACATGTGGAACTGGATGCTCAACATCAATCCCAACTGCTTTGTAATACTCATAAAAAGTTTTGGATGTAAACTCTCCAGCATTATCAAGGCGTATTGATTTTATCAGATATTTTGGAAAATGTGCTCGAAGCCTAATAACTTGTGCAAATAACTTGGTAAAGCAACATTACGAGAAGATAATAAACAAACATGTGACCATCTTACAGATGCATTAATTAGAACCATAAAATAGCGGAATGGTCCACTTGGTAGATGAATAGGTCCGCATATATCCCCTTGAATTCTTTGTATGAATGATGAGGATTCAAAATCAATTTTTGAATAAGATGGTCTCGTCACTAACTTTCCTCGTGAACATGTAGTATATATATTCTCACGTAACAATTGAATCTCCTGGTTCTTTAATGGATTCCATAAGAATCTTCAATGATCCTACACATCATCGTAGATTCTAGGTGACCTAGGCGGTCATGCTAAACCATAAATATTTTTTGATCTGTGAACTTCTGGTTCATAACTACATAAATCTCTACATTTTTTATAACCATATAATATAATTTGGATAAGAAAGCACGTAGCTTCTCTACAATGAGCTTCTGGCCCGAATAATTGAAAGTAATATATAGATATTCAATATTCTTTTCGTTTATAGTCTCAATATAATATCCATTACGCCTTATATCTTTGAAACTAAACAGATTTCTTCTGGATCTGCTTGAATATAAAGTATCATTGATCTATAATTTAGTACCATTTGGTAAAAATATTGTGGCTCTTCCGGAGCCTTCAATCAAATCTGCTGGGCCTGATATGGTATTAACCTTTGTTTTGAGCAAAGTTACATTCCAAAAATATTTCTGATTTCGTAGGATTGTATGTGTCATTGCACTATCAGCAAGACATATATCTCCATCTTATTTATCAATAACAGACATTTCATTTTCTAGATTCATATTTTCTGGCCAAAGAAAATCGTATTAGATAACAAATTAACAAAATATAAAATATATTATATCAATATAAAGCAAAAGTATATGAAGATAGAAGAAATATTTAGTAAGTAAAAACTTAATAAATCTCTATCAAATGTTTGGGTGTATGATAGGTACGATCCCAATGTCCTTTCGCCACATATTTAAAACAAACATCTTTATTATTTTTACGGGTTTATTCTGTAAACCTTTGCCCTTGTCTTATTGACCTTATAGACATTCCACTTCTGGGGAATTTTCTTTGACATTATGGTGATTTAAGAATTAATAACCACTATATCCATGCCTACGACCACAACTATGGTCATGTCCAAAGTTTATGTATGTATTAGTATTCACTCTTGGGAATGTTACGAAATTGGTCGGGTAGTAGGAATAACTACTTCTTTTTCGCGGTAATATCTGTCTTTACTTCTTGCCACAGAACTTTTGGTTCTGTAATAGTAATATACTGGGTCTTCAGATTTTAGATGCAATTCAGCATCAATGACCTATAACATGTACTTGTTTCCAGAAATTTAAAGTACATCAAATCTTAATCCGTAAGTTTTATCATGTATAGATATTTTGGATCTAAAAATCACATATAGGATCAGAAGTGATCCAGAACTGCTGGACTGAAAATCACATATATAATCAGAAGTGAATAAGATCTTCTGGTCTGAGAATCACATATATAATCAGAAGTGAATCAAAACTTCTGGTCTGAAAATTATATGTAGAATCAAAACTTCTGGTTTGATGCAATAAATTTTAAATTTCCATCTTATATATTTCAAATATATATGCACAATTTAATTAAAATTAAAAGCAATAAAATTCATAATAATAAATAAAAATATATAAATAGTAAATAATGTCAGCATAGTTAACTTTAAATGCACAACAGTAAATAAATTACATAAATAATAAATTATGTCGGCATAGCCAACTTGATATACATAACAATATATAAATATGTATAAATAATAAATAGCGTCGACATAGCCAATTTGATATGTACAATACTAAATAAATATGTATAAATAATAAATATCGTCGACATAGCCAACTTAGATGCATAACAGTAGATAAATATGTATAAACAGTAAATATTGTCGGTATAGCCAACTTAAATGTAAATCAGTAAATATGCATAAATAGTAAATAAAATATATGAATAGTAAATTAAAATCAATATTACTAGGTTCAGAACTTTAGGTTCTTACTGAATTAATTAAATATATAACTAATAAATTAAATGTATATTACTAGATCCAAAACTTCAGTTTATTGGACTTAAAATTCCTGATATTTAAAAGCTTCTGGCTCTTTTATTTATTTTGCAATCTTCAGATTGCAATATTATAAATATAAATAAAACTAAACTTATTTTTTTAATGTAAAAGATCCAACAAAGTAGCAATCACAAAGTATAATAATAAGCTAGTCATACTAATAACATGTTATAAGTAAAATAAAAATAGGATGAAAAATAATCAATAAAAACCAATATAACTGAAAACAAATAATAAAAATAACAGAGGAGATAATATATTTGAGGGGAGAGAGAAGCCTTTTATTGATTTATCTTCTGATCACTTTTTCAATTACACAAAAAAGGAGAGAGGGCATATATATAGGCACATTCACTGCCCCAATATAATACATCTTCCATAGGATTCTTACACATGTATGATAAGCACTCATAATTCTTACACGTGTAAAGGCAATATAGATAGCCCTCCGCGGATGGGTGGAGGAGATGAGGGAGAACCCTAATTAATCTCCTAAAATCCATGACTTTTGTTATGTGAAAATTCACACATATACAACATAGTATTATTATATGTGGAATATTTTTAGTTTATCAGACAAGAAGAATTCATTCTTTTGAGAAAATATTAAAGTGATATACACTTTCTACTACATTTGTCCCAGTATTTAGGAACAAAAACTTTCTAAATCAGTGAATTTTGGTCTTATGAAATATTAATAATAATAATAATTGTTGATGTAAGAAAGTGGTTTTACACCAATATGTAAATTTTTCGCGGAATATCCTATAGATTGACCATGAGCAAAGGTCTTATGAAGGTTTTTCCCTTTGAAGACAGTAGGTTTGCTGAAGAATATTGACCTTAGGATTAAGAACAAAGGTCTTACGAAAATATTAACCTTTGAAGGCAGTGAGCTCACTAGAGTATATCGACCTTAGCTGACCTGTTTAGCACATTTTCTAGAAAGGACACAAAGAACAAGAGGTCAGGGGTCATTAGTGTTCACCGGCGATAACCCTTCGACGCTCAAGTCAGAAAGGGAAATCTAAGGAAGGATACAACAATAATGAGATGAGGTTGATTTAGAGATGGTCTCTGGAATGCTTAAATCCTAGTATTTTTAGAAGAAGACCACAAGGGTTTTCCTCTGCATACTCGGACGTTCCAGACCAAAAAAATGAGTACCTTTGGTGAAGTCTGATGTGCCTGTATATAGATTTTCAGCCCTTGGTCCTCATAGTTCCACATCGTTCTTCTTGGTCAATGGACCTTTTCAGATTATTTAGCCTAGGGCATTGATCCCTTTACCTGCAATCTTATCACCTTGGTGACACGTGTTAAGTTTCCCTTTGATCTTAGAAGATTGCGCTTGACGCTATCTCCAAAAAGACTATTTTGATTGGTCCATACAACTGGCAGCCTGGATGAAGTATTGATTTCAATACAGACCTTTGGTCAAACAATGAAAGGTTGCTTTTCGTGTAGGTTTGCAGTCTAAGAAAATAGGTTGCTTCCTACTTTGACCTTGGTCAGAAGTAGGGATGACAACGGGTCGGATCGGTTTTAGATCAGCATGCTCCAAACCTGAAATCTGCTTTGGACAGGATGCTCCAAACTCGATCCATACCCCTTAAAAATTTTTAGCTGCTGCTCCAAATCCAAACCCATTCGAAGCGGGGTGATCCATACCCAACCCTAATCAACCCGTTTCAATTTATATTTTTTTAGGAAAAAAATATTTAACTCGCTAATTAAATCAATTTTCACATAAAATTAAAATTAACTATAAAGTATAACTAATACACATTACGACATTTAAGTATAATAAATCATACAATATTTAGTTCAATAACCTATACAATATTTAAGTTCAATAAACTTTAAATTCAAATGTAAAGTACAAACACCAAAATAACCTAAATGACATAAAATTTATTAACTTCTTATAATATTAGCAATAAATAAATAAATAAATATATATATATATATATATATATATATATATATTATAATAGAGAAGATTCAATTTAACAAGTTACTAAATTGAGTAATTAACATATAAATTTTAAGTATAAAATATCAGGTAAAAAGATAAAAAGACTAGAGTTTTGTTTCCTCTTTTATATTTTTAATATTTGAAAAAGTAATTAAATAAATATCAAGTTAAACGGGGCGGGTCGGGGCATAATGATTTAATCCAAACCAGACCCGTTAAAAATTGGATCACATAAGTTTGACCCAGACCCGACCCGAACCCTATTTTAAGTGCTCCAAACCCACCCCAAACGGATTGGAGTCCCATAGGATCAGGGTGGATCGAGGATTTTTGTCATCCCTAGTCAGAAGTGACAGGTCACTGTTGATGCCGGCTTTTTTATGTTGCACCTCGTTTTACGCTTTTATGGGTTCTAGCTCACTCAGAACATCTTCCATATCCTTCCTTTCTTCACCTAAGGGAGGTGGTTTGGCAGCTGAGGGGATGATTCACTGAGCCCTAGTTTTCTTTTACTCATCATGTGCTAAGGTCATCACCTAAGTCTAGAAAGTGATCTGGGGGTCCGAAGGGGGCTCTCCTGTAACATCTGTAATTTTCATTAATTACGAAAAGTGCCAATAATTGTTGTTAATTATGTGAAAATAATGTAATGGTTTTATTTGGATTAATTTTTAGGTATACAAGTGGACGAGGCGGAGCGGTCTAGAAAGAATGCATGAAGGAAAAGGAAAATGTTGGCAGTGAGCACCGCGATCAGGGCTCGCGATGAGCAGCTCGTGGTGAAAATGATGATTTTGGACAGTGAGTACCGCGACCACAGATCGCGATGAACAGCTCGCGGTGAAAATATTAATTTTGGGCAATGAGCAACGCGACTAACATCGCGTCCAGACACCGCGATGGTTGATCGCGATGAAGGCGGTAAAAACACTCAAGTGAGCACCGCGATCAGGTGGCGCGACCACAGGTCGCGAGGAAAGGTCGCGATGGCCAAATTTTTTATAAAAAAAATAGATGGCGGTGGAAGCTTCACGAAGAAGCAAAAGAAAAACAGAAATAGAGAGAGAGAGACCGAGAGAAGAGAAAGAAAAAGAAAGAGAAAGAAAGAAAAAGAAGAGAAAGAAGAAGAGAGAGAAAGGAAGAAGAAAGAAAGAAGAAGAGAGAGAAAGGAAGAAGAAGAAGGGAGAAGAAGAAAGAAAAGGAAAAGAGGAGGGAGAAAGAGAAAAAGAGAAAGGAAAAGGAGAAAAAAGGGAATCCAGAAAAGAAACTGTTGTAAAAACGGTATCCAGGTTGGTGTACACTCCTTTTTGAAACCCTTGTGATTTTATTATGTGTTTTGATTTGAATCTGAAATTTTTATAAATATTGGTGGATCTATATTTATACAGTTCATTATTTGAATATTTTGATTTAATACGATTTTCGATTTATACCGATTATGTTAGAAGAAATTGTTTGAGAATATTGTTTGAATTACGATTATCGTTTGGAAATTATATTGTTGAATTTAATTAAGATTTGAGAGTTACAACTGCTGATTTCGAAAGAAATGAAATGTTCAATATGAATTTTAATGAATTACGATTATGAATGGAAACGGCACTAGGATACTTGAACATAGAAAACAGATATAGGAGGTTGGTATACTAGCTGGGTTATTTAAGCAGTACTGTACCGTTATTATTAGTGACCGTTGGACCTTGCGGGGCAAACCTGGCATAGACCAATTTAGGCGAATCTCGGAGGTGGACGTCACATCGATATTGATATTATGTACCTCCCTAAGGATGGTTCAGGCCCCTAGTGCCGGTCCTAGAGTAGGGATTTATTTCAGCCCAAATTCCAGTCCTAAAATTATGTTGAGTATACCAGAGGGCCAGAATTGAAATGAATGGAATAAAATGTTTATAAAAGAATTGAAAAGTTGAATTCTTATGATTTATTAATTTAATTGAGTTGTTTTTAATAAGTTGCTTATTAATAATATGTTTGAATATGAAATTAACATGACATTTTACTTTGAAAGGTTATTTTATGAATTTTGAAATTATTTATTTAGTGTACACCCATTAAGCGATATGCTTAGCGCGTTGATTTTTATCACGCGTAGGTAATAAAGATACCAGCGGAGGAAAAGATTGAAGAGGTAGCTGCAGACTGAGGATCAGAGTCACCATACCTTTGGGTAGTTATATAGTTTTGTATATTATATTCAGTTACGCATGCATATACAGAAGTTTGTAAATGTGTCATATATATGTTTTGTAAATATTTGTTTTATGCTTTATATTTTCTTTTCAAAGTTTGTAAATATTGATTATATATGGTTTCATTGGAAAATGTTTGGAAAGTCGCACTATATGGTAGAGTGCGCATTTGATTGAAAAAGAAATTTTAAAGTGTTAAATGTTATATTATTTGAGTTTTTTGTTGAAAACAGGATTTCTGGGAAGTAAGAAAAACAGAAGAAACTCTGGCAAAATTTTTCAAACAAGTTTTGATGGGCTCACTATAAAAGGGATTATAAAATATAAATTATTTGGTTTTCAATGGTTTGCAAATTGTAAAGTAAGTTTAGAAAAGTTTTAAAAAAAAATCGGGTAGCGCTCCTTGGGTCGATCCAGGAGGTGTTACATTTTTAGTGGTATCAGAGCGTGGTTTAGGCGTTTCTGGACCAAAAGAGTAATATTCTGTATATGCATGCATTGGATAAAAGATACCTATAGGAGTATGTGACCCTAATCTGTAGATATATCTTCTGTCTTATATAGGATATAAACAAATGGAAGGAAGTGGTGATAGACTTGAAAGTCCCGCCAGCGTGACTGAGGGAGCATCTAGAGAATCCGTAAGTCCAAGAGCGGCTGGACCAGAAGTTCAGGGTCAGCTGGTATTTATGCAACAAATGGCTGAATTCTTTCAAAATGTGGCCAGAGCAGCCCCACGAAGATCAGCTATTGAACGACTGGCTAAGTACAAACTGACAGATTTTCATAGAAGAAAAGATGAGGATGCATCTACCGCAGAATACTGGTTTGAACGGACAGACATAATATTACAACAGATGCATTGCACACCTGAAGGGATTTTAGAGTGTGCAGTATCCCTATTGCAGGAGGATGCCTACCAATGGTAGACATCTGTTATACAGTCATTGCGGCCGGAAGACAGAACTTGGGAGTTGTTCTAGAAGGAATTTTGAAGAAAATATGTCGGTCGTATTTATTTAGATAATATGAAGAGAGAATTTACCAATCTGAAACAAAGACAGATGACAGTGACTCAGTACGAGAGAGAATTTGTCAGGTTGAGTAAATATGCTCGAGATATTGTGGCTACCAAGGTAGACAGGTGCAGGAGATTTGAAGATGGATTGAATGATTATATTCGCCTACAGGTTGCCGCATTTGAGTTTGAAGATTTTACCAGACTTGTCTCAGTAGCCTTAAATGTTGAAAGAATCAAGAAAGAAGAGCAGGGTAGACGAGACAAAGGTCAACAGAGAAGTGGATCAGGGCCATCTAGTTCATATCAACCACCGAGTAAGAAGTTTAAGGGACCGCAGTCTAGTGGTCCGACGCAATCACAGAGGCCCATACCCACAACTAGACCTGGTCAGTCTGCAACATCAATAGCCAGTACCCCTGGAAATGTAGCTAGGAGACCGGCCCCGGCACTGTGTGAGCATTGCGGAAGAAGACATCCTGTGGAATGCTGGAGGATCACATGAGCCTGTTTGAGATGCGGATCCCGTGATCATTTTCAGAGGGATTGCCCACAGGTTAGAGCTATCCCTGTTCAGCAATCAGATAGACCAGTTCCTACTACTTCTAGAGGTAGGAGGCCCAGTCAGGCAAGAACTGAAGGTGGTAGCCACAGAGGGGTGTCAGAATCAGTGGCAAGACCAGATAGTCGTACCCCTGCACTAGCCTATGGTATTAGGGCTCAGGAAGACAAGGATACGCCAGACGTAATTGCTGGGACTATTTCTATCTTTGACACTACAGCTATTGCATTGATAGATCCAGGTTCTACTCATTCCTATATATGTGATGCATTGTTGAAACAACGAAATTTGAAAACTGAACCTACTAAGTATGAAGTATTAGTCAGCAATTCGATAGGCCAAAGTGTGGTTGTGAACCGTGTGTACATAAATTATCCTATTCGGATTCAGGAATATGAATTTTCAGGAGATTTAATGGAGTTGCCATTCCATGAGTTTGATGTTATTCTAGGCATGAATTGGCTGTCCAGACACAAAGTGGAGATTGACTGCAATTTGAAATGAGTAACACTCAGAACAGCGGATGGCGCAGAAATCACGATGGTGGGTGAAAGGAGGGACTTTCTCTCCAATGTGATTTCGGCCACTACAGCCTGTAAACTGATCAGAAAGGGTTGTGAAGCTTATTTGGCTCAAGTGGTTGATTCCAGAAAGGTTGATTCTACAATCCAGAATATACCCACTGTGTGTGATTTTGCAGATGTATTTCCAGAGGAGCCTCCTGGTTTGCCATCTCAAAGAAAAGTAGGTACGTCTCCAGTATCAATAGCTCCTTATAGAATGGCACCAGCAGAGCTGAAAGAATTGAAGATACAGTTACAAGAATTGTTGGATAAGGGCTTCATCAGACCCAGTGTATCCCCGTGAGGAGCTCCAGTGTTATTTGTGAAAAAGAAAAATGGGTCACTGAGATTGTGCATCGATTATAGGCAGCTGAATAAACTTACTGTCAAGAATAAGTATTCGTTACCTAGAATCGATGACTTGTTTGATCAGTTTGTTAGGATTTATGCCCTACAGCTTGTAATTATAAATGGTTAAAGACAATAATAAGAATTATTCAGATTATCATTCAAGTTTATAAAAGTTTTATATTCAGTAATACATTCGTATTATGCAAGAACATCCTAGATTGTAAGATGTAATCTCATAATGAGTATATGATGGTCATATACAGAGAGGATTAATTTTGAGACGTGCAATCTAAAGAGTCCGTAGAGAGCGAACAAAGCTGGGTACTTTGTTTGTGATTGATCTACTGCTGCGGTCTATTCTGTAAAGTACAGTGGTCTTATCTAGACCGCTCATGTAGTTGACATGAGAATGAAGGCACCTTATATGATGAGATCATATAGGACTAGGCCACGATTTATATGAATCTCTCACCAAGATCCGTTAGTAGATGAGATTTATATATAATCGATAAACGATGGCTATTTATAGGTGATCTTAATCCTGAGTGTCTTATCGACTCCTTCAGGTTGGATCGTGGCTTTTGATTTACCATGAGTGAAGTTGATGAGAATCTCGACCAATACCTCCGTATCTTGAAGCTGCGGTTTGGCTTGTGGCTGGGAAGATTTGAATACAATAGTGGAATCCACTCCTTCTTGATTGAAGTAGATGAGTAGTTCCCTTAAGGGTTGATTCGGGGCTTGAATGATTATGAGCGCTCTCCTTCTTCTGTGAGAAAGACGGGATTTAATTGTTCATTAGAGAATCAATGGTACTTAAAGGAAAAGATATTTCTAGAGGGGTATAACAGACTTTATGACCCAGCTCTAGTTATGAACTATTTGTGGAGGATCACACTATATGCAATTAGTTATATCAATGGACACTGAGACTTCAGATTGTATAAACACGTCTACAGTTTTAAGAGTGCAGCCCCGGGTTTTTAGTGGAATAACTCCGAGGTTAATAATCATGAAATATTAATTAAAGAACTTTAATTAATATTACTAAGTATTATTGGAGCTCAAAACTGTGGGTCCATTAGGTCCCCTTACTAGCCCTTATGGTTGTTGGTAACGAGGGTCACGGTAGATTAATTGGATGGTCCAATTAATAGTGTTACGAAAGTAATGCGATTTAAATAAAAGAGAATAATTAAATAATGTGATTATTTAATTAATTAAAATATTTAATAAAATAATAGAGATTAATAATTATGAATTATTAATTCTATTTATTAAATATGAGGTCATGTGATTTAATAATGACTAGGACAAAAGAATTAAAATAATTAGATTATTTTAATAGTGCAAAAGGTCATAGGTTCAAATCTTTAGGAAGACTAAAAATAAATAGGATATAGAATCCTATTTTGACTTAGACAAACTAAAACCCTAAATGACTACTATATAAGTGTTATATAGTTAGGAAAAACCCAACCTAACACACAACTGAAAAAGAAAGATAATTTGGCCACCAAAGAGAGAAGAAAAGAGAAAAAAAAAGGTTTTTTCTCACTCTTTCCTCTTTTGCAGGATTCGGTCGGCGTTCTTTTCATGTGACCTCCATCTCTTGCTGTGACGTGCCCACACACACGTTGTCAGACCGCGGGTCATAGCTCGGAAGATCTGGTGGTAGATCGAAGAATTAGAAAAAAGAAAATCAAGAAAAAGGTATGTAGTTTCTAAAGTCTTTTTCTGCGTATATACAGGAACTCGTTCCTGATTGAAAAAGGTTTTCAATATAAGAAAAATTTTTGAAATCCAATTCCGCATGTTATACGATAATCTAAATCTTTTCTAAAACTTCCTTCACAGTTAAGAGGAGCCTGTGTCTTTTCAAAGATAAATCTCGGATCAGGGTATCATCAGTTGAGAATAAAAGATTCTGACATTCCGAAAACAGCATTCAGAACCAGGTATTGAACTATGAATTCGTAGTAATGCCATTTGGGCTGACAAATGCACCTGCAGCCTTTATGGATTTGATGAACCAGATATTCCGACCATACCTGGATCAGTTTGTGGTTGTATTTATTGATGATATCCTGGTATACTCACAGACGACAGAGGACCATGACAGGCACCTCAGGGTAGTATTGCAGATTCTGAGGGAGCAATTGTATGGTAAATTGAGTAAATGTGAGTTCTGGTTGTCCGAGATTGCATTTTTGAGCCATATTGTGTCAGCAGAGGGTATTAAGGTAGATCCTAAAAAGATTGAAGCAATTTGGAATGGAAGCCTCCCAGAAATGTTGCAGAAGTTTTTAGGCTTGGCAGGTTATTATTGACGGTTTGTAAAGGGATTCTCATCCACAGCAAGTCCGTTGACCAAACTATTACATAAAAATGTCAAATTTGACTGGACTGACGGATGCTAGACAGTTGTTGACAGATTGAAGACGATACTAGTTAAGGCTCCAGTCCTGATTCAACCGGTCTCAGGTAAAGATTTTGTGATCTACAGTGATGCCTCACACCATGGTTTGGGTTGTGTATTGATGCAGGAAGGCAAGGTGGTTGCATATGCATCCAAACAGTTGAAAACTCATGAACAGAATTATCCGATATATGATCTGGAGCTTACAGCCATTGTATTTGCCTTGAAAATATGGAGGCATTACTTGTATGGTGAGAAGTGCTACATATACACAGATCACAAGAGTCTGAAGTATCTGCCTACTCAAAGAGAGCTCAATCTGAGACAGAGACGATGGATGAAGTTGATCAAAAACTATAATTGTGTGATTGACTACCATCCAGGAAAGGCGAATGTGGTAGCAGATGCTCTGAGCAGAAAACCATTATTCGCTCTAAAGGCCATGAATGTTCGATTAGAGTTGAATCCAGATAATGCATTGGTAGCCGAATTGAGATGCAAACCGCGTTTGATTCAGCAGATTGCAGAAAAATAGAAGCAGGATGATAGAATACAGATGATATGTAGACAGATTTTAGAGGGGAAGCATCCGGATTTCACAATCAGAAATGATGGTATGGTGTGTTTCAGAGACAGGATTTGCATTCCAGATGATGAAGAATTGAAAAAGATGATCCTGACAGATGCACACAGTAGTTTGTATTCGATGCACCCAGGTAGCACAAAGATGTACAAAGATTTGAAGACTTAGTATTGGTGGTTTGGGATGAAAAGAGATGTGGTGGATTTTGTGAATAAGTATATGACCCGTCAACAGGTTAAAGCTGAACACCAGGTTCCATTAGGATTATTACAGCCAATATCAATACCTGAATGGAAATGGGATCATATCACGATGAATTTTGTCACTGGATTACCACTCACCCAGAGTAAGCATGATGCTATATGGGTAATAATGGATTGATTGACGAAGTCAGCACATTTCCTACCTGTCAGAACTGATTATTCACTGGACCGATTGGCAGAATTGTATATAAAATAAATAGTTAGATTACATGGAGTGCATGCATCAATAATATCAGATAGAGACTCGAGGTTTACATCCAGATTCTGGAAGAAGTTTCAAGAAGCTTTGGGTACTCGATTGAGTTTTAGTACAGTCTTCCATCCACAGACAGACGGACAATCAGAAAGAGTAATTCAGGTGCTAGAAGATATGCCCAGGAGTTGTTGAATTGATTTCGAAGGGAGTTGGGCTGATCACCTCCCATTGATTGAGTTTGTATACAATAACAGTTACCAAACGAGCATAGCTATGGCACCATATGAAGCATTGTATGGAAGGAAATGGAGGACACCAGTATGCTGGACAGAATTGGGTGAAGACAGGTTAGTATGCCTAGATTTGATCAGACAAACTGAGGAGAAGATGAAGATCATTAAGGAAAGACTGAAAGTTGCATCTGACCAACAGAAATCATATGCAAACCTGAAAAGAAAGAAGATAGAATATGAAGTCGGTGAAAAGGTTTTCCTTAAAGTATCTTCATGAAAGAAAGTGCTCAGGTTTGGCAAAAAGAAGAAGTTAAGTCCTAGGTTTATTGGCCCATATGAAATCATTGAACGTATGATACCAGTAGCCTATAGACTTGCTTTACCTCCTGAACTAGAAAATATTTATAATGTCTTCCATGTGTCCATACTGAGGAGATACATATCTGATCCTTCCCATAGAGTCCAGACTGAAAGTATTGAAATACGACCAAACCTGACATACGAAGAGGAACCAGTGCAAATTCTTGATAGGGAGATTAAAGAACTACGAAATAAAAGAGTTCCACTAGTGAAAGTCCTCTGGAGGAATCATAATGTAGAAGAGGCTACCTGGGAAAGCGAGGAAACAATGAGACAACAATATCCTTAACTGTTCGACTGAGGTAAAATTTCGAGGATGAAATTTCTTAAGAGGGAAAGAATTGTAACATCCGTAATTGTTGTTAATTATGTGGAAATAATATAATGGTTTTATTTGGATTAATTTTTAGGTATACAAGTGGACCAGGCGGAGCGGTCTAGAAAGAGTGTATGAAGGAAAAGGAAAAAGTTGGCAGTGAGCACCACGACCAGCCACCGCGACCAGGGCTTGCGATAAGCAACTTGTCGTGAAAATTATGACTTTGGACAGTGAGTACCGTGACCAGTCACCACGACCACATATCGCGATGAACAGCTCACGGTGAAAATGTTGATTTTGGGCAGTGAGCAACGCGACCAACATCGCGTCCAGACACCGCGATGGTTGATCGCGATGAAGGCAGTAAAAACACTTAAGTGAGCACCGCGATCAGGTGGCGCGACCATAGGTCTCGAGGATAGGTTACAATGGCCAAAATTTTTATAAAAAAAAATAGATGGCGGTGGAAGCTTCACGAAGAAGCAAAAGAAAACAGAAATAGAGAGAGAGACTGGGGAGAAGAGAAAGAAAAAGAAAAAGAAAGAGAAAGAAAGGAGAAGAAGAGAAAGAATAAGAGAGAGAAAGGAAGAAGAAAGAAAGAAGAAGAGAGAGAAAGGAAGGAGAAGAAGGGAAGAAGAAGAAAGAGAAGGAAAAGAGGAGGGAGAAAGAGAAAAAGAGAAAGGAAAAGGAGAAAAAAGGGAATCCAGAAAAGAAACTGTTGTAAAAACGGTATCCAGGTTAGTGTACACACCTTTTTGAAACCCTTGTGATTTTATTATGTGTTTTGATTCAAATCTGAGATTTTTGTGAATATTGGTGGATCTATGTTTATAGAGTTCTTTATTTGAAAATTTTGATTTAATACGATTTTCGATTTATACCGATTATGTTAGAAGAAATTGTTTGAGAATATTGTTTGAATTACGATTATCGTTTGGAAATTATATTGTTGAATTTAATTAAGATTTGAGAGTTACAACTGTTGATTTCGAAAGAAATGAAATGTTCGATATGAATTTTAATGAATTGCGATTATGAATGGAAACGGCCCTAGGATACTTGAACATAGAAAACAGATATAGGAGGTTGGTATACCAGCTGGGTTATTTCAGCAGTACTGCACCGTTATTATTAATGACCGTTGGACCTTACGGGGCAAACCTGGTATAGACCAATTTATGCGAATCCCGGAGGTGAACGTCACATCGATATTGATATTATGTACCTCCCTAAGGATGATTCAGGCCCCTAGTGCCGGTCCTAGGGTAGGGATTTATTTCAGCCCAAATTCTAGTCCTGAAATTATGTTGAGTATACCAGAGGGCCAGAATTGAAATAAATGGAATAAAATGTTTATAAAAGAATTGAAAAGTTGAATTCTTATGATTTATTAATTTAATTGAGTTGGTTTTAATAAGTTGCTTATTAATAATATGTTTGAATATGAAATTAACATGACATTTTACTTTAAAAGGTTATTTTATGAATTTTAAAATTATTTATTTAGTGTACACCCACTAAGCGATATGCTTAGCGCGTTGATTTTTATCACGCATAGGTAATAAAGATACCAGCGGAGGAAAAGATTGAAGAGGTAGCTGCAGACTGAGGATCAGAGTCACCATACCTTTGGGTAGTTATATAGTTTTGTATATTATATTCAGTTACGCATGCATATACAGAAGTTTGTAAATGTGTCATATATATGTTTTGTAAATATTTGTTTTATGGTTTATATTTTCTTTTCAAAGTTTGTAAATATTGATTATATATGGTTTCATTTGAAAATGTTTGGAAAGTCGCACTATATGGTAAAGTGCGCATTTGATTGAGAAAGAAATTTTAAAGTGTTAAATGTTATATTATTTGAGTTTTTTGTTAAAAACAGGATTTTTGGGAAGTCAGAAAAACAGAGGAAACTCTGGCAAAGTTTTTCAAATAAGTTTTGATGGGCTCACTATAAAAGGGATTTTAAAATATAAATTATTTGGTTTTCAATGGTTTGTAAATTGTAAAGTGAGTTTAGAAAAGTTTTAAAAAAAAAATCGGGTAGCGCTCCTTGAGTCGATTCAGGAGGGTAGGGTCAGGGGGTGTTACATCTCCTTTGGACCAAGTCTTTCTAGTGACCCATTAGATGTCCATAGGTCACGATTTCATCATATGTTACTCCTGGTTTGTTTCCATTGGTAAATATATAAATAAATTACCTTATTTTGTATTTACCAATTTCTCCTCAAACAATAGCCCCTTGGCTTCTTGCGCGGAGCATGGAAGTCAAATCACTTTCCTAGGAAATTGGTCTTCAGATAACCTTCATATCTTTTTCTTTCAAATTTCAAATCAAACATGGGGAATCGGTGCTTTGATAATCGTTCCCTTCTTGTCTTTAATTGACCTTCTCTCTCCTCCTGTTGAACAACTTTTCTGATACCATTTATTGCAATTAATGCTTCTCTTCTTTTAGGTTAGATTTTTGTTGGCAATGAGGGAAAGAAAGCACTTTCGTCTGTAAAGGTTTCTTGGGCAGGGGTCCTTCATTGTGTTTTTCTCGGGCTCATGAAACCACCGTCTAAGGTACACATTCCTCTTCCTTCAACTCCTACTTTAGCCTTTGCTGACTTGAAAACCTAGTTAGCAAGCTTTCTTCTTTCATCTCAAGATGTCTTCGGATTCCCATGAATCGATCCCGTCAGTTACAGGTAGTGAGTTAAGAGAGGAGTCCACGGTTAAGGGTAAATCGGGTTGGTTCATAGACTAGAGTTCTAACCCTAGGTTGAAGGAAGAGGTCTTTAGTGAGTCGTTCCCTGGGGCGGATGAGATTTCGGACCCTGGTAAGGGCTCCTCGACCAGCATCGTAGGAGACCGTTCTTCCTCTATTGTTGTAGATGAGTAGTCTGTAGAGAAAAAACTCCCTAGGCGTCTGGTGACCCGTAGTGCTAAGAAGTCTAAACTTCCTACCATAGCCGCTGACTCTAGTGGCACGGCTGTATCCGGGGCCGATATTTTTCTTTTCGAGTGTGAGTCTTTACTGTCTTTGTTGGACTTAGATCTTTATAGGGTGAGATTTTGTATCCCCCTTACTATAAGCTTGCGGGTTCCCCCTGCGGGTCAGAACCCCTAGGACCCCCCAAAGGGCAAAGTAGCTGTGTCGTTTTGGTCGCTGGAATTTGGGCTTAGGCTTCTTATCCAGCCATTCTATTGTAGGCTTCTTACTGATTTGCGGATGGCCCCTATTCAGCTGAGCCCCAACTTTTGGAGGTATGTGTCTAGCTGTTACGTGTTGTGGCATGAACAGGGTTTAGGGGATCCTTCTATTGATGAGTTAAAGTTTCTTTTCAACATGAATGCGAATTCCGAAAAGGAGGGGTTGTATATATCTGTTCCTGAAATTCGACCATGACCCCCGTTCCTTAGAGTAGTAATAATGATAAAGAGTGGCATCTTTAATAGTTTCTTGCCTCTGATGACTGTGGATCAGAGGTAGAAATGGGTGACCGAAGATGTCGTGCCCCTTTGGTAGTGGATAACTGTTGGCTCCATTTATTGATAAAAAATGGGTCTTCATTAGTACCATTATTTACCTACTTTTGTCTCGTTCACGGGTAATTATCGGTTGTTTTTAATATTTTTATCTAGTGTGCAGGTAATAAGAGGTTGTGCGTAATTGAAGAGCATTGGGGGTTAAATTGAAGATTTGGGAGTGCACAGCTTTCATGTTTCGGAGTCCATCATAAATTCCACAGAATAAACTGGGTTACGATCCTTATATTTCTGGAAAGTTCCAGATGTCCACTTTCCAAAAAATTTTATTGTTCGTGATTTCGAAGTTTCTAGAGGAAGTTATGCTCCTTTTTGCAACAATGCGTAGACTCGCGATTTGCAAGTCGCGAGTCTAAGTCGCAAGCGCTAAATTTCAGTAGTTTTTGGCCGAGTCTCACACGACTTCACTCGCGACTTATCTAAGTCGCGAGTCTAAGTCGCGAGCGTGCCTGGGAATGATTTAAATAGCCTGCTATAAATGGAAAATGACAGAGAAAGAGGGGGAGTTCGACTAGGGCTCAAAACAGACCACCAAGAGGAGAAAAAGAGAGAGAAAAAGAGGCAAAGAGGGAGAAAAAATCACCTTGGAAACAAGAGGATTCAGATTCAATCCTTAAGCCATATTATCACCATCAAGCTTGGATTTGGAGAAAGTGAAAGCTAGACGAATTTGCAACAGGAGGAGGACGAGTGTTCACCTAGAGTTTTTCTATCTCTTTCCTTCTTTATTTTCTTGCTTGTAACTCTCTTTTATTATTGAAAAACATGTTTGGTTGTAAATCTTGATTATGAACTAAACTTGTAAGTTAGGGTTTTGATGGATCATTTTCTATGAAACTTGAATGAATTGATTGTTTAATTTGTTATGGTTGATTATTATGTTGTTGAGTGATATTATTATGCTTAATGCTTTTGAATGTAAAGGCCTGCATTTAGTTGATATTTTGGTTGTGTGTTATGTACTGAGAGGAGACGCTCAAAAAGTGCTCGATGTAATGTCCACTATAGGTAGAATTAGATAGAGATATACTAATTTGCTTGTGTGATCATATAGAGTGTTTATTATGACTAATGCATTTCCATGCACTTGGATATACCAACGAGAGATAGGATATTAGTGTATGTGGTAATATGTCCAATTTACCTCGAGAGGGGACTTTAATTTAGATAAACACGGTCATCAACATTGTAACATCCCGGATTTCGGGTAATTAATTTTATATATGTGAAAATAAATTTTACTATTTGAGGGGGTGTAAATGTAATTAAATGTATGGAAGGAAATGCAGGACTCCAGTATGCTGGACAGAGTTAGGAGAGGACAGGTTAGTAGGCCCAGATTTGATTCGACAGACTGAGGAGAAGGTGAAAATTATCAAGGATCGATTGAAAATTGCTTCTGACCGACAGAAATCATATGCAAATTTGAAAAGAAAAGAGATAGAATATGACGTCGGTGAGAAAGTATTTCTGAAAGTATCTCCGTGGAAGAAAGTGCTTCGATTTGGTAGAAAAGGTAAGTTGAGTCCTAGGTTTATTGGGCCATACGAAATCATTGAACGTGTGGGACCAGTAGCCTACAGACTTGCTTTACCTCCAGAATTAGAAAAGATCCATAATGTGTTCCACGTGTCTATGCTGAGGAGATACAGATCTGATCCTTCCCACAGAGTTCAGGCCGAAAGTATTGAGATCAGACCAGACCTGACATATGAGGAGGAACCAGTGCAGATTCTTGATCGGGAGATCAAAGAACTTAGAAAAAAAAGAGTGCCACTGGTAAAAGTCCTCTAGAGGAACCATAAAGTGGAAGAGGCTACCTGGGAGAGTGAAGAAACGATGCGACAGCAATATCCCCAACTGTTTCATTGAGGTAAATTTCGAGGACGAAATTTCTTAAGTGGGGGAGAATTGTAACATCCCGGATTTCGGGTAATTAATTTTATATATGTGAAAATAAATTTTACTATTTGAGGGGGTGTAAATGTAATTAAATAAATTATTTTATGATTTCCAGCGGACCAGATTGAATAGTGAAAAATGAAAAATTGAAAACTGGACTAGAGAGCATTGCGACCTGGTCACCGCGACCACAGGTCGCGATAGCTCGCTCGCGATGAAAATGGCAAAATCTGGCAGTGAGCATCGCGACCAGCCACCGCGACCACAGGTCGCGATGGACTGCTAGCAATGAAATTGTCAAAGTTTGGCAGTGAGCAACGCGATCTCTTGCGCGACCAAGGCGCGCTCGCGACGAAGGCGGTGCGAATGGTCCAGTGAGCATCGCGACCACAGGTCGCGACGGCGGTCGCGGTAGCGAAAAAAAATATAAAAAAAAAGAGAAGCTTCTCGCGAAAGCGAGAAAACACACACAGAAACCAGGACAGCGAGAAAGAGAGAGAGTGACCGAGAAAAGAAAGAAAAGAGAAGAAAAAGAAAGAAGAAGAAAGAAAAGAAAAGAAAAAGAGGAAGAAGAGGAAGAAGGAGAAAGGGAAAGGAAAGGAAAGACGAAATCGTAGAACCAACGAAAAACACGGATTTGAAGTAGGTGTACTCTCGTTTTCGAAATCGTTTCGAGAAGTAGTTCGTTTACTTTTTCGTTTTAGTTTTCGATTTCGTTTCTCGTTTATGTTTTCGTTTTCGATTTCGTTAAAAGATTTCGATTTCGATTTTTGTATGAAAAGTGTTTGCTTATAAGAAAAATTGATGATTGATGTCTTTATTGTTGATTTTGGACTGATTCTGTGATAGATCGTATTTCGATTTCGTTTTCGAATATTTCGACTGTTATGATTTGTGAAAAATACTGCTCGCAGGACTATTGTTTATGATTTGTACTATATTGTGATTACTTGAAAATTTGTTTATTGTAACGGCCCTAGGATACTTAGACATAGAAATGGATATAGGAGGTTGGTATACCAGCTGGGTTTTACTGAGCAGTACTGCGCCGTTATTATTGTATGATTATTGTTGCGGGGCAATCTCGGACAATCACACCGATTTTAGTGATCGTTGTTGCGGGGCAATCTCGGACGATCACAATGATACTAGTGATTGTTGTTGCGGGGCAATCTCGGACAATCACGTTGATATTAGTGACTGTTGTTGCGGGGCAACCCCGGACATCACGTTGACCCATATTCCAGTCCCAGAATGTTTAGTATTCTAGTGGGCCAGTATTGACTGAATTGAATGATTTTATTTATTGATTTTTAAATGTTGATATTGTCATTGAAAGTTGATTTGAAATATATTGTGTGATATTATTTCGATTTAAAAGTTATATATATATATATATATATATATATATGATTTGTTTTATATTTGAGATTTTAGTACACCCACTAAGTTTTATGCTTAGCGCGTTAGTTTGTTTCTAACGCGTAGGTACCAGGGATCCGGAAGAGGCTAAGGACTGAAGAGATAAAGAGTTGCGGACAGAGTCCCAGAAATTTGTACAGTTGGGTAGCTATATTGTGTTATGTATATATATATTCTGAAAGCATGCATATACAGAGGAGTTGTAAATATGTTTTGTAATATGTTTTTAATTAATTACTTTATGATTTCTGAATGTCTGTATATATATAAAAGTTTGAACTGTTTTATTTTATAAATTGTGATTGATAAGTCGCACTAAACGGCAGGGTGCGCAACTGTTTGAATATGAGATATTGAAGTGTTGTTAAAAATTGCATTTGAATTGATTTGTGTAAAAGCAGGTTTTGGAAAATCCGAAAAACAAACGAAACTCTGCCGAATTTTTGTAAAAAGTTTATTTATTGCTATGGGCTCACTTGAAAAGGATTCCTAAACTGTTTTATGGGCTCACAATGATTTTGAAATGTAAAATGAAGTTTTGAAAGTCCGAGTAGCGCTTCCCGGGTCGGTCCGGCCGGATCGGGTCGGTCCGGCCGGATCGGGTCGGGGGGTGTTACAAACATGAATAATTAAACTGCAATGATGTGCTTTCATGAAACTCAATTGGATGGATTAGGTGAATTCAAATACCCTAACTAATCTCTCATATTGGTTGTTTGCTTTATTTTTATGTTTTTATATTTTTATTTTTTATTTTCTTCTTTTAAACCTTCCGATGATCCAAATAGAGATAGGCTTGATTAATTTTAATACTCAACACCATAATATCCCTGTGGAGACGATAATTTACTCATCATTGTATTACTTGTGCCAACCCCGTATACTTGAGGGTACAAAAAGGCATAACAAGTTTTTGGCGCCGTTGCTGGGGATATTTTAGTTTGTGTTGATATTAATACTAACTAAGTCAATAGCTAATTTGGATTTGTATATATTTTATTTCTATTTTAATTAATTTTTATTTTCGTTTTCTGTACAGGACATGTATTCTTGGTATGAGGCGTAGGAGCTTACCGAGGAAGTGGCGACTAGAGACTATGGAGCACATTTGGGCTGTTTCTTATGTGGGGGGCCGCATGTGAGTACTGATTGTTAGGTGGGCAATCCGTTTGCTGAGAACCGTTCTGAGCAAATGCAGTACGAGAACTATATAAACTATCAAGAGAACAACCTCTACCTGAGTTCATACAATCCTGGGTGGAGCGATCATTTTGGCTATTCATGGAGCAACCAGCAAGAAAATGGGTCAAGACTGGAAGACATGCTTGTCGACTACGTGGCAAGGATGAAAATTCGGGAACAACAGGAAAAGGATGTAGCTTTGGAAGACATGATTATTAAACTCATGATAAAGCTGAATGAAAAAGTGGATTCCCAAGATGAGGCTCTAAAAAAGCTGGAAGCCAAACTTGATCAGGTTGCTCAACATACTCAAGCAGCTACCCAAAGCTTGGAGATTCAAATCAGCCAATTAGCTACAGAGGTCCAATGGCTAGAGCACGAGCTACATTCGATGGAGCAATGTAATGAACCAGCCTTGCAAATCGAAAAACTGAGTTAAGCAGCCGATTTGGGTTGATCAAGTAAAGACAGAAAGGATCAAGAACTTGTTTTATGGAGATGAGGTATCTACCTTTCCAAAACCACTTGAGTTATATTTAGTCCACAGTACCACTGCAGAAGAAAAGAGCCACCAAGATACATACGTTTCTGTAGATGTTGCAGAAGGGAAGCCCAAACCGCCTCCACCTTTTGAGCATAACCCACACTTGGGCCGTAAAGAGATACCTTCCCATTCGAGGTATGTAGTGCTGGGAAAGTCGTCTTCTCTTCTAGTCATTTGGTTAGGATGGTACGGTAAGCTGATGAGGATTACCAATTATGGGGCAGGTGGGCAAAAGCTCAAGCGATCAGGTGACATATGTATAATATTTTGTTATTTTTTTTATTTTCTTTATTTATTGGTTTAAATTTTGTTTTTTTTAGTTTAGTATTTGGTAACCCTTGCCCATGAGCTTATTTGAAGTGTTGTGCCTTGTGTTGAAAATCTTGAAGTTCTGGGGAAGTTTGGTTGGGTGTAAATAATATTTGTTTGTATTTGATTTTTATGTTTGTGTTTGTGTGTTTAGTTTTTATTCGTTATTTTTAGTTTTGTTTCCTTATTTAGTCATTTCTCCTCGTGCGTAAGGTTTTAGTTTTGTTTCCTTATTTAGTCATTTCTCCTCGTGCGTAAGGTTTTAAAACATTGGGGACAATGTTTATCTTAGGTTTGGGGGTGGTTTTTGGTTGTTTGTTTTCTTTTAATTTTTCCTGTGTTTTGGTTGTATTTAGTTGGCGTATATCGGCTGGAAACCTAGACTTTCCTTACACGCATTTTGCGTTTGGAAGACTTAGGCATAACAACGCCATGTACGTCTAGTCTGTGTTTAGTGTATCTAGTCTGTGTTTAGTGAGTTTAGTTGAGACTCTAAACATTTTTGAACCTTTATAGTTGTGTATGCTTTCCGTTGCAGCATAATAGTTAGCTTTTTCAATGAGTTTTAATTTGTTTAGGTCCGCTCATATTTTTTTTGTGCCATGTTTTGCACCGCATTGTGTTGTACTCTTTTTATCTTTTTGTGAAAACATGTCATGTTCGATCAACTAGGATAGATAGTGGAGACTTACCCAATGAGTTTTTGAGCTTATATGTTGTTATTTGAGAGGTATTGTCGTTTCTACTCTGTACACACTTATCTTTAATTTAGATTGATTAGTTTGATCTCATTTAGGTTTTGCATTGAATATTTTGAACATCATCAAAGATATTATGTGTTTATCCTATATTTTAGTTGGTCATACCTGTTAGATGTGATGAAGGCTATGCATGTTGAACCACTAAAAAGCCAAAAATTCATCATATCCTTGTGTGTGCTCCAATGACCATTTTGAAGCCAAACGCTTAGAAGCTTTTTCTTTCATCACCTACATAAATCCAAAACCAAGCTTTGTATATGAATTAGTCTTACCTTTTTAGCTTGGATCATTTTAAGATGATAAGAAAAGAAAATAATTGCATAGGTGAATTATATAAGGAATATGCCAAGGTAAATGTTGCTATTGTTGTAATCGTTAAAAAGAAAAAAAAAAAAAGAAAAAAAAAAAGAAAAATTAGAAGAATAAACGAAAGGAATCATGAAAAGCAGTGTGGCATAAGAAATGAAAAATAAAAGAGAATAATCCATGTATTGAAAATAATAAGTGATCTCTTAATGTGATCAAGCTCTTTGCATTCCTTTTTCCTCTTCTTTCTTAACCCGTCACCCAATAGCCCCATTATAACCTTTATTAAGACCTACTGATCTTTTGGGGAGTCTAGCTTTAATGTAGAGGTTTTCATGTTGATATCTTGTTCATAATGTTTGATTCCTTCAATGAGATGTATTTGCGACAAAATAGCGTTTTTCAAATTGATTTTCACATGCGATGTATATTCGTATTTCTTTGAGCATAAATTCCTTCCGCATGTGTTTGATGAGTGTGTTGCCTAAGTTCTGAGCGATTTTTGAGAGAATTATCCTGAGAAGTTTAGAGTCGAGGTGAATTCTATCCCGGTTGTTTGAACACAATTGTTTTCATTTTAAGATTCTTAGAATGTTGGCATGAGCGTGGCAAGTGGTGAAAAAAATCTGAGAGTGGTTTGTGTTATATTTGGCAAATTAATTGTTCTTTAATGTTTAGAGATGCGTTTGTGGGTATCGTTGCTGGTAAACCCTCACAAGACTATAACGCGTCCACTAGGGACACCTAGGGTTTAAAGGCTTGTGGCATATGCTAAGTGCCATCGTGTTACCTACAAAAGTGGCTTAGACTAGTTTTTTGCTTTTATTTGTTGCTTTAGTTTTCATTTTGTTTTTGTTGTTTCGTGCCGATTTTGCTCGAGTGCGAGCAAAAGTTAGGTTTGAGGGTATTTGTTGGATCCATTTCTTGATTAAAAATGGGTCTTCATTAGTACCTTTCTTTACTTACTTTTGTCTCGTTCACGGGTAATTATCGGTTGTTTTTGATGTTTTTATCTAGTGTGCAGGTAATAAAAGTTTGTGCGTAATTGAAGAGCCTTGGTGGATTAAATTGAAGATTTGGGAGTGCACAGCTTTCATATTTAGGAGTCCGTCATAAATTCCACAGAATGAACTGGGTTGTGAGCCTTATATTTATGGAAAGTTCCAGATGTCTACTTTCCGAAAAATTTTACGGTTCGTGATTCCGAGTTTTCTAGAGAAAGTTATGCTCATTTTTGCAACAATGCGCAGACTCGCGACTTACAAGGCCTGAGTCTAAGTCGCGAGCGCCAAATTTCAGTAGTTTTTGACCGAGACTCACGCGACTTAACTCGCGACTTGTCTAAGTCGCGAGCATGCCTGGGAATGACTTAAACAGTCTACTATAAATGGAAAACGAGAGAGAAAGAGGGGGAGTTCGACCAGAGTTCGGCTAGGGCTCAAAACAGACCACCAAGAGGAGAAAAAGATAGAGAAGAAGAGGCAAATGGGGAGAAGAAGATCACCTTGGAAACAAGAGGATTCAAATTCAATCCTTAAGCCATATTATCACCATTAAGCTTGGATTTGGAGAAAATGGAAGCTAGACGAATTCGCAACAGGACGAGGACGAGAGTTCATCGCACCTAGAGTTTTTCTATTCCTTTCCTTTTTTATTTTCTTGCTTGTAACTCTATTTTATTATTGAAAAACATGTTTGGTTGTAAATCTTGATTATGAACTAAACTTGTAAATTAGGGTTTTGATGGATCCTTTTCTATGAAACTTGAATGAATTGATTGTTTAATTTGTTATGGTTGATTATTATGTTGTTGAGTGGTATTATTATGCTTAATGCTTCTGAATGTAAAGGCCTGCATTTAGTTGATATTTTGGTTATGTTGTGTACTGAGAAGAGATGCCAACAACGTGCTCGATGTAATATCCACCATAGACAGAATTAGATAGAGATATACTAATTTGCTTGTGTGATCATATAGGGTGTTTATTGTGACTAATGCATTTCCATGCACTTGAATATACCATCGAGAGATAGGATATTAGTGTATGTGGTAATAGGTCTGATTTACCTTGAGAGGGGACTTTGGATAATTTAGATAAACACGGTCATCAACATGAATAATTAAACTACAATGATGTGCTTTCATGAAACTCAATTGGATGGATTAGGTGAATTCAAATACCCTAGATAATCTCTCATATTGGTTGTTGCTTTATTTTTATATTTTTTATCTTTTTTTTTTCTTCTTTTAAACCTTTTGATTATCCAAATAGAGGTAGGCTTGATTAATTTTAGTACTCAACACCATAATATCCATGTGGAGACGATAATTTACTCATCATTGTATTACTTGTGCCGACCCTGTATACTTGCGGGTACAAAAAGGCGTAACAATAACCAAGGTCTTTTCATTTATAGTCCTCTCCTTTTGCTTCATACGTAGGTTGAATCCTCTATTGAGGCCTTTTAATGTGTTTTTATTTTCTTTGCTTTTGACAGCTGTCTTGATTTGGAACGAAAGGCCGAACTTGTCTTCGAAGAGGAAGGGAGAGATAATGATTCTTGCTGCCACGAAGTATCTACGGAAAATTATCCTTAGCCCTACTAGAATGAAGAAGGCTGGCCTTGCAGACTTCCTAACCCCTTCGAGTTAGTTTTGTGTTTCTGTGAGATTGCTTTTAGCTCTTGGGATTGCCTGCTTAGTTCATTCCTTTTTCTTTTACAAGAAAATGTGCTAAGCAAACTCCTTCGAGTTTGAAAAGAAAACTTGATGACCTCGATGATAGCGAAGGGTGGGTGGATGAGACAATGCGCGCTATGGCTCTTCATTCTAGACCTGCGAAGCCCTGATCATCTCCTTTAGGTGCTGCTGCTTCTGGAGTGAAATCATCAGAGGGTTCTCTGAGCGGCAAAGGACTCAGCTCCACTACTAGGTCTAGGCAGACCAGGTCTGATAAGGGGAAAACATCAACCCTCACCTTAGATGATGTGATAAAGCCTGTTCGCACACCTGCAGAATTTGCTACTAAATCTATGACTTCAGATTCGGCTACCAAGGTGATAGGCAGCTCTCCTATTCGTGCTTTAGACAAGGCTGCCTCGTTTGATTGTTTAGTAAGACTTTATCTTTATAAATGTCATTCCTACCTTCCTGGTCATTTTTGTGCATATATGTGATGAATAATTTGCTTTTTTTGACACAGAGTGCCATATCGGCGATTTATAGCCGCAACTTTATGCTTGAATCTCTTGAAGAGAATTCGAAGAATGTTGTTGCTTTGTTGCACAGCCGTACTAAGAATAACATCTTGAGTAACGAATGCAAAGAAGGCCCTAGACCTTAAGGAGGAGGAGAATGAGGCATTAAAAGCTCGCTTTACTCATCTCAAGACCTTGGTTGGCAGTCCTTCAAGCAATAGGTACAAGTTGGCTCAACGTGAAGTTTTCTTTACTCACCAGAGCTTGAGCTGGACTTCATGTCCTTCGCTTTTGACATGGAAGAGGCCGAGCACATCTTAAGAAAGAAAAAAGTGGATGCCCTGGCGAGTGCGAAGGAGAAGCCAGTCGATGATGATGTTGTGTCCTTTTCTCAAAAGACTCGTGAGGAAGATGAAGCTGCCAAGGAAGCCCTTTTGGATAAGGAGAGAGCCAGAGATGCTGATCCTTCGGCTGATCATTAGAATATTAGCTCCGTAATTTTCTGTAGTGAAAGAGTTGTTGCCTTTTTTCTATGTAACCTTTCTTGCTTTCCAAAATTTTTGCTTAATTGTTTTATTTCTTGAATTCTGAAACTTTTGATAGTTTTCATTTCTCTGATATGTATGACTTCTGCCAAACCAGTTTTGGTTTTTATTTAGGCAGTAATATTTGCTTCTTTTGATAGATTGAATTTCATCGGTTTTTTCCTTTACATGCATGTATGCCAGAATACGTAGTTGAATGTTGGGTAGGAATGTCCGCTTGGGATCCTTTACAAAAGTTATGAATCTAGCCCTAAGTAAATGCGTCTTGGGTTTATCTGGGTTTGCTCCATCTTAGGGTTATATCTGAGGGGTTTCACCTTTTGATTGCACCAAGGTCATAAACTCAGCTCCAAAACTTTGAAGGTAAATGGTCATTGGGCCTTCTTGGGTTTATTTTTACCGCAAGTGGTTTTGCTGAGGGACGTTTGCCCTTTGATTGCTCCAATGCCATAAACCCAGCTCCAAAGCTTGAAGGTAAATGGATGTTGGGCCTTCTTAGGTCTATTTTCACCACATGGGGTTTGCTGAGGGACGTTTTTCCCTTTGATCGCTCTAAAATCATAAACCCAGCACTAAAGCTTGAAGGTAAATGGATGTTGAGCCTTCTTGGGTTTATTTTAACTACAGGGATTTGCTTAGGGACTTTTGCCCTTTGATCGCACCAATGCCATAACCTTAGCTCCAAAGCTTGAAGGTAAATGGACGTTGGGCTTTTCTGAGTTTATTTTTACCGCAGGGATTTGCTTAGGGACTTTTGCCCTTTAATCGCACCACAGCCATAAACCCAGCTCCAAAGCTTGAAGGTAAATAGACGTCGGGCCTTCTTCGGTTTATTTTTACCATAGAGGTTTGCTCAGGGGCTTTTACCCTTTGATCGCGCTAAGGCCATAAACCCAGCTCCAAAACTTGAAGGTAAATGGACGTTGGGTCTTCCTGGGTTTGCTTAGGGGCTTTTGCTCTTTGATCGCGCCAATGCTATAAACACAGCTCCAAAACTTAAAGGTAAATGGACGTTGGGCCTTCCTGGGTTTATTTTTACCGCAGGGGTTTGCTTAGGGACTTTTGCCCTTTGATCATTCCAAGGCCATAAACCCAACTCCAAAGCTTGAAGATAAATGGACGTTAGGCCGTCCTAGGTTTATTTTTACCGTAAGGGTTTTGTTGAGAGACGTTTGCCCTTTGATTGCTCTAAAGCCATAAACCTAGCTCCAAAGCTTGAAGGTAAATGGACGTTAGGCCTTCCTAGGTTTATTTATACCGGAGGGATTTGCTTAGGTACTTTTGCCCTTTAATCGCACCATGACCATAAACCCAGCTCTAAGGCTTGAAGGTAAATGGACGTCGAGCCTTCCTAGGTTTATTTTTACCATAGGGTTTTGCTTAGAGGCTTTTGCCCTTTGATCGCGCCAAGACCTATAAACCCAGCTCCAAAACTTGAAGGTAAATGGACGTTGAGCCTTCCTAGGTTTATTTGTTCCGCAGGGGTTTGCTTAGGGGCTTTTGCCCTTTGATCGTGCCAATGCCATAAACACAGCTCCAAAGCTTAAAGGTAAATGGACGTTGGGCCTTCCTGGGTTTATTTTTACAGCAGGAATTTGCTTAGGGACTTTTGCCCTTTGATCGTGCCAAGGCCATAAACCCAGCTTCAAAGCTTGTAGGTAAATGGACGTTTGGCCTTCCTAGGTTTATTTTTACCACAGAGGTTCGCTTAGCGACTTTTTGCCCTTTGATCCCGCTAATGCCATAAATAAACGCAGCTCCAAAGCTTGAAGATAAATGGACCTTGGGCCTTCTTGGGTTTATTTTTGCCGCAGGGATTTGCTTAGGGACATTTGCTCTTTGATTGTTCCAAGACCATAAACCCAACTCCAAAGCTTGAAGGTAAATGGACGTTGGACTTTCATGGGTTTATTTTTACCGCAGGAATTTGCTTAGGGACGTTTGCCCTTTGGTCGCACCATGACCATAAACCCAACTCCAAAACTTGAAGGTAAATGGATGTTGGGCCTTCCTGGGTTTATTTTTACCGCAGGGATTTGCTTAGGGATTTTTGCCGTTTGATCTTGCCGAGGCCATAAACCCAGCTTCAAAGCTTGTAGGTAAATGGAAGTTTGGCATTCTTGGGTTTATTTTTACTGCAGGGGTTCGCTTAGGGACTTTTGCCCTTTGATCGCGCTAATGCCATAAATAAACGCAGCTCCAAAGCTTGAAGATAAATGGACCTGGGGCCTTCCTGGGTTTATTTTTGCCGCAGGGGTTTGCTCAGGGACCGTTGCCCTTTGATCGTGCCAATGCCATAAACTCAGCTCCAAAGCTTGAAGATAAATGGATGTTGGGCATTCTTGGGTTTATTTTTACCGCAGGGGTTCGCTTAGGGACTTTTGCCCTTTGATCGCGCTAATGCCATAAATAAACGCAGCTCCAAAGCTTAAAGATAAATGGACCTTGGGCCTTCCTGGGTTTATTTTTGCCGCAGGGGTTTGCTCAGGGACCTTTTCCCTTTGATCGTGCCAATGCCATAAACCCAGCTCCAAAGCTTGAAGGTAAATGGACATTGGGCCTTCCTGAGTTTATTTTTGCCTTAGGGATTTGCTTAAAGACTTTTACCCTTTGATCGCACTAAAGCTATAAGCCCAGCTCCAAAGCTTGAAGGTAAATGGACGTTAGGCCTTTTTGAGTTTATTTTTACTGTAGGGATTTGCTTAGGGACTTTTGCCCTTTGATCGTGTCAAGGTCATAACCCCAACTTCAAAGCTTGAAGGTAAATGGATGTTGAGCCTTTCTGGGTTTATTTTTACCATAGGGGTTTGCTTAGGGACTTTTGCCCTTTGATCGCGCCAATGCCAGAAATAAACCCAGCTCCAACGCTTGAAGATAAGTGGACCTTGGCCTTCTGTTGTCTTGAAATAAAAAGATAGAAACAAAATCCTATGGGATAATTCAAAATTTTCATTCTACTAGGGAAAACATTCATACAAAGATCGCATCATTGGGAGACTTTGTTGGCCTAAAAAGGCATGAGAAAATTACTAAGACTTCATGAAAATGACGGATGTGTTTTGTTGCACTTCATGGAATTCAAATAAAGCATGCATCTTTAGACCCTTAACATTATCCAAAAAAAAATCTTTAGACCCTTAAGTGATCTATGATCAAGAGGAATATCTTTGTAGTGAGTTCTCACTCTATGCAAAGGTGTTAGGAAACTTTTAGAAGCTTCTCAGTCGGTGGAGCCTCTGGTTCATCTTTCCTCCCTTTGCTCAACTCTTGGGGATATATAGTGATTACCTGGACGCATTCCCTTATGGAGGCTGCATACCATCGCCTCGCTCCATGTTGATCTCCTTTGATGATCCCAATTCTTCCTCCTACTGGGAACTTCATTACTAGGTGATACATTGATACCACAACCTTGGTATTAAATATAAAAGGCCTTCCAAGGATCATATTGTAAGCCCCTGGATGGTCTATGATAACGGGTCTACCATCATAGTGGTTTGACTTAGTTCCTCCCCAACAGTGATTGTCAGGGCAATCATTCCTAAAGGAACGACGATGTTACCGGTGAAGCCATACAATAGAGTTTGCAACAGTTGGAGTTTTATTGGAGTTAAGCCAAGTCGGTCTAAGGCATCTTTGTAGAGAATATCCACGGAGCTCCTTGTGTCTATCAAGATCCTTGCCATGTTTTTGCTGGCCACCTTCAAAGTCACCATCATAGGATCATTGTAAGGGTAATGCACCCCTTCGACATCATTTTCGGTGAAGGAGATCACGGGTGAGTGCTGCTTCTCTGACCTTTGGACTTGGTAATTATGCAAAACATCATGGAGTGTTCTTCGACAAGGTATCTCCCTAGTATATTGCTTTCTTGCGTGATTTGAATCTCCTACCCTGGTGGATCCTCCACTTATGGTGTGGATCGTTTGAATATCTTCAACTTTCTTCTTGCCTTTGTTGTTCGTCGGAGGAGGGTTCTCTATTTCACATCATTTAGCTTGGATGTTACCTCAAACCTTGTGAAGAAACTCTTTAAGATGTTCGTGATGGATGAGATTTTCGATTTAATTCTTGAGGCTGAATCAATCTTATGTACAATGGCCATAATCTTCGTGGAAGTCACAATATCGGTGTGCCTCCTTTCTTTCGGGCTAGTTTCTCATGGGACTAGGTTTCCTAAGGAGCCTTTTGATTTTATGGCTAGGTAGATTTGTCCTCTTGTAGAGTTAAGTGGAGTATACTTTCTTTGCTTACTGGAGTCTCTAGAGTCTGGCCTCGGTGGAAGGAGTGGTAGCACTTGTTGCGATCCTTATTGGTCTCGCCTCATCGCATCCTTTACCGGTGACTTTCGCAACTATGGTGGACCTTCATTTTTGCGATTGCGAGCTGTGCTACGACCAATTTTTCTCTCCTTCGCCCATGTTCCTTCTTCCTGGACATCTCAACTGTCTCCTGCTGACTTTTGATGAAGTACTTCTCCTCGATTTGGACTTACTTCAAAGCTCAACTGTATGCTTCTTTGTAGCTAGCAGGGTTATTTTCTTCGAAGTAGCTCCAAAGCTTCCCTACTCGTAAATTTCTCCAGAAATTGATCAAGCTATCTCGTGCTCTGAAGATTCCCATTTGCATAACTTCGTCGTGGTACCTACCAACATAATCTTTGAGTGATTCATTTTCCCGTTGTTTCACATATTGTAACATTGATGGGTTTTTGGGCGGTGGTTTCTGTTGGAACCATTTTTCAGTTCTACTGGTCACGCAGCGGAAATAAGATTTTAAAATTTTTATACAGATTGCAAAAACAATCTGTAACCAGTAAAACTTTGGAACTATATTTTCGGAATAATAAAAATAATATATATCACATATATGTTTATTTTATATACAGAAAATCATAATCAATGAAAGAAAGAAGAAAAAAAATTAAGGAACATACCACCGTTGGAGGCTCCTTCGTATTTTTTTCTGCAGCTCCTAATCTGTACCACTACGTCTTCCTTGCTATATCCCGGCACCGGTGACTTGCATGTGGGCACGTCACGTTGTCAGGATCAGTGAAGATGTTGAATGAAAAAAAGAGCTGGAGAGATATCGTATCTCTCCGATCATTTTTTTTTTTTTTGTATATCTTAAGTAAAAACATTTTGAACATAAAAGCATTTGGTTCAGTTGTCTGCTAAATTAAAAACTTTTTTTAATATATCTATTTAAGTTACCAAACTAATAAAAACTATTTTTATTAATTTATCAATAACTTTTGAATTTAAACTTTTTAAATTCAATTTTATTTTATTTTATTTAATAAATGAGATAATTCTATTATCTCTTTATTCAAAATAAAAATAAAAATAAACTATTATCAGACTTTTAAATTCAAACTTTTTAAATTCAAATTTATTTTATTTTATTTAATAAATGAAATAATCATATTATCTCTATATTCAAAAAATAAAAATAAATTATTGTCAGACTTTCGAATTTAAATTTTTTAAATTCAAATTTATTTTATTTTATTTAATAAATGAGATAATCCTATTATCTCACTATTCAAAATAAAATATCAACTATCACCCTTCTTTTATGACTAATTACATAATTAAATAATCTTATTATTTAATTGTTATAATTACCATTATTTAATTAATTGAATAATCACATCACTCAATTAACTCCTGACACGTGTCACTTTTGTAAAACTATTAATTGGACCATCCAATTAATTATACATGACCCTTGTTACCTAAATGGATCGGACTAGCAAGGGGACCTAATGGACCCACAGTATTTTGAGCTCCGATAATCCTCAAAATCATTAATTGAACTTTTAATTAATATTCATTGATTATCAACTCCGGTATTATTCCACTAAAAATCCGAAGCTGCAATCTCTCAACTGCGGACACTTTTACACAGACTAATATCACTCGGTGTCCATCGATATAGCTATTACATATAGTGTGACCCTTCACAGTAGTTCATAATTAGAGCGGGGTCATAATGTTCGTTATACCCTTATAATTATATATATTCTTTAAGCACAGTTGATTCTCTAATGAACAGTAAATCCTGTTTCCTCACGGAATCAGGAGAGCGCTCATATTGTTCAAGCCCCGAATCAACTCTTAAGGGAACTACTCTCTACTTCTCACAAGAAGGAGTGGATTCCACTATTGTGTGCAAACCTTTCCAGCCACAAGCCAAATCGCAATCCTAACATACGGAGAATATTGATTGGGAATAATCATTTGACTTCACCCATGGTATATCAAAGATCACAATCTAACCTGAAGGAGTCGATAAGACACTCAGGATTGAGATCACCCACATATAGCTATCATAAGTTGATGTATATGAATCTCATCAGGTAAACGGATCTTGGTGAGAGATTCATATAGATCATGACCCAGTCCTATATGATCACATCATACAAGGTGTCTTATTCTTATATCTCCATATCAATGATTCAGGATAGAATCATCGTACAATACAAATAAGTTACCCAGCTTTATTTGCTATCTATGGACTCTTTAGATTGTACATCTCTTACTATATCCATCTGTATATGACAATCATATACACAGTATGAGATTACATCCGGCAATCTAGGATGTTATAATGCACAAGTTTATATAATATAAATGACACGATAAGAATGAACTGAACTCTTCTTTTATTTATTTATAAAAAACCATTTACAAATTACATCTTTAGGGCAAAAACCCCAACAATCTCCCACTTGCACTAAAGCATGTGAGGCATATGACGTAACTCTAGACCTTCTAGGTGACCCGTGAATACATTAGCTGGTAAGGTCTTCGTAAATGGATCAGCATGATTATCTTGTAAGGCTATCTTAGTGAAGATCACATCTCCTCTCTGCACTATCTCTCTAATGAGATGATACTTCCTCTCTATATGCTTCCCTATTTTATGGCTTCTTGGTTCTTTGGAATTAGCCACAACACCACTGTTATCACAATAAAGTGTGATGGGCCTATCCATATCTGGAACAACTTCCAGATCACTCAAGAACTTGAAGGAGCCAAACAGCCTCTTTAGCAGCTTCACAAGTGGCTATATATTCGGCTTCCATGGTAGAGTCAGCAATGCAAGATTGCTTAATACTTCTCCACACAATGGCTCCACCACCCAGGGTGAAAGCGAATCCAGACGTGGATTTCCTAGAATCCATGTCTGACTAGGAAAAATCAGAATCCGTGTATCCTAACGGGATCAAATCCTGTCCGGAATATACAAGCATATAGTTTCTCGTTCTCCAAAGATACTTGAGAATGGTCTTGACTTGCAACCCAATGATCTAATCCCGGGTTGGACTGGTATCTGCTGACTACTCCCACTGCATAGCAGATGTACGGTCTCGTGCATAACATAGCATACATAAGACTTCCTACTCTGCAGATGCATAGGGCACACGTCTCATATCCTCAATGTCTTGAGGTGTCTTAGGACATTGTTCCTTAGACAAGTGAACTCCATGCCTAAAAGGTAAATTACCTTCCTTGGAGTTCTACATCAAAAATCGAATAAGAATCTTATCAATATATGATGCCTGAAACAGTGCTATGAGTTTGTTCTTACGATCCCTTATAAGTTGGATCCCTATAACATAACTCGCATCTCCCAAATCTTTCATTTGGAATTGGCTAACCAGCCAGCCCTTGACGTCAGACAACACTCCAACATCATTCCCAATGAGTAGGATGTCATCAACGTATAAGACCTTTGCAGCTTGCAAACTTTTTGCTCTTGATCTGGGGACACGAATCCCTCTGGTTGCATCATATAGATGTTTTCGTCAAGATTGCCATTTAAAAATGCAGTCTTGACGTCCATTTGCCAAATTTCATAATCGAAATAGGCTGCAATGGATAAGAGAATCCGAATAAACTTAAACATGGCAACTGGAGAGAAGATCTCTTCATAATCGACCCCTTCTTTTTGGATATAACCCTTAACCACTGGCCTTGCCTTGAAGGTTTCTACCTTCCCGTCTACTCCTCTCTTTCTCTTATAGATCCACTTACACCCAATGGGTTTTACCCCATTCGGTAGGTTTACAAGATCCCAGACTGAGTTGGAGTACATAGACTCCATTTCGAGATTCATGGCTTTGAGCCATTCCTCTTTATCAGGATCTTCCATTGCATTCTTAAATGACAATGGGTCATTCACACTATTAGTAGAGACAACACCTTGTCCCTCATCTATACCTAAATAGCGTTCAGGTTGTGTCACAAGCCTCCCACTACGTCTAGGTGGTAGTGTATCCCGATTAGGAATCATCTAAATCTCAGATGTTTGTGGATCAACAACTCTTGTTGATGGAGTGCTGGTCTCACCAGGCTCCAGTTCATTTAACACAATCTTGGATTGAGGCTTATGGTCACTAATATAATTGTCCTCAAGAAACGTTGCATTTGTTGATACAAACACTTTGTTATCTTCAGGACTATAGAAGTATCCGCCTCTGATCTCTTTGGAGTATCCTACAAATAGGCAGACTGCAGATTTAGAGTCTAGCTTTCCACTTCTGTTCTTCAGCACGTGTGCTGGACACCCCCATATGCGGAAATGTCGCAAACTAACTTTACGACCAGTCCACAACTCTAGAGGAGTCATAGGAATAGATTTGGATGGCACTACATTCAAAATGTATGCCGCTGTTTATAACGCATATCCCTAGAAGGAATTTGGTAATGATAAGAAACTAATCATAGATCTCACCATTTCCATTAGGGTTCTATTTCTCCTCTCCGCTACACCATTTTGCTGAGGTGTACCCGGAGCTGTGAGTTGGGATACTATCCCATACTCGACCATAAAGTCTTTAAACTCTTGGTCAAGGTACTCACCCCCACGATCTGATCGTAGAGACTTGATAGTCTTACCTAATTGATTCTCAACTTCAGCTCGGAATTCTTTGAACTTTTCAAAAGTTTCCGACTTACGTTGCATCAAATAGACATATTCGTATCTAGAGTAGTCATCTATAAAGGTGACATAATACTCATAACCACCCCTGTGTGTGGGCGCGTCACGTTGTCAGGATCAGTAAAGAGGTTGAATGGAAAAAAGAGTTGGAGAGATACCGTATCTCTCCGGTCATTTATTTATTTTTTTTCTGTATATCTTACGTAAAAAAACTTTGAACATAAAAAGTTTTGGTTCAGTTGTCTGTTAAATTAAAAACTCTTTTTAATATATCTATTTAAGTTACCAAATTAATAAAAACTATTTTTATTAATTTATCAATAACTTTTGAATTTAAACTTTTTAAATTCAATTTTATTTTATTTTATTTAATAAATGAGATAATTCTATGATCTCTTTATTCAAAATAAAAATAAAAATAAACTATTATCAGACTTTTGAATTCAAACTTTTTAAATTCAAATTTATTTTATTTTATTTAATAAATGAGATAATCATATTATCTCTATATTCAAAAAATAAAAATAAACTATTATCAGACTTTCGAATTTAAATTTTTTAAATTCAAATTTATTTTATTTTATTTAATAAATGAGATAATCCTATTATCTCACTATTCAAAATAAAATATTAATTATCACCCTCCTCTAGTGACTAATTACATAATTAAATAATCTTATTATTTAATTGTTATAATTGTCATTATTTAATTAATTGAATAATCACATCACTCAATTAACTCCTGATACGTGTCACTTTCGCAACACTATTAATTGGACCATCCAATTAATTATACGTGACCCTTGTTACCTAAATGGATCGGACTAACAAGGGGACCTAATGGACCTACAGTATTTTGAGCTCCGATAATCCTCAAAATCATTAATTGAACTCTTTAATTAATATTACTTGATTATCAACTTCGGTATTATTCCATTAAAAATCCGAAGTTGCATTCTCTCAATTGCGGACACTTTTACATAGACCGATATCACTCGGTGTCCATCGATATAGCTATTACATATGGTGTGACCCTCCACAGTAGTTCATAATTAGAGTTGGGTCATAATGTCCGTTATACCCCTCTAATTATATATATATATATATATCCTTTAAGCACAGTTGATTATCTAATAAACAATAAATCCTATTTCCTTACGGAATCAGGAGAGCGCTCATATTGTTCAAGCCCCGAATCAACTCTTAAGGGAACTACTCTCTACTTCTCACAATAAGGAGTGGATTCCACTATTATGTGCAAACCTTTCTAGCCATAAGCCAAATCGCAATCCCAACATATGGAGAATATTGATTGGGAATAATCATCCGACCTCATCCATGGTATATCAAATATCACAATCTAACCTGAAGGAGTCGATAAGACACTCAGGATTGAGATCACCCACATATAGCCATCATAAGTTGATGTATATGAATCTCATCGGTAAACGAATCTTGGTAAGAGATTCATATAGATCATGACCCAGTCCTATATGATCACATCATACAAGGTGCTTCCATTCCCATATCTCCATATGAATGATTCAGGATAGAATCATCGTACAATACAGAATGGACCGTAGCTATAGATTAACTACAAATAAAGTACCCAGCTTTATTTACTATCTATAGACTCTTTAGATTGCACATCTCTTACTGTATCCATATGTATATGACAATCATATACACAGTATAAGATTACATCCGCCAATCTAGGATGTTATAATGCACAAGTTTATATAATATAAATGACACGATAAGAATGAATTGAACTCTTCTTTTATTTATTTATAAAAAACCATTTACAAATTACATCTTTAGGGCAAAAACCCCAACAGTTTCGCCCATTGGAACTGAGTAATGAACTCCTTTGCGAAGTCGAAAAATGAGTTGATGCTTTTTGGAAGCAAACATTTGAACCAATCTCGTGCTAGTCCCTCCACAGTTGTGGGGAAGATTCTGCACATGGCATCGTCCGCCACGCCTTGGATGAGCATCTATTCTTTAAAATTTTCCACATGAGCTACTGGGTCCGTCTAGCCTTTATAGCGATCTAATTGAGGCATCTTGAACTTCATGGGAGGTTTGTAAGCTTGATTCTTTCCACCAATGGCTGGTCGAAGACACCAAAGGGGTTAGACTTATTCGTCTGGGTCTGGGCCTTTTGGAGTTCAACCATCCGGTTCTTTATCTCCCGCAACTCCTACTCCACTGCTCGCACCAAAGGTGGCTTGTAGGTTCGAATGCCATTGTTTTGATGTTCGATTTATGGTGGTGGGAGGTTCGTGGCAGGTTGGTTCCCTAGCTGCTCCATCATTAGCTGGTTTCCAGCGTTGCCAAACCCGCTTGCTTCTAGGGATATGGTTGTCGGGTCTCTCTGAATGTGACTGGCGTCTGGTTTTCCCCATCATCTGCTCCTAGTAGGTTTAGGACCGGAGGTGGCTGAGTTGGTTCTCCTCCTGCGGGCTGGCAGGGTCAGCTATCCCTAGTTTGCAGGCGCCTTTCCTCGCTTGCAACTTCGAACCTGGTGGGTTTTTGGATGTTGTTGGACAACCAAAGCTTCGTGGACAACATTCATCATGCATTCCCACCTTGTCTCTCAGTTGTTGCTATCCTTGGATCACCACTTGCATGTCTCGCTCGAGGTTTGTTACCCTAGTATTTTCGCGGGTAAGGTCCTCGCTGTTAGGTACCTTCGTCGCCCTTGCCTTAGCCCTTATCACTCTGGCCAGCTCTCTAAGTGTCGGCTCCTCCGCTTAGCCTCCTGCACCTACGACTTCCGAACATGAACCACCTAAGATAGTCATTTCCTGCAAAAACAATATGTAAAATAAGGAAAATGGGTGAAATGTTTTCAGCCCATGTGTGGAAGATGACTTTTTGTACTGGTCCCCACAGATGGTGCCAACTATTGATGCAAGAAAGTGGTTTTACACCAACACGTAGATTTGTCACGGAATATCCTATAGATTGACCACGAGTAAAGGTCTTGCAAAGGTGTTTTCCTTCGAAGATAGTAGGTTTGCTGAAGAGTATTGACCATAGGATTAAGAACAAATATCTTGCGAAGGTATTAACCTTTGAAGGCAGTGAGCTCAACCTGTTTAGCACTTTTTCCTAAGTGGAAACAAAGAAGCAGAGGTCAGAGGTCACCAGCGATAACCCTCCAATGCTCAAGTCAGAAAGGGAGATCTAAGGAAGGATACAACAATAATGAGATGAGGTTGGTTTAGAGATTGTCTCTGGAAGGATTAGATTCTAGTATTTTTAGAAGAAGACCACAAGGGTTTTCCTCTGCATACTCGGGCTTTCTAGACCAGAAAAATGAGTTACCTTTGGTGAAGCCTAATGTGCCTTTATATAGACTTCCAGCCCTTAGTCCTTACAGCTCCATATCGTTCTTCGTGGTCAATGGAACTTTTTAGATTGTTTAGCTTGGGGAATTGATCCCCTTACCTGCAATTTTATCACTTTGGTGACACGTGTCAAGTTTCCCTTTGATCTTAAGAGATTGCACCCGACGCTCCTTCCAAAGGGACTATTTTGATTGATCTATACATGGGTTCATACAATTGGCAGCCTGGATAAAGGATTGCTTTCAATACAGACCTTTGGTCAAAAAATGTAAGGTCGCTTTCAGTGTAGCTTTGCAGTCTAAAAAAATAGTTTGCTGCCTGCTCTAACCTTGGTCAGAAGTGATAGGTCACTGTCGATGCAGGCTTTTTCTACTGTACCTTGTTTTATGCTTTCATGGGTTCCAGCTCACTCAGAACATCTTCTAGATCCTTCCTTTCTTCACCCAAAAGGGGGTGGTTTGACAGCTGAGGGGATGATTCGCTGGGCCCTAGTTTCCTTTGACTTATCATGTGCTAAGGTCATCACCTAGGTTTGGAAAGTGATCTGGGGGTTCGAAGGGGCTCTCCTTTTGACCAAGTCTTTCCAGTGGCCCATTCGATGTCCCTATGTCACAATTTCACCATCTGTTGCTATTTTATTGTTCTCCTAGTTTGTTTCCATTAGTAAAGATATAAATAAATTACCTCATTTTGTATTTACCAATTTCTCCTTAAACAATAATAATTATAATAAAAGAAAACATATAGTGTATTACTTTATTATTATTATTATTTTTTGAGGAAAAATGAATTTCATTCAAGAGAACCCAAACAAACTACCCTGGACAATCAACTAGGACCAGGCTTTTCACACAAAGTGGACAATTTTTTAACCAAACAAATTCATCAACAAAGGATAAAACAAACTTAACAAGGCCATGAACAACCTTATTTGCCAACCTAGGGACAAAACCAATAAACCTACCATTCAATCTCCTAATCAAAGCGATAATATCACAAACAACCAAACCAATCTCAGAATGAGGAGGATTATTCAACAAAATATAACCCACAATAACTAACGCATCAGACTCCAATCAACACTGGAAAAGCTGCCTCCGCATCTAAATTCGAACCACACCGTATAGCCAGAGCTTCTGCAATAGAGGGAAAGAAAGACACTGTTAAATCCATCGAACAACAAGCCAAAACAAACCTTGAAAAATTACAGATGACAACATCCAACCCTGTATGATTCCTGCTCGCATCAATGGAAGCATTACAAATTAATTTTAAAAACACCAGTCGTAGAAGGCATCCACAGAGCAGAACTAGGAACTCCAGCAGCTAGACCAAAAGGAAGCACATTGCTAGTGGACATCAACCAGCGCACCAACCTTCTGAAAATCATGCAAAAAAGAAGAAGCCTAGTTGATAATATCACCACAAAGGAGGAGACGCTTATCATGCACAATCTGGTTCCTCCGAAACCACACCCTCTACCAAATAACACTGAGCAACTCTAAATCAGCAACCTTTAACTGGGACCAATTCCTAAGAATCAAATCCAAGAAAGAGAAATTAGAGACATCCATCCCCCCCCCATTGGATAAAATAAAGGCACGCCGAATATCTTTCAACTGAGAACAACCCCACAAAGCATGTAAGATGGTCTCTGAACCCCAATTGCAAAGTGGACAGAACTCAAGGACAAACACCTTTCATGCTAGAAGATTTTCCCTAGTTGGAAGCCAATTGTGGCAAGCTCTCTAAAGGAAATGCTTGACCTTAAGGGGGATATTCAAATCCCACAGCAGCTTCCACCAACCCAACTCCACCAGAATTGATAGAACTCATTGTAAGTCCTAATTCACGTAGGGTAGCATAAATGGCACTAAAACCTGCACAACTAACAATCGAGAGAGTCAAAATGTACTTGACACCGAGGTGGTGTCGGTCAATAATACTCTGACGCTCAAATTAGAACGGTTTAATAAAATTAAACGATAAGAATAGAGAAAATAATGAATTAATAGTAAATAGATTATAATTTCTCCCTGTATGAACTTCTTGAGGAAGTATGATCGAAATGATGTATGTATGGCCGGAGCACGTGACGGTGGACCTACGGGAGGTCATTGGAAAAGAGCTTAAGCTTTGAGAATGAGATTGAGAGAGTTTAGAGAATTTTTTATATCAAGATACCAACCCCTTGGCTAGTGACAGGTCTACATATTTATATATAAAGTTTGGGTGCCCGTTGAAGGGGTCTACGGGGCGTTATGATACTCTCATTAGTGCATCCGTTGGAAGCGATCTACGTTATGATACTCTCATTAGTGCATCCATTTGAGCAGTCTACGGAGGCATTATGGGAGTTAAATTGGTACATTTATGGCTTTTAAATGAGTATCCCGAGGATCACGGGAGCGTTCTACCACGTGGCCTACGTTCTACTTACCTCACTGAGCTTTATTTCTTTTGGGTTTTGTAAACTTCTTTTGGACTTTATAATTTAAGTAGTTCTCGCTTTGGGCTTTCCTTTTAGGCGTGATTTGTTTACTTGTCTTTGGGGCTGGCCCATTGATAATTTTTGGCCACTACACCCACCAGAGAAGAACTCCTCAACTAATAACCGGACTTCACAGCATAACTCCCAGAATTGTCATACTGTGTATCACTTAAAGTTGTTTTTATTTTAATTTGTATCTTATACAAAGTTGATCTCATCTTATACTAATGTGTTAGCATAATTTGTTTTTCTAAAAAAAAAAATTAGTAAAACGGTAAAAAAATTAATAGTGATACTCTTTTCTATCTAATTTAAATTTATTTAAAAAAGGAGAAAAAAAAAATGACTCGCTTGTAGTGACCGGACTCCGGAGCGAGAGACTTATTTCCAAGTCCAATAACCCAAAAAAAAAAAGGAGGGCCAATTTTGCTACTCTGTATCACACAACTCACAAACGATGGCCAGATCAACCCTTCAAAAGCTCTCCTCCCAATTCCACCGCCTCCCTTCCCTCTCTCTCCACCACTCCATATCCCTAATCTCCCGCTCATCAGCCACCGCCGCCTCCTCCTCCGGAGGTTCCGCCAAGGTCGCCGACAGGCTCGTCAAGCTCTCCGCAATCGACGTCGACGGCAGGAAGCGCGAGATCGTCGGGCTAGCCGGACACACTCTGCTGAAGGCCCTGACCAACAGCGGCCTGATCGACCCGGCCTCCCACCGCCTCGAGGAGATCGAAGCTTGCTCCGCCGAGTGCGAGGTCAACATCGCCCAGGAGTGGCTCGATAGGCTGCCGCCGAGATCGTACGACGAGGAGTACGTCCTTAAGAGGAACTCGCGCGCTCGAGTGTTGAACAAGCACTCCAGGCTCGGTTGCCAGGTGGTGCTCACTCGCGATCTCGAAGGTATGGTCGTGGCCGTCCCCGAGCCCAAACCATGGGACATCCCGTAAAATTTTTAGTTTTTAGGGCAAAAGATTGCATTTTTGCGTTTTTATTGGAAAAATCAATAATTGTGAACTAAAATTCGATGCTTTAAAAACAGTTTTATATGTTGTTTCTTCTGTTACAATGTTGCTGGCAGAGATTGCCTTTCAATTTTACGATTTGAACATTTTGGGAAGTTAATTCGTCTCTTGGTTTACGTTTTGTTCAAATTAGGCGTGACTAGTATATGCTAATATAATGCGAATTTTCGAGTTGTTTGATTGAATGTGGATCCTTAATTTATCTGATATCATATTATCTGTGCATGTATTTGCCAGCAATGCAAATTTCGCTTTTGCATTGCCCCTCTGTTATTTCTTCAAACTCTCTGGATATTATGGTTACAGCCTTATTTTTTTACAGAAAGGTCGAAGCTTTAAGTTATGAGTACTGTCTTGAATGCTGCATTTCATTTGGTTTTAGCAACTAGTAAACCTGTCTCTACTATGTGAATCTAATGCCACTTGAAAGAATTCTCCTAGTGCATCCAACTTTGAGTGCATTCACATGTTCTTTTTCGTTAATCTAGGCTTTCGATAGCCTAATAGGTTATCTAAGTATACAATTTAGTTTATACAGAAAGCAACTTGAGTGTCTGATGTCTTAGGCAGAGACTAACAAAAACTAAAAGAGTTAGCAGTAGCTAAGGTGTTATATTGCTATAAGGTTTGTATTGAATAGCTAGATAACATTATGCTTTTGTTTCATGTTCTGGTTCCAGCGTGATGACTCGCTAGCTAGTACATGGAATCATTTATGGGTCAGTTATATACTCCATTATTTAATCAAAATTTCGTATGCATCTCTGAAGTATGTAAAAGTGTTCTTCATAGTAGTTACCCCAAGTAGCTGGGAAGGGTTGAAGGCTCTGAGAGATAATGGCTTGTGCAACTCTTACTTGTTGTCACAGTTTGAAGATTACAAGCCATTACAAGTCCATGTTCGACATTGATTTGTTTATTTATTATGTCACATGTGCGACTCTTACCCATTATAGTAATTTTTTTTTTTTGAGAAAGGAACTTTAATAGAAAAGCAAACTAGGCCTGGATATCAGACAGCAGACCTTGATCCAGACAAGAAGGAGCATCCTCCTACCAAATAGAAACATCAATAACTGAAAAACTATTCCTAGCCAAAGAATGTGCAACAGAATTAGCACTTCTAGGCACAAAAGAGAAAGCAACTTCAGCTGTAGTACAGATAGAGTGAATATCTGAAATAATTAAACCAACTTCCGAAAGAGGAGGATTATCCTCAGAGATGTAGTTGATAACATTGAGAGCATCAGATTCCACCATTATGCAAGAAAAGCTCGACTCAATGGCTAAGTGTAACCTATTTAAAATAGTGGAAGTCTCTGCTACTTCGATCGAAACTGACCTAATGAGTTTACGCGACAAGCCTACCATAGACAAACCATTATGGCCGCGAATCACAGCCCCCAAACCAACCGAACAGTCAGCAAGCCTTAAAGAAGCATTAACATTCGATTTGAACAACCCTTCCTTCGGCTTCTCCTAATTAAACGCAGTAACAAGGGCAAAGGAAGGGGCTGGCCTACTGTTGGCAGTATCGAACTCAGTCAAAAAGCAGATGGACCAAGAAAATATCAACGGCTGGAAGAATGCATTCCTATGAACCATTTTATTGTAGTGGAACTAAACTGTTGAGGACCTAAGTCTAGATCCAACAACAAACTCTAACTTGCGAAGCAATTAACGCACGCACACGATAGATTTTGAATTAGGTCACCTTATTTAGGGATTCCCAATTCTCTAGAACGCAGGTTATTTAGCTTTTGCCCTCGCCCAAGCCAATCCTAAGTATAATGCTCAAGGAAAGTCGAAATATTGTCTATGGTTGTTTAGCCAAAAGACAGAGAAAATTGAATAATACTTTGATAAATCTGATAACTTACAACCTTAATGATAATAAGTTATATATAGGAGATAGAATCCTCCTAATAAAAGGAATAGGAAAACAAAATACTAAAAGGAATAAAACTCTGAAAACAAATAGTAATTAAAATACACTAGAATAGGAAATTAAGATAAAGTCAAAAGTCCAAAAAATAGGAAATAAAATAGGAAACTGATTGGGACACGAACTGTTCACGTCACTGTTCACTATTCACGTTACTGTTTATGTCACGTCTCAGTCTCTCGCTTCTCCTAACACGGTCTTTATCAATCCCCCCCTCTACAAGTATGCCTTTGCCCACAAGGGAAAATTTTGGGAACTTTGAAACCATGTCATCATAATCTTCCCAAGTCGCCTCATCCTTGGGAAGGCCCCTCCATTGTATTAACACCTGCCAAACCTTTTCTTTTGGACGGTTGCGTTGCCAATGCCTATATTGTAGCGCCTCTTTCGGCTTCAGCACCATTCTTTCTTAGTCATCGAATGACGGCAAATCCTCTGCAATCAAGTCTGGGCTCTCCACCTTTTTCTTCAATGATGAAACATGAAAAACCGGATGTAGTCGTGAGTTTGGTGGTAACTCCAATTGATATGCGACTTCTCCAATGCGCTCTATTACTTTAAAAGGCCCATAGTATCACTGTGACAACTTCACATTGAACCTCTTCTTCAAGGACTTCTGCCGATATGGTTGAAGCTTGAGATACACCAAGTCACCTGGTTCAAATGACACGTCCCTACGGTTTTGGTCATAGTACTTCTTCATTCTTGCTTGAGCTCTCTCCAATTCTTTTTTCAGTTTGGCCATAATTTCGTCTTGAGTCATCAACTCTCTCCCTACTTCATCGTTGGCTGCTGTCCCAATCTCATAAGTGCTCAGCCCTGGTGGTGTCCTGCCATAAATTACCTCGTAAGGACTCATGTTGATTGTAGCATGGTGAGTTGTGTTGTACCAATATTCTGCCCATGGAATGTAGTAACACCTCAGATATTGCTCTAGAGTACGGTTCACCACTTCTGTTTGTCCATCGGTCTGCGGATGATAGGATGAACTTGCCTTAAGCTTGGTACCCTGCAGTTTAAATAACTCTTTCCAAAAAGAACTCATGAACAATTGTCCCCTGTCAGTAACAATGGTTCGAGGGAAATCGTGGAGTTTAACCACATTATCAATGAAAGAATTAGCTACACTACTAGCTGGAAAATGATGCTTTAATGGAATGAAGTGAGCACCCTTACTTAACCTGTCCACCACCACCAAAATTGCCTCGAATCCCCTGCTACTTGGCAGCCCCTCGACGAAGTCCATAGTCAAATCTTTCCAAATCCTCTCAGGAATGGGTAGAGGTTGTAGTAGCCCCATTGGTCGCCTTGAGTCATACTTGACCTTTTGACATGTATCACACTCCATTACTTTTTTCTTCACTTCACTCTTGAGCCCTTCCTAGTAGAAAAAGTGTTTGCCTTCATGTATGTCCTTAGCCAACCCGAATGACCACCCTATTTGCTTTCATGGAAGTGAGCAAGGATCTCATGCCTTAATCCTGGCACATCAGGCACATACAGATAGGATTTATAGTACACCAGACCGTTGTTTATCTTGTATCTCTCGACCCCCTCATCTTTGTTCTCCATTTTCTGGCAAATCTCCTGGGTCTTGGCATCCATCTTCACGGCCTCACGGATTTTATCCCATATTTTTCACTCTGCCCCACTCAATGCGGCTAGCCCTGGGCTTTCTTCCTCATACACGGTCCACATCATTGGACTACCTTTTTTTTGGGAAAGCGCATCAGCTACCTTGTTTTGTTTTCCTGGTTAGGTAGACAATATCATACTCGAATCCGAGTAGTTTTACCATAAACCTTTGTTGCTCGGGCGTTACTATCTTTTGCTACAATAGGTGTCTCAACGCCTGTTGATCGGTAACAATGGTGAATTTTCTCCCCATCAGGTATGGCCTCCACACTTTCATCGCATGGATCACTGCTAGCATTTCTCGGGCATAAGTACTCCAAGCTTTTTTCATAGGTCCCAAAGCTTGAGATATGAACGCAAGTGGTCTTTTGTCTTGTACCAAAACTGCTCCTATACCTTCCCCACTAGCGTCGGTGTAGACCTCAAAGGTTTTGTTAAAGTCAGGCAATGCTAGCACGGGCGTCTGTGTCATTGCTCTCTTCAGGTTCTCAAAAGCAAGTTTGGCCTCATCGGTCTACTCAAAGTTGTCTTTTTTTAGCATGTTGGTCAATGGCTTAGTTATCAACCCGTAGTGTTGGACGAACCTCCTGTAATAACCTGTCAACCCCAGAAACCCTTGCAGTGCTGACACATCTTTTGGTAAGGGCCAATCTACCATGGCTTCTACCTTTCGCGTATCCACCTTCACCCTCTTTTTTGAGATGAAGTGCCCCAGATACTCTAGTTCGTCCTTGACGAATTCGCACTTGGACATTTTAATGTAGAACTGATGATGGCCAAGGATCTCCAACACTATCTCCAGGTGAGATAAATGTTCTTCCATCGACTTTGAATAGATTAGAATGTCGTCGAAGAAAACTAGCACAAACCTCCTTAGGTGTGGTCGAAAGATCTCATTCATGGCTGCTTGAAAAGTCGATGGGGCATTACACAACCCAAATGGCATGACGAGGTACTAATAGAGTCTTGAGTGAGTCCTAAAAGCAGTCTTGTGTACATCCTCATCTCTCATGCGGATTTGATGATAACCCGCCCTTAGATCGAGCTTGGTGAAGACACTAGCGCTATGTAATTTGTCTAACATCTCATCTACTGTCGGTATAGGGAACCTATCTTTTACCGTAGCTTTATTCAAGGCCCTGTAATCTGTGCAGAATCGCCATGTGCCATCTTTCTTCCTGACCAACAAGACCGGTGATGAAAACAGACTTGTACTCTGTCTAATCAGCCCACTCTTTAGCATTTCCCCCACTTGTTTCTCTATCTCGCTTTTCTGGAAGTAAGCGTACCTGTATGGGGGCACATTGACAGACTTTGACTCATCCTTTAGGGTAAGGCGATGGTCAAAGTGTCTAGCCGGTGGTAAAGTTATCGGCACTTCCAGTACCCACAGGTGGCGAGCTAATAAACTGCGAACTTCTTCAGGTAGTCCCAGCATCTCTTCCTCTATAACCTCCATCTGCTCAGATTTGGTTCCCGTTGCTTGGCCATCGTTGGTATTGATTATGGCAAAACATTGGGCACCCCCTTTGCAAAGTCGCTCCATCACGTGTGCCTCACAATGCTTGATTTCTTTGGATGAGGTTGCGGTCCAGGACCTCTTTTTGCCTCCCAACTTGAACTTCATGGTCGTAGTCTCGTAGTTGGTCATTACTTCCCCGATACTCTTTAACCATGCGTTCCCCGAGACCACATTTAGCCCTGCAAGTGCTAAAACATGTAGCTCGGCCACTATTCGCACGCCCTGCACATTCATCTTTACATTTTGATGTACCTCATCGCATTTCAATCGTTCACCGTTGGCTACTCTCACATCAAATGCTTCTATGGCTGTACCTTTCATCCCTAGTTTCTTTACAGTATTCATGTTAATGAAATTGTGAGATGATCCGGAATCAACTAATAAGGAAACCTCAAAACTCCCTATCCATGCCATTAGCCTCATAGTCGATGGTCTTGGAGTCCCCGAGATTGCATTGAGAGACAACTCTGCCATTTCCTTTTCTTCACTTGACTCGGCTACCCTTAGCTCCCCTTCGTCACTAGATGTCTGATCTTCATTTTCGGTCTCAAACTCTTACTCGTCTGAACTTATAACCAAGAGAAGCTTGCCATTTCTACATTGGTGACCCTTCACCCATTTTTCTCTGCATTTGAAACATAGCTCCTTTTTGATGTAGTCTTATACCTTTTCTCGAGATAGTTTCTTCATCTCATTGGATCTAGTCTTTGAATTGCTTCCTTCCTTGGCATTGGCTTTCCAAGAATTCTCGGGTTGTAAGGATTTGGAGAACTTGCTCCCCGTGTTTTCTTTGTAAGACCTCTTCTCACCGGGTCCCTCCTCCATTGCTTCTCGAAGAGTTGTTGGCTGTTTTAGTTTCACCTCTTTAGCTAACCCCGGTTTTAGGCCCTCTGTGAACATCCCAATCAAGTGAGTTTCTGTCCAGTCCCTGGTTATGGTCTGCAAACGCCTAAACTCATTAATATAATTCTGCACTTTACCTTCTTGGCGGAGTTTTGCAAGTTGCCCATGGTGATCGGTTACCGGTGATGGCCCCCATTGATCTAGAAATTCTTGTTCGAAGGCTGTCCACCCCAATCTCTATCGATCATGTTCACACTGGTCCTTCAACCATCTCCACCAACTATTAGCCTGCCCATCAAAATACATGCTCGCAATGTTTACTTTGTCTGCCCAGCTAATCTTATATACTCGGAAGTAAAGGTCGGCTTTCTCCAACCACTCGTATGGGTCCCCTCCACTGAAGTGTGGAAATTCGATCTTTGGTTTTCTTGGCCCTTATTCCCTCGCCGGCCGGCCTTATAGTCATTATCTTCAAACTGTCGATTTCTGGGTCTCTCCTGGTTTGGGTTTCCTCTGTAGTTCCTCCGGTTGTCCCTTCGAATTTCGTCTTCACTATTCGACCTATCGCTTTTGGGTCCCCTACCGACCCCAAGCCTCTGCCTCCTTTGATTTGGTTCGATCCACCTTCGGCTACCCGATCTCCTCGTTCCACTCGTCCTCCATGTCTATAATGAGCCGGAGGTTTATCTCTTTGATCGCCTCGATCGTCCGACTCATATAATGGATTAGCCTGTGGTGGCCTTTCCCCATGAGTTCATTTGTCCCCTTGTATAACTTCTTCTTCAACCCCTGGATTAACTCCTCTTACCGGATGGAGTATATCTAACCTGGCTAGCATAAGTCCCACGGTTGTAGATAGCCTGGTCATTTCTGTTCGCACGTCCCTTATGTCGGCCTCTATGGTTTCAAAGCGGACTCTGTTAGGTTGATTGGACGTTGATGGTTGATCATTCTCGCTGGTTGACTATTCACGTACTGTACGTCTCAGTCTCTCGCTTCTCCTAACACGGTCTTCATCACAAACTCTCCAAATTGCAACCAACAAAAGCCAAAGGTCTGCATCATTGTTACACCTTTTTGTACCAGTAAGTATACAACGTCGGCACAAGTAATATAATGAGTGTAAATTATCGTCTCCACAGGAATATTTAGGTATTAAGTACTAAAATTAACTAAGTCTATATTTATTTGGAAAATCGGAACGTTTATATGAAAAGAGAATTAAAGATGAAAATAACAGAAAAATAAAAACATGCAAACGTGCGATAACACGAACCAATATGAGAGATTAGCTAAGGTATTTGATTTCACATACTCCATCCAATTGAATTTTATGAAAGCACATTATTTCGATTTAATTATCAATGTTGATGATAGTGTTTATCGAATTTATCCAAAATTCTCTCTCGCGCTAAATTGGACCTATTACCACATACACTAGTATCCTATCTTTCGATGAATATCCAAGTGTATGAAAATGCATTAATCACAATAAACACATTATATGATCACATAAGTGAATTAGCATATCTTTATCTAATTCGACTTATGGTGGACATTACGTGGAGCATGTTGTGGGCGTTACCTGTCGGTTTATAACATAACCATAAAATCAACTAAATACAGGCCATTACATTTAGAAGCATTAAAATCAGTAATATCACTCAACAAATAACAATCAATCACAATAAATCAAACTATCAATCCATTCAAATATCAAGAAAAAGGATTCATCAAAACCCTAGCTTACAAATTTAGTTCATAATCAAATAATTACAACTATATATGTTTATCAATTCTAAAAAAGATATACAAGCAAGAAAATCAAAGAAAGGAAGGGATAAAGAACTCCTGGAACGTAGGCACTCTCGTCCTATTCCAATTTTGACTTCTCTAACTTCCACTTGCTCCCAAATTCGTGCTTGATGTTGAAAGGATCGAATTCGCACCCTCTTGTCTCCAAGATGATCTTCTTCTCCCCTTTGATCTCTCATTTTTCTCTTTTTCTCCTCTTGGTCGAGTTATTTTGGTCTACTTTCTTCCCAATTGAATCTCCGTCTTTTCCTCTTATAGTGCATGGGATTAGAGCACCTGACGCTCCGTCGCGACTTGTGGGTCGCGCTGCAAGTCGCAGAACTCTCAACCAAAATCTAGATATTGCATTGCTGCGACTTGCAAGTTGCGAAAGTTTTTACTAGGAAAATATTCTGAATTGCCGTGACTTGTTGTGCGACACACAAGTCGCGCCACAAGTAGCCGGGACGGAGGGCACAAAGCGACGTAGTTTTGCCCTTGTTGAGGGGTAATTCTGTGACTTAGTAAAACGTATATCTATGAATTCGTAAAACGCCATAGTACCAACATCCATCGAGCAAACGTCCCAGAAGCAAGAATCCACACAAAACTCTAGACCATCTCCGTCCTCCCCATCTCGCCGACTTATCCCCAAAGACGGCGAGAACCCCTTACTAGAATCCTGTTCTCGTCGCACCTCTTCAAGAAGCCAAAACAGATTGGTTGAGTAAGGAAGAAACACTGCAGGCGAGAAAAAGGCCTGACACCAGCACTAAATCATGATAGCACTTACGACCGTCAAAATAATCAGGACCACGCTAGTAGAGATGTCAGGCAAAGCCAGAAGGTTGTCAGCATAGGCATCAGACGAATTAATTACCCTGACAACGCAAGTTACCGTTCGAATAAGCCATTTTGTCTTGCTAGGGGACAACTTCCCTGATAAGGCGGAGGTTGCATGTTTAAGGAAACCTGGCTCTGTTTCTCGCCATGATAGCATCTGATCATTCCCGCACTAGGAGTCAACGAGAAGTGCATTCAAGGAATTATAAATGGAGGAGTTTCGAAAGAAGGAAGGTAAGCCATTGAATACTCCCACCAACTCTAAAGAGCATTTAATCTTTCCTTTTCTCTTCGGAGAGACAGAAACAATGACTTGATCGTCGGAGATGAATCGCCGGCTAAAGTCCAGCAACCCTCACCGATATTTCTTTGCTTTGATAGGTAGCAGACCCCCAAAGCCTTCTCCGAGAAGCCTTTAGTCCCTGCGAGAACTTTCTTTGCAGGAATAATACCACCAATCCTATACAACTGGCTCAACGAACCACGAAGCAATCTTACGTGGTACGGTGCTTCAGTGGTACGGTTGACCCTTGTTGACCATTGAATCCATTTTTCACTGTCAACAACCCTGAATTCCTCCGAACTCCCAGAGCGACCTTGTTTACCTGCACACTCAAGAAAAATATTAAAAACAACCGATAATTACCCGGAACGGAACAAAAGTAGGTAAAGATAGGTAAAGATGGAGACCCATTTTTTATCAAGAAATGGAGCCAACAATCATGCAAGACCGAGCAGCAATGCACAAAAAGTCCAGAAAGGTAGAAACAGCTTATTCAACATGAAAGGGCAGTGAGTACGCACCTTCTCCAAAGAGCTGCAAGTCCAAAGAGCATGCAAAAGAGTTTCAGCGTCAATCCTGCAGCAAGAGTGTTGAAGACTGGTAGACAATTGTTACAAGCCTTTCAAAGGAAAATTTTTCATTTTGCTAGGAAGTTTAATGCCCCAAAGAGTCTTCCATCAATTCACACCAACCGAAATAGAACAAGGAGAAAAATTTAATTTATTCTCCAAAGCAATCCAGTAAGTATTTTTGACAGAGTAAATACCTAATTTATTAAAGTGCTATATGAGGGAATTAGAGTGAATCGAAGAAGAGCAGAGCAGATTCAAAATTAAATTGGCTTCGTCGGGAAGAAATGAACTCCTAAACCAAATTAGAATTTCAGCCACCAATAGGAGTCTTCAAATCAACCACCTTTAGCAAAAGGTCTAAAGTTGCTAGGAATAAATTTTGAAAGACGAAGGACGCAGAAGCCAACGATCTATGTATACAAAGGTAGACGCACCACTACCAATCCTCCACCGTGAGCCTGAAGCTACTAGCTTCCGACCCCAAAGCAGACTTCTTTAAACGAAGGAGGGCGAAGACTCAACCAGAGCATCAAGAAAATAACATTGAGGAAAATACACATACTTGAGAACCTTGCTACCAATGAATATGGATTAGAGATTAATCTCGAACATTGTTTTACAAGCATCGCTTGATTAAAACAATCAAAATCCCGAAACCTAAGCCTACCCTGGAGCTTATTCTTACACAACACCTCCTATTTGCAACAATGAATTTTATTAGTGGCCTGACCACTGCCCCACCAGAAACGACAAAACAGCCTATGGAGATCCCAGATCAACCTCTGAGGAAGTTTGAAGAGATTCATTATAAAAGATGGAATACACTGGACTACCGCTTTTATCAGAACTTCTTTGCCCCCTACAGAAAGCAACTTATTCTTCCACCCTTGAAGCTTACCCTAAACCCGATCAACAATGGATTGAAAAAGCTCTCTTTTATTTCTACCTGCAAAGCTTGGTAAGCCAAGATATCATTAGTGACAACAAACCAAGGACACACCTAGGATATTAGAAAGCAAGACCTGATTGTGCGCCGAAATACCACTACTAAAGCAAATTGCAGACTTACTCAGATTAATGGCTTGACCAGAAGCTGCCTTATAAACCTGCAAGATATTTTTAATAGAAACGCACTCATTAATATTCGCTTTAAAAAACATGAGGCTATTATCGACGAAGAAAATGTATGAAATACGAGGCCCCACACGCCCACAACATAAGCTATGAATCAAACCATCAACTTTAGCTTTCCTAATCAAAGACGACAACCCCTCCGCACAAATTAGAAACAAGTAATGGGACAACGAGTCCCCCTGGCGTAGCCCTCTCCCAAGTTTAATGTAGCCCATTGTTTCACCATTAAGCATAAATTGATAGGAGAACGCGGAGATACAAGCCATAATCTTTTGAATCTAGGACTCTAAGAAACCTAAAACCCGCATCATTTTACCAATGAAGTTCCATTTAACTCGGTTGTAGGCTTTGGATATATCCAGCTTAAGAGCTAAATAACCCTCAATACCTTCTTCCGTCGCTTCAAAGCATGCATACATTCGAACCCCAATAAAGCATTATCAGTAATCAAGGCGACCTGGAATGAAAGCGCTTTGAGAATCCGAAATAACTTCATGAAGCATAAACCAAGACCGATTAACAAGCACTTTGGCGACAATCTTGTACACCACATTACACAGGCTTATTGGCCTAAAATAAGAGACTCGTTAAGGAGAACTAATTTTAGGGATTAAAGCGATCAGAGTTACATTGGCAGCCACAATACTACCCTCCGAATTTAAAAAATTTAAGTAGGCATTAGTGACACCGAACCTATCTGTCTCCCAATAAGATTGAAAGAATCAGACTGACATACCATATTTCTCTAGAACTTTGGACGGCGACATCTGAAACACAACCTTTTTAACTTTTTGGCTAGTGAAACGAGCATCCAGAGAGATGTTCATACTACTTGACACACTGGGCTTAACACTATTTGGGACCTGCTCAAAGGCATCCTCACTTGGATTCAAAGAAGCAAATAAAGGCCTGAAATAGTCATGAATGATACCGATGACACCACTTCTTGAAGAGATCCAGTTATCACCCAAATCTTGTAACCCCTCAACTACTGTTCCTCTTCCTTCTATTGGAGGCCGTGAGGTGGAAGAAACGAGTATTTCTATTGCCTTCCTTCAACCAATTGTTTTGAGATCTTTGGCTCCAATAAGTTTCTTCTTTGTAGAGAAGAGCATCCAGCTCCTTTTCAGTGGCCCGAATAGAGCTCCATGAGAAGCTAGAAACATCATTACTCAATGACTGGAGAATATAACGTTTGGCTGAAGTACTATTACGGAGGAGCTGAAGGTTATTCGAGTTCCACACTTGAAGAATTTTAGAGCAGTTGAGAATGCTTCTCGAAATATCATAAAACAAAGTACTAGTTTTATGCAACCTTTAATTATCTCTAATTATTTTACCACAGTTAGAAAAGTCTGTCCCGCAATCTTCAAAATGACAACGATGTTGTTTACCTTTCTGAACAATCCTCTACCTCGACAAATTATCACTAAACTGAAGTAATATTGGACGATGGTTCGAACCCCAGAACTCAAGATGCGAAACAACTGAAATTGGAAACCAAAACCAGCATTCCAAATTACTCACAAAACAGTCCAACCGTTCCTGCACAAAACTAAGCCCTCTTCTACCATTGCACCAAGTGAAACAGTCACCAGAATAACTCAAGTCACCTAATTTATAGTCTTCCAAAACATTCCAAAATTGTTAATAAGAAAACTTGGGTGATAAGACCCACCCGACTGTTGAGATTTATGCCCTAAAACTTGTAATTGTAAATGCAATTGGACATTAATAAAAGTAATAGTTCTTCATTCAAATAAAAATGTATTTATTCATGTTCATGCGTTTATACATCCTAGATTGCAAAAATGTAATCTCAATCTGCGTATATAAAAGTCATATATAGGAGGATTCATTTTGAGACTTGCAATCTAAAGAGTCTGTAGAGAGCAAACAAAGCTGGGTACTTTGTTTGTGGTTGATCTACTGCTGTGATCCATTCTGTAGTGTACGGTGGTCTTATCCTAAACTGCTCATATAGTTGACATGAGAATAAATGCACCTTATATGATGAGATTATATAGGACCGAGCCACGATTTATATAACTCTCTCACCAAGATCCGTGAGTAGATGAGATTTATATATGTCGACAAATTATGGCTATTTATGGGTGATCTTAATCCAGAGTGTCTTATTGACTTCTTCATGTTAGATTGTGGCTTTTGATTTACTATGAGTGAGGTCGAATGTAGTTTTCTTGATTAATACCTCCGTATTTTAGAGTTGCGGTTTGGCTTATGGTTGGGAAGTCTGAACACAATGTAGGAATCCACTCCTTCTTAAACGAAATAGATAAGTAGTTCCCTTAAAAGTTGATTCAGAGCTTGAATAATTATGAAGCCTATTTTTCTTCCACAAGGGAGATGAAATTTAATTGTTCATTAGATAATCAACGGTGCTTAAAGGAAAAGATATAATTATAGGGTTATAACAGACATTTTGACCTAGCTCTAATTATGAACTACTCAGGTTAGATCGTGGCTTTTGATTTACCATGAGTGAGGTTGAATGTAGTTTTCTCGATTAATATCTCCGTATTTTAGAGTTGCGGTTTGACTTGTGATTGGAAAAGTCTGAACACAATATAAGACTTCGCTCATTCTTAAATGAAGTAGATGAATAGTTCTCTTAAGGGTTGATTCAGGGCTTAAACAATTATGATGCCTTTCCTTCTTCCGTAATGGAGATGAGATTTAATTGTTCATTGGTGAATTAACGGTGCTTAAAGGAAAATATATAATTAGAGATGTATAACAGACTTTATGACCCAGTTCTAATTATGAACTACTTGTGGAGAATCACACCATATGCAAATAGCTATATCAATGGACACTGAGAATTCAGATTGTATAAAACATTTGCAGTTTCGAGAGTTCAGTCTCGGGCTTTTAGTGGAGTAACTCTGAGGTTGATAATCATGGAATATTGATTAAAGAGTTTTAATTTATATTTCTAAGTATTATTGAAGCTCATAACTGTTGGTCCATTAGGTCCCTTTGCTAGCTCTATAGTTATTGGTAACAAGGTTTACGGTAATTTAATTGGATAGTCCAATTAATAGTGTTACGAAAGTAATACGGATTGATTAAATAATACGATTATTTAATTAATAATTTAATAAAGATTAATAATTCAGAATTATTAATTTAATTATTAAATAGGAGGTTATATCGAACCTTGATAAAATAAAATGGAGGATTAAATAATTAAGTTATTTAAAAGTCCTTAGAGGTCAAGAGTTCGAATCTCTATATGTGACAGAGTAAAATAGAATTTAGAATTCTATTTGACTTGGTCAAAATCTAAACCCTAGAGACTGATATAAAAGGGTCTTTATATTTAAAAAAGCAAGCAAGTGAAAAACGAAAAACCTAGACACAAAAGAAAAGAAATAGAATTTTTTTTTTTTTGCTTTCTTGCAGGGTTCGGCGGCTATAAGAAGACAAAGCTGTCGTCTTCTTTGCTTGTTTATCTCTCCTCCATCTCTACATCTGTGACGTGCTCACACACGCATTGTCAGACCGTTGGTCATAGCTCGGAAGACTTGGTGATGTCAAAGGAATCAAATAATCAAGAAAGACTACAAAGGTATTACAAATAGTTTTAGATTCGCATATCAACAAAAAGAAACAATTTTGAAAAGTGTTTAAAACAAATGAAAAAAATTTAAAACCCAAATCCTTCCGCTACGTGTTTTATCAAATCGATTTTTCCCTACACCGACTTCTCTTCCGAACGAAGGATTTCGTTGAAATCTCCTCCGACAAGCCACAGAAGCGAAGACATACCATATAACCTACGAAGCAACTCCCAACTGTGAACACGTCGCACTGCATTCGGGTTATCGTATAATCCCATGAAACGCCAAACCCGATTATCAGCAGAATTCACTAACACATCTATATGCTAGCGAGAGAATGAGAGAAAAACCAATTCGGGAGCATGATCTTGCACATGGCGGTTCAGAGCATGGAATGTCCGGTCATTCCCAAGTCCCCGGACTTTCCAAACGATGGCCTTCATTGATCCCGACAAGCTTCATGAGAGAAGCTCGCTGATACATAAGAGACACTCGAATTTTCTTCACCACTAATTTTAGATTTTTTTTGAGATAACATCAATATTCTCCACTTCACAATTTCTTCTCTTCTTATCCACAATAACATACAGGCCAGCCGGGTCTTGGGTGTTGGGATTTATGTCCTAAAACTTGTAATTGTAAACGGTTAAAGACTTAATAAGAATTATTCAGATTATCATTCTAGTTTATAAATATTTTATATTCAGTAATACATTCTTATTGTGCAAGAACATCCTAGATTGCAAGATGTAATCTCAGAATGAGCATATGATGGTTATATACAGAGATGATTCATTTTGAGACATGCAATTTAAAGAGTCCGTAGAGAGCGAACAAAGCTGTTACTTTGTTTGTGATTGATCTGCTGCTGCAGTCCTTTTTGTAAAGTACGGTGGTCTTATCCTAGACCGCTCATGTAGTTGACATAAGAATGAAGGCATCTTATATAATGAGATCATATAGGACTGGACCACGATTTATATGAATCTCTCACCAAGATCCATTAGTAGATGAGATTCATATATAATCGATAAACGATTGCTATTTATATGTGATCTTAATCCTGAGTGTCTTATTGACTCCTTCAGGTTGGATCGTGGCTTTTGATTTACCATGAGTAAGGTTATACCTCCGTATCTTGGAGTTGCGGTTTGACTTGTGGTTGGGAAGGTTTGAACATAATAGTGGAATCCACTTCTTCTTTATTGAAGTAGATGAGTAGTGCTCTTGAAGGTTGATTCGGGGCTTGAACGATTATGAGTGCTCTCCTTCTTCCGTGAGGAAGACATGATTTAATTGTTCATTAGAGAATCAATGGTACTTCAACGAAAAAATATTTCTAGAGGGGTATAACGGACTTTATGACCCAGCGCTAGTTATGAACTATTTGTGGAAGATCACACTATATGAAATTAGCTATATCAATGGACACTGAGACTTCAGATTGTATAAACACGTCTACAGTGCTGAGAGTGCAGTCTCGGATTTTTAGTGGAATAACTCCGAGGTTAATAACCGTAAAATATTAATTAAAGAGTTTTAATTAATATTAGTAAGTATTATTGGAGCTCAAAACTGTGGGTCCATTAGACCCCCTTGCTAGCCCTCATGGTTGTTGGTAGCAAAGGTTACGGTAGATTAATTGAAGGGTCCAATTAATAATGTTACGAAAGTAATTCGATTTAAATAAAAGATAATAATTAAATAATGTGATTATTTAATTAATTTAATATTTAATAAAATAATAGAAATTAATAATTATGAATTATTAATTCTATTTATTATATATGAGGTCATGTGATTAAATAATGACTAGGACAAGAAAATTAAAATAATTAAATTACTAATAATTAGATTATTTTAATATTCCTAAAAGTCAATTATTAAAGTCTTTAGGAGACCAAAAATGAAAATGATTGGGAATCCTATTTTGACTTGGTCAAACTAAAACCCAATGCGCTACTATATAAGAGTTATATAGTTAGGAAAAATTAACCGAACACCTAAGTGAAAAAGAAAGAGAGTTCGGCCACCAAAGAGATAAGAAAAGAGAAAAACGTTTTTTCTAACTCTCCCCTCTTTTGCAAGATTTCGCCGGCCCCTAGGGAGAAGAGACTCTCCGTGCATTCTTTTCACGTGACCTCCATCTCTTGCCGTGACGTGCCCACACATGCGTTGTCAGACCGCGGGTCATAGCTCGGAAGATCTGGTGGTAGATTGAGGAATCAGAAAAAGAAAATCAGGAAAAAGGTATGTAGTCATGGAATCTTTTTCTGCGTATATACAGGAACTCGTTCTTGATTAAAAAATAGTTTTTCAATTAAAAGAAAATTTTTGAAACCTTATTCCGCATGTTATACTATAATCAAACGTTTTCTAAAACTCATTTCAATTGATATCAGAGCCTTTGGTTCTAAGTTCATGTATATACGCTTTTTAAAATTATACAGTCAAATCATATAATAATAAAAATAAATTATACAATCAAGATTTGTACCTACACAATAATATATCAAAGATCAAGAATCAAAAAGAAAAATAATAAACAAGAAATATGTATTTTTTCTTTTTCTTTTGCGCATATACATGAACTTAGAATCAAAAGCTCTGATACAATTTGAAGTGAGTTTTAGAAAACGTTTGATTATCGTATAACATGCGGAATTAGGATTCTCAATCCTTTTTATTTTTGATCTCCTAAAAACTTTAACCTTTGACTTTTAGGACCATTAAAATAATCTAATTATGTTAATTTTTTTGTCCTAGTCATTATTTAATCACATGACCTTATATTTAATAAATAGAATCAATAATTTCTATTATTTTATTAAATATTTAATTAATTAAATTATCACATTATTTTATTATTCTCTTTTATTTAAATCGCATTACTTTCGTAACACTATTAATTGGACCATCCAATTAATCTACCGTGACCCTCGTTACCAACAACTATAAGGGCTAGCAAGGGGACCTAATGGACCTACAGTTTTGAGCTCCAATAATACTTAGTAATATTAATTAAAACTCTTTAATTAATATTTCACGATTATTAACCTCGAAGTTATTCCACTAAAAACCCGAGGCTACACTCTCGGAACTGTAGACGTGTTTATACAATCTGAAGTCTCAGTGTCCATTGATATAACTAATTGCATATAGTGTGATCCTCCACAAATAGTTAATAACTAGAGCTGGTTCATAAAGTCCGTTATACCCTTCTAAAAATATATTTTCCTTTAAGTACCATTGATTCTCTAATGAGCAATTAAATCATGTTTTCCTCACGGAAGAAGGAGAGCGCTCATAATCGTTCAAGCTCCGAATCAACCCTTAAAGGAACTGCTCATCTACTTCAATCAAGAAGGAGTGGATTCCACTATTGTGTTCAAACCTTCCCAGCCACAAGCTAAACCACAACTCCAAGATACGGAGGTATTGGTCGAGATTCTCATCAACATCACTCATGGTAAATCAAAAGCCACGATCCAACCTGAAGGAGTCAATAAGACACTCAGGATTAAGATTACATATAAATAGCCATTGTTTATCAATTATATATGAATTTTATCTACTAACGGATCTTGGTGAGAGATTCATATAAATCGTGGCCCAGTCCTATATGATCTCATCATATAAGGTGCCTCCATTCTCATGTCAACTACATGAGCGGTCTAGGATAAGACCACCGTACTTTATAAAATGGACCGTAGCAGTAGATCAATCACAAACAAAGTACCCAGCATTGTTCGCTCTCTACAGACTCTTTGGATTGCATGTCTCAAAATGAATCCTCTCTGTATGTGACCATCATATACTCATTCTGAGATTACCTCTTGCAATCTAGGATGTTCTTGCACAATACGAATGTATTACTAAATATAAAATATTTATAAACTTGAATGATAATATGAATAATTCTTATTAAGTATTTAACCATTTACAATTACAAGCTTTAGGGCATAAATCCCAACAATCTCCCATTTGCACTAAAGCATATGGGATATGTCTCGTAATCCTAGACTCTCTAGGTGGCCTTCCAATACTTTAGCCCTCAAGCTCTTCGTAAATGGATCAGCCAGGTTATCTTGCGACGCAACTTCGTCACGACCACGTCTCCTCGCTGCACTAACTCTCTGATGAGATGATATTTCCTCCCTCTTTTATGGCTTTTTGGTTCTTTGGAATTGGACGCAGCTCCACTATTATAACAATAAAGTGTCATAGACCTATCTACATCTGGAACAACTTCCAGATCACTCAAGAACGTTTAGAGCCAAACAGCATCCTTAGCTGCTACATACTTCGCTTCTATGGTGGAATCAGCAATGTAAGATTGCTTGATACTCCTCCAAATTACGGCTCCACCACCAAGGGTGAATACTGACCCAAACGTGGATTTCCTTGAATCCTTGTCTGACTGAAAATCAGAATATGTATATCCCAATGTAATCAAATTTGGATGGGAATATATAAGCATATAGTTTCTCTTTCTCCGAACATACTTGAGAATATGCTTAACAGTAACCCAATGATCCAATCCTGTGTTGGACTGATATCTACTGGCTACTCCCACTACGAAGCAGATGTCGGGTCTTGTGCATAGCATAGCATACATAAGACCGCCTACTGCGGACGCATAGAGAATCTGTCTCATATCCTCAATTTCTTGAGGTGTCTTAGGACTGTTCCTTGGACAAGTGAACTCCATGCCTTGAAGGTAAACTACCTTTCTTGGAGTTCTGCATGGAGAATCACATAAGTATCTTGTCGATATACGATGCCTGAGACATCGTTAACAGTTTATTCTGACGATCCCTTATTAATTGGATCCCAAGAACATAACTTGCCTCTCCCAAATCTTTCACTTGGAATTGGTTAGCAAGCCAACCCTTTACCTCTAACAGTGTTCCTACGTCATTCACAATGAGTAGGATATCATCTATGTAAAGGACCAAGAAAACTACTTTCTTGTCAATGATGCGCTTGTATACACAAGGCTCATCAACGTTCTGCTCAAAGCCATAGGTTTTGATCGCAGTATCAAATCTAATGTTCCAAGATATAGATGCTTGCTTAAGTCCATAAATGAACCTTTGCAGTTTGCAAACCTTTTGCTCTTGATCTTGGGATACGAATCCCTCTGGTTGCATTATATAGATGCTCTAATCTAGATTGCAATTCAAGAATGCAATTTTGACGTCCAGTTACTAGATTTTGTAAACGTAATGGGCAGTTATGGATAAGAGTATCCTAATAAACTTAAACATAGCTACAAGTGAAAAGGTTTCATCATAATCAATGCCTTCATTCTGGGTGTAACCCTTAGCCACTAGCCTTGCCTTGAAGGTCTCTACCTTCCCGTCTACTCCTCTCTTACGCTTGTAGATCAATTTACATCCTATGGGTTTTATCCCATCTGGTAAGTCTACAAGTTCCCAAACTGAGTTGGAATACATGGACTCCATCTCGATATTCATGGCTTTAAGTCATTCCTCTTTGTTAGAATCTTTCATTGCATGTCTAAATGTCAATAGATCATCCATACTATCATCAGAAACGATAACCTGTGCCTCTCTAATGCCTAAGTAGCGATCAGGTTGTCGAACAACCCTTTCACTACGCCTAGGCGGTAGTGTATCTTGACTAAGAATCATCTGACTGTCAGATGTTTGTGGAATAATTACATCGTCAACAACTCTTGTTGACTAAGCACTGGTCGTACCAGGTGCTAGCTCCTTTAACACAATCTTACTATGAGGTTTATGATTACTTATATAATCCTCCTCAAGAAATGTTGTGGTTGTCAATACAAACACTTTGTTTTCTTGTGGATTATAAAAGAATCCACCTTGTGTGTCCTTTGGGTACCCTACAAATAAACATACTTGACAAGGTTCCAGCTTTCCACTCTTATTCTTCAGTACATGTACTGGACATCCCCATAGGCGAAAATGTCGTAAACTAGCTTTACGACTATTCCACAACTCTAAGGGAGTCTTAGGAACAAACTTGGATGGAACTACATTCAGTATATAAGTTGCTGTTTGTAGTGCATATCCCCAAAAAGAATATGGTAATGATGAGAAAATAATCATAGATCTCACCATTTCCATCAGGGTCCTATTTCTCCTCTCCGCAACATCATTCTGTTGTGGTGTACCTGGAGCCGTGAGTTGGGATACTATCCCATCCTCAACCATGTAGTCTTCAAACTTTTGGTCGAGATACTCACCCTCACGATCCGATTGTAGTGATTTGATTGTTTTGCCTAATTAATTTTCAACTTCAGCTCGGAATTCTTTGAACCTTTTAAAGATTTCCAACTTACGTTGCATTAGGTAAATATACGCGTACCTAGAGTAGTAGTCAATAAATGTGATATAATACTCATAACCACCTCTAGCTCTAACACTCATAGGTTTACAAACGTCTGAATGTATAAGCTCAAGTGGTTGCATGGCTCTAATCCCTTTTCTTGTGAAAGGTGTCTTGGTCATCTTACCCTCCAAACAAAATTCACAGACAGGTAAGGTATCGATCTCTAACTGAATTAAAGATCTACTTTTTACTAGTCTGTTTATCCTATCAAGATTTATATGTCCAAGTCTTAGATGCCACAAATACGTGTCATCAGCTGGAGAAATCTTTTATCGCTTTATTTTAGGTTTTTCAACTTTAAATAATTCAGTATTAAGCAGTGTTGTATGAATTAATGGTCTTACAACATACAAATTATTTTCTATCGTACTAGAACATATATTCAAACCATTTCTTGAAACAATAACTGATTTATCATTAAAAGAAATAGAATATAATTGTTCAAGCAATTTGGAAACAGAAATCAAATTCCTTGTAAATCCAAGAATGTAATAAACATTGTTCAACGAAAGAAAATTATTATAAAATTGTAGTCTAACTACTCCCACTGCTCTAGCTGAAATGATATCCCCTGATCCCACGCGTATAGTAAAGGACCCCTCCTCCAAATGCTGCCAATCCTCAGTCCACTGTAAAGAAGATCAAACATGATTAATGGCCCCTGAATCAACTATCCAAGGTGAAGAGTCATCTTCCACTAAACAATATTCTAGAATAAGTAAATTAGATTTACCTTTTTCTTTCTTCTTGGTTGCGAGCTCGTCGAGGTACTTCGGACAGTTCCTCTTCCAATGACCAACCTTGTCACAATGGAAACATTTTCCTTTGGACTTGTCACTCTTGGGCTTGGTGCTCTACTTCTTCTTTGAAGTGGGGTTCTTTTTCGGCTGTGCCTTGGCTTTCCCGGCAAACCTCTTCCTCTTCTTTGTACCTGAAGAAGATAGCTCAGCAACATTTGCTTCGCCGGTCTTGCCCTTATGGTCCCGTTTCAAGGACTGATAAGTGGCGAGCTCATTCAGCAATTGGGTGAAAGTGAACTTCAACTTGTTCATCTCATAATTGCTTGTGAATTGATTAAAACTCTTCGGAAGAGTTGTCATGATCATGCTCACCTGGGAAGCCTCGTCAATAGTCCCACCATTGACTTCAGCGGTGTTGAAATAGGACATCATCCTAAGGACATGCTCCCTAACAGATGTACCCTCCTTTATAAAGTCGAGCATAGCAGAATTAACAGCTTCGTGTCGCTTTTGCTCTGAGGGTTGTCCAAACATGGCCTGTAATGACTCCATTATTTCAAATGCAGAAGTCATTGACTCGTGAAATTACATAAACTATTTACATAAACTATTTAAATAAATTAGAAATTACATGTGAAATTACCAAGTTTTAACTATTTAAAACTAAATCACATTATTTGGTTCAATTATGTCTATGGTGTTTATTCAAATTAAACCTAACAATTAAAAGGACCTAACTAATCTAATTAAACACTTTAATATATAGATTAGTTAATAATGATATTTACTAAGTTTTTACTCCTAAAAACTAATCTCATTATTTGGTTCTTTTTAATTAAGTAATTAATCCAATTAATCTTAATTAATGATAAGAACCTAACTAATCTTTTTAATTAAACTCTTTAGTTTGTTGATCAGTTAATTAATGGATATTACTAAATTTTTACACCTAAAAACTAAATTCATTATTCGATTGCCATTTATGAAATTGTTTCCTATTTTAATCTCATTAAAAATAAAACAATATAATATGACAATTATACATGACATATTATTTATGCATGTGTAGGTACACTTAATCTAGATGACATTCATATGTATTGACAATGCTTTAATATTCATATAATCATCACATGAAAATAAATAAAGCATACGTAATTAACCGAGTGACATGGGTTATCTAAATTAAACAACTCTAAATACAATTGTATTCCCAAGGCATTCCTTGGTCTTCAAGAGTTCTTATTCGAGTTGAATTCTTCTTGTCTTCGTTTTCTTAATCAAGTCAAACTTGATTTTTTGTCAAAAGTCAAAATATTTTCCAGAGGTCCATGTGTTACCTTAACACGGACCCTGGGTCAAGACGAAATCCTAAACAACCCTAACGCATGTGAAGATGGGGAGGTCGCAATATATAAAGAACTTGTCGAAAAATATGTATGCGGATGCAAGAAAGCAGCAAGTCTTGGGAGAAGAGGAAGAGGTCCGTTGGACCCAACCGGGGGAAGACCCTTAAGCTTGACCATCACCTCCATCCTGAGCACCCTGACCCTCCTTAGGTGCTTCGATAGCATCAGCAGCTTGCAGCTCCTCAAACCCCCTTATCAGCTCCTCAACAGGTGGGTCAAGGAAGTCTAACAGCAAGTGCGGATGATGAAGCCAAATACTATAAAGAAGATCGCGCTAGGCTTCATCAATCACGGCCACATTCTCCTCCTCCCAACATCTCTCCAATTAACCCTGGACTTGAGCCATTTTACCGCGGGCCTGCTCTGCTTCGGCCTGCTTTTCTTTTAACGCAGCAGCCGATCCTTTCAGCTCCATCTCAAGGGCCTTCTCACGGGCTCGTAATTTCTCAAATTCCTCGCCAGCTCCTTCTCACGGCCTTTCACAACAGCAAGCCCCTCATTCGCCTTCATAAGCTCAACAAGAAGTATACTCATTTGCGCGTCATTATCCTCAGATTTGCACATGTTTTTATATGAAAAATACATGGTCTGAGAGAAGAAAGAAACAAAAGTGAACAGGCCGCAGGAAATAACATATATATACAAGCAAAGATACGTATATAAGCATGCAGCTTACTAGGAGGGCATTACAAACTAACGTATGGTGAAGGTCCGGACCCTCGTCCCCCTCGATGCGATAGCTCAGGCCCCCGGTAAGGAACTTCTGGTAAAGCATCGGAGCTCGATCGAGATATTCCTTCGCAACTGCACCAGGACCCAGGCTCGAAGATGGGAAAACATCTGGGCCCACTACTACGGTAGGGCCAGAGGATGGCTGCTCCGTGGAGGCATCGAAATTAATCCCTTTTCTCTTTCCGTGAGCACCCCCAATAGTTGTAGGAGGAGGTGAAGGTTTGCGAGTAGGAACCCCAGGAACACAGGCTGGTCCTTCTAGTTGCACTTCCCAAAACTGGTCTTTTTGGGAGCAGCAAGGAGAGGAGTTCCAGCCTCCCTCTTAGTTAAGGGAGACTTTTTTGTATTCAGGCTCCCCGCTAAACCTCGCTGTAGGCGCTGTTGTTATTGTTGCTGCTCGACGCCCATCTGAATTTGGCTTCGAGGGTGAGTAAAGGTCATCCCCTGAACTTGCTCAGCGGAAGCCACCTCTCTGCTCAGAGCACGCGGCCAAGCTGCCTCAGCACTCTGCTCTGCAAGTCGCCGCAGCGCCTCCTTGCAATCAGGAGCAAGATTGAAGTTCACCAGGAGCTCCTCAGTAACCTGCTTATACGCAGCAAGCTCCTTCAGATCCCTCAGGATCAAGGCCGTAAGAGCGCCAAGCGCCACTTTCTCCTTCTCAAAAAGAAAAGGGTTCGAGCTCGTTTCGCTTGCAAACAAAAGAGAAAAGGTAAGTACATGGCACGGACAAAGAAAATGAGTCACAAAACCAACTCATCGGGCTTCTGTAACATCCCGGATTTCGGAAAATTAAATTTATATATGTGAAAATAAATTTTGTAATTGGAAGGGGTGTAAATGTAATTAAAAGTATGGAAAATTGAAAGGTGGACCAGATTGAAAGGTCAAAAATGATATATGGAAATTTGAAAACCGAAACAGTGAGCATCACGACCTGGTTACCGCGACCACAGGTCGCGATGGCTTGCTCGCGGTGGAAAATGAGATTTTTGGCAGTGAGCATCGCGACCAGTCACCGCGACCACAGGTCGCGATGAACTGCTCGCGATGAAAATGTTGAATTCGGGCAGTGAGCAACGCGACCACCAGCGCGACCAAGGGACCGCGAGGTGTGCTGGCGATGAAAGCGGTGCGAACGCTCCAGTGAGAACCGCGACCTAGTGGCGCGACCACAAGTCGCGACGACGGTCGCGATAGCGAAAAAAATATAAAAAAAAGAAGTGGCTTCTCGAGGAAGCCAGAAATCAACACAGAGCAGAAAGAGAGAGAAAAGGCCGAGAAAAAGAAAGAGAAAGGAGAGAAAGGAGAAAGAGAGGAGAAGAAAGAGAATAAGGAAGAAGAAGAGGAAAGAAAGAAAGAAAAGTGTAGGAAAAAGGGAAAGGAAAAAGGAAAAAGAAAAGCGTGGAAACGGATTCCAGGTTGGTGTACTTTCGATTTTGAAATCTTTACGAAAAGTATTTCGTTTTCGTTTTCGTTTTCGTTTCGTTTTCGATTTCGATTTCGTTGACATTTTTCGTTTTCGATTTTTGTATGAAAAATTGTTTATATTATATGAAAAATTGATGATTGATATATCTATTGTTGATTTTGGAATGATTTTATGGTAGATCGCATTTTGATCGTATTTCGAATATTTCGATGTCGTTAAAAATACTTGATTTAAACTTTGGTATGACTATTGTTTATTTTCTTGAAGAATATTGTGCGAATTATATATTTATTGAGTAACTGATTGTGAATATAGTTTATCGGAAACGGCCCTAGGATACGTAGACATAGAAATGGATATAGGAGGTTGGTATACCAGCTGGGTTTTACTGAGCAGTACTGCGCCGCTATTGATTGCTATTGATGATTATTATGTACCTCCTCTTGGATTCGTCCAGAGGCAGGGAGACACATACCTCCTCAGGATTCTTCCTGGGGGTTGGGAGCCACGTACCTTCCTAAGGATTCGTTCCTGGGATAGGGAGTTATGTACCTCTCTAGGTTCCGTACCCACGGTCCTAGAGTAGGGAGATACGTACCACTCTTAGGATTCGTCCTAGGGTGGGAGTTTGACCCATATTCCAGTCCTAGTATGTTGAGTATTCTAGCGGGCCAGATTTGAAGTGGACTGAAAAGTGAAATGAATGATTTTATTGATCGAATTTATATATTGACCACATCATTGAAATTAAAGTGATTAAAATTGTTTTATGCTTTGATTTTGAAATTTAATCGTTTTGAAAATGATTAGAAGTGAAAAAGACATATATTTTGTTATTTGTTTCCCATTAAGAGTTATTTATGATATTTCATATTTGAGTTTATAGTACACCCACTAAGTTATATGCTTAGCGCGTTAGTTTTGTTTCTAACGCGTAGGTACCAGGGATCCTGAAGAGGCAAAGGATTGAAGAGAAGCTTCCTGCAGACAGAAGAGTAGAATCACAACTTTTAGGTAGATGTTTATGTTTAAGTGTACTATGTTTGATAGGCATGCATATACAGAGGACTTGTAAATATGTTTTGTAACTAATTGTTTATCGATTTCCGTTCCTCATTTTAGAATATTTGTAAATGATGACTTTTGAATTATTTTATTTTATAAACTGTTTGTGGAAGTCGCACTAAACGGCAGAGTGCACAAGTGTTTGAAAATGAGATATTGAAGTGTTGTTGAGATTTGTTTTTAAATTGATTTGTTGAAAAACAGGTTTTGGGAAATCCGAAAAACAAACGAAACTCTACCGAATTTTTGTAAAAAGTTTATTTAATGGGCTCACTCGAAAACGATTTTTAAAATAATAAACTCTATGGTTTCCATTGAGTCGAAAATTTGTTTTATAGGCTCACAATGATTTTGAAATGTATATGAATTTAGAAAGTATTGAAAACCCGAGTAGCGCTCCCTGGGTCGGTCCAGCCGGGTCGAGTCGGGGGGTGTTACACATTTATTGGTATCAGAGCGCGGTTTAGGCGTTTCTGGACCAAAGAGTCAGAGTCTGTATATGCATGCATTGTCTAAAGCTACCCATAGGAATGTGTGACTCTAATCTGCAGACCTCTCTTCTGTCTGATATAGGATAAAAGAAATGGAAGGAAGTGGTGATAGACCTGAGAGTCCCGCCAGCGTGGCTGGGGGAGCGTCTAGGGAATCCGTAAGCCCGAGAGTGGCGGACCCTGTACAGCCAGCGTTTATGCAGCAAATGGCTGAGTTCTTTCAGAACGTGGCTAGAGCAGCGCCACGGAGATCAGCCATTGAGCGACTGGCTAAACACAGACCTACTGATTTCGATGGCAGAAAGGATGAGGATGCATCTGCCGCAGAGTACTGGTTTGAGAGGACGAACAGAATATTGGAGCAGATGCACTGCACACCCGAAGAGCGATTGGAGTGTGCAGTATCCTTATTGCAGGAGGATGCCTACCAGTGGTGGACCTCCATTATACAGACAGTGCGACCAGAGGATAGAACGTGGGATTTCTTTCAGAAGGAATTTCGGAGAAAATATATCGGTCGCATCTATTTGGACAATCTGAAGAGAGAGTTTACCAACCTGAAGCAAAGACAGATGACTGTGACTGAATATAAGAGGGAGTTTCTCAGGTTGAGTAAATATGCAAAAGAGATGGTGGCGATAGAGGCGGATAAATGTAGGAGGTTTGAAGATGGATTGAACGATTATATCCACCTACAGGTTGTGTGAAATTCCTACTATTTACATAATGAATTGTGAATATATGAATAGTATGTTAATGAGTTAAGCACTGTTACAGGTGGCTGCATTTGAATTTGACGATTTTACCATACTTGTCTCGGCAGCTCTGAATGTAGAGAGAATTAAGAAGGAAGAGCAGGCCAGAAGAGACATAGGGCAGCAAAGAAGAGGGGCAGGGCTATCCAGCTCATATCAGCCCCAGAGTAAGAAATTGAAGGGACCGCAGCGTAGTGGTCCAGTGCAGTCACAGAGGCCTGTACCCACCGCTAGGCCTGGTCAGTCTACGAATTCTGTAGCCAGTACCCCTAGGAGTGCAGGTAGGGGACCAGCCCCCGCATTGTGTGATCATTGTGGTAGAAGACATCCGGGGGAATGCTGGAAGCTTACAGGAGCCTGCCTGAGATGTGGCTCTCATGACCATTTCCTGAGAGATTGCCCACAGATGAGATCCCAGCAGCCAGAGAGATCAGCCCCTACTACTTCTAGAGGTAGGAGGCCTAGTCAGGCAGTACCTGAAGTCGGTAGCCACATAGGAGTGTCAGAGTCAGTGGCAAGACCCGATAGTCGAGCTCCTGCACGCGTTTATGGTGTTAGAGCTCAGGAAGACAAGGATGCTCCTGATATGATAGCTGGTATTATTTCTATTTTTGATACTACAGCTATTGCATTGATAGATCCAGGTTCCACTCATTCCTATATATGTGATGCCATGTTGAAACACCAAAATCTGGAAACTGAACCTACTGAATATGATGTGTTAGTCAGTAATCCGATAGGTCAGAGAGTAGTAGTGAACCGTATATACAGAAATTGTCCGATTCGGATACAGGAGTGTGATTTTCCTGGAGACTTGATGGAGTTACCATTCTATGAGTTTGACGTGATCCTAGGCATGGATTGGTTAACTCGGCATAAAGTAGTGATTGACTGTGAACTGAAGCGAGTGACCCTCAGAACAGCAAATGGTGCAGAAATCATAATGGTGGGTGAAATGAGGGATTTCCTCTCCAATGTTATTTCAGCCACTGCAGCCTGTAAACTGATGAGAAAGGGATGTGAAGCATATTTGGCACAGGTGGTTGATTCCAGAAAGGTTAATGCTGAAATCCAGAATATACCCACTGTATGTGACTTTGTAGATGTGTTTCCAGAGGAGCTTCCTGGTTTGCCACCTCAGAGAGAAGTGGAGTTTGTGATTGATGTGGTACCAGGTACGTCTCCCGTATCGATAGCTCCCTACAGAATGGCGCCAGTAGAACTGAAAGAACTGAAGATACAGTTACAGGAATTTCTGGATAAGGGCTTCATCAGACCCAGTGTATCTCCTTGGGGAGCCCCAGTCCTGTTTGTGAAGAAGAAGGATGGATCATTGAGATTATGCATCGATTACAGGCAGCTGAATAAACTTACTGTGAAGAACAAGTATCCGTTGCCGCGAATCGATGATTTGTTTGACCAACTGAGAGGAGCCTGTGTCTTCTCAAAGATAGATCTGAGATCAGGTTATCATCAGTTGAGAATAAAAGAGTCAGATATTCCGAAAACTGCATTCAGAACCAGGTATGGGCATTATGAATTTGTAGTGATGCCATTTGGGCTGACTAATGCACCTGCAGCCTTTATGGATTTGATGAACAGAATATTCCGACCATACCTGGATCAGTTTGTGGTAGTATTTATCGATGATATCCTGGTGTACTCACAGACAGCAGAGGACCATGACAGGCACCTCAGAGTAGTACTGCAGATTTTGAGGGAGAAACAGCTGTATGGTAAACTGAGCAAATGCGAGTTCTGGTTGCCTGAGATTGCATTCTTGGGTCACATTGTATCAGCAGAGGGTATTAAGGCAGATCCGAAAAAGATTGAAGCAATAGTGGAGTGGAAGCCTCCCAGAAATGTTACACAAGTCAGAAGTGTTCTAGGCTTGGCAGGTTATTATCGACGGTTTGTGAAGGGATTTTCCTCCATAGCAAGTCCGTTGACCAAGCTACTGCATAAGAATGTCAGATTTGAATGGACTGACAGATGCCAAGCAGCTTTTGACAGATTGAAGGCAATGCTTGTAGAGGCTCCAGTCTTGATTCAGCCTGTTTCAGGTAAAGACTGTGATTTATAGTGATGCCTCACACCATGGTTTGGGATGTGTATTGATGCAGGAAGGCAAGGTGGTTGCATATGCGTCCAGACAGCTGAAAAATCATGAACAGAACTATCCGATTCATGATCTGGAACTTGCAGCCATAGTCTTCGCTTTGAAAATCTGAAGGCATTACTTATATGGTGAGAAATGTTATATCTACACAGACCACAAGAGTCTGAAATATCTGCCTACCCAGAGAGAGCTTAATTTGAGACAGAGACGATGGATGGAGTTGATTAAAGACTGACTGTGTAATCGACTACCATCCAGGGAAGACGAATGTGGTCGCAGATACATTGAGCAGAAAAGCATTGTTTGCTCTGAAGGCTATGAATGTGCATTTGCAGCTGAATTCAGATAATGCATTGGTAGCTGAATTGGTATGCAGACCCAGTCTGATTCAGCAGATCGCAGAGAAACAGAAGCAGGATGTTAGAATTCAGATGATATGTGAACAGATCCCAGAAGGGAAGCATCCGGATTTCTCAATCAGAGCTGACGGTATTGTGTGTTTCAGAGACAGGATTTGCATTCCAGAAGATGAAGAATTGAGAAAAATGATTCTGACAGAGGCACACAGTAGTTCGTATGCGATGCACCCAGGTAGCACAAAAATGTACAGAGACTTGAAAACTTAGTATTGGTGGTCTGGTATGAAGAGAGATGTGGTGGAATTTGTGAATAGATGCATCACTTGTCAACAGGTGAAAGCTGAACACCAGGTTCCATCAGGATTGTTACAGCCAATAGCAATACCTGAATGGAAATGGGATCGTATCACTATGGACTTTGTCACTGGATTGTCACTCACCCGAAGTAAACACGATGCAGTATGGGTTATAGTGGACCGATTGACGAAGTCGGCACATTTTCTACCTGTCAGAACTGACTATTCCCTGGATCGACTGGTAGAATTGTACATCAGAGAGATAGTCAGATTGCATGGAGTGCCTGTATCCATCATATCAGATAGAGATCCGAGGTTTACATCCAAATTCTGGAAGAAATTTCAAGAAGCCTTGGGTACTCGACTGAGTTTCAGCACAGCTTTCCATCCGCAGACAGACGGACAATCTGAAAGGGTAATTCAGGTGCTTGAAGATATGCTCAGGAGTTGTGTAATTGACTTTGAAGGAAGTTGGGCGGATCATCTTCCATTGATTGAATTCGCCTACAACAACAGTTACCATAGGAGTATAGCTATGGCACCGCATGAGGCACTGTATGGAAGGAAATGCAGGACTCCAGTATGCTGGACAGAGTTAGGAGAGGACAGGTTAGTAGGCCCAGACTTGATTCGACAGACTGAGGAGAAGGTGAAGATTATCAAGGACAAATTGAAAATTGCTTCTGACCGACATAAATCATATGCAGATTTGAAAAGAAAAGAGATAGAATATGAAGTCGGTGAGAAAGTATTTCTAAAAGTATCTCCGTGGAAGAAAGTGCTCCGATTTGGCAGAAAAGGTAAGTTGAGTCCTAGGTTTATTGGGCCATACGAAATCATTGAACGTGTGGGACCAGTAGCCTACAGACTAGCTTTACCTCCAGAATTAGAAAAGATTCATAATGTATTCCATGTTTCTATGCTGAGGAGATACAGATCTGATCCTTCCCACAGAGTTCAGGCCGAAAGTATTGAGATCCGACCAGACCTAACATATGAGGAGAAACCAGTGCAGATTCTTGATCGGGAGATCAAAGAGCTAAGAAATAAAAGAGTGCCACTGGTGAAAGTCCTCTAGAGGAACCATAAAGTAGAAGAGGCTACCTGGGAGAGTGAAGAAACGATGAGACAGCAGTATCCGCAACTGTTTCATTGAGATAAATTTCGAGGACGAAATTTCTTAAGAGGGGAAGAATTGTAACATCCCGGATTTCGGAAAATTAAATTTATATATGTGAAAATAAATTTTGTAATTGGAAGGGGTGTAAATGTAATTAAAAGTATGTTAATTTTTATGATTTCCAGGTGGACCAGATTGAAAGGTTGAAAATGATGTATGGAAAATTGAAAACCGAAACAGTGAGCATCGCGACCTGGTCACCGCGACCACAGGTCGCGATGAACTGCTCGCGATGAAAATGTTGAATTCGGGCAGTGAGCAACGCGACCAAGGGACTGCGAGGTGTGCTCGCGATGAAGGCGGTGCGAACGCTCCAGTGAGAACCGCGACCTGGTGGCGCGACCACAAGTCGCGACGACGGTCGCGATAGCGAAAAAAATATAAAAAAAAGAAGTGGCTTCTCGAGGAAGCCAGAAATCAACACAGAGCAGAAAGAGAGAGAAAAGGCCGAGAAAAAGAAAGAGAAAGGAGAGAAAGGAGAAAGAGAGGAGAAGAAAGAGAATAAGGAAGAAGAAGAGGAAAGAAAGAAAGAAAAGTGTAGAAAAAAGGGAAAGGAAAAAGGAAAAAGAAAAGCGTGGAAACGGATTCCAGGTTGGTGTACTTTCGATTTTGGAATCTTTACGAAAAGTATTTCGTTTTCGTTTTCGTTTTCGTTTCGTTTTCGATTTCGATTTCGTTGACATTTTTCGTTTTCGATTTTTGTATGAAAAATTGTTTATATTATATGAAAAATTGATGATTGATATATCTATTGTTGATTTTGGAATGATTTTATGGTAGATCGCATTTTGATCGTATTTCGAATATTTCGATGTCGTTAAAAATACTTGATTTAAACTTTGGTATGACTATTGTTTATTTTCTTGAAGAATATTGTGCGAATTATATATTTATTGAGTAACTGATTGTGAATATAGTTTATCGGAAACGGCCCTAGGATACATAGACATAGAAATGGATATAGGAGGTTGGTATACCAGATGGGTTTTACTGAGCAGTACTGCGCCGCTATTGATTGCTATTAATGATTATTATGTACCTCCTCTTGGATTCGTCCAGAGGCAGGGAGACACGTACCTCCTCAGGATTCGTCATGGGGGTTGGGAGCCACGTACCTTCCTAAGGATTCGTTCCTGGGATAGGGAGTTATGTACCTCTCTAGGTTCCGTACCCACGGTCCTAGAGTAGGGAGATACGTACCACTCTTAGGATTCGTCCTAGGGTGGGAGTTTGACCCATATTCCAGTCCTAGTATGTTGAGTATTCTAGCGGGCCAGATTTGAAGTGGACTGAAAAGTGAAATGAATGATTTTATTGATCGAATTTATATATTGACCACATCATTGAAATTAAAGTGATTAAAATTGTTTATGCTTTGATTTTGAAATTTAATCGTTTTGAAAATGATTAGAAGTGAAAAAGACATATATTTTGTGATTTGTTTCCTATTAAGAGTTATTTATGATATTTCATATTTGAGTTTATAGTACACCCACTAAGCTATATGCTTAGCGCGTTAGTTTTGTTTCTAACGCGTAGGTACCAGGGATCCTGAAGAGGCAAAGGATTGAAGAGAAGCTTCCTGCAGACAGAAGAGTAGAATCACAATTTTTGGGTAGATGTTTATGTTTAAGTGTACTATGTTTGATAGGCATGCATATACAGAGGACTTGTAAATATGTTTTGTAACTAATTGTTTATCGATTTCCGTTCCTCATTTTAGAATATTTGTAAATGATGACTTTTGAATTATTTTATTTTATAAACTGTTTGTGGAAGTCGCACTAAACGGCAGAGTGCACAAGTGTTTGAAAATGAGATATTGAAGTGTTGTTGAGATTTGTTTTTGAATTGATTTGTTGAAAAACAGGTTTTGGGAAATCCGAAAAACAAACGAAACTTTGCCGAATTTTTGTAAAAAGTTTATTTAATGGGCTCACTCGAAAACGATTTTTAAAATAATAAACTCTATGGTTTCCATTGAGTCGAAAATTTGTTTTATGGGCTCACAATGATTTTGAAATGTATATGAATTTAGAAAGTATTGAAAACCCGAGTAGCGCTCCCTGGGTCAGTCCAGTCGGGTCGGGTCGGGGGGTGTTACAGTTTCAACACGAAGCTCCTATTTTTTAGGATCTCGATTTCGGGGCCTTTAAGAAAGAAATAATTCCCTTTGTAGTCCCCGGTGTTTTGAGCTAAAGTTCTTCTGCAGCAGCTCCCTATATTCACTAGCCCGCACCCCCAGATGGTACATCCCGTCGTGAAGGGCATCCTCAGGCGAGTTCTTTGGCAAGTGGCACTGTTTCAGGGTGAAACAGTACTTGATGACATTGTCACTAGGCGGGGGGAGCCCATTCCTCCTGAACAAGAGGTAGAGGATAAAACGCTGGCCATACGAGCTGGAGATAAGCTGCATAGGGGCAAGCTTCATGAGGTTCAGCACGTCAATGAGGAACCCCGGGATGGGAAACCTCAAGCCCGTGATCAGGTGGTAACGGCGGGCGAATTGCTATGAAGTACCCTGACATTTGGTCATATTGTAATGAAATCGTGAATTTAAACTTAATTACACATTAGTACCTTACCGTCAGTTGACCCAGTCAAACTTAACGGTTTGACCTTGACTTATATGTGAAATGACGTAACTACCCCTAGTTAAAAAATTAAATTGAACAAAAATTTTAAAAAATAAAAAACAATTAATTTTTTTAAAAAAATGGATCTCCACCATCCATCAATCTTGATGAATAGTGAAGATAAATTTAAAAAAAAATTAAAAAATCAAACAATTAAAAAAAGTTAAAATAATTATTTTATGTTGAATTTTTTTTTTTTTTTTTTTTTTTTGGTGTTCTTGGTGGAGATCCAACCAGGTTGGATCTCCACCAAGAACACAACACAAAAAAAAATTCACCATTTTTTACATATCTGCTCCATCAACGGGAGCAGATCCGCTCCATCAATGGGAGCAAATCTGCAGAAAAAAAATTTTTTTTTTTTTTTTTTTTTGTTGTGTTCTTGAAGTTCTTAGTAAAATTCCAGATTGAAACTCTACCACCAAAAACACCAAGAATATAAAAAAAAAATTTATTATTATTTTTATCAATATAATCTCCACCGTCCATCAAGATTGACGAACGGTGGAGATTCATTTAATCTTTTTATTAATTTGTAACAATTTTTTTATTTTTAAAAAATAAATTAAGGTTAAAATGACCAAAATACCCTTTGACTATTGGTTGACCGTTAACTCTAACGGTCAACTAGTTAGTCAAGGGTACTAATGTGTAATTAAAGCAAAACTCATAATTTCATTAAAATATGGCCTAACATCAGGGTACTTCATTGCAATTCGCTTGGTGACGGCTGATAGCAACAAAACCAGGAGAACGGTAAGCAGCCCTATCAGTCACAACAGGCACTAACAACTAGTGACCACTAGGAAATTGAAAAGAATCCGCCATAATTTTCAGATTCCCTCGATAGATCTTGAAAGGAGATGACACGAAAACATCCTTCTTCCGGTGCAACCCCTTGTAAGCAGCCCGAGGGAGACTGCCCAGTATCTCCACACCATTCACTACCTCCACTTCTCTGAGCTGATCAAGATTATCAACCTGGTTAAATAGGATCGCCCACAGAGTACCTCCTTGAGACGATCCGACCCCCTGGTGACCAGAGGCAGATGCTTCTGCCTCTCTATTCCCACAAAACCTCTGAATGCTTGAACCAAACATCTACAACAGAGAGGAGAACTTAAAATCAGACAACAAAGAGGAAACCTAGACGTCTACTACAACCTAAAGAATCGAGCCAGAGGCACCAGAGGGTCACGATTGCCCAAACTGACCAAATTGGAGAGTACAAAAAAAATAATAATAAGAGCTTTACGGTTTCCAGGCATCCCCAGAAAACCCAGACATGCAAGTTCAGACAGAAGATTCAAAGGAAGGACAGCAACAACAGAAGACTTACTGCGAAAGAAGGTAGAAGATGATAGGCATAGCAAACAAGAAGAATGACGAATCCGCTCACACAGACAAACATAAAGCCTTGAATATGTTTTCCGGTGACCGGGACTGGGAGAAGATGAAGCGCACCTTTCTTTTGGAGATGGTCAGCAAAGAAAAGAAGAAGAGAGAATTTTCGAGGAAGTTTACGAAGAATGAAGTGAAAGTACAGAAAGTCCTATATATTGACGAAGAGCTCGAACCATTAGATCGAAGCAATAATAACCTAAAGACCAATCCACGGTTGATATTCAACTTAGGGATATAGCGGGATACTCGAAAGGTCACTGATTTAACACACACAATTAATGCGCCGTACAAATGTGGCAATTGACATAACACATCCCACTCACTAGAAGAGTAACTGCCTTCGAAGCTCGGAACCAGCAACCTCAAAAGACGTTCACATGGACTTCCCTATAAAGCAAGCTAACGGCAGCACGCTGAAAAATCAGCCTGCAGGAAGAAAACCTTTCAGCTTCCACCTCGAAGTTATCGAGCTAGAAGCTGGGGGGATAATATTGTGTGCTAAATTGCACCAAGCCCAAACAGACCCTAAAATGCTAAAACCACAAAAAGAGGCCCAACACGCAGAAAAGAGTCAAGAAGTCATTATAAAGTAAAATGGACCTTGACCCAACGTACCACGAAGGAATAAGCTTTAAACAAACAGCTAAGGAATCTCAAGTATTGCACCTCGTCGAACTAACTGCTCGCAGATGAGGTAACCCCGTAGCTCGCAAGCCACGCAGCCCGGAGAATCAATTAAAGGAAGAATCCCGAGAATATAGGGATCCTACCCAGTCAACTTGCAGACTCCCAATCAATCACAAATTTCTCACAATCAGCAATTGTATTTAAACTAAACCAGGCTCATTAAAGGATAGAATTTCGCTCTTAATTTATATAATCAGAATCCATGTAAAACAGGATGACTCCTGCCCCTTTACATTATAAAAGGAGCGGATCATTATTGTTATAAAGGTTACCAATTTTCCTAGAAAACACATACATAAGTGAGCTCTACAATACACCCAGCGAGCTCGACTTGAATACCAAGAACAGTGGATGTAGGCATTCTCTTAAGCCGAACCACTTTAAAAATCTCGTGTCAATTCTTTTTACTTATTTTATCCCTCACCAAATTCACTCGTCAACACACCCCATCTAGTTTAACACGTAAAACTAGTTTTAGAGGTTTTAAAGGTTTCAACGTATCGATAAATACAAGTATATGAAGAAACTTACCAAAACAATCTCCCAAGGCACCAACATCAATGTCATTTACACTACCAATGCTTTGGCCTAGAAATAGGCCGATATTTTTCGTCATACAAATCAAAGGAACATTATGAACTTGAATCCAAAAATCTGCCCAACAGAATTGCATCTCAGAAAAATCCCCATAGCCCGAAAGGTCTTACAGAACGAGAAGAGCATTATCGAAATTACATGGGCCTTCCATAAGCACACGCCTCATATTAATTACATTTTAAAAGTGAAAAGCATACATATTTTCTCAAACATTTTCAACTTCCACTGCTTGAGTAGTACGCCAAATCTTTGCTATAAACGATCGAAACGCATCTTTGTTCGTTAATTTTTTAGTCAGCAACTTCCCTACCAAACACAGAAATTTTCCTTATACCATCATTTCATGGCACCTTCTATACTCACTGCCACACCCTCCTCCTTGGAGAGTTTCATACCTTTACATAACTTTGTAATACCTTTAGTATCCATATCCAGAACAATACAAGAAAACCAATCGACCCTAAATCTACGTTTACAAGGAAACGATCAACTAGGTTCAAAAGAGAAGCCCTTACTACCTACACACTACAGTTTTCAGAGAAAGCTGTGTGGGAAGACCCCTCACCCATTGTAGTAATTGTTAGGATCAAATAGTGAAATTTTTTTGAAATATGTTAGGGCTAATTACACAAACATCCACTGAGGTTAAGTGCAATTACAAAAAAAAAAAAAAAAAAAAAGATTTGGGTATATCAACACAAACATCACCTGATATTTAAGAAATATTATACGGATATCCTCTACCGTCAACTTGGACCGTTAAAAAAGGTCAACGGTGCAAAAAATATGAAAATGCCTAAAATACCCTTTATTCGTTTTTTAATGTTTCATCTTCTTCAACAATTTTCATTTTCATCTTCTCCAACAATTTCTCATTACCATCTCCAAATTCAATATTTTCATCACAACAACATCATCTTCAAATTAACAAAATCACCATTTCCAAATTATTATTAAACATTACCCAACATCTTCATCAATCCACAAGAAAAATATCAACAATATCAATTTGTAAAATAACTTATTCACATCAAAAAAATACAACAAAAAAAAAACATCTCCATTAATATCAAAATTATAATAATAATAATAATAACCATGGGTGGGATGGAGCTCTGTTCCATCAATACCTAGAAACAGAAGAAAAAAAAACTGCGGAGATAAAGCTCTATCCAGAAACAGAAAAAATAAAAAGAAAAATAAAACAAAGAAAGACAAGAAAAAACCATGGAAGATGAAGCAATCTGAACATTGATGGGTCACCCAATTCTTTAATGCTAATATTAGAATACGTTTTTATATTTTTTATTTTAATTTCCAGACGAATACCTTAAAATGGTGATAAAATTAGCTTTATGGTTTTTGTTTGATTATTTGAAATCATCTTAAATTACTCCATCTCACCCAAAATACAAATTTCTAAAGGCATTATAAATGAAGCAACTACAAGTTAAACAAGTTAAGAGTATATACAACAAGAAGATTCAATTCACATAATAACTCAGTACCTCCAAAAGTCTCCATCAAGTCAACAAACTCCTCCACTCCACCACAATCTACAGTCCTTTGACACTATCTTTTAAGCAACTCCATAGCAGACCCATCAAACAGCTGCAATGGAGGTACCCCAAGCTTGTCCACTTTCTTCAAAACCTCAACAACACACCAAATCCTGCCTTCACGAAGGCTCCTGAAAATCCCACTTGAGACCAGCTCAACACTCAACACTCAACATTGAAGCAAACTTGGAAGCATTTACACTCGAACAACAACAACAGTCTCTACATTTGATAATGGATTTTTGTTTTTTGGACATTTTTTTTATTATATTAGATTTCATCTGGTCTATTAATTTTTTATTTTTTTATTTTTTAATAAATAATTTAATTATTTAATATAATAAAAATTTATTTTTAATTTTTAAAAATATAAATAAAAGCATTTTATACTTTTTATATATATCCGTACAGTATTTCTCAAACGTCAAGTGATATTTGAGTTGATATGCCCAAACCTTATTTTTTCTTTTTGTAATTTCACTTAACCTCGGGCATGTTTGTGTAATTAAACCAATATGTTATTAATGTTACGAAGGCCATCTCCAATAATCCAATGGTTCTCTATTTTTACAAATTGGAGAATGACACCTCTCCGATCATACTTCATATTGGTATTCCCAAAAAATATTAAATGGAGATGGACAAATGGATTGGGAGGTCCACTATTTCAATCTCATTCCTTTTTCAATATTATATATTTCATTATTACCCTTCCATCCATTCTTTAAACAAATTTTATTTCTCCCATATTTTTTTTAAATTTTTAAAAAAACTCAATTAACTTATTATAACTTTTTATTTATAAATATAATTAGCATAAAAATTATATTATTAAAAATATTTTATTGAGATATTTCAAGTGAGTATAATATTGATTATATTTTAATTATTTTTTAAATTTTTATTTATCACATTCATTTATTAATTAATAACCTAATAATTATTTTATTTAAAAATAAATTATTTTAAAGCTTCAATATATATATATATATATAATTACCATTTAATATAATAATTAACTAAAAATAATTTAATAAAATAAAAATAATTATATTAACATTTATAAATAAAAATATTACACCAATGACAATAAAATAAGTAAATAAAAAATTAAATTAAAACTATAATATTTTAAATAGATAAAAAAATTAATTATTAAAAAATTTAAATTAAAATTATTATATGTAAAATAATTGGGTAATTGCAATAACTCATCGTGTATATAGTCATAATTGCACAAAAATCTGAGAATAATTGACCGGTTGACTAACCGTTGACCACAGTTAGTCACTAACGGTCAAAGGGGTAAAATCGTCTTTTAAAAAAAAAATTTTAAAAAGAAAATTTTAAAAATGGACCAGATTTCATCTGGTCCATTATATGAGATAAAAATATCTTCATCCAATAGAATAGATCATCTGGTCCATTGCAAAAAAAAAAATAGTAATTTTTTTTCAAATTTTTGTGTTCATCACCAGATCTTCTTCTTTTTCCTTTTTTTTTTCTTTTTTCATTATTTCTTTTTCTTTTTCATCCTCTTCTTCTTTTTATTCTTCTTCTTCTTCTTCTTTTTTCGAATTTTTTCTTCTTCTTCTTATTTTCTTCTTTTTTTTCTAGTTTTTTTTTTATTTTTCTTCTTCCTCGTCTTTCTTCTTCCTCCTTTTCCATTAGTAACTAGCTGTCGGTCAAAGGGGAGTTATTATTATTATTAATTATTCTCAGATTTTTGTGTTATTATACCTATATATACAGAAGTTATTGTAATTACCCCTAAAATAATTAGGTATAAATATATTATATAAGTAAATTATTATTTAAATAAATTATTATTTAAAATAATTAAAAAAAATAAAAAAAAATATTTATAAAGTAAAAAAGTAATAATATTTTATTATTTAAAAATTATAAAACGGAGAATAGTTAAAGTAATATTTCATTTTGAATTTCCATTTTAATAAAAAAAAAAATAGAGAACCATTGCTTGATATTTCTGTCACTCATCTTCATAAAAAAAATGTATAGTATAAGTAAGAATTTCATGTCATGTTATTGAGATGCGGGTAATTATAAAGCTGTGTAATGGTCAATTTACTTTGTTGCTTTGAAAGGTTTGATTGAAGAAGTTGGAAATTTCAACAACAAATGGGCTGCTTGAATGAACATTCATTTGTTGTTGCCAATAAGTAGTGCTCAAGAAGAAGATTCGTCTGTTGTTATCATAACTCATAAATATTCAAACTATAAATTCAAATTTATTTACTTGGTTGAATTTGAAAAATGATATTAGAAAAACAAATGTAATCCAAGCCATGTGCCCGATACAATCACAACTAAATAGGATCATACGGGCGAGTTAGCTGGAATTCGTTTTCGCAAACGTAGAAATTGCCTCAATACATTCGTTTTTCCAAATGGAAAAAACGGTTTTGGGACAGAGTGCGTTTGCTTTTTTCCACACAACCGACTCCAAAAAATGAAAAGACAAACACGTATAGAAGAAAGAAAATATGCCAGTAGATAAAGGGCCTGAAGAATCATGTAGACACTCAGATTCAGGCGAGTGATACCGGCGGCTTACATCTCGCAAGTTTGTATATTTTTTTATTGACTGGATCGTTTATTGTTTCGATTCAGTCAAGAAGCTGACTTGCTTTCCTTTTCTTACTTGTTCATCAAATTCATATTTTCAAAAACACCCAAAAACAAATTAAAAGAAAAACAGAAAATTAGAAGCAGGAAGTAGAGGTTGAAGACAGAGGCTGGGAGGAAGATATTCGTGTGCGATTATTTATAGAGGCAAACAAAGGTTAGGGTTAGGGTTTTGAAAAAGTGGGTTTGTTTTGGGGCCACTTTTCCGGGAGTTGAAAATCGAAGCCCAGTCGCAGCCCACGTACAGGCCCATAAATATAATCAGTGATTCATTTTCTAATATCCACGTGTCAGGCAGGCGGTCAAGTTCCGCAAACCAATTAACCTTCCAAATTTAAATTCATTATTAAGGATTTAGCTCTTTTTTAAAAATAAAATAAAATAAATAATAATAAAAATTTAGCTACTGTGCAATATTTAGATAGTGTTATGTGATCAATTTCATTAGGTCCAGATAAGTCCAAAAATATCAATAGCCCCGAGTAATCAAACAAAGTCAAACAGACTTGAGGAAATCAACAAGGCTCAACGGGCTGGAGAAGCTAATAGAGTCCAATACGATAAACAAGTTCATCCCAACAAATGCGAAGTAAATACTCTATGTGAGCTACTGCACCTAGACGACCTGGGAAATTAATACGCCACCTCTCATCAATGGCATAGCTCAAGCTCGCATGGCACCCAGCTCGAAACTCCAGATAGAGAAGAATCCCAATAATAAAGGAATTTGATTCGGTCAACTAGTAAAGTCACAATCAATCTCAAATTTCTTAATTTCAGCAATTAAATTTCAATTAGAGAATAATTCTTAAGGATATAATTTAATCCCTAAATTTCTGTAATTGCATTCCAGGTAAAAAAGAATGACTCAATCCCCTCACAGTATAACAGAGGCAGATTATCACTATTATAGAGGTTACAAAAATTCTAAGAAAAAACACATATAGTGAGCTCGACATGTACTGATAACGAGCTCGACTTTAATACTAAGAATAGTGGATATATGCATTCTTTTAAGCCGAACCACTTTAAAAATCTCTTGCGTCCAATCTAAATTTACTGTTTTATTATTATATTTGCTGTTATTAAGGTTGACCGATTTCGTACATCAATAAATAGTTATTTTGTGAGATTGATTGATTCATTTTCTCTAGTTACTTAATTTTTTCTTATTTTAGAAACAAAAACCACCCTTAATTCTCTCTCCATCATATACATTTTAACGATAAAATATAGTGTCCTGTAATTTCAAAATATAATAACGGGAATATGATTGGATGAAATAAAGCGAAAGAACTTTAAAAAATTGTTATATAACAGTTTTTAATTGAGCGATGGAAAGCATTGCGCCCATCCGTGCAAGTTATTCTCTATTTTAAGCCAGTAAGCCACCCACAGCATAAAACCCCTCATTTGTGATTTAACGGGAAGAAATTTAAATCAACACCCACCACAAATTTTGCATTTCTTATACTCTTCAATCAACCGTTGATGCTCACTATCTATTTCTAACCTTCGAAATCCCCCACCTTTCTATCTTCTTGTCTTTATAATCTCTTTTTCATGCACGTAGCCAACCTGTTTGTGTAAATTCCTCTGTGAATTTCCTTCTTCGAAGTCACACCTCAACTTTGAATTTCATTCTTGGATTAGCTTTTAGTTTTCGTTTTTGTTCAAGTACTCGGGTCATGGATCCGGCCGAGCTACGTCGGGTTTTCCAAATGTTCGACAGAAACGGAGACGGGAAGATCACGAAGAAGGAGCTGAGCGACTCGTTAGAGAACCTGGGAATATACATTCCCGACGGGGACATGATCCAGATGATCAAGAAGATCGACGTGAACGGGGACGGGTACGTGGATATAGACGAGTTCGGGGCCTTGTACCAGACGATAATGGACGAGAGAGACGAGGAGGAGGACATGAAGGAAGCGTTCAACGTGTTCGATCAAAACGGAGACGGGTTCATAACTGTTGATGAGTTGAGATCGGTGTTGTCTTCCCTAGGGCTGAAGCAGGGAAGAACCATAGAAGACTGCAAGAGAATGATCAAGAAAGTGGACGTTGATGGTGATGGGATGGTGAATTTCAATGAGTTCAAGCAAATGATGAAAGGTGGTGGGTTTGCTGCTTTGAGTTGATAATTATATGCACATAGATAGGGAGGTTCTCTAGTTGGTACATCCTCATGGAAAAAATTTTACCAGAATTTGTATGATTATAAACTCGCTAAAACACACTCCTTGTCTTGAAAATTTTTCATGCAGAATGCCCGTATCAGAGAATTTTCATACATAGTTAATAGAAATTTATAATTTGTCATTTTGGGCACCTCTTGTAATAATTCATTTCATTTAGAAGGAAGAAGGAATATATAGAATGTCCATTTTGCGGCTTCAAAATTGATGCTTTGTTTGCCATCTTTTCACTGATTTACCTATTTTTCTACCTAAATTTTAATCAAAGTTATGAATTGTTGGATTAAATTAAAACACCAATTAGTCAATTCATTCAACAAAATCAGATTTAATATTTTAACATATTTTGTTCATGATATACATTATTTCTAATAGACATTAAAATGTTTAAGTAGTAATAATTTTTTCTAAATTAAATTCGAATGAAATTAGTATTAAGACTAAGTGCCCCAAATGGATGGCGGGTTTCGGGCCGAACCGGTTATATATCTGAAATAGATTGCCTCTTTGAAAGGATACAGTTGCAGTACCAGTGGCACTGACAAATAATAGGGAGGAGTATACTCTCTTCTTCAGCTTCAATGGTTGTTGGAAATTATGATGTGAATTTTAATTTATAATTTTATTATTATCAAATAATTATAAATGTGTTAATTCACTTGCTAAAAGAGAGGTTGGTTGGGAGACCAAGTCTCTTTCCTAATTCTTCTCTCCAAATCCTTCCAATATACACATTCAATTTAACTTTATTATTATTATTTCTTTAACATTATAATTTTTTTGTGCTATATATACATACTCTCTGTTACTAGTTGAAATTTATTCAGTATATACAGAAACCAGTTTTCAAAAGCAATAAGTGCAGTTCCAAAATCAACAAAAAAAACTTTCACTTCGTGATTCCCAAGCAAAAAGAAAAACAATTTCACTTTCTTATTTTTTATTACTTAAGCAAACAACATTCCAGTTTTCTTTTTATTTCCAAAGCAGCAACATACATGCACACACTGTTTCCGAATTATAGGAAACCAATTTCTATTCCAAAATTTTATAGCAAACAACAAATTTATGTTCTTCTTTATTATTTCTGTGTTCAAGCAACAACAAAATTTTTGTTTTATATTTTTCTTTTGTTTTGATTTCGAGCATTGTTTAGGGTGTTAGTATCTTCATTTTTTTTCAGTACAAAGAATTCCGAGACAGATGTGATTCTGGACTGTTTTATTCTGGGGACGACGGGGCTGTATACTGTTTGTACAAATTTGGACAGAGCCGTGAAACTTCTTAAAGAAAGCGACCTAGTCCGCAACTCAACCTAAGTTTGGTATTTTTTTTTTATTGTACTTTGCAGCAACAATTTTAAGACGTTTTCTTCTGCTGCCATGACTACTGATATTATTAAAACTACAACCGATCAGAACAAACCTTTCCGTTTTGAGGGGATTCATTTTAAAAGATGGAGGCAGAAAATGTTATTTTTTTTAACTACAAAAAAAAAATTGCTTATGTTCTTACTACTGAAAAACCAATTACGCCTCTTCCTCCTGCTGCACTAAAAGAACATAAATCTTGGGTCGAAAATAATTTCCTATGCAAGAATTATATTCTTAATGGTTTGTCTGATGATCTGTATGACTATTACAACTCTGACAAATCTGTCAATGAAATTTGGGATGCACTTTAGAAAAAATACGACACAGAGGAAGTTGGAGCAAAGAAATATGTCGTTAGTTGATACATGAAATATCAAATTATTGATGACAAATCTGTAGAAGTCCAGTCACATGAGTTACAAAAGATTGCACATGAAATCATCTCTGAAGATATGTGTCTAGATGAACAATTTCAAATTGATGTTCTAATTGATAAATTATCCCCTAGCTGGAAAGACTTTAAAAGTGTACTTAGGCACAAAACAAAAGAATTTTCCTTAGAGAGTTTGATTACTCGTCTTCGAATTGAAGAAGAAGCCCGTAAACAAGATCAAAAAGATGAAGTACTTGTTATTTCTAACAATAATACTAAAAAGAATTCCACCTCTGTTATTCTGAAACCCAAAGGAAAAAATATAAAGAATCAGAATTTTAACTATCAGAATCATAACAACTAGAATCGCAACAATCAGAATAAGAATATTCCACAGAATCAGAATAGACAGCAACCCCCCTTCAAGAAATGATCCGGGACAGTTTACATGTTATAATTGTAACAAGCTAGGCCATTTGGCTCGAAATTGTCAGAATAGGCGTCGTTCTGCACTACAGGCGAACCTTACTAAATATCAACTTATTGCTATAATTTCTGAAATAAATATTATTGGTGGATCCGATGGGTGGTGGGTAGACACTAGCGCTGCTCGTCATATTTGCTATGATCGTGCAATGTTTAAATCCTATTATGAAACTGTGGACAAGAAAGTATTATTGGGTAATTCCCACTCCACTATTATTGCTGGTATTGGTAAGGTGAAATTGAAGTTTACCTCTGGAAAGGTTGTCATTCTTAAGGATGTACTGCATACTCCAGAGATGAGGAAGAACTTTGTTTTGGGATGCCTTCTTAATAAGATTGGGTTTACTCAAACTATTGGGGTTGATTTGTATACCATTACTAAAAATAATATTTTTTGTTGGGAAAGGGTATGCAACTGATGGAATGTTAAGATTGAATGTTGAGATAAATAAAATTGTTCCTTCTGCTTACATGTTGTATTCTTTTAATACCTGACATGCTAGACTTTGTCATGTTAACAAACACATAATTAAGAACATGAATAAATTAGAACTGATTCCTAAATTGTATTTGAATGATTTTGATAAATGTGAATTTTGTAGTCAAGCTAAAATTACCAAAATCCCACATAAATCAGTTCTTAGAGAATTTCTTATATTTGTAAACTTGATGGAGTATTGACTAAAAATGGAAAACGTTATTTTATTACTTTTATTAATAATTGCTCTGATTATACATTTGTGTATTTTATGAAAAATAAAAGTGAGTTTGATTGTTTAAATTGTTTTTTACAGAAATTGAAAAATCAATTTAATAGAAAAATAAAGAGATTTCGCAGTGATACAGGCACTGAATATGATTCTGGTACTTTTAATGAATTTTACAAAACTCACGGAATCATATATGAAAAAACTACATCTTATTATCTTGAAATGAATGGTAAGGCTGAAGAAAAAAAATAAAACTTTTACTAAGTCTATAGTTGCTATTTTACTTAACTCTGTTCCTGCGTCTCATTGGTGGAGATAAATTTTATTGACCATTTATTATGTATTAAATAGAGTTATCAAATTAAAAAGTAAAATATCTTCTTTTGAAGTAAAGCATATGAATGCATATTTATTGGTTATGCTATGAATATTAAAGCTTATAGATTTTTTTACTTGAATAATTATGTTATTATTGAATCGAATGATGCTGATTTTTATTAACATAGATTTCCTTTTATATTGAAGAATAGTAGGGGCTCGATATCGAGTAATGTGCCTATGATTAGAATTAATGAGAAATCAGTTCTAATTTACAAGCTTATCTGAAATATGTAATGACTAAGATACCCTCATTTAATAAATTAATAAGCTGAACAATTTTTTTATATATAAGTTGAATTACAAATTTACCCTTATTAATAAAAAAAATTAATAGTGTTGCTGGGCATCGAAAAGTGTTGCATTATTTTGAATATACTTGTTTAAATTTTTTATATTTTTTTAGGGAGGGTATTTGTTACATCACTTTGAAATAATCACCTTTAAAATTTTTTTTTTTTTTTACTGAACCTACTATTATTGATGAAAAATGAAGCTTTATTGATTTGTCTATGTTATTTCGAAATAAAAATTTGTATAAATGGGTGTTTTCTTAATAACACCTAAAAGATATAATTCAAGAAAAATAAATACATGTGTATATAAAAATATTTCCTTAAAAACATCCACAAAAATAGATAATACAAGAATTATCAACTGAAATGCAAATATCTGTCTATAAAATATTTAATTATATACTTCAATCATCCAACTAAAGTACATGCCACAAACAAAGTGTCAACATATATACCATAAGACTAACATTGTTTGTTTCCAAAAAATAGCTTTTCGCCCAAATATTAACATGTCATACCACCAAAACCAGCATGTATACAATCCACCTAATCATGTCCACGGTTTTGGAACTGACGGTTCCTATTTTGGAACCGCCGGTTCCGATTCTATTTTTGGCCTAATCGGAACCGGGACCGTTGAGGTTCCGGTCCTAGTGCTGGTTAGAACCAGAGGAGGAACTTCGGTTCCGGTTCCTCCTCCGATTTTATAGAACCGGCCCCATCAATTAAAAAAAAATTGAAAATTTTTTTTTGCAATTAAAAAATTTTAAAAAATTAATAAAAAGTTGGAAAAATTAAACTAATGAATAAACCAAAGGTAATAATTCATTGTGGATGGAGAATAAAAACTTTAGAAATGTGTGTGTGTATATATATATATATATATATATATATATATATATATATATATATATGCAAAGGTATTTTCAAAACATATTCACTTTCAATGTGGGATTAGGTTATATATATTGATAAGTAAATATCGTTCAAGTCCTTGTGCACTTTTAATATGGGATTTGAGAATATAGTTAAAAATGGTCTACACTAGTCCCACATTGAAAGTAAAAGAGAAGTGTAGGAGATGAAATTTTATATAAAATGGTAGTAAGTAGTCCCACATTGAAAAGAAAATTATAGTATAGGAAGTTGAGTACTTATAAGTAGTCCCACATTGAAAAGAAAATGGTAGTGTAGGAAGTTGAGTGCTTATAAAAGGAATGAGCATTTGCTGGGATATGACTAAAGTGATATGTGGCCCAACAATAGTATTGGGTCATTTACTCATGTTTATTTCTAAATTATTTTATATGACCCAACAGTGTTGGGATATATATATATATATTATTTTTTTTCAAATACAAAAAAAAATAATGGTTAGAACCAGAACTGGACGGTTCCTTGAACCGTCGGTTTTTAACCGGCAGTTCTGGTTATTTTTTAAGGCCAACCAGAATAGGGATAGCCTGTCCTGGTTCAAAACCGGCGGTTCGGTTCGGTTTGAACTGAACTGTGGCCACGACTACACCCACTAGACATACACTTGTATGTTTCCAAACAAAATAAAATTTTTCAACAAAATATTAAGGTGTCATCATTCTAATTAAAACTATCATAAACTATCCAAAAAACTAAACTATTATTAGTAAAAGTAATATACTTCATGATTGAGGCTGTGAGTTGGAACCTATCTGAGAACAATTATCAGTAATATTTTTTGATGAACCCACATGATACTGAGAATTGTTATGATTAACTAATGGAGTCCCAATATGAGTATGTGTGTTGCATTAAAAAATATGGCATGCAAGTCAATTAATGCAATCCAAAAATAATGTAATGAACCCAAATAACCAGATTATTTATATTACCTGTTCTCTGCTGTAGCTGTAACATCCCTAATTTCGAATAAATATAAAAAATAGGATTGAATTAATCGTGAATATGTGAATACGATTTTTATGATTTGAGGGGTGGAAAATATAATTAAATGTATGTATATTTTTAAGGTTTCCAGATGGACCAGGTGGAGCGGTCCAGAAAGAATACATGAAAGAGAAGGAAAAATGAGACAGTGAGTACCGCGACCAGGGATCGCGATGAGCAGCTCGCGGTGAAAAGGATGATTTAGGGCAGTGAGTACCGTGATTAGTCACCGCGACCACAGATCACGCTAAGCAGCTCGCGGTGAAAGTGGTAAATTTTCACCAGTGAGCAACGCGACCGAAGCGACACAACGCGACCACCGCTCGCGGTACCGATCGCGATAGCTCAAAAATTGTAAAAAAATAAAGCGGTGGAGCGGTGCGTTTAAAGGAATCAAAGAGAGCAAAAGCTCTCAAAATTTAGCAATCACACAGAAATAGAAACATATCAGAAACGAGAGAAGAAGAAGAGAGAAGCGGAGAGAGAAAGAAGAAAAGGAAGAAGAAGAAGAAGGAAAGAAGAAGAAGAAGAAGAAGAAGAAAAGAGGAAGATGAGAAGGAAAGGAGAAAGAGGAAGAGTTCAGGTTTGGTGTACACGTATTTTTCGAATTTTCAGTTTTCAGAAATTTTCGGAATTGTCAAATTTTAGAGTTTTTGAGTTATTTGAATTATATGGATTATAGATTATAGTTCAGGTTTGATGTATACGTGTTTTGAAATTTTTCCGTTTTCCAGAATATTTCGGATTGATTGAATTTGAATAAATTTAAGTTATTTGAATTATATTGCTAATAGATTATAGTTCTGGTTCGATGTATACGAGTTTTCGAATTTTTCCAGTTTTCCAAAAATTTTTGGAATTATCGAATTTTATAGTTTTTGAATTATTTGAATTCTATTGAGTAGAATTAATAGTTTGAAACTGATTTTGGATTAATTTGAATACGATTTGGTTTTAATAATGTTATGGAAATATATTGTTGAAAGTGATTTAAATTATATTATATTGTGAAATGTATCGGAAAATGATTTTGGGGTATTTTGATTCGAAACGGAATTATGAAATACGTTTGAATATATTTCGGATTGATTTGATGTGATTATCGATTTCAAAATATATTAGTATATTTATGTTCTATTATATTTGATGAAATTTAAATTTCGAATATATATATATATATATATATATATATATATATATATATATTGATATGAATTGAAATTGAATATGTTGAAAGTTGATTTTGATGATTCTGAAAGGAATGAAATATGTTGATATTGGATTTGAGAAAACATCTTGGCTTTGATGTGTATAAACATAGATATGGATATAGGAGGTTGACATGTCAATTGGGTTTCTGTCTGAACAGTACAGTGCCGATTTATTTTGATGCGCCACCCTTTGGATGTGCCGGTCCTAGGGTTCTGCATTCTGTCATGTGACATTTACAGCGGGTGATTCCGTTGGTGTTCCATTCTGATTTGATGTTCGGCGTGAGTTCGAAGCCGAACAACCCGTAATCCAGTCCGATAACTTATGTTTTGTATGTTAGGAGCCAATCTGAAAATTGTTTGTTATATGAAAGCATTTGAGAAATCATAAAGATTTCGTCTGTTCATTGATTTTGGATATTATACTTGTTGAATTTATAGTTTTGATTTGATATGAGCTTCATATATGATTTAATTATATATATGATTGATATTTTTATCGAAAATAGATAAACTTATTTGATATAATAGATTTGTCTATACAATTTTGTGTACATCCACTAAGCAATATGCTTAGCGTGTTGAGTTTTCTCGCACGCAGGTACAAGAAGTTCCAAAGGCGATAAAGATAGAGAAGAGTAGAGACTGCAGAACCAGAGTTCTGAATTACATATTTCCTACATATATTTTGGTAGATCGTTTGTAATAAGTCTATATATAGTTTGATACCGCATGCATATATAGAAACTGTCGTAAATATTTAAGGAGCTTCCACTATGTAAATATTTTATTATATGTTTATATTATTTGAATCTTTATAAATGATACTATGATAATTGGTTGGTAAGTCGCACTATATTTGGAAGGGTGCGCAAAATTGATTTGAGAATTTGAAAGTTGATTTTTAGGGAATTTTAACTGTGAACAGGTTTTGAAAAGTCAGAAAAACAGAGGAAATTCTGGCTAGATTTTCAGAAATTTATTTGGACCATTTTCAAATGTTTTTAATATAGTTTTAAATTATGATTATATACAAGGATAAGTTAGATTTTAGTATATAGTAGCGCTCCCTGATTCGGTCCTAGCGGATTTGGGTCTGGGGGTGTTACAGTAGCCGCAGTTGATTTGTTTTTGGATGCAACTGATTTCCCATTAGAAGTCGATCCTTGTGTCTGGTATAATAATCACAATTTTAATTAAGCATTAATATAAATTGAAAATAATAAAGAATGATAATATATTAGTCTTAAATTACCTTTTTGCTAGGACAAATCCTGTTGTTATGTCCAAGGGCTTTACATGACCGGCAACGGTTAGCAAAATTCTTTTTTAGTGTTGATGGCTCATCCCACCCTCTTCTTCTTGATTTCTTCAGTCTATCAGCTTTAGAACGCTTCTCTGGAGGCTCCACTTATATGGAAACCAATATATATATATATATATATATATATATATATACAATACAAATATATTATATAACATATCAAAACTGAGATGACCATATTTGATCCACTCACTAATCTGTTCATTTCATCAATTACCATTTTGATCAAAATTCTTGTTCTGCATAGAAACTACTTTTCACAACTAACAACTGCACATGGTAACTCATGACACATGAGATACCGGCATAATTGGAAAATCAACTATATTTATTGAAAACAAAAGCGTTGGCTAGTAGAACTCAAGACAACAAAATTTTCTAAAAATATCTTTTTGAATAGCTTTTACAACACCAAAAGAAAACACGCTCAAATCACATAAGAAAAACATACAGATGCAACTCCCAAAATAAAAATAAATTAATAATGAGATATACACCAATGTATAGTATGTAATAAATCATTTATACATGTCAATACCAAAGAAATTAGGTGATTAAAAGCAATACTACCAAATACCATCAGCAATGAAAGGAGATAAAATAAAATTTTACAGGACGAAGGATATGTAAGAAAATGCATGGCAAAACCTATGATCTTGAATAAGTACAATTCATTTGCTAGTCCAGAACCAAAACACAAGAGTATAAATACGAATTTTGTACTTGCACGGGACAGGATCCACAAACTCATAGGAAACTAAAAGTTTACCTTTTCAAAGACATTGAGTTTAACAAAATATAAAGTATATATTGGAAGGAATAAAAAAAAAAAAACAGTATGCAACAAATACAAACCAATAGCAATAATACGCAGTTTACAGATGAAAATAAACAGCCAAAAAAAAAATTTCACATTCTAAAACTGGAAAAAAAAAATCATGCAATATGAAAACGAACAGCAAAAAAAAAAAAAAAAATTCATGCAATACAAACTTAATTTGACAAATAGTTTACCATCAGCATGCAAAACCCCAAGGAAAAAAAAAATCATTTTTTTCCATACATTATATACAAACCCTTAACTCCAAATACCACTTCAACAAAAATGAGACTTGAAAATAAAAATTTCACAAACAATCCACCATATCCATGCAAAACCACAAAAAAAAAAAAAAAAAAAAAACCCATACCTAGTCGGGTTTGTCCTCCTCATTCGTCGTCACGCTTCGCTGCCGCCGGAGATATAGTCGATTGCTAAGTTGGAACTGTCGTCACGCTTCATTCATCTAGTTTTGCTTCGTTCGTCGAGATACAGTCGGGTTTCACTTTGTTCGTCGTTGAAGAGACAATCGAACTGTACGACTGAAGTCGGTGGTGCTCAGAGGAACAACAACGGCTTTCACTGTAGAGGCTAGTGTGGGGCTGAATGTGAAAGGCGTGGGTATAGTGTGCGGGTTGTTTGACTTTGTTTGAAAGTGATTTTCTAATGAATGGATAATGTTAAGTTATGGATTTGGATAGTATATTTGAAATTTTTAACTAATTTAATATTATTAAATTATTATATTAGTTATTTATTTATATACACATGTTTGTAGATGTTGAAATCTACGCTTGATGACCTGGAGGTCTGCTGTATTCGTGTGAGGGGACGACAATCTACAAAATGAGAGAATGGGTCGTGCACTTGGGACACCGAGGTGGTGCCAGCCAAATAGCCTCCGACGCCCAAGTTAGATAGTGAATCTAGATAGGAAATAACCAAAGGAAACAAGTTATATATGTTATGACTGTGCGTTGTTCGGTACTCTATGTATGGTGTTATCTAGATACAAGTGAAATATGCCAAGTGAATCGTAGTAGATCGTTAGTATCAATCGCGTGGATCGAAGGCTATATCTTGCGTAGTTGGCTAGCGTGTCGTATACTTGAGTAATTTGCTCAGAGTAACGAGTCTCTCGAAAGTAAAAAAATGCTTGACCCCTGAAAATGAAGCCATGATGCTGTATTTATAGGGGTTTGGGGTGTCCGTTGCATCCGTATCTCAAGGGATGTCGTGCTCCTAAATATCCGGAATTTCTAATATCTCGGAAGCCTATTTTGATTGGACAAGTTAGGCTAAATCAGTTGACTTGGTCAAGGGTTGACTGAGTCAGTTGCTTGGTGGCTGCTAGGTCGAGTCGAGCGCATGGGCCTATCTTTGGGAGTTGTCAACCACTGGGTCGTGCATTGAGCTGTTGACCGCTAGGTTGTGCATTGAGCTGTTGACAGCTGGGTCGTGCATAGAGCTGTCGACCGCTGGGTCGTGCATAGAGCTGTCGACCGTTGGATCGTGCATGGAGCTGTTGATCGCTGCCGACCGCTGGGCCATGCATTGAGCTATCGACCGTTGCGTCTTGTTTAAACTTGTAAAACCTATTGTTAGGTCTGTCGAGCGCTGGGCTTCATTTTAGGTCGTGGGCTTGGGCTAAACCTTTTGCGCTATTTTTGACCACTACAATGTGTACCTATTATATTAAAGGGCTAATTACAATAAAGTACCCTAACGTTTGGCTATATTGCAATGAAATCATGAGTTTAGCCTTAATTGCATGTTAGTACCCTTGACTAACTAATTGACCGTTAGAGTAGACTGGTCAACCAATAGTAAAAGGGTATTTTGGTCATTTTAACCTTAATTTATTTTAAAAAAATAAAAAAATTGTTATAAATCATAAAAAAAAAGTTAAATGAATCTCCACCGTTGATGGACGGTGGAGATTATATTGACAAAAAATTTTTAAAAAAACTTCAAATTAAAATAAAAAAATAAAAAAAATTTATATTTTAATGTTCTTGGTGGTGGAGATCCAATATAGATCTCCACCAATAACACAACCAAAAAAAAAAAATTTCTTGAAGCAGATGTGCTCCATCAACGGGAGCAGATCTACTCCCGTTGATGGAACTATTGCTCCGTCGCTCCAGTCGCTGCTCCATCACAGACGGAGCTTCGTTTCAAGAAATTTTTTTTTTTTTTGGGTTGTGTTCTTAGTGGAGATTTAGATACGATCTCCATCGTCCATCAATGTTGATGGACGGTGGAGATCCAATCTCCACCAAGAACACCAAAAAAAATTTCAATATAAAATATTTTTTTTAACTTTTTTTAATTGTATGATTTTAAAATTTTTTTTTAAAAAATATATCTCCACCATCCATCAAGATTGATGGACATCTTGATAGACGGTGGAGATCTATTTTTAAAAAATTTAATTTTTTTTATTTTTTTCAATTTTTATTTAATTTATTTTTTTTAAACTGAGGGTAATTATGTCATTTTACACTGGGGGTTTATATTTGACTGGTTCAACTGACGGTAGGGTACTAACATGCAATTAAAACTAAATTCACGATTTCATTACAATATAACCAAACTTCAGGGTACTTTATTGCAATTAGCCCTATATTAAAAGACTAAAATAACACTTGCCCAGTTAATTTTTACTAACGACTGGTTAATAGAATGATTATTTTGATTGATTTCAGAAAAGTTAGGGATCATGAAAGTTAAAAAGTAAAATATCGATCAAAAAGTAATATTTTATGAAAAGTTAGGGACCAATATAATTTTCGCCTATGTTTATAAGGTGATAGTTCAGACGTTGAAAGTAATATTTGGCAATAAGGCTAATTTATTTGGTAAATTGCAAAGCTGAGCAATATTTGATGAGCATTTTAAATCTATTCCTTTTATTTCTCTCTTAGATGTGGAGGTGGGTGTGTGTGTTTATGGGTTGAACTAGTTTCGACCTTTCATAGCAGATTATGTACCTATGTGTATGAACCAGGGAGATCGAATTTCAAACTTTCAATGCTTCTTGACCATGAAACAGGTTCCCAACACATTTTCGAAAAGGGTAGCAAATAAGGAAACAAGACAACGATACAAAATTCTCTGATTCCACATAGTTATAGTTAAAACTTGCTTTTGCTACGAAAATGTATTGTACACTTGCTTAGCTCAAAGCAGGTTTATGTTTTCCAAAATCATCCCTGCTTTTGGGCATTTCTAGCCATAGCTTTCGATTATTTCTGCCACAGACATTTTCATCTCATTAATTTAATGTAGGACAGCAAAATCACTTCCCTGGGAATAGAGAATGTACTAAAATGGCCATGGTTTATTTCATTTGCACATGTAATGTTATTTATGCCCATAACAATGGGGTACAATCAAACAATTTGACATGAGAGGTCAGAGGCCCTTCAAGGTTGAATTCAAGTGTGCATGAATGATAAAATTAGTGAAATCAGCATCAAGTGAATTCAGATAAACGAAAAGAGAAATGTACAGTTTTCTAAACCTACAAACTCCTAGCAAAAAGAACTAAACATATCCACTGTCTGAATCCTCGAGTAGCCCATCTTCAAGTTCTCTTATGTTCTTAACTACACCTTCAACTCTTTCTGACAAGTGACCGGTATGTTCCTCAACAAAATTCAACACCATTTGCAATTGTTCCTTGTATGCTGCACATCGACGTTTACATCGCTGTCTCTCATTGTTGAGCTCTATTGTCAATTCTCGTATTCTCCGATCCTTTTCATCCTGTAGTACTCAAAATCAATACAGAGGACATATCAGATGAAATCAACCAAAAATGCTGGAGGGAGGAGGGCGGTGAACATACAATCAAAGGGGTAGATATTAGGTATTTATAAATCACCCATTGATGAGTTATTGTCATATCTTGCAATTCTACAAAAAAATACGACATCCAACAACATGTGTGACACTATTGCTGGGTTCAAGAGTACCGAAGGGCGGAGTCTAGCCAAGTTTAGATTAAAGGTCTGTTGAACAACAATACCTAGCTTGATCCTTGGACCTTGGTCATAAAAACTTAATACTGGTTCAAGATGTGGATCTTTTAACTGGTAAGAAATGCTTCACATGAAAAATCAACTCTACATGCACTCTCACTATTTGACTAAACTTTATAATGTTCTCAGCCCCAGTTTAATACCATTTATCCTCTCAATAAGGAATCTAAAACTGCAGACATGTAGGTAGCATAAATATAGACAACAAAGCAGTTAAAAGAGAGATAACTTACCTCGCTGATCAAATTTTTAGTAGATCCTCGCCATGGTACTTTACTAGGAGACATCAATTCGTGATTGTGTTCTTTTATAAATTTGGTGACAACCCATTTGTCTCCATCCCTTAAAGCTAGCCTTAACATTGCAGGACAGCCTTCTCGGGTAATAGGAGGCGGAGGAAGAACTCTGTCTTTCCTGTATATGTATTTCTTCTCACGAAAACCTTCTTTTGAACAAACAAAATCTTGACCAATAACCATATTATTTATTCGTGAGCGTCGGTTATGATGGATACGTACAGTAAACCCTGTCCGTCTGCCATGAGCAACATAAACTTCTCGAGCATCATCTCTGGACTTGAACTCCATGCCAACGTATGGTTCTATAGCATCACCTAAATCGGGTAAACTTTCGAAAGATTGTTCTAAGATCTTGTCAACCTCACCTGTACATAAATCAACATTTTTCGAAAGACCGTCATCAGTAAACTCATGCTCATCATAGCCCGCAACTTGCAAATACCTTACGCTTTCATCCGAATCAATTGTTTGAGTAGATGTGGTCTCCATTATGCTCATAAATAAAAAATTAGACAAGCTGTTCATCCATCACCAGGCTGCAAGCAGGAACAAGAAATCAATTTCCATCTTCCACCCACAAAACTAAAATTAAAAGACGATACAAGTACATACACAGTAAAGTTGAAACATTTATATAAAAAAAATTGCTTGTGAAGGTAAAAGTTAGTTAGCCATTATCAGGCTACAACGAATAATATCAACCAAATTTATAACTTTCTGCTACTAAAAAAATTTAAAATTGAGTAAAATTGTATACAATTCTCACAACCTCCTCAAGCTCATATTTTTCAAGCTACAATGAGTACATAAATTTAAAATTTTCAAGCAAAAAAAAAAAAAAAAAAAAAAAAAAATATATATATATATATATATATATATATATATATATATATATATATATATATAATATACAATTAAATGTACAATATAGAGTCTATAAACATGAATTACTATAAAATCATAACTCCCAGAAAATTAAAAACTTTCTTCAAATTTCCCTCGTTTTCCAGGCACCCAAACAGAGAATTACTTTAAAAAAAAAGAAAAAAAAATAAAAAGAAAAAGAAAGTGAAGTTAAAGATCAAGTGTTGATGCACTTACTGGGAGGAGCAGTAGAAACCCTAGGATTGGAGAGGCGTCAAGTGTGGCACACGATGGAGGGGAGATGCATCCAATCACATCTTCATTATTTTTCATTGGGCTTTTTGAGGCCCAACAACTTTTTAGTGGGCCCCAATCTTGGAACCACACGTGGGTATGGAATGAGAGTAGGAGGAGGCCGCCAAGGAGTTCTATGACGAGTACGCGAGGCGGGTCGGGTTCATGAGGCGAATCGACCAGTGCCGCCGATCGGAGGTCGACAAGAGGGTACTCTCCTGTAACAAACAAGGGTTCTACGTCAAGGCCAGGGACGACGTGTTTTTCTGTCCCGCTAGAAAACCGCGAACCAGCACAAGACAAGGTTGCAGAGCAATGATGCTGGTCAAGTTTGACAAGTCGGGTAAATGGGTCGTCACCAGATTCATAAAAGACCATACTCACCCCCACACTGTCTCCTCCAATCGTCCCTCTCGCAATACACTGCTGGGTGTTGCCTGTTCTTCATAAACTGTTCATTGCTTACAAAATTTTCATTTTTTTTTTTGGTGTTTTTTCATGTCAAAAGAGACAATATTTCCATCAATTCATGTTTCTTGTGAATTTTTTTTTTTGTAGGATGGCAAGGATAAGAGGATTCAGGAGCTGAGTATGGAGGTGGAGCGACAAGATCGATTTTGTGAACTGGATAGGGGGCTGCTGATTAGGTTGTTGAATAATGTTGAGGAGCAAACACAAGTTTTGTCAAGTAAAGTTGAATTTGTTGTCAACATTGTCAAAGAATTCGAGAGTTGACATTCAAAACATTTCTCAAAATCAATACTCCCCCTAGCAGTTGATGTCATTTGAGAACTCATGCACTACTATATAGTGAATATATGTGTGTGTGTGTGTGTGTGTATATATATATATATATATATATATTTCTGCTTCTCATGACTGTAATCGATTTAACTTCTCCTTTGTAGCTTATTTATAAAAAAAGGTTATATGTTTGTACTATGATTAGGTTGAGGTCACATACTTAGAGTCACCGCAGACAAGCTAGGCTTGTTTTCTATACAAATTTTTTTACAACTAGTTTACTTTCTGTATATGATTAATGAAATTATGTGAGAGTATATTTTGTTGTATGTCAGTTGAATTTTCTTTTTCCATTGGCTATTTTGTTATAAGCAGGTATTACTGCACATCATTTATCACATCACATCATTTTAATATTATTGGATACCAACATTTGGACATGCAGCATTACTTTCATATAAAAAATAGAAAAAAAAAAAAAAAGGGATAGTGAATGGATCATGAAGCTTCAATTATATCTAATGAAACAATTTAAGGTTGGTTACAACTTATACAATATCATGTATCAACTATCTTGAGCAGAAATACTGATTCTAATAAGCAATGTACATGACCAGAACTAGGAGTTCAAATAAACCCCACATAGATTATTGAACAGATCTTACCCATGAACTACACTTGAACGCTAAGACTATCTACGATGGGGATTTTTATGCATTTCGGATTCAACTTTCCGGATATTCTCAACAATAACTTGAATTTTTGAAGACAATTGTTCAGTTTGCTCCTCAACATTATTCATAAAGGAGAATAACTTTTCTCGGTAAGATGCACATAATTTCTCTTGATGCTCCAACTCCATTGTAAGTTCTTCAATCTTCTTATCTTTATCTCCCTACAAAGGTGAAAAACAAATACATATACAAGAATGTAAATAACTAGTCTGCAGACAATAGATGTGCACAACAGAAGGAAGTATAATTGTACAAGGGTTGCTGGCCTCTTCGCCTGTGGTACATTAGCACCCTAACTTCTCACAATAAAGGTTATATAATCCACTTTAAAAGAATTCATGAAGCATTCATACATCAAAGAACTTCCCTCATATCAAGAGAAACTAAAAGCTGTTTACTTCGAGATCCTATGACATGTTTAATTTCATCAGTCCACGATGCAAGCAGTTACAAAAGTCTAGAATTTTTAACAGGCACAAGATGCATCTAATTCAAAGAAATCATAAATGAAAACAATATCAGTCATTAGTTTTTAGTTAAAAGTGATTTTCATAAGGGAGCTCCAATGGCAAACTTTTAGCTGGGTTCAACTATGAACTCTACACTCGTATGGATAAAGAGCGGGCAGAAACAATGTCTCCAGAAACTCATAACTTAAACTAACATGTAGCAACCAAGATTCAAGATACTGAATCTTTATACATAAAAGTTGAAAATGTAAAAACATACCACTGTACCGTATCCATTGTCAGTGATAACTAGAGGATGATTATGATCCTTTTCGAATCTTGTAACAACCCATTTTCCAGACTTTTCCATCTTAACCAAGATGGTTGCCTTACAACCTTCTCGAGCACTAGGTCTTGGCTTCTTGTCAGGTCCAAAAGATCCCTTATGATTAGGAGAAAAACCCTGCTTGTTACATCCGAGTCGACGAGCAAGTGTCCTCCCGTCAATCCCAGAACGGCGACGTTGCATAATACGTACAACAAATCCTACTCGTCTGGCATACCCTATATAGAATTTCCTGGCGGCCTCTTCAGATTCAAATTCCATACCAACATACGGTTCTAAAATTTCTCCTTCATCTAATTCACTTGCTTTTTCTATAACAGAGCTGTCTGTTGCTGCAACTCCTTCATCCAGTTCCAGTGCTCCCTCGTCCAGTTCCACTACCAGACAAAATTATTAGATAATATAACATGAACGACTTTATTTTTTCAAGGTAAAAAAGCCACATGATAATACAAAAAGTACAAACAAAAAAGAAAACCATTAAACAATGATGCCTTCAAATATTGGCATACACAAGAAGAGGGTTGAATAGACTGCTTGATTGCAACGAAAGCCACAAAATGGATAAACGTATTTGTGGACATAAAAAAGAATCAATTTTGCATGGATACAAAGATGCAGCAACAGATTTGCCACCAATCCCAAAAGTAAAATCTTACAAACAGGATACTGACACAGTGGAACTAGACAATTGAAACCACACATATTGAAAGAATAGCATCACAACAATCACAAACTATATCCATATAAAAACTTAAGCTAGTGAAGTTCCGATCTCCCCCATACCGCATTTTCATTGACTAGAATAAGATCAACACCTTGTCTTCAAAAGACATTCCCAAAATCAAGACAATCTATAACCAAAGTCGATAAAATAGAAACACCCATTTGCAAAATATCCCATGAATATTCAACAACAAGCAATTACACAAGCACAACCCAAAAAATCTCACTACTAAAAGACCAGTAATAATTGGGATCTTATAATAATGAAAATCTATGACTTTAATCCCCAACAATCCAGAACTTGTATACACTTGCGAAAATAATTCAATATCAAAATTTTCACTGAACAAATTTCTCCCACTAATTCCGCTACCATAAACGTGCTCCTAATTTCCATACAGTGATAATTGAAATACATGTTGAATTCCAATTACTACATTTCCCATCAAAACCAACCACAGCTTAAGCAAAAATGACCAGATAATTCAAAAAAAAAAAGAAGGAAACTTTCCATTTTCCCATAATAAAAGAGTTTCTAGAGCCTATTTTCACAGGAAACAAACAGAACAAAAGAGGGAAAACAAATTCATAAGTTCACTGGCAGAGCTGTTAACAGAGGAGGAGCTAATTGTGAAAAGAAATAACAATAGTAACAGCAATAAAAACTCGATCTTGACATGAAAACATGAAAAACTCACTGAATCAGAATCTGGGTGACATTCAAAATCTGAGAAGTGAAACCGAAATCTCGTGGTTGCCTCCGCGAATACAAGACAGAACACAGAAGGGTCAAAAGTGAAATGACAGGTTTCTTCACCACAGAGACACTAGTTAGGTGTCTCTTGCGTGTATATACTCGGACCCAACTGTTCTGGTCTTTTTTTTTTTGTTCTGATCTTGTTATGTTTATCATAAACACAATCGAATAATTTAATATTTTAAATTAAACTAATTACATTGATCTCCCTGAAGTTTTGTCTATAAGTATAGTTAATTTTATCGTTTATTAATAAATATTTTTTCAATCTATAAAAAAATTTAGTTAAATATAACAGTTCACAGAGAAGTATTTATCAAAAAATTTAAAAGTTGACTAATAAAAGCGAAATTTTTATCAATAAACTCAAAAATTGACTCCGTCTATAATAATAAGTTGACATTATTTACTCTTTTATATTTAACTAGAATTACGCATGAAGAAAGAGTCCAGATGATGAGCTGGCAAGAGTTTAGTGGTTGTAATGTAGAGGGTAACACCTGTCCTTCAAGTAGACAATTTTTTCTCATCTCAGACTCTATTCACTTCCTCTCAGTTCTCTCTCGCCCTCTCAAAGCTAAAACCTTAAAACCAAAAAACTCTGTTTGTCTCCAAGTGGGTTTAGACTTTGGATCGGTACCAATCAAGTGAGTGAATTTATAGTTTCAAGTTTCAGTCTTCTGATTTTCATTTTATGAGTTGGTAATTTTGTAACTATTAGTTTTTTTTTTTCTTTTTTTTGTGCATTTAGTCGCATGAGATAATACTATAAGAGATAATACAAAATCAGTTTTGGTTTGCACGTGGGATGTTGGGATTTTATTGGATTTTGAGGATTTTTTTTTTTCATGATTATGGTTCTATTGGTTTGCTGATAACTTTTTTTAACATGTCCAGAAACTAGATATATGGATTTTCTTTTTCAATAATGTGATCAGTTTTTTAATTAAATGGAGTACTGGGTTCTTTTTGGTTGAACCAAAACTGAGAAATATTGACTACCATTTCATGGATTAGGCGCATACTGAGATGTTTTTGTTGAAGAACATGATGTGAGAGAAAAAAATTCATTTTGTCTGTTGAACCGGTTTTTAAGAAACATAGTTTTGTTTAGTTTTGATTTTCAGAAATGTTGGAGCTATGAGAATGTGTTTTATTATGTATATACTCAGCTGAATCAAGAGGTTGGCAATGTTTTCTGGCAGTGGATGAAAACTTATCTACAGGCCAGACTGAGGACATGATAGAGAATTCTGACGGGAAAGAGAGGGTTACAATTGAAGGAAGTTCGGATATGGAACCATATGTAGGTATGGAGTTTGAATCCGAGGAGGCTGCGAAGGTGTTTTATGATGCCTATGCTACACATTTGGGATTCATTATGCGGGTTGATGCATTCCGCAGATCAATGCGTGATGGGAAGGTTGTTTGGCGTCGACTTGTGTGTAATAAAGAAGGCTTCCGTAAGTTAAGGCCCAGAAGAAGTGAGAATAGGAAGCCTCGAGCAGTCACCAGAGAAGGTTGCAAGGCAATGATAGTGGTGAAGAAAGAAAAAATGGGAAAATGGGTTGTAACAAGATTTGTCAAGGAGCATAACCACCCACTTGTAGATATACCTGCTAATGGTCGTCGCAGTGTGCTACTATCTCAAACGCCGGTGAGTCGTCAAATGAATATTAATTGTGTATCTATATACATCGAGTTTGCATTTTCTTTTGTAGGTCTGTTCTAGTATATGAGCTCCTTTTTAACATCTGGATGCATCATATAGTTAAGTTAATATGTTTTATGTTTATTATATATCATCATACAATGCAAGCATGGTGTATATATATGAAATATGTAATTTTGGACGGTTAAAGTTTGTATCCATCGGATCTGTCTGTGTTTAAAAAGGTCACCATATGTTGGTTTATTGAATATTTTTACTCAGGATTGTTAAATTTCATGTTTCTACTTTGGCAAATAGTCTGATCTTCTGTCTAAAATGGGTAGATTAATGAAATTTTGGAGCAAAATTATGATAATTTTCCATGGGTGAGGATTAATAAAGTCATGCCATTCAACTTGATATGCTAATCTTTGTCCTTGAGACAAGGAGGGGCTAGCTTTTATCTTTTGTGCCTGCCCTTGACATTTCAGCTTACATTGAAAACAAAGGTTTCCAAGGCAATAGCTATGTGGTTTAGTTACCATAGTATGCATTTCATGTCTGTTATTTGTTGGGTTTAGTTTCCAAGCCTATTAAGTATTCCTTTCAGTCTTTAGAAAATTGTGTCTTAATTTGATGTTTTCTTGAGGTTCTTCTGTGGACTGCGCATTATTGATTACTATCTCACTTGATATTCAACGGTCCTTTGTAGGTTTGTCATGTATAAACAAAACATGAGTTAGTAAACCATGTATGCCATATCCTTAATACACCATCCTAAATTTCGGGATCACATTTTGCAGCTTCTTTGTTTATATGTATCTTTGTGTCATTGTAACTTTGGCAACTAAACAATACATTTTCTTTGAGTAGACCATATTTTCACACATCGTTGAGGAATGAGAACTGTCACATGAATTATTTTGATCATGTCATAATATTATGTTGAATGTGCATCATTAGAGCCTAAAGGTATAAACTTTTTTTTTTTCTGTTTTCAAACATTATCTCATCGTTGTCAATCGAAATTGACCATGCTTCTTCTTTTGTGTTTCTCTTTTTGGAAATTCTTTGTCCCCAGGACGAGAAAGATGTAAAGATCCGAGAGTTGACTGCTGAACTACAGAGGGAGCGAAAGCGATCTGCTGCATATCAAGAACAACTTGAAATGGTTTTGAAAGACATGGAGGATCATTCCCATCACCTATCAAGGAACATTGATGACATAGTTCGAAGTGTGAAGGACATCGAGACAAAACGAGTAGCCGTTTCGCACTGCTAATATACAAATACCCTAGTAGATTGTCAATGTCTCTGTACAATTTTCTCCATATCCTGCTGTTTTAGTGTCTTGACTGTGATTTGTACTCGCTAGTTTTTTTTTTTTTTTTAATTTTTCTTTTTTGGATGGGGTGTTTAAAACTGAACTTGTTGGTCAAGTAGAATTGCCTTGTACTTTTGAAAAAAGAACAGAAAAGAAAAGAAAAGAAAAATGATATTCCAGTATATTGAGGCGTTCTTGCTTGGAATTATACCAACTTTTGTTTAGTCACAGTGCCTTCACTTTTTCTTTTTTTTTTAATAAAACTTAATCTGATTTGTTAAAACCATTGAATTGATATACTTTTCCATAAAAAGTGAAAAGATGGAGGACTGGATGGAAACTTTGTCTTGTGAAGCAATGAACGCATTATTCCTCCACGGAACACCCCCTTCTAGCAGGAAAAAAGTGAGAAACAGAACTTCAAAATTCAACATGTCGTATCTATTCTTGAGACAAAAATGGCTCTTTACAGCAGTAACGGAATCTACACAAAATTCTCAAGACTCTAACTGAATTAACCGATTCCACGTTCGGTTATTTCCGTCGGCTCTCGATCCATCGTTGTCTCAAAAGTGGATTTGAAGTGGACTACCATCTGTGTCCACCAGGTGAGTCCTCCATTGTTGCAATTTTTTTTATTTATTTATTTAAAAAAAAAAAAAACTCTATTTTGATATATATTTGTTCTTTGATTAATTGGAGTATTGGGTAGTTTTGGTTTAAGAGAATTATCAACTCTGATTTTTTATTTTTTTTTCTATGGATTATTAGAATAGATAGGTGGTGTATTGTGTGCCATTGGATGTCCAAAATTCCTAAATTATAATCAAATCCGTGCAATGCAAACCACATATGACTAGTCAAACATCAAGTAAAATTAAGCTGAAAACAAGCAGATTAAACTTTTGACAACCACTAAAATATTTTGAGGCTTTTTCCCAACACTTGTGTTGTGTATCTCTTTTATCTCAGATTTCGCTGCTTATAATTCTTCACCATTTGCTTTTTAATCCCCCCATTTTTTTTCCTTTTCTGTTCACTTGTTTGCAATTCTTGACACAAAATATGCATTCATGGCGACTGCAACAAATGCACAGAATATGTCTAACGATTATTATGCTTGTGAGTCTTTTGGGAGGATGGTTTCCGGCGGTTTATTCTACGGAAGAGATCTCACAAAATCCACTCTTTCGCTATTGTTGTTGCAGATTAGTTTAGCTAATTCAATAACATCAATTATAAAGGTCATTTTCAAGCATTTCGAGCTCGTTACTTTCGTTCCTGAAATGCTGGTAAGCGAACACATTATGCTATTACAGCATGTTTTATAGCTTAATACAGATAGAATCGTTTCAGTTTTGACATTTTGCTAATGATGTTTTACAACATGTTTCTTAATCTGAATGAATTTTAGAAAATGTATAAAGTGTTATCTGTATTTTAACCAAAATTTTCTTGTTGGTTGTTATTGGTGGTGCTACCGTGTGGTTACAATGATTGTGTTTTTATTTGCCAGAGTGGAATTGCAATGGGCCCCTCAGTTCTTTCTCGAAACGAGACATTGAGAAAGAAGTTAATGGCACCACTTAGGGGTAATATGATGATAAACGCATTTGAGAATTTAGCTTTGATCTTCTTATATTTTCTTCTTACAGTGCAGGTTGATTTTGTTAGTATAATGAAGAAAACAAGAAAACTAACATTTACAGTAGGCATCGCTTGTTTTGTGTTACCTCTAGCAATAACTGTACCCACTGCTTATCTTCTAAAAGACCACATGCCCAACCAAGATCTTCAACAAACACTCCCATCAATTGCCTTTCTTGAAACTATAAGTACATTCCGCACAGTTTTAATCATCGTTGATGATCTCAAGCTCCTTAATTCAGAACTAGGCCAGACTGCTCTAACTGCTGCACTGATCGCTGGCACCTGCAACATTTTCTTAGGGGTAATTATAGTTGGAGCTCGAACTGAATCCTCCGGTTACAAGAAAAGACAATTCCTTCTATACAACATAAGCCGAACTTCCTTGATTGTTGTCATTGTTTATGTTTGCCGTCCTATAATGCTTTGGATGATGAGACAAACCCCAGAAAGAAAGTCCTTGAAAGAGAAATATATATGCATCATCATTATTATGATTCTAGGATGTTCTCTCTTTGGGGAAATCACAGGACAACATGCTTTCCTTGGACCAATAATCTTGGGCATGGTCACTCCAGACAGCCCTCCAATGGGTACTAGTTTAATAAATAAACTTGGATCTTTTGTTTGGATAGTGTTTATGCCATGTTATGCCATAAACGTCGGTAAACAAGTCAATATCTTCGATATAGGACTTGATAACTTCATTACTGTGGTTTTTTTCGCCGGTTTGTCTACCCTGGCGAGACTTCTCGGCTCAATGATTCCAACACTCTATTACAAGATGCCATTAAAGGATGCTTTCCCACTTAGTCTGATCTTGACTTCTCGAGGCATCTTTGATCTTATATATTATTATGTTGCAAACCGTGAGAAGGTATTCTGCAAACTCATGCAATATTATTTTCTTTTGTTTATGGAAGATTAGACGATTACCTTTTTTTTTTTCCTTATAGGATCTCTAACAAGTATATATGCACTTCACAATGTGCAGTATATCAGCGGTCAGACTTTTAGCATCATGGTTTTGATTACAATGGTTCACTCGATCATTCTTTCTCCAATTTTTAAAGCTGTTTACGACACTTCAAGAAGATACATGGTCTACGACAGACGCACTATCCAGCACATGAAGCAACAGTCTGAATTGGAAATAGTTGTGTGTATTCACAATTTAGAGGATGTCTCTTCGATTATCAATATCCTTGAAATATCCAATCCCACAAAAGAAAGTCCCCTAACAGTCTTTGTCATGAACCTGGAAGAACTTGTTGGGCGCTTGGTCCCTCTTTTCATTTCACACATATACGACAGTGCACCATCTGATAAACCCACCAGAGCAAGCGAAATCATCAGTACCTTTAGTCATTACGAAGAAAAAAAACTAGGGCTTGTCAGGGTGCAATGCTTCACATCCGTTGTGTCTTACACCACAATGTATGATTATATATGTACATTGGCGAATGAGAAAAGCACCTCCCTGATAATTATCCCGTTTCAACATTCTGATAACAGGCACATTAGAGCAGTGAACAAAAAGGTCCTGGAAAATGCTCCATGTTCAGTTGCGGTCTTCTTTGGTCGCGGGATACTAACAGAAGCTAGATTTTTGAACTCTCATCACATTTTAAATGTGTGTGTGGTATTCCTGGGAGGTTCTGATGATCGTGAAGCACTAGCATATGGAGCACGCATGTTAGGAAATCCTTGTATTAGGCTTACAGTTGTCCGGTTAGTGGACGTAAAGCAGATTTCTGGTGAATTGGCAGAGGAGATTCAAGATATAAAAGCTATTAAGCATTTCAAGATCAATACGTATAACGATAAGCATGTTAAATACAAGGAGAAAATTTTAGTTGAAGTATCTGATACAGCGAAGGTGCTTCAGTGTATGGAAAACGACTTCGACCTCATGGTGATTGGAAGAAGACATGACAACGAGTCGCCACTATTGAAAAAGTTGTCAGAGTGGATTGAGTATGAAGAGTTGGGTGTGATCGGAGACATATTCGTCTCTTCGGAAGTCAGCATGGCATCAGTTTTGCTGGTGCAGCAACAATCCTTAGTAGTAGAGGAAATGCTTACTCCCTAACTGAAACGATGACAGTGAGATGTATAATTCAACTCTCTCTTGATTGGAAGAAAAAAAGCCATATTTTAGTTTTAGAAAATATGAATTTGTACGCGCACACATATATATATATATATAAATATATGCGCGCTTGGAACTTGTCTTGTATAATTTAAGAGAAGAGAGAGAGACTAGAAGTTTTGTATAATTTAAGAGCAGAGACAGAGAGTAGTAGATTTTTCCATCTTCAATGAAATATGAAGAGAAGAGACACACAAACCCATCACAGATTGCAAATGAAGCATCTGACTCAACTTGTATACAAATTTCTTGTTACTAACTTGTGATTGGGAAAACAACTTATCTCAAGAGTAATTTTTGAAAAATATCCAGTCTAACAAAGAACATTATCAATGAAAATGGGAGGAATGTGCATGAGCACTGCTTTACAAGTAGATTATTTAGGCCCACACATAATAGAAAAATCAACGGCCCAAATCCATTTAACATTTCAATTGGCCCATTATCTCTCTCCACGTAAGCAGTAAAACTCCTATCGTCTTCTTTCTTCTCCAGAGCAACAAACTTCTGCTATTACGATGGCGTCTTTATCGGCGTCTTCTTCATTCGCAGAAGCTAATGGACCTGATCGGTTGTACTTTCCAGTCATGAATTCTCTCAAGCTGACACCTTTCTGGTCTCCAAAACTTTCTCCGCTGTGTGTTTAGACTCCGATTAGTGCGTACAAAGTGAGAGTCATTTTGTTTGGTAAATTTCCCAAAAAAAAAAAAAAAATTTTAAAGTTTCGTTTTTTACGTTTTATATTGGTATTTTTGTGAATAGTAGCTTGTATTAGTTTCATATTTTTAATTAGTGTTCAATCAAGTTGTTTCCACAATTTTGACTACTTTGGTCACTGAAATTGAAATGTTAAACAAACTCCAGTCTCTGTGTGGTAGGAGAGAAAAGTTGGCGGATCGAAAATGGAGGATGAAGGTTTTTAGTTATTTTTGATAATGCTATAGTTTGCAAGTATAGTATTAGCAAACGAATGGGGCGATTTGTTTATAGGTATACCGATACTTAGATAATCAATGTCTGTTTTATCTTTCTTTTGAACTACTACTGCAGCACGATCATGGATATCTCATCTTGGGATGGAACTATTTCATCTAGTGATTTTTCTCTTGCTACTCGTACATTTGCTGATAAGTGGAAAAGACTTGACCACACTTTCCCTCCATGGTCATGGGTTGCTTGTACAAAACAACCTTGGGTTGCTTCTCATGAAGTTAGTTCAATTGTTCACTTTGCTCTTTGTTATATATATGTGTCATTGTTTATGATTTGTACATGTTCTCTGTCATTTGTTTAACCATCATTATGTTTTCAGGTTCAGGGATACTTGTCGCTGGAGAACATTTGCCTTCTCGGTTTAAGTGAGGTCTGCCCTTTATGTTATGCTGAAGCGTTAGCTTTTTGATAGCAAAATTGATGTTTCAATTATCATAACTGTTTTATACAGGAAGATCATGCTGAAGGAAGTCGCACAGAAGAAGAAACTGGTTGCTCTAAGGAGGAAGAGCCCATTGATACTGCCACTTTAGTATGTGTTTATTAACCAGTGTCTTTGTTAGATGCAGCTAGGACTCATTTTTGTATCAGCACCTTTTGATATTTTATCCTCACGTTATGTTGGCGATGTTCATGTTCTATTTGGAAGGTCCAGAGCTTTGGTCGTGAAGTACATTTCTATGATTTTCATATAGTCTACAGTACTTCATATAGAGTTCCAGTGCTTTATTTCCGTGCATACTGCAGTGGTATGTTCATCCCTATCTGATGAAGTAATATATAGAGAGTAATGATTTCACATTATGCTAAATTGTAAATGTTTGATACAGACGAACTTTATCACGCATGGTACTGAATACTGCAGAAATATATCATTCTGAACAACCATACTAAATTTACATTGATTTCCAAAAGATAATGGGTTTGAAAGCACTTTAGTGACTGAATGTGATGATGTTAGTCTTTTGATTATCTAGTATGGAAATAGAAGTTACCTATGGTGTTTCTAAAAATGAGTGCATTGCTAGGAAACATTCAAACATGGGTTTGTTGGTGTGATATTGTGAGTCCTACCACTCTATGTACTGATTTCTAACTCTTGTTTTATGCATAGGCGGACAGCCTTTGGTGTTGGATGAAATTGAGAAAGATCTTCCTGCCTGTTCTGCCAAGGTTTTGTTGGAGTCTAAATGGACATTTATAACTCTAGAGGTTTACCTCTTTTTGTTATCTTGTTGCACATTGATATATACGTTATAAGCGTGTAGTTGCATTAACACAAATAATTGAATATTGTTGATAACAGGAACATCCATACTTGAACAGGCCATGGTACAAAATACATCCATGTGGGACCAGTGAGTGGATGAAGTTGCTTTTCCTTGGTGATTCTGCTCTGGCTAAGCATGGAGTAGCAATGAAACACTATTTGGTGTCTTGGTTCTCAGTTGTTGGGCAGGTGGTTGGCCTTAGGATCCCCTTTGAAATGTTGAATGATAGTAATTAGTTGCAGTTGATGACTGCTCCGTGCGCAGAGCTTACCCTGAAGAAATCAATAATTGTATCAGCTGAGGTGTCTTGGTTCTCAGTTGTTGGGCAGGTGGTTGGCCTTAGGATCCCCTTTGAAATGTTGAATGATAGTAATTAGTTGTAGTTGATGACTGCTCCGTGCGCAGAGCTTACCCTGAAGAAATCAATAATTGTATCGGCTGAAAAATTTAATGCCAGTGTATATTAATGTCTTGCTTTATGATGCAGTGGCTGCTGGTTCACTAAACTTTTGTAGTTTTGTAAAGATCATTTTTGGCAATAAAAATATCTGTTTCTTATACCATAAAAATAGTCTTATTGCTGGTTTTGTCTGAAAATTTTGAATTTTTAATGCATGTATACGACTGTCTGGTGAAAAGCCAAAATCATCATTTAGATCCTGTAAAATTGTTCAATACAACCTACTGTTTTCTCCCAAACTTTGGGATAAAAAAATAAACACTGCTTTCACTTCTACACTGAATGCAATTTACAATCATCAGATTCAACAATATTTTCCTTTTGTTCCAGTAAAAGCCTACACGTTTTCACTCAGGTAATTCCCTAACCGGATGATTCTCATTCAGGCACCACGAACAAGGTTCTCCCATTTCTTATATGGAATGTTACTCTGCTTGATTCTCAGCCGTTCGACAAAAGCTAACTAGAAATTCTGTATTACCTTCAGCGCCTTTTAGAGGAGACTCAATCCACCCTTTACTCTGAAATCCAAAATTCTCCACCCCATTTATGATTCTTTCAAGAACCTACACAATTTAATCAATAGAATATCGTTTAGTGTTTTCAAGTCAAGGATGACCATGTTCTATTTCAAGGTTGGAAAGAAAACTTCAAATACTGGGTAAAAAAAGTGTAAGTTCATACTTCTTTATGGACTAAAGGATCTCTCACAATGCCACCTCCTCCTACCTGCAAACACAAATGAAATGTTTAACTAGAGCACTAAGATATTATAGCAATGATCCATTACTGTCAAAATTGAGGCTTCGAATCTTAAACTCCCCAACTTGTAAAAATAATCATGCAAGTTAAATATATAATATATAACATCCACTTGCAGAAGCGGGGAGATGGTTCCACCATCGACATCTTATTGTTGCCATATTTGGCAGACTAATCTTTCCAGAAACACAGCCGTATGAGATCAACTGAAGGAAGTGCTTAAAAAAAAAGGTAAAATAAAAGTTTTTTTTTTTTTTTTAACAAAAAATAAGGGAACGAAGAGTTTTTTACTTGTGATCTGCGGGCTTCAAATTGTGGTTTGACTAGAGTAACCAAAGATGCCTCTGGCTTCATCAAATTTACCACAGCAGGCATTACCTGCGTAAAAAAATGTTGCAACATTCATAGGCATAATGGTCAACAGGCACAAGACTAATAACAAGTGCTCCATGGTGAATAATACCACATTATTGTCTCATCTAAGTTCTCTCCCTTCTAATCATTAAATGCCAAAAGGAGGAGGTTCAACACAAGCAAGCAAGAAGTGGGAGAGTCCAACAAGTGCAGAAAAGTACACAAACTTTGCTGGAAAAAAGCAACCAGGTAAAAGTTTCTGTAACCTTAGCAATACTACAATTTACCAGTGTTTAAAAGCTTACCGTGAGAATAGAAATGAATGAAAGGTCAAGAGTCACCAAATCAACTTTCTGGGGCAGCGTTGAGAGGTATCTTAAGTTTGTCCGTTCTATTACACAAACTCGTTCATCTCGACGAATTTTGTCTGCTACCTATTGAAAAAAATCAAGTGTACAGTAGTGCATGATCAGAAAAGGTTGGGTATAGGTGGAACATAATTTCATAGTCATATTCTATATGTCCAGAGTAAGCATAGGAAATTGCTTCTAGAACAAAAAAACTACTGATACAAAATTGAAAGTAAGGAAGGGAAAAAAGAAAGTACATAGTTATGCTTTTGCAGGACTATGTAAACACAAAAACAAGTATCAAATCAAACATGGGTAAATCCCAAACCAAACTTTGTTAAAAGTACATAAACAAATACAATGTTAATGGTTACGACTGAGAAATTTTCCAGCAGAACCTGTGTTACCTATTTAATGAGGAATATTCTCCAATATAATAGTTTCAACTAATCATTCATAAACAAAACAAATCAATGAAGCCCCAATCCCAAACTAATTGTGGTCAATTACAAGAACCCCCTTCCTCCATGCCAGCTTCACCGCATTGATCTTTTCAAAACTAGATCATTTTACTACTACCCACATAGTTTTGCTTTAGTACTTATCCTTTTCATCCCTGCAATTTCAATTAAGTCAGTCTTTTATTCGACTTGCCCAACCATCTCAATTGATCTTCCCTTAATTTATCCTTAATAGGTGTCTCATCTACCTCTGAGCAAATTTATTTGTTCCAAATATGCATATGGTGTCATATACAAAAAATCTTGACAAAAGTTAAATGTAAATATAAAAATCATTTGTACCTGCCCATAACCGACATCAACTCCATAAACAAATGATGCACCGTACTGAAGCAGACAATCAGTAAACCCTCCAGTGGACAACCCGGAATCAAGAGCTACTCTGCCAACCACATCAACACTTAGCTGTTCAATTGCAGCTTCTAACTTACGTCCCGCTCTGAACCAATGACCAAAAGGGTAAAACTCAAACATTATAGGAGTGAAATTTAATGTCTGAAACTGCAAGATGGATTCATTCGAGGGAATAATCACCTACATACATATTTTGGCACTTCAGCAATTATTTCTACAACAGCCTTATCAGATACAGGAGTTCCTGCTTTGTTCACCGCCTTTCCATCTACAAACACTTTGCCTACACCAGAAATGTGTTAAAGAGACGGAGAAAGAGAAAAAATATCTCAAATAATCAAACAACTAAGATCAACCCCAGATGCCTTTTTTTTTTTCAGAATAAAGGTTTTTCCATAATAGATTATATATACACTTGGTATCGAGCAAGAGTACAGTGATACAAATCTCATGAGAGACAAACTCATATCATATTATAACTATACACTGGTTTAAGATTTAAGCATGTTCTTGCTAATTGGTCCATATTCATATGGTGTCATTAAATCTAGAGCTAAAGTGAAATGCATTGCATGCAATCGAAGAATTCAGCTTACCTTGTAAGATCCAGGATTGTATGTACGTTCGACTGTATTGCTGAAACCTTTCAAGACATATCTCATCCAGCCTCTTTTTCCTTTAAAAATATCAATACACCAGAGCAGAATGTAAATGCAAGTAAAAAAATAAAGAATACATAAAAGCTCCTTCATTTCTTCATCAAGTAACACCTCCCACCATTGAATTCTCTTTCTCAATCATTCAACATATTTTATTTTTTTTCTTTAAAAAAAAAGAAGAGCATACTTTTTGGGTATTTGAATTTTCCCGGACTTGGCAACAGCAAAGCTTCTGACAAGACTCTGCCTTTGGCCTCTCAACCATCTCCCTGAACAATAAAACAATCACCCCAAAAAACAAAAACATAAAAACACAATCAAATCATAAATTTTCATGTAAATACAAAGACACCCACATACATACATATTTTTGTACAGAGAGAGTGTGTGTGTACCAAGAAAAGTAGGAGAGCTGGACCTGGAGAAAAAAAACAAGCTTGAAGTACTACTAGTACAACCGCGAGAGATTATTGGTAACTTGAGAGTTTGAAGTGCCATTTTATGTTTTTTTTTTCGAGAGAAACTGATGAAACTCGGAAGCTGTTAAAAGGGTTTTTGTGCAAGTAGCTCTGTTAAAACGGGGTGTCGTTTTATTGTGGGGGAAAGAGGGGAGGGGGATATTTTGGTCTTCTTAGCTTTTCGACAACACTTTGATGCACTTCAATACTTTTGCAAGAAAACTTTGCAATGCTATTATACAGCTTAATTTGTTAAGGTTAAAAACCAAACAATGATTTATATAAAAGTTAATTTTATGTTAAGAAAGCATTTATGATTAAAAATATAATTAAAAATGAGTAATAACATAGAGATAAAAAAATATATATTAAATACATTAAAATGGTTAATGAACCTCTTTCCCACTTTAATAGGTGAAGGTTTAATTTTCAATATACACTTAAAAAAAATTGTGTTAGCATTTTGACTCGTGACATTATTTAAATGGATGATATTTGATTTAATTATATTTATAATTATAAACACACTCAATTCTTTATGAACCAGTTTGATCCAATTCATCAACACGAATTGCCAGTCTCTCTTGATAATCTTCTAATTTATTTTTATAATTTAGAAGGAAATTCAATCTTGAAACCATGTACTTAAGTAGATTTATATATAAATAAGAGTTTTGTTATGTCAAATTGACGATGAAAGATGTTTGGGGTAGGCCACATATGAGCAACATTTTGGCTCTGAAATGGATAAGAGATAAGGTTACAAGCAGTTTCCATCCAATCAAAATCTACAACTCACACACCTCATTCTTGACAACCACTAGTTTGTGAACCTTCTAAATCTACTCACCAAATCCATCTCTGTCTCTTTACTTTACATATTTGTTCACACATTTCACTTGGGAAGAAGAAACAACTCAAAAATGGCTGCTATTTCTTCTCCAATGGCCAGCCAGCTGAAGAGCAGCTTTGCTTCTCCAGTCACCAGGGGATTGATCTCACCAAAGGGCATCTCTGGAGCTCCATTCAGAGTTTTACCATCCAAGAGAACTCCTAGATTCACTGTCAAAGCTGTTCAGGCTGACAAGGTAACAAGGATCATCAACTTTGTTTCATGTGTAGACTAAATTAATTGTTTTTACCTTTTTTTTGGGTTCTTATTTGTGTGCAGCCAACTTTCCAAGTGATTCAACCCATCAATGGTGATCCATTCATTGGAAGTCTTGAGACTCCAGTCACATCAAGTCCCTTGATTGCATGGTACCTCTCCAACCTCCCAGCCTACCGGACGGCGGTCAGCCCACTTCTCAGAGGAGTGGAAGTGGGGTTGGCACATGGGTTCCTCTTGGTGGGCCCATTTGTCAAGGCAGGCCCACTAAGGAACACAGAGTATGCTGGGTCAGCAGGGTCACTAGCAGCAGCTGGTCTGGTTGTCATTCTAAGTATTTGCTTGACAATCTATGGAATTTCTTCATTCAACGAAGGTGAGCCCTCCATTGCACCATCTCTGACCTTGACTGGAAGGAAGAAAGTGCCTGACCAGTTGCAGACGGCTGATGGGTGGGCCAAGTTCACTGGTGGGTTCTTCTTTGGGGGCATTTCTGGTGTCATCTGGGCCTATTTCCTTCTCTATGTCCTCAACCTTCCTTACTTTGTCAAATAGATAGACAGACAACTTTGTTGTAATCTTTCTTTTTTTGGTTTTTGTTATGTATCACTCCGTGTTTCACTCATTGTATGAAAGTTATATATATATTTGTTATATTTTGATAAACTTGTTTACTTGCTTGTATAATTGAAACTTGTAAGTTGCAAAATAGTTGGAGAAACAATTGAAATTTGCACTTCAGAACTGTAAATTGTGATAATACCAGTCATAAGAACTGAATTTTTGGTTAAAAAAGAAGAAGAAGAAGGCACTGTAGGCATATCTTTCTTCAAAAATAAAAGAGTTGAAACTAGAATGGAAGTTAATAATACATCAATCAAGATTCCTGTGGGAGCAGGGCATTTCTTAAGGGGAAGAGAACTGTATGCACTAATTTTCTATGTTCATGATCAACATTGGTGGAAGAAACAAAATCACATAAAAATTTGCTTTCATTGTTTGGAAAATTATACTGTAAATTTGACAAGAAAGCACAATTTTCTCAACCTAATACTCTTGAGTGAGCATGCATGCATGATTAATTATGAAAAGAAAAACAAAACATAATTAAAAGCTTGAGATTAAAAAAAAAAAGAAGAGAAAACCCTTATATAATATTTGTATAGATAATCGTGATCAATAATCCCCAAAAATCTAACCCATATGATATTTTCAAACAATTCCCTTTTATGAATAAGAAAAATGAAAAAAATAAAGACCGACTGTTATATAGAAAACCAAGTGCTATTTTATGCATCAAGTTCGGAATATTAGTATCCGCCCTCCAAGTTCTGTGGTTAATGATGCTCAAAAGCCATAAAAATTTCTTAAACTATTTCCTTTTCTTTTCTTTTCCATTTTTTTAAAAAAGGAGGAAATGTATAAATGTGAGTATGGTTTAATAAGGAATGAGAGCCAGAGAATTCCTATCTTTATTACACAAACACAACCAGTTGGTTGTCTAACCAAAACCTTAGCTTTCATATTAAAGCCAACAGTTAACGGTCTCTTCTTTCTACTTTTTATTTTCGTTTGTAATACATATACAAACTCGATGAGACTTACCATGGCTGTTCAAGCTAGAACATTTTCTCTTCACTCTCATAATCATCATCATCATCTTCAGTTCCTCCCTCAATCTCCTACTGCATCTCCGTCTTTACTTCTTCATGGACCCCTCAAGTCTACGGCTCACAAGGGCCGCAGAAATAGTCTTAGAATCAGTTGCCAGTCCAATGAAGATGTAAACTTCTTCTTATTATTATTTTTTTGCACTCATTCTGATAACTTGCATTATATTTAATTCATTTTTTATTATATATAACTGTTCATGTCTGTTGACTTGATCATGGTCAGGATTATCTGATAGATGCTCCTGTTTCTGTTGGAGATGGATTCTCTTTCAGTGGAGGTACCCATTTAACTTTTTTTTTTTTTTTTGTCTTTTTTTTTTTGGTCATATATGATTATACTTTAAAAAAGTCTTATTCTTATACAAGAAATTGTTGTTGCTTCGTGCAGGGAAATATTCAGATGGGTCATCACCGTCTGATAAATGGTTCAAGCAAGGGAAAATTGTAAGTGTGTAACTAAGGAGCATGTTGACTTGATATTGAGTCTTTCCGAGGGTGTGTACTGTATACTTGTAATGATATTGCTCAACCATATATGATGATTCTTTTTACCGTTTGGGGGTTAGGTGAAAGCACATATTTCTGGTTCTGGTGAAAAAGCAAAAGACCCACTTTTTGGACTTACAATGGGTGCTAGTTCTCAGGCCTCAGCTGATCTTTTCAGGTAATTTATGGAAAGTTTGATGTATAGCTTGACTAACCCTTGATAAGTACTTCAATAGAGTAGTCATTTCTTTGTGAAGAAATTGAGATTTGATTATTTGCAGGGTTTATCGTTTGAAACATGCTTTCTCTATATATGATTTTTGTGCCTTAGATTAGATGGTTCTGCGTTGAAAGCGGAAGTGCTGATAACCCTTCAGTTTTGTTGATTCATGGTTTCCCTTCACAAGTGAGTATAGTTTCCGAGATTATATTTGTGTGAATTGGCTTTTTAGTGCATTTTAGGTTTTTTTGTTTTATTATGATGTAATGTTTCTTCCAAGGCATATTCTTATCGCAAAGTACTTCCTGTACTCTCCAAGAACTATCATGCTGTTGCTTTTGATTGGCTTGGTAAGATCATGCTCTTTGCCGCTTCATTTGCTACATCCTGCATTGTTTTATAAAGTTTCTCTCAATACTAACAAATTCTTTTTGCCCTTTTCTCTTTTCTATAGGCTTTGGCTTTTCAGATAAGCCTCAACCAAGATATGGATTTGACTACACTATGAATGGTAATTGCTTTAGTAGCCTTAATGGTAGCAGATAAAATTTACAAGATTAGTTACTACACTGCACCATCTTTCATTTATCAACAACAATGTAAGAAAAACAGTTTCTTTATAGTAAATTTTTGTTATGGTTGCAGAATATGTGGCATCTTTGGAGTCCTTAGTCAATGAAGTTGCCAGCGATAAGGTCACAATTGTTGTCCAGGCATGTTTTTCCTTCTGTGGTTGTAGAAGTATGTATATAGCTGTTACAGCCATCTATCATTTAACATGGTACTAAATAATAGATTTCAATGTTCACGTACTTCTCAGGGCTACTTTTCGCCTGTTGTTGTTAAATACGCTAGCAATCATCAGGAAAAGCTTAAGAATCTTGTACTCCTCAATCCTCCTGTATGGATCTCCTGAAACTTCACGGTCTAGTTCTCGACTTTCTTTCAACCATAATCACTCTTATCATTTTAATCATACTATTATATCGTTTTCTGGTCTACTTAAAGCTAACAGCGAAACATGCCAACCTTCCATCAGCCTTGTCCATTTTTAGCAACTTCTTGCTGGGTGAAATTTTTTCTCAGGTGGGCATGCTGCAGTATAAAATTTTACTTAAAACACAAAGCACTTTGAAGTTCGAGTATGTGTGTACTCATGGGCATGATTACCTGATTAAATCAGATACTGTCTTTATCTCATCAAAGGTTTAATGTAGTTAATTAATTACTTTTCCCCGTGCCAATTACTTTTCCCCGTGCCCAAATAGGATCCTCTGAGGGCCAGTGATAAAGCCTTGACAAGCTGTGGTCCATATAAAATGAAAGAGGATGATGCAATGGTATATAGAAAACCTTATCTCACGTCTGGTTCCGCTGGATTTGCATTGAATGCCATTAGTAGATCCATGAAGAAGGAGCTAAAGGTGAATGTACCTTCATTTCCTATCTGTTTTTCATTTTTTTCCTCTCATTTTTTCTGTTCATTTAGTTTGATTTTCTTTAATGTATTATCTTTAGTAATCTTTACTAAAAGAGAATGTCAACTTCAGTCCTAATAAAGATGTTTGCTTTATTATTCTTATTTTTTAAATTCCGACTCCCTTACTTGTCAGAAATATGTTGAAGAAATGAGGACAATCCTTACCGATAAAGATTGGAAAATCCAAACTACAGTTTGCTGGGGACAGAGAGACCGTTGGTTAAGCTACGATGGAGTGGAAGATTTCTGCAAGACTTCGAACCATAAACTAATTGAACTTCCAACGGTATAATCTGCTGTCTCTAATGCATTTACACACATTGGAGAAGTTTGTTGCCTTTTGACCTTAGAAGAAACTTATGCAAATGATATAGCATCTGCATGTTTATAAGCTCTAATAAAATCATATTTACTTCTGCATATTCATTACTCAACGAAATGGCCTTTCTGCAGTCATTTTCCCTGCTTCCGCTAAGACCTCACTCACTGCAGTTTATTTGTTGCATTTTGCAGGCGGGGCATCATGTACAGGAGGACTGCGGTGAAGAGCTTGGGAAAATCATTTCTGGTGTTATGAGCAGAAGTAGATGAATTCGATGATGCTTTAAATATTTCTGAGTAATTGATTCTCTAAAAACTGATAATGTATCTTTTTCTTGTGTTCTTTTGCTGAGAGATTTTCTGTAAGTAAATAAGCTAGAGTATGGTCTCTTCAAGATCCTGTTGTATGCAATAACCGATGCAAGAAAACTAAATGAGGGTTTGATAATTTGTGTGCCTCATATATTATCATCTTGTGAAATAAATTGTGCACTTCTGTCTTTGAGCTGATATATAGTTACAAAATTTGATAGGATTGAGAAAAGACCTTTACATTGTTAGTTTTTAAATTGCAACAGTATTATGCATCATGAATATTACAGAAAAAAGAATTTCACAAACTTTTTAATCTCTTAAAAACAGCAGCTCTTGTGCCTTATAGCCTTTTTCCATCTGTTCTTGAAAATCTCTTAAAAACAGCAGCCATTTTAACAAAAAACCGTCTAGTGTTGTATCTGGTTTTGTGATTGTTGAACTCTATCTATCCAAGAATCATCATCCCTTATAGACTTTTTCCATCTGTTCTTGAAAATCTCTAATTCAGTAAATGACCGCTTTCTCACCTGCACAAGACAGATGCAGAAACAGTCAGCAATTTTGCATGGATAGCCAAAAACTAAAGAGCTCTGGCCTCAACTAGCTCCAATGCAGTTAGAGCTAAGGATTGCCACCATTACTTGGCAGTTCAATGCTTACCTCATCTCTGTGGGTAGGCTGATGGGGTGATAATGGTACCTATGAAATAAAATGTCCATTAATTCTTCCACTAGTTAAGTAAAATTACAGTGAGTGGGATATCAATTATGCTTGGATACCTGTTGTTCTGAACTAGACAACTTTGTATTCTGATCAGTCTGTTCAGGGGTTACAGCATCTGTCTGAATTGATGATTATAATGGTCGGTTAATAATTTATAGAATCTGGAGGTTAGAGTGCCAGTAAACCCGTATTGCAGTAGGATATTGTCTCAAAAGAGCGATATCTAACCTTAAAGGACAGTGTGAAGATAATTAGAATAAAGTTCTGACCTTATTTACTACCACACCTCCAAGGGTAGGAAGACCATAGTGAACAATGTACTCAGAATCAACAATGCCAATGTTCTTGGTTGGATCTCCCTGTCAAAGAATATGATACACTTGACATATATTTTGAAGAGACTGAGCTGAAAAAATGGACGGATTCCAGATTGAGAAATTACCTGTGCACAGTAGCCGAGCTGAAAATCCAAGCCCCATGCATGAACCAAGTCATTCTGACAGCATTTTAGTTTCGGTAAATTAGTAAGAAGGGATTGCTATTTGTCAGAAGTATAGTTAATCACCCTTTCAATCTATTTATAATAATTTCATGTAAATTAAGACACCATACCTGAATCATATGCCATGCACAATGCCAGGATGCTCTAGAGAAAACAGGTGCCATCATTTCTACAAACCTTTAATATGTAAACAATGAGACATCAGAACTTGATCACAATATTTTTATAAGATGATAGAACAATATACACAAAAGCACAAATCAAGGAATTTCAAAATTAATGTGCAACTTCTTTTACCCCGTGCAAGGAGGAGTGGTGCTGTTTTCATCACATTTCCTTCCACCAATCTTCTTATAAATCCTCCTGTTAACAATGCAATGAAACCATTCATAGAAATCAAATCAGAAAATATCATACAGCAGCAGTATGTACGTACAAGGAAGTCATCTGGTATTTTGAGACTGTTTTACTTTCAAAAAAATTCATCTTTCTTTGAAAAGATTGATAACCTGTGTACTCTTGATCTGCTGTCTCGTGCTGTAAGAAAATGATGCAACTCGGACTTATCAGGATCAAGTGCTGGCTGTGATATTTCCAGCCCTTCTTCTTTAATAATTGAGAGATATCTGAGGATTACAAGGTGCAGCAGATAAAGTTTTGGATGCTTACTAAAGAAAACGTATTTATCTGAAACAGAACCAGGATACATAAATCTATACCTTCCAGCATGAAAACTGTCAACTCCGAGGTCTTCGTCCCACAGGAAGATGTATGCATATTCCAGAATGATATCTGGATGTAAGAAACGCTTAGCAAACCACCTGGATCATGGAAATATGTTACTCAATATCTTGACATGTTTCAAATGTGTTTGTATATCTATAAGGAACATTACCACTTGGTTTGATTCATTGCAGACACATGTATGGCATGAGCACTCCATTCTAAATCCTTCCACTTATCCACAGTTCCATCATAATGGAAAAGCATTACTACAAAATCACTTGGTGGAAACTGAGACAGGGAAGTGAAAAATAGAGATTAACGACGATGAAATTGTATAGAAAAGAATGTAAGGGGGACAGAAACTCATCTTCTTTTACCTTCTTAACGATCTTATTTACGCTTTCCTTTTGCTTTATTCCAGCTGCAATGGCCAGTAAGTTCATTGATTTCTTGGAGTTCTGTCAAAAGCAACACAGATGATAGTAATTTTTGGGATAAGATGAGCCAGATAGTGCAACATATATCAATACAGAAAAAAAATATCATACAACAACTCAACAAGGTCAAATCAATTATCTCTCAGCTAAGACACTGCTGATCAAAAGCAATTCATGGAACTAAACTTATAGTTGAACACAGAAAAATCTGTCTTAACACTGACTTTTTTATTCTCAGGGCCCGATAACGATCTCATTTCCAAGTCAGATGTCCTAGAGATAATGCCTTTAGGTAGTGTCTCAATGCCATGTGATCTGCAATGAGTCTGAACACATATGAAAACAAATTACGGAAAACCAAGATTGAGCACTGTACACAGCATTAATATAAGAAGAAAAAGTCAACAAACCTCACGCATCTTAGACCCTGTATTCTGCACAGAAGTAAGCACTCCCCATTGCAAAATTCTCTGTTCATAGAAGTAATAATGTATTAGTTGACAGAGATATAAAACAAATGATCCACTACGTTATTGATCAAATACTTCTATCCTTGCTACTCATGCCATACTAAAAATGATGAGAAAAGTGCTTGTATATATGCACACCTCTTTATAGTCTCTGATCACAAAAGCACTTCTAATGCAGAAAGCAGCAGAAAGCAAAAGCATTGTAGGCAGGAGATAGCGAAGACACGATTTCTGCCTCTTACGGTCCACCTTTGTATGCATCTGAAATCGATATATAAAATCATTCTTCATAAAATGGCATGCTTAATTCTTCTTTACAGAGCGAAAACCATTTGTCTTTGGTCATTTAACATCAGAAATCTAAATCTTGGTATTCAAGAGCAATCACAATTCTTCAAGCATTCAAGCATATCATAAACAGAAGTAAATTCCATGGATAATACCAGTTCTAATAATTCTTCTAGCAGAGCCACAAACTTCAAATCATTAACCGTGACCAAATCATAAAAAAAATCAGACAAATCAATCAAACATAAGATGTACATATAATTATCACAAAACATATAGCATAAATAAATAAAAATATAGAGATATGAGCTCACAGAAGTAGCTGGCATATTCATCTTCAACTTCATGTTCAATGGTGAGAGGAACTGTACACAAACGGCCACATTAAAAGAATGTGTATAGTGTAAATAAGGAAGCATAAAAAAGAGAAAAAATTGCAGAAGCAAAAAGAGCGTTTAGGTTACTTAGAAATGCTAAAAATGTTTAAGCAGTTAATTAATGTTGAAAGTGTTTTCTTCTTCAAAAACAACTGCTGGAGTTTCTTGTAACGCACAATCAACGTGCTCTTTGCGTGACTTTGACTCATCCAATAGTCCACCACCTGTGTTGAAGTCAAATTAGAAATTCCTAGTCAAAGTTGGTTAGGTTCCTAATGGTTTTCGATCAGATAACCATTTTCGTCAAGCCTATGGCGGATTCATTGCCATGGATAATGCACTTAAGAGATCAAAAGGTCACGCAACTGGATTTCTACAGAAGTGAATTCCACCTCTTTGACACTTCTCGAAAGAGAAAAATACACAGGCAGCGAAAACGAAATTCTTGTTGGTGCAGAATTGCACACCTAGAAAAATGGGTGGTTTCTTTTCTCCAAGGAAATAGAATTTTGTGGCACGATTGCTACTACCTTCTTCTTCTACACTCCTTTCAATAATAGGAGTATATATTTACCAGAACATGTATTGCACACAGAGAGTGATCCTATCAATGCAAAAATCCATGCAGCTCCAACCTCCACAGATTGCAAGGTATTCGTAACATCCATGTATTCTGAATCTAACGTACTCTGTGTGAGCATGCAAGGTATTCGTAACATCCATGTATTCTGAATCTAACATACTCTGTGTGAGCACGTATAGCCTTTAGAAACAGAACATGGAGCGATTGCTTGTTTGATTTTGAATATGGAGACTATGAAGACATCAGAAGTTTGGCCTTTGATGGTGGAGTCTTATATTGCCATTTCCCTTTTGGAGGAGTAGTGGGTTCATTCAAGGTTGAACAACAAGAGTGGAAACTACATCCATCCCCATTACCTGGAGATGGTTCCGTGATCGAGTCTCGCGATAGCGAAATCCTGTTAACTGCTCATGCATCGGAACTACCCTGGCATTTTATCATCAGAGATGTTTTCAGGCTTGATCGGTCAGAGATGAAATGGGTAAAACTTGAAAACTTGGATGATAAAGTGTTGTTCTTGAGTCCCACCAGTTCAATGTCACTTCCAGCAGCAGGGAAGGCCAGTAAATTAGCAAACACTATACATCATCAGAGATATGGTTGCAAGAGTTATGCTTATAATTCCAAATCACCACGACAGTTAAGACATTTCCCCACACCCACAAACTTTCAATTGGGTCCGTAGTGGAAATTGGGTTAGAACTTGGATTCAACCCATCACAGAAGACAACTTATCTATTTAAATAGATACAACTACGTATTTAAATGAAATTTTTAGCAGTATTTCTGTTACTTGTTTCTGATTTCTGTTGAGATGTGCGGCAGAGGTAATAAAGTTTGAGTTGTGCGGCAGAGGTCACATGTTGGATGGATATTATAGTTTACATGGGATCTCAAGTCAGGGTAGTTCTGGCTTCCAATTGTACTTCTTTTTCTTCTGCTGCTAAATTTATAATAATTCAAAAATGTCGAGCATATTATATAGACTATATAATAATTCATTGGACATATAATCCTCATTAATGGAAGATCCACATATTCTTAATTGAGTTTCAGAGGAAGAAAATTAACCAGGCCTTGTTTCTGCCTCTAATAATAATCTTGCTTATCCTTCTCAACCCATCAAGCACTCCATCAAAACCTGGTCAAGAAGTCAAGAATATTAGTTTTGAGTTCTGCAGCAGAAGTACATGTCAGGGAAGATTTGCCACAGTTGCATTTCCTTGGCCATTTCTGATCTCTCTGCTCTCGATCGTCACTATAAACTGGAGGGATTCCAAAAGGCGATTCTATTCTTGCTTTACATGCAGGTTGGATATTATATACTTCTACAAAAATTATACTATACCTTATGTGTCATTTTCTTTTACTATCTCTGGATGTTAAAATTCAATAATCGAATGCAACCCAACTGTTTCATTCACTAATTAATTCCCAAATACAGCCTTGAATCTTATGCAGAATGTCACCTTGCAAGCTATCATCATTACAGAGACTTCAAGTGGAGCAGAGTTAGGATCCAGAGCTAAAATTCCTGTTATTTCTCTCTCTTTGAAAGTGGTCCTTCTCTAACCTTGTCCAACTACTGTAATTTTATTCAAATTGCACACGATGAAGCTTTTGATCAGGCCAAAGGCATTGCTACTCTCATCAAAGCCATCAAATGGAAAGAAACCGTCCTCATTTATGAAGATAACGACAGCGGGAGAGATTTCTTCCCTCACAAGATGCTAATATTCATAGTGCTCATAGAATCAGCACCCCACCTTCATCTTCTGATGAACATATCATTGAAAAGCTTTCAATGATAAAGACTTTGAAAACAAATGTATTTGTAGTGAACATGTCTCATTCTCTTGCATCTCGCTTCTGTATGAAAGTGAAGAAGCTAGAAATGACGAGTGAAGGATATGTTTGGATTGTTACTATACAACTATGAGTTTCTTTCATTCAATGGATACTTTAGCGGTTGAGTCCATGCAAGGGGTCGTGGGTTTCAGGCCATATATTCCGCCATCGAAGGAGCTTCATAATTTCACTTTAAGGTGGAGAAGGAAAATGTATATTGATCATCCAAATGTTGAATTTAGATTCATATGTCATTCTGGCTTATGATACAGTTTGGGCTCTAGCAGAAGCAGCACAGAAATTGAATAGTAGTGAAATTTCTCATAGTGGTTTGATGTTTTATGAGGAAATAATGAAGGGACGTTGGAGGGTTTAAGTGGATATTAAGTAAAGGCAAACTAATCTCAAGGGGATTCGAATTAGTTAATGTGATAGGAAAATGAGTGAGAAGAGTTGGATTTTAGACATCCAAAACTGGGAATATTACAAAACAATTGAATAAGAATTCACCATCAACAAGTGACCTTGAAGGCATCATATGGCCTGGAGGATCTTCAACCATTCCAAAACGTCGGCTGATTCAAACGAGTTCTAAGAAGTTGAGGATTGGTGTTCCATTGCAATCTGGATTTAGAGAATTAGTGAACACTTTTTTTTTTTTTTTTTTTTTTTGAGTTTGTAAAAATAAGTTAGTAAATTAAGTGGAAATAACACCAAAATATGTATGAGGATAATAATGTCCTCCAAAAACAATATATGAAAGAAACAAAAATATTATTTTTGTGTTTAAAAAAAAAGTGTTAGAATAGATCACGGTCGAGTGAGGCTTTGATCTAATGAGGAAGAAGAAGAAGAAGAAAAGTTTTAGAATAGATCATGGCCAAGTGACGCCATGTTCTAATAGAGAAAAGAAAAAAAAAAATTGTCATAATAGATCACGGTCCCTTGGTTGTGAGCTAAATAGATCACAGTTCATTGGCGATGATAAATAGATTACAACTAAGGAAAATAGATCATGGTAAAAAAAAAAAATTAGAGTTCGGGCTAAATAAAAATTTATATTTATTTTTTTATTTATATAGTTCCCACTTTCTTTTTTATTTTTTTTAAAGAGAGATTTGTGAGAAATTTAGACAGATAGAGATAGAAGAGAAGTGTTAGTTCAAATTAAAGAATTTTTCAATAAAAGAAAATAAAAATAACTCTGAGAACTCAACCAATACAAATGAATTTGAATGAAATATTAAATAACTTTGAATAAGACAAAATCACTTTATAAGGATAAAATTAAATTTCTATGAAAAATTATGTTATTTTTCAAACTTTTATTAATTTTGTTCCAGTCTCACAAAATCAGTTAATTTTTGTGCTATATTGACCAATCTCTCAATTAGTGAATGGCGTTCATGATCCTCAATCTAATGCAACAATAGTAAGCGGCTTATGTATAGATGTGTTCAAGGCAGCCAGGTCCACTTTAACATAAGCAGTAGATTATGAATTTATATTGTATTTGTCTAGATCATATAACAAGCAGGTTTATCTCCAGGTATCCTTACATTTCTTTCTATGAAAAATTCTAATAAAGAATTATTACAGTAGTCTCTAATATTATGTAGGGGTATTATTAAAATGACTCCTCCGTATTAATCGAAATTTCTCCTTTAATTTAGTATATTAGTTAAATTTATAACTAAAATTTCCCTCATAGTTTTATCTTATAGTTAATTTTTCCTCTACCGTCAGTTTAATTACCAAAATACCCCTAATTGTTAACTTTTCTAATTGAGATATTATTAAAATTCCCCTCTAGTTTGGTGTATTAGTCAAAATTCCCCCTGATTTCATTTATGGCAAAAATTCCCCCACCCCAAGTTTCATTTTATAGTCTCCTACTGTCAGTTTTAATTACCAAAACACTCTTAACCATTAACGTTTATGTTAAAAAATTTTAGGATACCAAGAGTATAAGGTAAATTACTATAAATATTAAATTAAAATATTTTAATTTATAATATCAATGAATCTCTACCGTCCATATAATGGACAATAGATCCAATATAAAAATTTTAAAAATAAATAAAAAATTAAAAATAAAAATATGGATCTTCATCGTCCATCTCCATAGATGGATGGTGGAGATCCTAAATACGAAATATTTTTTTTAAAAAAAATACATAAAAAATTTTAAAAATTAAAATATGGATCTCCACCATCCATCTCCAAAGATAGATGGTTGAAATAATAAACACAATTTTTTTAAAATATATATATATATATATATAAAAATTAAAAAATTAAAAATAAAAAGATAGACATCCACCGTCCAACTCCATAGAATTTTAATTTTTAATTTTTTAATTTTTTTAAAATATCATATTAGTGTTTGTGGCACCTTATATTGAATTCAAGCTACATGGCCATTTTAACTTGTTTGTTAATTGTTCAACAAATTCAGTTGGGTTCAACTCATTTCTACCCATAGCTACAAGCAACATAAACTTTGAAGATTCCAGGCTGAAGATATATAATTCTCTGCAATAATATGCCAATGCTTTAACTAAGGAGAGCAAAAACGGTGGCGTGTCAGCCATTGTTGATGAAATACAATACATTACATCAAGATATTCCTTGCTCATTATCCTTCTGCTCATTACACCATGGTTGTACTCAGCAATTCTTCTACAACCAATATTCATCATTAGTTCTCTCATATTCAGAGACGGACCTATGGGGAGGGCTGGCCCAGGCTCCAGCCCAGCCAGCCTTTTAAAATTTTTTGAAAAGTTTCTTTTATAATTATATTTATACCATTATTTTATAATTTAATAATATTATAATTTACTATTTACTTTATTAAAGTTAACTTTTTAAAAAAAGTTTAAAAGTTTTTTTAATTGCGTTTATACTATTACATTTATAATTTAATAATATTATAATTCACTATTTATTTTATTAAAATAACTTTATTAAATTTTAATTTATCATTTTATTTGTTTTCAGTTTTCTCCTGATACGTCCAACTTCTCTTCTTTAAGTTCATGTGCTCAAGTTCCTCTTCTGCAAGTTTAAGTGCAGGTCTGAATTTTTCTTCTCCAACCCAAGTCGAGGTAATTTTATCATTTGATTTAATATTTTCTATCTTTATTTTATTTTATTTATTTATTATATTTTATTTTTCATGAATAAGGAATAAATTTAGTAATGTGTACTTTAATATCTTGGATTCTTAAAATTACAACATAAATGGCTGTGTAATAAATATTAGGATTCTTGGATTTTTTGATATTTTAGGTTTTTGGAAGAATAAATATTAGGATAAATTTAATAATATGTACTTTGATATTTTGGAATTCCTGGAATTACAATAGAAAAGAATGTCAAATAAATATTAGGATTTTTTGATATTTTAGGGTTTTTAAAAAATAAATATTAATAAATATTAGGATTCTTTAATTTTTTTGTTATATTTTTTTCATGAATAAAGAATAAATTTAACAATGTGTACTTTGATATTTTGGAATTCTGAAATTACAACAGAAAAAATTATCTATTAAATAATAGGATTATTTGATTATTTGATATTTTAGGTTTTTAGATGAATAAATATTAATAAATATTGTATTTAATTGTATATACTTTGTTTAATATACATATTTTGAGGAGATTTTACTTTATCTTTGATTTTTAATGAATTAAATTTCTTCGAATAGTTAATGGTCGCTAAAAATTTTTTTAGTATTGTTTAAGCCCACCCTAACAAAATATCCTGGGTACATCCCTGCTCATATTCATCATTCGTTCAGTCTACAGGAATCTACGTGCTTCGGGAGGTATTTTTATGAAAAACACTGAAGTTTCTCAAGGATTACATACACAATCTTCATACTTGCTTGCGGATTCACTGCGAGAAGAAGTGTTGATACTTATTGGGCATATAAATCCATTTCAGGTCTGGCCCAATATTACTGTCATCGGCCTATTCCATCCTTCTTGTGCCTGAAGAATATGTATTTCCTTTCAGATCTGAGCCCAAAAAGTGTGATAATGGTTAGGTGGACTGTCACCAACCCTTATCATCAATGGGAGATCCACATATTCTCAATAATCGTGTAGGGAAAACATATGTTTGGTTTCGAAAACGCAACGGAAAAATTAGGGTTTCAGAATTTTTTCTCTACTTTGAAAACACATTTTTGGGACCTTTGATCTGCATATACACGGTTTTTTTTTTTAAAAAAAACTTTAATTTACCCGATTGTTTTCTTAGAACAACGATTCTAATTTATAATCAAGTTTTTCGAGCTATGATCCACGGTCTGATAACGTGTGCGTGGGCACGTCACGGATGTAATTGGGTATGTTCGGAGATCACTCAAGCCAAGAGCACAACACCTTGTGTTCTTCCTAGGTTCAGCCACACCCTGCAAAGAAACAAAAAAAAAAAAAAAAAAACTTTTTCTTCTTCTTTCTTTTTGCTATTGCCGCACCACTCAAGTGTGTATTAGGTTTAGGTTAAATTTTAATCTTGATATACAAATCTATTTATATCAGGATCCTAGAGTTTAGTTGATCAAATCAAAACAGAATTTAAAATCCTTTTTTAATTTGGTCACTAGTAGGAATTGAATTAGTGACCATTAGAATTAAAATAATCTTTATTATTTTTAATCCTTTTGTATCAGGTATGGTTCGAACATGTGATCTCATATTAACAATTAAATAATTAATAATTTTTAATTATTAATTTATTAATAAAATAATCCTATTATTTAACTAATTTCCTAAATATATTCTTGTCACTTTTGTAACATAATTAATTGGACTATCCAATTAATTAACTGTGACCCTCATTATCAATAATCATAAGGGCTAGCAAGGGAACCTAATCAACCCACAACTTTGAGCTCAAACAATACTTAGAAATATTAATTAAACTCATTAATTAATATTTCATGTTTATTAACCTCGGAGTTACTCCACTAAAAACCCGATGCTGTACTCTCGAAACTGCAGATGTATTACACAATATGAAATCTCAGTGTCCATCGACATAGCTATTACAAATAATATGGTCATCCACGAGTAGTTCATAATTAGAGCTAGGTCATAAAGTCTGTTATACCTCTCTAATTATATCTTTTCATTTAAGTACAATTGATTCTCTAATGAACAATTATATTCTAACTTTCATTACAGAAGAAGGAGAGCGCTCTTAATTATTTAAGCCCCAAATCAACCCTTAAGCGAGCTACTCCTCTACTTCTCGCAAGAAGGAGTGGATTCCTCTATTGTGTTCAAACTTTTCTAGCCACAATTTCAAACTTTTCTAGCCACAAGCTAAACCGTGACTCTAAGATACGGAGTTATTGATCGAGAATGCTACTCCGATCTCACCCGTGGTATGTCAAAAGCCACAATTCAATCTGAAGGAGTCAGTAAGACATTCATGATTCATATCACCCATCATTTGTCGATAGATATGAACATCTTTATCTAACGGATCTTGGTGAGAGATTCATTTTGATCGTGACCCTATTCTATATGATTTCAACATATAAGGTGCCTCAATTCCTATGTCACCACATGAGTAGTCTAATATAAGACCATCGTACATTACAGAATGAGCCGCAGCTATAGATTAACCACAAACAAAGTACCCAGTTTTGTTTGCTCTCTACGAATTCTTTAGATTGCACGTCTCAAACTGAATCCTTCTGTATATGACACTCATATACTCAATTTGAGATTACATGCATCCGACAATCTTGGATATTTTGTACATATGATATAAGCATACAAATGTAAATAAATCAATATTTATAGAATGAAAAATAACTTCTTTTATTAATGTTTTTTATAACATTTATACATTTCAAGTTTTAGGGTATAAATCCCAACAAATCTAACATCTTCATAAAAGTGATTCAATGATAATCACTCTAAATTCACGTCTAATTGTTGTAGTCTGGAGTTCTTGTCTCCTCTCCAACTCTAAATTTGTAAAAAGAATTTAGTACACTGAGTACTATGCTAAATGGTATATAAATTGAAGATGTAACATATCAGTCATATACTACACATTTTGCAATTGTTAAGTGCGCCACCTTTTACATAATATTTTCTCAATAAAACAGAGATAAAAGTATGACGTTAGATTGTCGTCTTAATTTTCAAAAAATGCCCAATCCAAACGTGATGAACAAAACTCAAGGTTAAAATATTATCTTCCAAAAATATTCTCCTAAAATTAATATATTTATATTGTTATCTAAATTATATATCCTGTAAATTTTCAATCTTAATATGATACTAATTATAAATTGATTATTTTGTTTCTCTGAAATATGAATTTGTTACATAATAGTAGGAAACTCTTATTTTATTGCATTAAAAGAAGAAGTAACATATTCTTCATCAACAAAGTTTTCTATTAGGATCACAACATCCACCGGGAGGTTTACAGGCACAAGGAAAGAAACATTGGGGGCAGAATGCCTTTGGGTTTAAACAGCATGTTGGGCCTTTATGCATAAGCATTCCCCATTATAGCATCTTGTATCCTCGCATGAACAGCCAGGAATTTTGCAATCAGAGCTCCTCGTATATTTTTGTATTTCTCCCAACACCCTTGAGGACGAGACCTGTCAACAATTTATATTAATTTATCAATCAAATTCAAGTATTTTATCACATACAATATATAATAATAATAAGAAAAGAAATAAGAAAAGAGAGAATAACAAAATAATATAAGGGTTAATTATACACTTACCCCTAAAATTTGATATAATTTCACGGATAAACAAGATTTGGACATATCAACACAAACCTCACCTGACGTTTAAGAAATATTACACGAACATCCTATGCCGTCAACTTAGACCGTTAAACGCTAACAGTCAATGGTCAAAGCTAAGAAAATACCTAAAATACCCCCACTTTTATTTTTTTAAAAAAATTAAATTTTACTATATTAAATAATTAACTAATATATTAATTAATAATAAATTTAATTAAATTCTTCATCTTCCTCAATCAACTCTATACGCTATCTCCAAATCATCAAGCATCACCCAACCATCTTTAAATACCTATTAACTCAAACCTTTTCATCAATCCACAAAATCCAATTATCTTCAAAATATCAATCCAGAAAGAAATCACTTTAATACAATTAAACATCAATAAAATAAAAAATAAAAAAAATCTCTTCATCAAACATCACCATTTTCATCAAACTTCTCCAACAAAAAATTTTTTTTGTAGAAAATTCATCTTCTCACCAAACATCAGCATTTTCTCATCAAACATGATCATCTTCATCGCATTGTGAAGCATTACCAGAAACAACAAAAAAAAAAAAAAAAATTGAAGCATCACCAGAATGAAAAAAAAAATTGGAGAATTCGATGGAGAACAACAGTGGAAGCAATATCCATATAAAATTGAAAACAAAACAGATTTATACAAATAACAACAACACAATTAAATAAATTCATATCTTAATTCATCAACATTGCGTAAACCAAAATTACAAAATAAATCCAACAATAAAATCTTAGTCAGAGTAAGAGTCATCATCTTCGGAATCTTAATTCATCAACATTGCGTAAACCAAAATTACAAAATAAATCCAACAATAAAATCTTAGTCAGAGTAAGAGTCATCATCGTCGGAGTCATGGTGGTGCTGGAAGAGATAGATCCAGAGAAAGAGAGCAAGGCCACTTGGTTGGAGAGGGAGGCATCAGAGGAAGTTGAGGACTTGATTGCTTGGAAGAGACAAGTCTAGAAAGAGAGGACGAGGCGGCGCAATTGGTGGAAAGGGAGGCAGTAGAGGAAGTTGAGGACCTAGTCGGCTGGAAGAGATAGGTCTAGAGGGAGAGAGCGAACGTCGCAATTGGTGGAGAGGAAGGTGGAGAGATAGGTCCATGAAGATGGAGCCGAATCTCCATAAATCTCTAGAGATTTTTGGAGATGGGGCCTGGCTCCATCTCCCTTTAATGGATCAGGTCAGATCTGGTCCATTAGACTTTTTAATTTTTAAAAATAAAACTAATAGCGTTTTAGACTTTTTGCACCGTTGATTGTCAGTATTTAACGGTCTCAAGTTGACGGGAGGGGATGTCGGTGTAACATTTTTCAAAAGTTAGGTGAAGTTTGTGTTGATACGTCCAAACTTTATTTATCCGTGTAATTATGCCAGAACATTAGGGTGTTTGTGTAATTACCCCATAATATAATGAAAGAAAACAAAAAAGCCAATGCAAGCGAAGTCTTTGAGATATTGGAAGGAGTTGTTTGATTGATGAATGAAAAGAATTAAGGAAATATTTATAAGGTTGGACATGAGTCAAATTAAAAACAGAGATAATAAGAAAATATCAAATTCAGTATAATTCATTAAAGAATTAAGGCAATTTTATGAATTTTCTCATTTTTTTTTATTTTTTATTTTACTATTTTTACACGTTGGTTTTATATCTTAGAATATTAAATTTAGTATAATTTATTACATGGAAGGAAATAAAATTCAATGGCATTTTTAAACCTATAATAACAACTTAGTAGGTCTATGATTTTTAACTAGACACATGGCAATTATTGTAAAATAGGAAGGGAAACAAATGTTTTTTCTTTTGCATGGTTTCTTAAATTAGAATATCAAATTTACTATAATTATCTAAATAGAAAGATTTTAAAATGAATGACATTTTTTTTTTTGAAAAAACAGAGAACCAAAACCAAGACCAAACAAACTAGGAGACAATAGCCTCCTCTCAAACCAAATATTGAAGGCTAGGAGGAGCTTCCTCAAACAAGACTACATCAAGAGCATGGACTAATGCCATTTTCGCGAAACAATGGGCAACCCTATTAGAAGAGCGCAGAGCAAAAGAAAAACAAGTAAAATCAAACCGCGACTTCAAATCCAAAATATCATCAATAACCAGGCCGATCTCTGAACGAATAGAACTGCCAGCAAGAATCAAGTTGATAACGGATTGAGCATCAGATTCCATTATGGCTGGAAGGAGCCCCGACTCAGCAGCCAAAAGCATGCCTGAATGGATGGCAACACTTTTGGCCAAAGAAGGAGAAAAACCAACCTCAAGCACCTTTGACGCAAAGAGCCTAACAATGCCATTGGAGTCCCTAACCACTACACCGATACCCACCCACAGAGTCTTGTGGGGAATATTGGGATCCGAACATATAACGACCAAGCATCTCTTCGTGGCATAGCTCGTATTCCCTCCGGCCGTCGTCGCACCAATGATAAACCCATAGAGGAAGATGAAGTACCTGCTGTAGACCTTGAGCTCCAAGAGGACAGACCCACGCACGTTGGATTGGCAAACATCATGGAGGCTGTTCAGGGCCTCGGAGTCCGATTCGATGATTATACAATCCAGATGAATGATCAGTTTAGTCGGATTGGAGGGCGTCTAGATCAGATTGAAGAACGATCACATCAAGTGGAGGGTAAATTGGAGGATGTTCACCAAGTAGTGTGGCTCCCAACTTATGGTCGTCGGCCTAAGGGTCCGACTGGGGATGCGAGCGCAAGTACTAGAGCGGACCACACTCGCCCATCTACTAATGCATGATTTTCTCAGTATTTTCTTTGTGTGCGATTTAAACTGTTATCATTTCAACTTGCTTTATTTGCTTACTTCTTTTACTTTGTTTTTATTTGTTCATACTAACGACTTAGCACATGTTTAGACTATTGCCAAGTACCTATTCTCATCAATGGGCTTTATTGAGTTTCGAATTCTCTATTTGTGTTTTTGTTCTTTCATTGACTAACACTGAGGACAATGTTAGATTTAAGTTTGAGGGTAGGATTCAAAAACTTTGTGCAAACTTTGATGTGTTGTTAGTTGAATTTGTTAAGATATGATGCTTATACATATGATTGTGGGACCGTTTTGCAGGCAATGTCAATAATCTTTTATGAAAGTAAGGTCTTAGAGAATTTTTATCGATCGGTATTTAATTAGTCATGTTCTTTGATATTATAATGGAGAAACAACATATTTAAATGACCATGATTAATAGTGGAGACTACCCTTGTGAGTTTTCGAGCTATTATCGTTTTATTTTGTGAGGGTTTTATTGTTTCTACTCCTATACACTCTCCGTGATAATTTTAAAATAGATTGATCTCTATAGGTTTTGCTTTGGATCTTAATGAACTCTATTTTAAATAAATTCACATATGTGCTATACTTTTGAGTTTGTTGAATCTTGAGAAGTGATGTAGGCTATGTGTGTTTTTAAACCGAGTTAAATGCCATAATTCCCAACCTTTGTGTGTGCTCCATTACCCCCTTTGAAGCCAAACACATTAACCATTTTCTTACATCTCCTACAAACTCTGTATCCAAGCCCTTGTACTTTTAGACTTACCCTTTGAGCTTGGGATCATTTGGAGATGAATCATAGAAAAGAGAAGGGAATTTTCAAGAAAAGTTGTGAAGGTGAGAAAAGAAATTAAGGAAATCGAAATTGTTCAAGTCCATTCAAGCCGTATTGTATCAAAACAAAAAAAGAAAGAAAATAAAAGAAAAGAAAAGTGTTAAGATTGAATGACTTGAAGTAAAAAAAGAAAAAACACGAAGAAGAAGAAATGATTGGATACAAAAAAAAAATGAAAATTTTTTTGTGCTTGAAAAGAAATGTAGAGGTTTGTCGAAGTTCGAATAAATCTCTGTGTTTGTGATCCTAAGTTCTTTTTGAAATCCGATTTCCGTTCTATCTCTTAACCTCCACCCTTGGCCCCATTACAACCGAGAAAAAGACCTACTGATCTTTTGATGATTCCAATTTAAGAGTATGTGTGTGCATTGTGATTTATTTCGTTCTTAGTGTCTGAATATGTTCATGAGATCTTTTGCATAATCTGAGCGTCTTTCTGTTTACATACTCATATGTGAAGAAAATTTTAATTTTTATTGTGCATAAACTCCAACTCGCATATATTTGAATGAGTGTATAAGCCTAGGTTCTAAGAGCTATAATGAGATATTCCATGCGAGATGTAGAGTCGATGCGAATTATATCAATGGCATTTGAATGTGTTTGTTTTGAGATTATGATAACTCGAGCATTGGTTAGTTAGATATTGTTTGATGTTTAATTCCATAAATCGAGCTTTAGTTATTGATTATTGGTATGTCATGCATGAATGAGTCTTCGATAGTATGTTTTAAGTAAGTGTTTCAATGAGTTCAACACGCAGGGATTACGTTTGTGGCTGTAAACCCTCAGGAGACGCAACTCCTACTAGGGACACCTAGGGGTTTAAAGGATTGTGGTACATGCTAAGTGCCATCGTATTTACTACAAAAGTGGATTAGGATAGTTTACTTTATTTGTTTATTTTTGTTTTGCGTTTTTGTTTCGTTCCGATTTTGCTCGAGGACGAGCAAAAGATAGGTTTGGGGGTATTGATAATGTCATATTTTGCATGATTTTGCGGCTCCATTATTTATCATTTTTGCTCGATTCTTGAGGAAAATTGGACATTTTGATGTGTTTCCTTAGTGTGCAGGTGATATTCGATGATCGATAATGTTTTGAATGATTTCGGATCAATAGACCTTGAAATCGAGTTGAAGAGTAAGTCTATGCGAAACGCTACCAAGCACACGCTACCTCAGGTAGCACTCTTGGGTAGCACCAATTTGAATGACGAAGAACTTCGTCAACACACGCTGCCAAAAGGTAGCGCTCTTAGGTAGCATTTTTCTGCTCGTAGCTCTTCCCATTAGGTGGCGCTACCAAGAAGCGCTAAGGTAGTATTTTTTTGGCACGATTTCATGTCATCTATTCCTTCTCAAACTCTCATTAGGGAAAGCTATAAATAGAGACTCATCCAACAAGAAGAGGAAGCTATAAAATTCTAGGGTTTGGAAGCAACATCTTCGTTCCACATCGCATTCATCATCAATTTCGTATCACTTCGGAAAGCAATCGATTGGGAATCGACGAAGTTTTCTAAGATTTCTTCTCCTTTACTTTTCTGTTGTAATTAGTCATGCTAGGATTTAAGAATATTATTGCTTTGTTATTTTACTCAAGCATGAACTAATTTCCCATAGTTAGGATTAATGATGGATCTTGGTTTATTAATTATTGAATACAATTGAGTTTTTCTATTTAGATTTGTTATTGATATGTTGAATAGATATTATTGTGTTTATTGCTTTCTATTGTGTCTGATCATCACTTAGAATCATTATAAGTGGTTGGGTCATGAACCGAGAGGAGACGTCCGCCACATACTCGTATTAATGCTATCACATACTAGTTTACATAGAGATATAGTAAATTGGTTTGTGTTGCTTGTTTTGTGTTTATTTATTCTTAATGTGTTCTCGCGCACTCAGTAGTCATCGAGAGATAGGGTATTGGTGTGCGATGGAATAATTCTAGTAATATTGGAGAGAGATTATTGGTTAATCTAGTTTAAACACACATTCAACCATCGATAATAAAATTTAGATAGTAATTCAAGAGTGTTTGATAATAATAACCAAGTGAAATCAGATATCCTAACTCTTCAATTCCCTTGAATTCAAAACCTTGTTTTTATTACTTTAGGTTAATTAGCAAGTTTAAAATCATTATTACTCCAAATAGAATTAGGTTAAGTTAATTTTGGTAATTGATATTCATTGTCCTCGTGGTAACGATACTCTACTCACTCTTTATTACTTGTGTTGATTTCGTACACTTGCGAGTTGTATAAAATCCACATCAGGACCCTCGCCACCAACGAATTCGGGAATTACAAAATACGCCCACCAATGAATGACATTTTTAACTTTACTATTCGCTTGTTTTTTTATTACTTGTGTTTATACATTTGAACTACTTATTATAATGTTAATAAAATATTAATACAATTTCATCAATTAAATTTTTCGGTTGATAGTAATAAATAAGATATAATTTTTATAGTAATATATTATGAAAATATTATCTTCGTGTAATTCAAAAATAAATATGTTTCTTTTAATCTATATAAAAAAAAAATGTCACATTGCCATTCTCCGGCATAGGAATTGGAATGATAACGTCTACTTGTCAAGATAATAACATGTGGATTTTCTTGAAGCCGTTTATGGTGGATCTATGGTGGACCAGTGCTGCTTTCTTTGTCTTCACCGGCTTCGTGGTATGGTTAATTGAACATCCTATAAACGGTGAATTCCAAGGTAAAAGGAGATGATTGAGGGTGTCCCTTTTTCGATTCTAAATTTATAATAATTTTAAAATTATCATGTTATATAGGCTACTTATTTGGGCATATAAGCCATTTCAAGCCTAACCATATTACTGTTATAGGCCCATTCCATCCTATCTTGTTAGACCTAAAGAATTTGTTTTTCCCTTCAGACCTAGGGCCAAAAGGTGTGATAATGGTTAGGTGGATTGTCATCAATGAAAGATCCACATATTCTCAATAATCTGGCATCTTAATAAAAGTGATTCAATAATAAACGCTCTAAATTCACGTCAAATTGTTATCTATTTGGAGTCCGTGTCTCCTCTGCAACTTTAAATTTGGAAAAAAAAAATTTCAATGTTAAAATATTATCTTACAAAACTATTCTCCAAAAATTAATATATTTTTAATTTTATTTAAATTATATATCATGCAAATTTTCAATCTCAATATGATACTAATTATAGATTGGTTATTTTGTTTCTTTGAATAAGAATTTGTTATGTAATAGTTGGAAACTATCAATTAATTGCATTAAAAGAAGAAGTAACATATTCTTCATCAACAAGGTTTTCCATCAGAATCACGACATCCTTTGAGAGGTTGACAAGCACAAGGAGGCATACATCTAGGGCAAAACCCCATTGGATTCAAAGTAGCATGTTGGGTATTAATTTATGCATATGCATTCGCCATGATAGCATATCGTATTCTTGTCTGGACAATTAGGAATCATGCAATTAGATTTCCTCATACATTTTTCAGCTTCTCCCAACACCTCTGGGTTAAAAGCAGCATGTTGAGCTTTTATGCATAAGCACTGCCTACCAAAGCATCTTATATTTTCGCGTGCACAGTGAGGCATCTTACAATCAGAGCTCCTCGTACATTTTTGTGTTTCTCCCAACACCCTTGAGGATGGCAGACCTGTCAATAATTCATATCAATTCATCAATCAAATTCAAGTATTTTATCACATACAATATATAATAATAATAAAAATGAAATAAGAAAAGAGAGTCTAACAAAATAATATAATGAAAGAAAATAAAAAAGCCAACACAAGCGAAGTCTTTGACATATTGGAAGGAGTTGTTTGAATCGATGAATGAAAAGAATTAAGGCAATATTTATAAGGTTTGACATGAGTCAGATTAAAAACAGAGATAATAAGAAAATATCAAATTTAGTATAATTCATAAGAGAAAATTTCAATTTTTATCATTTAACCATTTTTGCACGTTGGGTTTTATATATTAGAATATCAAGTTTAGTATAATTCTTAAAAGAGAAAATTTTGTTTTTTTCATTTGACTATTTTTGCACGTTGGGTTTTATACGTTAGAATATCAAGTTTAGTATAATTCATAAAAGAGAAAATTTTATTTTTTCATTTTACTATTTTTACACTGTTGGGTTTTATATCTTAGAATATCAAATTTAGTATAATTTATTACATGAAAGGAAATAAAATTTAATGGCATCTTTAAACCTACAAATAACAGCTTAGTAGGTCTCTGATTTTTAACCAGACACGTGGCAATTATTGTAAAAGAGGAAGAGACACAAATGTTTTTAATCAGTATACTTATTTTGCATGTTGGGTTTCCTAAAATATCAAATTTAGTATAATTCTCTAAATGGAAGGATTTTAAAATGAATGACATTTTTAACTTCATTATTGATTTTTACTTTTGTGAAAATTATTAAAAATGACCTAAAAATTATTGATAAAATTATTTTAATTTTTAGTCACATATGAAAAAATAATCGTTTATAGCTAATTTGAAAAAAAAATAACATAAATACCCTCACCCACCAACTGATTGGACAATTATAAAAAGAACCCGAAATAGTAAAAATTATAAAAAAAACCCATTAAAAATTACTGAAAACTCCATTTTACACAATAAAATGAAAACACTTTTTTCTTTCTTCCTTGCGCCGACTTTAACCCCTTTTTTTTTATATATTTTTTTTCCTTGTATTTACCAACTCTATTATATCAACAAAATCAAAACTTAGAAGTAATTTTATAGAATTTTTTGTATTTTATTTAGAATGTGTTTTATGGATTTTTTAAGTTTTTATTTTATTTCATTTATATATTGTATTTGATTTGTGATTGAAAGAATTTGGGTGATATTAGGGTTTATTTTTGTGAAATTTTAATGGTTATGGAATATGTTAGTGAAAAGTTAGTTAGTGAAAGATTTGTAAGTGAAATATAGGTTAGTGAAACGATTGGTAATAATATTGGTTAGTGAAATGTTGGTTAGTGAATGTTTGTTAGTGAAATGTTGGTTAGTCAAATGTAGGTTAGTGAAATGTTGGTTAGTGAAATATAGGTTTATGAAATATAGATTAGTAAAATATATGTTAGTGAAATATAGATTAGTAAAATATTGGTTAGTGAAATGTAGATTAGTAAAATATTGGTTAGTGAAATGTTGTTTAGTGAAATGTTGGTTAGTGAAATGTGGGTTAGTGAAATATATATTCGTGAAATATTTAAAGTATAATTGCTTTTAGTGAAAAGTTGTTACTGAAATGTTTTGAGTAAAACATTATCAGTGAAATTCACTTTTATTAATGTTTTGTGAAATGTTGCAATCTTCTAAATATTTGTCTCTTTTTTCAGGAAATGAATACCCGTAGACTTCTACTCAAATGGACAATGGGATAATCTAGATTATGTTGATGGTTCACCAGTTGGGGTACTGATTTCTAAAGGGTTGAAACTTACAGGATTGGTTGAGTTCATATATCGAAAGTTTAACATTGACAGTACACGGTATGGCATAAACAACAGTACGGTCGCTTAAAGATTGAATTCTCAATCTTTCACTAACATACATTTCACTAACCTACATTTGACTAACTAACATTTCACTAACAAATATTTCACTAACCAACATTTTACTAACTAACATTTAATTAACCAACATTTCACTAACCAATATTATTACCAAACGTTTCACTAACCTACATTTTACTAACAAATCTATCACTAACTAACTTTTCAGTAACATATTCCATGACCATTAAAATTTCACAAAAATAAACCCTAATATTACCTAAATTCTTTCAACCACAAATCAAATACAATATACAAATAAAACAAAATAAAAAACTTAAAAAATCCATAAAATACATTCTAAATAAAATACAAAAAATTTCATAAAATTATCTCCTAAGTTTTAATTTTGTTGATATATTTGAAAAATAAAAATGTGTAACTAGTCTTAATGAAAAAGACCTAAAAAGAAGTGACAAACAAAAAGAAAGAGCTGCTGCCATAGAAGGAAAAAAAATATAAAAAAGGGTTAAAGTCGGCGCAAGGAAAGAAGAAAAAAAATGTTTTTGTTTTAATGTGTAAAATGCGTTTTTCAGTAATTTTTAATGGGTATTTTTATAATTTTCATTTTTAGGGTCTTTTTGTAATTATTTATTTAGTGGGTGGTTGAAGGGTATTTATGTTATTTTCTTTTTCAAAATGGCTAAAAATAATTATTTTTTTATTTAAGGCTAAAAATAATTGTTTCCATAATTTGTTGGCCATTTTTAATTTTATCCCTTTTTTTTATACGAAGATTGAAGAAGAATTAAAACTAGCTAAAACTTAATTATTTATATATATATATATATATATCTATATTATGCATTTGACTTACTTATTATAATGCATTTTTATTTGTTGTGATAAAGACAACTAATAACAAATATCTTTATAAATAATAAACAAAAATTTTCAAAATATTAATAAAATTTCATCAATTAAATTTTTTGGTTCATAGTAATAAATAAGATATCATTTTTATAGTAATATATTATGAAAATATTAACTTCTTATAATTCAAAAATAAATATATTTTTTAATCTATATATAAAAAAATGTCACATCGCCATTCTCCAACGTGGGAATTGGATCTACTAGTCAAAAATAATAATATGTGGATTTTCTTGAAGCCGCTTCAGGTGGATCTATGGCTGACCAGTGCTGCTTTCTTTGTCTTCACCGGCTTTGTGGTTTGGTTAATTGAACGTCCTATCAACGGTGAATTGCAAGGTTCACCAACACACCAAATTGGAATGGTTTTGGTATTCCTTCTCAACACTTGTATTCGCCTATAGGTGTCAACAATCCTAATTGGAGAAATGAAATTTAACTCCTAATTTGACATTTCAGGGAAGAAGCTATTAACTGGTGAAAGTTTGTAGTGATCATATGGGTGTTTGTAGTGCTTCTGTTGAGTTCAAGCTAAATAGCCACTTTAACTTCTGTGTTAATTGTTCAACAAATTTAGTTGGGTTCAAAGGGCTTTACTTGGTTCCACTCGTTGCTACCAATAACTAAAGCAACATAAACTTTGATGATTCCAAGCTGAAGATATATAATTATCTGCAAGAATATGCTGATGCATTATCAAATGGAAGCAAGAAACAGTGGCACTGTCTGCCATTGTCGATGGAGTACCTTATATCTCCAAAATTTTGACTTTATGTCATGTTTATACTCTATAATTTAATAAAAAAAAATGTAAGATGGTCAATCTATAATTTATGTCAGATTTGACGGTTATAATTTTGATCATAGAGACTAAATTGATATATTTTGGAACAAGTCAGGGACCATTTGAGTTAAAAAATGTAAAAATAGATCAAAAAGTGATATTTTTAAATACATTAAAGACCAAATTGATAATTATCCTAGGTACTTGGTTGTAGGTTAAGAAAAAATACGATTTCATTGCAATATGATCAAATGTTAGGATATTTTATTTCAATTTGCCCTTTGTTTTTAACTATATCAGAAATGATAAATTATTATTTAACCCTCAATTAAATACCTAACTAAAATTTTCCATCACTTATTCATTTAACTCTCACATTTCAAAATCTTATCCCTATCATATTAAATTTTCAGAGAGAGAAACCCACTCGTTTCCACTTTTCATAATCAGCCTAATTCAACCCTTCATCAGATTCCTTCTTTTTCATAATCGGCGACCGAGTTTGTCAATAATCTAAATAAGTCCGTGGAAAGCAAACAACGCTGGGTACTTTATTTGTGATAGATCTACAGATGCGGTCCATTTCGTACATGATACGATGGTCTTATCTGGGACTATACATGTGGCAATATGAAAATGGAGGCACCTTATATAATAATAAGATTTATAGGACTGAGCCTTGATGAAAATGAATGTCTTTAGAAGATCTGTTAAATAAAAGAGATACATATTTATCAAAAAGATGATCATATATTGGCTGATCTTAATCCTGAATGTTTTACGGATTCCTGCATGTATAGTCATGTCTCTTGATTTACATGGGTGAGATCAGTGTAGTATTTCTGATCAATAATTTCGTATTTTGGAGATACAGTCTAATATGTCGCTGGGAACGTTCTACAATGCAGTGACCAAAATTGGTCAGGCTCAAGATGTCAAAAGCGCAAAACAAATGTCTAGCCCAAGTTGGCTAAATTCTAGATTAAAAGTCACATGGCCCAAGGCTCAAAACAATTGAGTTCTAAAACCTTTGCAAGGCCTGAAGGCCTATTAAAACTTCTACTTGGATCAACATTTGATCCAAGTCAAAATCCCAAGGCCCAGCACTTTAAAGGATTAATGAAGACCTATAAGTAAGGCCTAAGGCTCACACGTCGACCCATAAACTGGTCGACCTAAGCCCATAGCTATCAGACTTTACATTTGAAGTTTGATGGACCAAGTCAAGAAGGCAATCAAATCCTTCTTGATTTGGGCCAAGAATCAAGGGAGAGTGACCCACCCTCCAATGGGAGGATCATACTCTATAAAAATCCAACCCTCGCTTTTACTGAGAGTACACACATTTTTAACGTCTGAAGCATTCATTTAGCATTCTAATCATTCTGAGATTGCATGATTCCCAAGAATCTAATTTCCAAGTGATTTTCGGCCAACTCTAACCATTCATGGTCATCTCAAAATCGCGACTCCGGTCTACACTTTTACGCTACCACGACCTACAACGACTATAGTTTGGTATACAGGAAGTATCTCTACCTTCTCCTTTCTACATTCTTATACTACTTTCTCACAGTCTACTAATTTGAGCGGTGAAGTGTACTTGGTTAACACCGCCCCGATAACCAAGCATTCTATCAATCTCGTATTCTCTAGTTTTACAGGTTGTAGTCCCCCGATCAACACCCTACTGTTTTTGTGGTCTACAATTTGGCGCTCACCATGGGGCACGATGATTTACTATGACAGCCGGACCTTAAACGACGCCCAAATGAATTATGCTACCACCGAGAAGGAACTCCTTACTACTGTGTTTGCTTTTGATAAATTCCAATCATATCTTGTGAGAGCTAAGGTTATAGTTTACATAGACCATGCAGCGATCAAATATTTGATGTCTAAGAATGATGCTTAGCTGAGACTGATTAGATGGATACTCATCTTGTAAGAATTTGATTTAGAAATCCGAGATAAAAAGGGGTCGGAAAACGTAGTGGCAGATAATTTGTCTCAGCCTTGAGCAAGAAAACAAGAAAGCATACGACTACTTCCCAGATGAACAACTATTTTTAATAGGTAAGATCACAACACCCTAGTTTGCTGACTTTGTTAATTTTTTAGCGAGTAATATTCTTCCACCAAATTTATCATTCCATCAAAGGAAGAAATTTTTTGCGGATATCAAGCATTATTTATGGGACGAGCCCCTGCTTTTCAAGTGTTGTTCAGATGGAATGATTAGGCGATGTGTTCCGGAAGAGGTGATGCGTGATATTCTCCACCACTGTCATGCATTAGAATGTGGAGGTCATTTTAGTGCCTTCAGATGATAGGCCCCTAACATATTATCTCACTCCAGGCGGCCTGCCAGCACTCCACGGTAGCTTCCCAGTCGAGGTTTGCCTAGCTGAAAGGTTTTCGTGAAGCTAAGCCGTTTCTTAACTTAGAAATCTGAGTAGAATTTTTTTTTTAAAAAAAAAAAACTTTTGGCAGCGTCTACACTGTTTTTCTAAGATTATTAAATCTTGGAGACCTACATAAAAACTTGAACACTTCTATAAAATTCCAAATCTCAACTACCGTTAGGACCTCAGGTCTATCACCAAAAATCACAACTCAATCACAAAATTCGAATTAACTGAAATAGACAAATCTAATTTTTAAATAAAATACTCATACGCTAAAAACAATATCAAAATATAAACTTTACATAATTATTACAACTGAAACATTAAACAGTAATTCTACACTGTCACAACAATGTTTGACTGGTTCTGTCGGTCCTGGGCGTCCCTATACTGTCTGCACCTGAGAGGTTGGTTTAAAAAAACATAAAACTAATATGAGCTAAAGGAGCTCAGTGAGTGTTATCAATTTCTAATAAATCTAATATTTCGGATTTAACCTCCCCAAAATCTTACTGAGAAGAATAAGAGTTGGTTTTCTGAAAATACTGAAAGAAAACTAATAAAACCTTTATGTTTACTGAAAACTGTACAAAATTCTGTTTACTGGAAGTTACGTACTGAAATTCCAAAATAATAAATCGTTTACTACTTTCCAAAAACTGTACTAAAACAATTAGCATTATAATAACACTTTGTCTATTTCTTTGAAAACTGAACTGAAATAAACCTTATGAAAAATAAACTGAAATCTACACTAAAAGTTGTACTGAAAACTTTTCCAAACTTTCTATTATTACCAAAAACTGATAGACTGCTATAACATACTTTCCAAATATAAGCTGAGAATATATAAACTTTTACTTTTCTGGAAACTGAAAGGCTACTTTTCTGAAACTGAAAAATTGATATATTATACTTTTTGAAAACTGAAAAACTGAGATAATATACTCATCTGAAAACTAAAAAGCTAAGATAGTATATTTTTTCTGATAATACGTTTATGATAAAACGTTTTTGATAAAACTTTTATGATAATGCCAATGGAAACCCATATCTGATAACTGATAATCCAAAGGGCGACTCAGCTGGCGCTGCACCATATGGAGGGTGTCACTAGGTGATTAATCTGACGCCGCTCTGGTGACTCTGATAATCTGATAAAAGACATCTCACTGACTATATGGCGGAATTCTGCGTTGCCTACATATAGCGAGACAACACCCCAATGTATGGGCGACTGACAGACTCGACAGACTCAACCCCCTTGGAGTTAGCGGATTGTCCCCCCCTTAACTTGCCCTACACAAATGGAGTGTACCGGCCGGATCTACTGCTGATAATCTGATAATAAATAGTTATCCTATTGGCCTGAAAATATTTTCTTTTACTTTTTTTTCTTTTTAAACTAATCAAAAGCATGAAAACATAGAACATATTTCTTAAATTAAATCTATGTATAAACATCTTCTTGAATAAATATAAATTCAAAATTTCTAAAATATAAAAATTCGCAACTGAAATACGTTTGGGCATCAATTTCTATTTAAATTATAATATATATATATATATATATATATATATATATATATATATATAAACAAATAAAGGTATATAGTTCAATCAAATTAAAAACATACTAAAATACAAATCACTTAAAATAATAACTTTATAAAACATATTTTGAAAATAAACTACTCTTCACATAAATTACTTTAAACACTCACATAAAACATGTTACCAAAATAAAATATACTTTGCTTAAAATATTTTTACACTCACAGATTTCTGGTTTTCTCTAGGCTTAGTGCTCTGGTTCCTTCGTCTCATTACATTTATTGTCTTTCCATAAAATTTTTTTCTTCTCCCATACTATGATGATTTCTTTCTTTGATTTTAGCTTGGTCTCTTCTTTCTCTTCCCCTTCTTCTTCTTTCTCTTCTTCTTCTTCTTCTTCTTCTTTTTATTCTTCTTCTTCTTCTTCTTCTTCTTCTTCTTTTTCTTCTTCTCCCTCACGGTTTCTGCTCTCCTTTTCTTCTTTGGACGGCTGCTCTCTCTCTCTTTTCTTCCTTTTTCTTTTTCTTTCTCTTTCTTTCTTCTCTTTCTCTCAAATTTTCTAGTTTGTTTGCTTCTCTCTTCTTTCTATCTTCTCCTCCACCGACTTTGACTTGGTCTAAAATTCTCTTGTTTTTTTTTTTGTTTTTGGCCGGTCACCACTCATTCCTTTGTTTTTGTGTGACTTGTTTCAAGAGTGGTTAGGATCTCACCACTTGTCATGCTTATAAAATTTCAATTAATTGCAACTTGCCCTTTTACGCTTTTAAAATTACAAGAGTGCCATGGTTAATCATGTTGAAATTGGATTGGCTAATCTTTAATGATTAGTTGCACTGTAACCAAGTCCACTAAAACTTCTATAAAAATCCACCAACTCTTTAATTTCATTTGTCCATATGACAGACATTAATTAATCCACTTGTAAGCTTATTTTTAATTCCACCTAAATAAATTTTCCACCACATTTAAAACACAAATTAAATTACAACACCTAAATTATTTTTCCATCACATATATAAACACCAATTAAATTACAATCTTATATCATAAAAATATATTTTAACTTTCAATTTATGGAAATCCTTACTATATTCTCCAAAACTTATAATTAAATTTCTTATCTACTTTATGGAACCTTAATAACCATCTGAAATTATTCCAGACATTTTTCGAGTCTCTGATACCCTTTTTCGGAAACTTTCGGATCCATCCAATAAATTCCACTATAGCACCATTAATACATCTAACATCCAATTTACTCATAATAAGAGCTTATCTATTTATATTTGTACTGTACAATAAATTCTGGAAGAGTATATTACAATATATATACGTACAATACATACTATTTGGGAGGGTGTATTATACCAGAACAGCGGCAAAGCTGTTACAATCTGGATTTTATTAGACAACTTTGTTTCGTGATGCCAGACCATTTATATCTACTTGTGACAGATGTCAACGGACCTGGTAATATCAGCAAAAAGGATGAAATGCCCCTAAATAGCATAATCGAGGTTGAAATTTTTTATTTATGGGGTATTGACTTTATGGGACCATTTTCGGTTTCCGATAACCATCAATACATTCTCGTAGCAGTGGATTACGTGTCCAAATGGGTAGAGGCCACCGCAACATCTACCAATGATGCAAAGGTAGTGGTCAAATTCTTGCGAAAACAGATTTTCGTACGCTTTGGTACACCAAGAGCTATTATCAGTGATCGAGGGTTGCATTTTTGCAACAGGCATTTTGAGACCTTGCTAAAGAAATATGGAGTATCGCATAGAGTGACGACACCATATCATCCTCAAACTAGCGGTCAAGTGGAGGTTTCTAATTGAGAAATCAAGCATATTCTTGAGTGGATTGTAGGGAGTTCAAGGAAAGATTGGTTTAGGAAACTTGACAATGCACTGTGGGCCTATCGGACAGCATTCAAAACCCCGATAGGAATGTCTCCGTACCGATTTATCTACGGAAAGGCCTGTCACCTCCCGGTGGATTTGGAGCATAAAGCATATTGGGCTATAAAAAGTCTTAACCTTGACATGGAGGCTGCGAGGGAGAAACGGCTTCTACAACTTAACGAACTTGAGGAATCCCCTAACCTACTATTTCTCATTAGGTAGCCTGCCGGCACTCCACAGTAGCTCTTCAGTCGAGGCTTGCCTCGCTGAAAGGCTTCCGTGAAGCTAAGCTGTTTCTTATAACTGGAAATCTGAGTAGAATTTTTTTTTTTTAAACAAAACTATTTTATAAAAATTTTGGCAAAATCTCCTCTGTTTTTCTGAAATTACTAAATCTTGGAGACTTGCATAAAAACTTTAACACTTCTATAAAATCCCAAATCTCAACTACTGTGGACCTCCGGTCCATCTCAATACCACAACTCAAACAGTTTAAATATCAAAATAATTAGTTATCAAGAATAAATAAATCTAATCTTTAAATAAAATACTCATGCACTATAAACAATATCAAATTATAAACTTTACATAATTATTTCAATTGAAACATTAAACTTAATTCTGCACTGTCACAGCAATGTTCTGACTGGTCCTGTCGATCCTGGGCGTCCCTGCAATGTCTGTACCTATACCTGTACCTGGGAGGTTGGTTTATAAAACATAAAAACTATAATGAGCTAAAGGAGCTCAGTGAGTACTATAAATTTCTAAATAAATTTTAATTCTTTTTCTATTAGTTTCTCTTAACCTCCCTGAAATCTGAAAAGAATATAAATATGTTTTCTGAAAATACTAAAATAATAAACTATTTCTGAAATCTATTTCCTGAAAACTATTATGAAATTCATACTAAAACCTTTCAATCTTTTTGTTATTGCTGAAAACTGATAAACTGCAATACTGCATACTTTTGAAAACTAAAAAGCTGAAATAATATATATACTTTACTGAAAATTAAAAAGCTGAAATATTATATTGATCTGAAAACTGAAATGCTAAGATAATATATTTTTCTGAAAACTGAAAACTGATATCATATACTTTTCTGAAAACTAATAAACTAATATAATATACTTTTATGAAATCTGATAAACTGAAATAATATATTTTTCTAATAACTGAAATGCTACAATAATATACTTTTCTAATAATATTTTTCTAATAAAACTTTTCTGATAAAACTTTTCTGATAAAACCTTTCTGATAAAACTTTTATGATAAAACTTTTTATGATAAAACTTTTCTGACAAAACTGTTTCTGATAAAGCCAATGGAAAACCCATATCTGATAACTGATAATCCATAGGGCGACTCAGCTGGCGCAGCACCATATGGAGGGTGTCACCAGGCGACTAATTTGGTGCCGCACTGGTGACTCTGATAATCTGATAAAAGACATCTCACTGTCTATGGGTAGAATGCTACATCGCGACATAGAGTGAGACAACACCCCAATGTGTGGGCGATCGACAGACTCGACAGACTCAACCCCCCTGGAGTTAGCGGGTTGTCCCCCCATTAACTTGCCACACACAATTGGGATGTACCGGCCGGGTCTACTGCTGATAATCTGATAATAAATGGGTATCCATGGTTTGAAAACTATTTTCTGTACTTTGAAAACTAATTTTTGATTTAAACACTTGAATTATAACTAAAATATATTTCTTTAACTAATTTTCATGCATAAATATTTTCATCTATTGAAAATAAACTCAAACATTTTGAGATATAAAAAATATCTTAATTAAAATATATCTGAGGCAATCAATTCTATTATAATTACAAAAACACATATAAATAAATATACATGTATATAAAGTCATAAATACTTAAATTAAACTTGGAAACATACTAAAGTATATTTCAAGTAAAAATATAATTTTGCACTTACTAGTTTCTGGTTTTCCTCTAAGCTTGGCGCTCTGGTTCCTTCGTCTCAATACCTTTCTTGCTTTTTCGCATAATTTCATTTCCTCCCATACTAAGGAGATTTCTCCCTAAAGTAATATATTTCCAACTAAATCGTTAATATAAACACCATCAACTTATACAAAACTCAATTAACACATTTAACACTTTATTCTTCAATTTATTTTATTCTCATAAAATCAATTATAATTAATTTGCTAAAAATCATGTCTCTACGATTGTATATTCCTTAAATAAATCAATTTCTTTTAAATTGAATCTCATTCAACACAATCTAACATACTGTCTTAAATTTCTAAGCACCAATTTGTATCAATTTATACAAATACAATGTCTAATACTTAATTACACATAAATTGAAATCTCTACGCTATCAACTTCGATTTCTACACAAATTCTCATTCTAATCTTCATCAATTAAACATAAGTGAATTTCCTTCACTTAACAACATCAAATTCAACTTCATTAAACTCGATTAAACAAACTATAACTTCAATTTCGAATTTAATTTCAAAAATTCTAAAATTAGTGATTCAATTTTATTCTAAACACAACATCACAATAAAACTCATAATACAAGTCACTAATTTGAGAATCGTTTTGATTTCTTACTTAACGATTCCAAATTCATACTACCAATTAACTCATAAACATTCAAATTACCCAATTAATATCTCAATTTAACAATTTAAACTCAAAATCATCAAATTCCTAAATCTTTTACTTACTAATTTTCTTGATTTTCATTTTTATCAACTCAATTCCAACTAATTTCCAAATAAAACTCCACAAAACTCAAATCAATTGCTAAAATTAACAAAACCCATTAATCAATTTCACTTTATATTCACCAATAAAATTTTAAACACAACTCAAACTCAATCAATCTCTAAAATCAATTCAATTTCATTAATTATCAAATACTAATTCTACAATACAAACAATTTAATCAAAATTCAAACTAATTCAACTTCATTAATCACTTACCCACATCCTCTTCTTCTTCTTTCTCTTTTCTTTTTCTTTTCTCTTCCTCCTTTGTCACGGTTCTGCTTCTTCTTCTTCCTTTCCCGCTGCTGCCTCTTCTTCTTCTTTCTCTCTTCTTTCTTCCTTCTTCCTCTCTTCTCTCAGCTGGACAACTCTGTCTTCTCTTCTCTCTTCTTCCTCTTCTTTCTTTCTTTCTTCTCTTTTTCTTCTCCTCTTCTTCTCTTCGGCCAAGTCTTCTCCATCTCCCTCTCAATTTTTTTCTAGATTCTTCCTCTCTCCTGTCTCTGTTTTCTTCCCTCAATTTTCTGGTTTCTGATTTGTTTATATATTGCAATTTGTCACTCTTTGTCTCACGGTTTGACCGGTCCACTCTCATTATTTTTTTTTCTCCTTTCGTTCACCGACTTTCCTTCTCTTTTTTATTTATTTCACAGCTGCTTGTTTGTTTTTGCTTCTCAAAGTCTACAGAGTTTTCTGTTTTTTTTTTCTTTGTTTTGTTTGTGATGTTACACGGCTGCACGCTTTTGCTTGCTTTGTTGCTTGACTTGTAATTTGTTTTGATTTGTTTGATTTCATTTGTTGACTTGTGTTTTTGGATTTTTGTGTGTGCAACTTCCCACTAACATATTATATATATATGTACACATTTTTATAATTACAACTTATCCCATTACATTTTAAAATCTAAATGTGACCATCAATATACAATTTAATCACATGGATTTAATTCACAATCTTATAACTTACAAATTAATCCATAACAGTCAACTAACTCTTTTCCACAAAAATCCATTTCAATTTACTTTTCCATCAATTAATTAAATCACAATCTCATATCGTAAAAATATATTTTGACTTCCAATAAATATTCTTAATACTCCAATTTATGAAAATCCTTACTATGTTCTCCAAAACTTATAATTTAAATTTCTTATATACTTTATAGAACCTTATTAATTATCTGAAACCATTCAAAATATTTTCCAAGTCTCTAATACCCTTTTTCGAAAATCTTCGTATCCATCCAATAGATTCCATTATAGTACCCTTAATACTTTAAACATTCGATTTACTCATACTAAAGGTTCATTTATTTACTTGTGTACTGTACAATAATTTCTGAAAGAATATATTACAATATATGTACATGTACAGTACATATTATTGGGAGGGTGTATTACATCAAGCTTACGAGAATGCAAAGCTTTACAAAGAAATAACGAAAAAATGGCATGACACGAACATCAGGTACCGAGAGTTTCGAACAGGAGAGAAAGTTTTGTTTTACAATTCCAGACTCCGATTATTTTCTGGAAAGCTAAAAAGTCGCTGGTCAGGACCATTCACAGTGGTCGAAGCTTTACCATATGGGACTGTGGTGATAAAGAATAATAACAATGAATCATTCAAAGTCAATGGTCACAGGCTCAAAGCATATTTGTAAGGAGAACCATTTCAGTCCACCATATGGTGATATGAGTAACACGACTTAAAAACCGAGCATAGTCGAGCCACGACTATAACTAAGGCGCTAGTTGGGAGGCAACCCATTTTCTAATTCATTGATTTTTTATTTATTTTAGTTTTCTTTGTTTTTATTATTTAATTTAATTTGTAATTAATTTTTACTTAACTTAGATTGTGATAGTGTTTTTAATTTGTTTTTGTTTCTATTTTCATGCATCAGGTGACATGAGTACAGGATGTGCGACCCCAGATCGCGCTTTGTGCTAGCATGTAGTTCGACGTAAAGTGCGTAAAAAAAGGGCCATCAGGTGGTGCGAGCAGGACCGGGTTGCGCTTCTTGGTCGCGCCCAATAGACAAAAAAACACTCCCAAGCGAGCAAAAAGGAACCATCAGGCGGCATGAGAAGGAAAACGCGACCCTAGGTTGTGCTTCTTGCTTGTGCCAAAAAAAAAAAAATTTAACACTCCCATCAAGTAGCGCGAGCAGAAACGCGCGACCCTAGGTCGCGTTTCTCACTCGCGCCTACCTCGAATGTGTTAAAACACAAAAACGAACGCGAGCCATTGTGCGCAACCAGCCCAGCACACACTCAGTCGCACCCCTCACCAACACCAACCGTGACCTTCACACGCAAGCTCCACTCTAGCACCATTTCCTATCAAATTTTTCATCCTTATGCTAATGGAAAATTCAACAAGGTAGTTTCCCATCTTCCCATTTTATATCTAAGAGTTTTTTTTTTTTTTTTTTTGAAATTTGGAGTGTGGTTTTTGAACCTTGAGGCAAGTAATGTGGGAATTTGGTGAATGTGATTGGATCTATTGAAGTGTTTGTGCTAATGGGTGTAGTGAAGTTGTATATTTGGAGTTGATTTTACAAGGATTGCATGTATTTTGGGCAACTTTAAACTGGTGCACACCAAGTGTTCGTAAAAATGGTCAAGACAAAAAATGCAAAATTTTCTTCCATTGCTTCTACATCAAAGATACCAATAAGAGGAGGGAAAAAAGTGAATAAGCCAAAAGTAGTCCAACCCAACCCAGAATTTTCGAAAAGAATGGCCGCCACAGAACAATGGCCACTTTGGTTAGAAAGGGGAATTAATGTGGCCGAACTTGAGTATACTTCGCTCCCATACACCATACGAGAAAGAGGATGGGCGCAATATGTGCAGCGTCCAAATGACGCCTGTGAGGGTCTAGTATGAGAATTTTACGCTTCCATGATACCGGATATATATGAGGAAAGGGGTATAGTGATGGTTGGGGGAGTAAAGGTGTCTATTCAGCCGTTCGATATAAATGAATATTTTGACTTAGTTGATCAGCCAGAACTAAAAAAAGGGCTAGTCTGAACATAAGTACTTCACTAGTTTCAACACAAATGTGTCAGCTAGTCTACAGATGAATGGCGATTCCACTTGGGATTACCACCGGACAGACCTGAAATGCTCAGAGATCCATCTTGACCTTGCCCTATGGTTCATCTTTTGCAACCACTCCATTTTTCCCACGCGCTACCGCAACACTATCCCTTCTGAGGCTGCTGAAATACTCTACATCCTGCAGCATGTTCTCCCTTTGGACATTAGGCAAATTATTCATTTGGAGATTCTTAGCGAAGGGCGTAGGAGAATCGGAAGTTCTCGCTTTTCCATGTTTAATTATTGCAATGTGTGGGAAAGCAGGGGTTGAAGCCTATGGTGAACAACAGAGTCCCATGGGGAATATTGGGATCCGAACATATAACGACCAAGCATCTTTTAGTGGCATACCTCGTATTCCCTCTGATCGTCGTCGTACCAATGATAGACCCATAGAGGAAGACGAAGCACCTACTGTAGACCTCGAGCTCCAAGAGGACAGACCCGCGCAGGTTGGATTGGCAGACATCATGGAGGCTGTTCAGGGCCTCAGAGTCTGATTCGATGATTGTACAATCCAAATGAATGATTAGTTTAGTCGGATTAGAGGGCGTTTAGATCAGATTGAAGGACGATTACATCAAATGGAAGGTAAACTGCAGGATGTTCACCAAGTAGTGTGGCTCCAAACTTATGGTTGTCGGCCTAAGGGTCCGACTAGGGATGCGAGCGCGAGTACTAGAGTGGATCACACTCGCTCATCTACTGATGCATGATTTTCTTTGTATTTTCTTTGTGTGCGCTTTAAACTGTTATCATTTCAACTTGCTTTATTTGCTTACTTTGTTTTTATTTGTTCATACTAATGACTTAGCACATGTTTAGACTATTGCCAAGTATCTATTCTCATCAATGGGCTTTATTGAGTTTCGAATTCTTATTTGTGTTTTTGTTCTTTCATTGACTAACACTGAGGACAATGTTAGATTTAAGTTTAGGGGTAGGATTCAAAAACTTTGTGCAAACTTTGATGCGTTGTTAGTTGAAATTGTTGAGTTATGATGCTTATACATATGATTGTGAGACCGTTTTGCAGGCAGTGTCAATAATCTTTTATGAAAATAAGGTCTTAGAGCATTTTTTATCGATCATTTAATTTAGCCATGTTCTTAATATTATAATGGAGAAACAACATATTTAAATGACCATGATTAATAGTGGAGACTACCCTTGTGAGTTTTCGAGCTGTTATCATTATATTTTGAGAGGGTTTTATTGTTTCTACTCCTATACACTCTCCGTGATAATTTTAAAATAGACTGATCTCTATAAGTTTTGCTTTGGATGCTAATGAACTCTATTTTAAATAAACTCACATGTGTGCTATACTTTTGAGTCGGTTGAATCTTGAGAAGTGATGTAGGCTATGTGTGTTTTTAAACTTTGTTAAATGCCATAATTCCCAACTTTTGTGTGTGCTCCATTACCCCATTTGAAGCCAAACACATTAACCATTTTCTTACATCTCCCACAAACTCTGTATCCAAGCCCTTGTACTTTTAGACTTACCCTTTGAGCTTGGGATCATTTGGAGATGAATCATAGAAAAGAGAAGGAAATTTTCAAGAAAAGTTGTGCAGGTGAGAAAAGAAATTAAGGAAATCGAAATTGTTCAAGTCCATTCAAACCGTATTGTATCAAAATAAAAAAAGAAAGAAAATAAAAGAAAAGAAAAGTGTTAAGATTGAATGACTTGAAGTAAAAAAAGAAAAAACACGAAGAAGAAGAAATGATTGGATACAAAAAAAAAAAAAAAAAAATTTTTGTGCTTGAAAAGAAATGTAGAGGTTTGTCGAAGTTCGAATAAATCTCTGTGTTTGTGATCCTAAGTTCTTTTTGAAATCTGGTTTCCGTTCTATCTCTTAACCTCCACCCTTGGCCCCATTACAACCGAAAAAAAGACCTACTGATTTTTTGATGATTCCAATTTAAGAGTATGTGTGTGCATTATGATTTATTTCGTTCTTAGTGTTGAATCTGTTCATGAGATCTTTTGCATAATCTGAGCGTCTTTCTGTTTACATACTCATATGCGAAGAAAATTTTGATTTTTATTGTGCATAAACTCCAAATCGCATATATTTGAATGAGTGTATAAGCCTAGGTTCTAAGAGCTATAATGAGAGATTCCATGCGAGATGTAGAGTTGAGGCGAATTATATCAATTGCATTCAAATGTGTTTGTCTTGAAATTATGATAACTCGAGTATTAGTTAGTTAGATATTGTTTGATGTTTAATTCCATAGACCGAGCTTTATTTATTGATTATTGGTATGTCATGCATGAATGAGTCTTCGATAGTATGTTTTAAGTAAGTGTTTCAATGAGTTCAACATGCAGGGATTACGTTTGTGGGGGTCGTAGCTGTAAACCCTCAGGAGACACAACTCCTACTAGGGACACCTAGGGGTTTAAAGGATTGTGGTACATGCTAAGTGCTATCATGTTTACCTACAAAAGTGGATTAGGATAGTTTACTTTATTTGTTTATTTTTGTTTTGTGTTTTTGTTTCGTTCCGATTTTGCTCGAGGATGAGCAAAAGATAGGTTTGGGGGTATTGATAATGTCATATTTTGCATGATTTTGCGGCCCCATTATTTATCATTTTTGCTCGATTCTTGAGGAAAATTGGACGTTTTGATGTGTTTCCTTAGTGTACAGGTGTTATTCGATGATCAATGATGTTTTGGATGATTTCAAATCAATATACCGTGAAATCGAGTTGAAGAGTGAGTCTATGCGAAACGCTACCAAGCACACGCTACCTCAGATAGCACTCTTGGGTAGCACCAATTTGAATGACGAAGAACTTCGTCAACACACACTACCAAGAAGAGGTAGCGCTCTTAGGTAGCGTTTTTTTGCTCGTAGCTCTTCCTATAAGGTGGCGCTACCAAGAAGTGCTACCTCAGGTAGCATTTTTTTGGCACGATTTCATGTCATCTATTCCTTCTCAAACTCTCATTAGGGAAAGCTATAAATAGAGACTCGTCTAATAAGAAGAGGAGGTCAAAAATTCTAGGGTTTGGAAGCAACGTTTTCGTTCCGCATCGCATTCATCATCAATTTCACATCACCTCGGAAAGCAATCGATTGGGAATCGACGAAGTTTTTTAAGATTTCTTCTCCTTTACTTTTCCGTTGTAATTAGTCATACTAGGATTTAAGAATATTATTGCTTTATTCTTTTACTCCAACATGAACTAATTTTCCATAGTTAGGGTTGATGATGGATCTTGGTTTATTAATTATTGAATACAATTGAGTTTTTCTATTTAGATTTGTTATTGATGTGTTGAATAGATATTATTGCATTTATAGCTTTCTATTGTGTCTAATCATCACTTAAAATCATTATAGGTGGTTGGGTCATGAACCGAAAGGAGACGCCCGCCACGTGCTCGTATTAATGTCTATCATATACTAGTTTACATAGAGATATAGTAAATTGGTTTTTGTTGCTTGTTTTGTGTTTATTTACTCTTAATGTGTTCTCGCGCACTCAGTAGTCATCGAGAGATAGGGTATTGGTGTGCGATGAAATAATTCTGGTAATACTGGAGAGGGATTATTGGTTAATCTAGTTTAAACACGCATTCAACCATCGGTAATAAAATCTAGACAGTAACTCAGGAGTGTTTGATAATAATAACCAAGTGAAATCAGATATCCTAACTCTTCAATTCCCTTGAATTAAAAACCTTGTTTTTATTACTTTAGGTTAATTAGCAAGTTTAAAATCATTATTAGTCCAAATAGAATTAGGTTAAGTTAATTTTGGTAATTGATATTCATTGTCCTCGTGGGAACAATACTCTACTCATTCTTTATTACTTGTGTTGATCTCGTCCACTTGCGAGTTGTATAAAATCCGCATCAGGACCCTCGCCACCAACGAATTCGGGAATTATAAAATACGCCCACCAATGAATGACATTTTTAACTTTACTATTCGTTTGTTTTTTTATACGAAAATTGAAGAAGAATTGAAACCCACTAAAACTTAATTATGTATATATATATATATTATACATTTGAACTACTTATTATAATGTTAATAAATTATTAATACAATTTCATCAATTAAATTTTTCGGTTGATAGTAATAAATGAGATATAATTTTTATAGTAATATATTATGAAAATATTAACTTCGTATAATTCAAAAATAAATATGTTTCTTTTAATCTATATAAAAAAAATGTCACATTGCCATTCTCCGGCATAGGAATTGGAATGATAACGTCTACTTGTCAAAATAATAACATGTGGATTTTCTTGTAGCCGTTTCTGGTGGATCTATGGTGGACCAGTGCTGCTTTCTTTGTCTTCACCGACTTCGTGGTATGGTTAATTGAACATCCTATAAACGGTGAATTCTAAGGTAAAAGGAGATAATTGAGAGTGTCTCTTTTTCGATTCTAAATTTATAATAATTTTAAAATTATCATATTATATAGGCTACTTATTTGGGGATATAAGCCATTTCAAGCCTAACCATATTACTGTTATTGGCCCATTCTATCCTATCTTGTTAGACCTAAAGAATTTGTTTTTCCCTTCAGACCTAGGGCCAAAAGGTGTGATAATGGTTAGGTGGATTGTCATCAATGAAAGATCCACATATTCTCAATAATCTAGCATCTTAATAAAAGTGATTCAATAATAAACGCTCTAAATTCACGTCAAATTGTTATCTATTTGGAGTCCGTGTCTCCTCTGCAACTTTAAATTTGGAAAAAAAAAATTTCAATGTTAAAATATTATCTTCCAAAACTATTCTTCAAAAATTAATATATTTTTAATTTTATTTAAATTATATATCATGCAAATTTTCAATCTCAATATGATACTAATTATAGATTGGTTATTTTGTTTCTTTGAATATGAATTTGTTCTGTAATAGTTGAAAACTCTTATTTTATTGCATTAAAAGAAGAAGTAACATATTCTTCATCAATAAGATTTTCCATCAGAATCACGGCATCCTTTGAGAGGTTGACAAGCACAAGGAGGCATACATCTAAGGCAAAACCCCATTGGATTCAAAGCAGCATGTTGGGCATTAATTTATGCATATGCATTTGCCATGATAGCATATCGTATTCTTTTCTGAACAATCCGGAATCTTGCAATCAGATCTCCTCGTACATTTTTTAGCTTCTCCCAACACTTCTGGGTTAAAAGCAGCATGTTGGGCTTTTATGCATAAGCATTCGCCATGATAGCATATCGTATTCTTGTCTGGACAATTAGGAATCTTGCAATCAGATCTCCTCGTACATTTTTCAGCTTCTCCCAGCACCTCTGGGTTAAAAGCAGCATGTTGGGCTTTTATACATATGCATTCGCCATGATAGCATATCGTATTCTTGTCTGGACAATTAGGAATCTTGCAATCAGATCTCCTCATACATTTTTTAGCTTCTTGCAACACCTCTGGGTTAAAAGCAGCATGTTGAGCTTTTATGCATAAGCACTGCCCATCAAAGCATCTTATATTTTCGCGTGCACAGTGAGGCATCTTACAATCAGAGCTCCTCGTACATTTTTGTGTTTCTCCCAACACCCTTGAGGATGGCAGACCTGTCAACAATTCATATCAATTCATCAATCAAATTCAAGTATTTTGTCACATACAATATATAATAATAAAAAAAATGAAATAAGAAAAGAGAGTCTAACAAAATAATATAATGAAAGAAAACAAAAAAGCCAACACAAGTGAAGTCTTTGACATATTGGAAGGAGATGTTTGAATCGATGAATGAAAAGAATTAAGGCAATATTTATAAGGTTTGACATGAGTCAGATTAAAAACAGAGATAATAAGAAAATATCAAATTTAGTATAATTCATAAGAGAAAATTTTAATTTTTATCATTTTACCATTTTTGCACATTGGGTTTTATATCTTAGAATATCAAGTTTAGTATAATTCTTAAAAGAGAAAATTTTATTTTTTTCATTTTACTATTTTTGCACGTTGAGTTTTATATGTTAGAATATCAAGTTTAGTATAATTCATAAAAGAGAAAATTTTATTTTCTCATTTTACTATTTTTACACATTGGGTTTTTATATCTTAGAATATCAAATTTAGTATAATTTATTACATGGAAGGAAATAAAATTTAATGGCATTTTTAAACCTACAAATAACAGCTTAGTAGGTCTCTGATTTTTAACCAGACACGTGGCAATTATTGTAAAAGAGGAAGAGACACAAATGTTTTTCTCATTTTACTTCTTTTGCATGTCGGGTTTCCTAGAATATCAAATTTAGTATAATTCCCTAAATGCAAGGATTTTAAAATGAATGACATTTTTAACTTATCTATTGATTTTTTTCTTTTGTGAAAATTGTTAAAAATGATCTAAAAATTATTGATAAAATTATTTTTAGCCACATATGAAAAAATAATTATTTATAGCCAATTTGAAAAAGAAAATAACATAAATACCCTCAACCACCAATTGACTGGACAATTACAAAATGACATCGAAATAGTAAAAATTATAAAAAAAAACCCATTAAAAATGACTGAAAACACAATTTTACACATTAAAACAAAAACACTTTTTTCTTCCTTCCTTGAGCCGACTTTAACCCCTTTTTTATATATTTTTTTCCTTCTATGGTAGTAGTTTTTTTTTATTTTTTTTATTTTGTCACTTTTTTTTTTTGTCTTTTTATTAAAACTAGTTACACACCTATATTTTTTAGACACACATCATCTTGTCTTTACCAACTCTATTATATCAACAAAATCAAAATTTAGAAGTAATTTTATAGAATTTTTTGTATTTTATTTAGAATGTGTTTTATGGATTTTTTAAGTTTTTATTTTATTTTATTTGTATATTGTATTTGATTTGTGGTTGAAAGAATTTGGGTGATATTAGGGTTTATTTTTGTGAAATTTTAATGGTTATGGAATATGTTAGTGAAAAATTAGTTAGTGAAAGATTTGTAAGTGAAATATAGGTTAGTGAAACGTTTGGTAATAATATTGGTTAGTGAATGTTTGTTAGTGAAATGTTGGTTAGTCAAATGTAGGTTAGTCAAATGTTGGTTAGTGAAATATAGGTTAGTGAAATGTAGATTAGTAAAATATATGTTAGTGAAATGTAGATTAGTGAAATATTGGTTAGTGAAATGTAGATTAGTGAAATGTTGTTTAGTGAAATGTTGGTTAGTGAAATGTAGGTTAGTGAAATATATATTCGTGAAATATTTAAGGTGTAACTGTTTTTAGTGAAAAGTTGTTACTGAAATATTTTGAGTGAAACATTATCAGTGAAATTCACTATTATTAATGTTTTCGTGAAATGTTGCATCTTCTAAATATTTGTTTCTTATTTCAGGAAATGAATACCCGTAGACTTCTACTCAAATGGACAATGGGATGATCTAGATTATGTTGATGGTTCACCAGTTGGGGTATTGGTTTCTAAAATGTTGAAACTTACAGGGTTGGTTGAGTTAATAAATCGAAAGTTTAACATTGACAGTACACGGTATGACGTAGACAGCAGTACGGTCGCTTAAAGAATGAATTCTCAATCTTTTACTAACATACATTTCACTAACAAATATTTTATTAATCAACATTTTACTAACCAACATTTCATTAACCAATATTTCACTAACTAATAATATCACCAAACGTTTCACTAACCTACATTTTACTAACAAATCTATCACTAACTAACGTTTCATTAACTAACTTTTCACTAACATATTCCATAACTGACATGCCCCTAACCTATTATCTCACGCTAGGCGGGCTGCCGGCACTCCACGGTAGCTTCCTAATCGAGGCTTGCCTCACTGAAAGGCTTCCGTGAAGCTAAACCGTTTCTTAACTTAGAAATCTGAGTAGAATTTTTTTTTTTTTTTTTATAAAAATTTTGGCAGAGTCTCCTCTATTTTTCTGAGATTACCAAATCTTGGAGACCTGCATAAAAACTTGAACCACTTCTATGAAATTCCAAATCTTGACTACCGTGGACCTCTGGTCCATCTTAATAATTCAACCACAACTCAAACAGTTTAAATATCAAAATAAATAGTTATCAATTCTTTAACTAAAATACTTATGCACTTAAAACAATATCAAAATATAAACTTTACATAATTATTACAACTGAAACATTAAACGAAATTCTGAACTGTCACAACAATGTTATGACGGGTCCTGCCGGTCCTGGACGTCCTTGCACTGTCTGTACCTGCACCTGGGAGGTTGGTTTAAAAAAAACATAAAACTAATATTAGCTAAAGGAGCTCAGTGAGTGCATTTCTAATTTACTGAGAAACCTTAAATATAATAAGATTAATTTTGAATTTAACTGAAACTTTTTAAACTTACTGCTAATACTGAAAACTGATAAACTGAATTTCTTTTCAAACTTTCTTCTATTGCTGAAAACTAATAAACTTAGTACTGATAAACTGAAAACTCTATGCTATTGCTGAAAACTAATATATTTAAATTAATCACTGAAATAATTAAAATTCTATTATAACTTTTGACTTGGCCTGTTTTCTGAAAACTGAAAAGCTGAGATAATATACTTTTTCTGAAAACTAAAATACTGAGATAATATATTTTTCTGAAAACTGAAAAACTGAAAAAATATATTTTTCTGATAATTGAAATGCTGAATTAAATATATTTTTCTGAAAACTGAAATGCTAAAATAACATACTTTTCTGATAATGTTTTTCTGATAAAACTTTTCTGATAAAGCTTTTCTGATAAAACCTTTTCTGATAAAGCCTTTCTGATAAACCTTTTCTGATAAAACTTTTATGATAATGCTTTTCTGATAAAACTTTCTGATAATGGCAATGGAAAACCCATATCTGATAACTGATAATCCATAGGGCGACTCAGCTGGCGCTGCACCATATGGAGGGTGTCACTAGGTGACTAACTGATGCCGCACTGGTGACACTGATAATCTGATAAAAGACATCTCACTGTCTATGTGGCAGAATGTTGCGTCGCCTCCATATAGCGAGACAACACCCCAATGTGTGGGCGACTGACAGACTCGACAGACTCAACCCCCTTGGAGTTAGCAGATTGTCCCCCCTTAACTTGCTACACACAAATGGGGTGTACCGGCCGGGTCTACTGCTGATAATGTGATAATCTGATAACTGATAAGCTGATAGCTGATAATCTGATAACTGATAGGTATCCTATTGGCCTAAAAATATTTTCTTTTTGTCTTAAAACATTCGTAAAATCATAAAATCTGTTTATAATATTCTTTTTATCAAAAATCATAAAATATCCGTAGAATATATTTCTTAAATTAAATCTCACGTATATATATTTTCTCAAGTGAAAGTATAAATTCAAACGTTCTGAAATATAATAATACTTTAATTGAAATATACCTGAAGCAATCAATTCTATTTAAATTTTAAAATTCGTATAAATAACAAATATATGTAAAATCTTAGAATAACAAATCAAACTTAGAAAGAAATATACTAAATATAATTCAACTAAAAATCTAATTTTGCACACCACTCACTGATTTCTGGTTTTCTCTAGGCTTGGTGCTCTGGTTCCTTCGTCTCATTACATTTCTTACCTTTCCACATAATTTCATTTCCTCCCATACTATGAAAATTTCTCTCTAAAGTAATATATTTCCAAATAAATCATTAATATAAATACAACAACTAATACAAACACTCAATTAACACATTTAATTTAATTTGCTAAAAATCATGTCTCTACAGTTATATATTCTTCAATTTAATACAACAACTTTATTCTTCAATTTATTCTATTATAATAAAATCAATTACATTTAATTTGCTAAAAATTATGTCTCTACAGTTATATATTCCTTGAATCCTTCAATTTCTCTTAAATCGAATCTCATACATCACAATCCAATACATTCACTTTATTTTCTAAGCATCAATTTATATCACAACCATATAGATACAATTTCTAATACTTAATTACACATAAATTGAAATCTCTACACTATCAACTTCGATTTCTACACAAATTTCTCATTCTAATCTTCATCAATTTAACATAAGTGAATTTCCTTCACTTAACAACATCAAATTCAATTTCATTAAACTTGATTAAACTGATTATAACTTCAATTTCAAAGTAAATTCAAAAATTCTCAAAACTAATGATTTAATTTTATTCCAAACACAACATCACAAAAATTCCATAATACAAGTTCAGTAATTTGAGAATCATTTTAATTTCTTTCTTAATAATTCTAAATTCATACTACCAATTAACTCAAAAACACTCAATTTACTCAAATGATATTGTAGTGGTCAAAAATCGTCAATGGGCTGGCCCAAGAAACAAATCAATAAATCAGGCCCAAAAAGCAAAAGCCCAATGCAAGAAATATTTAAAATAAAAAGGAAAACCTATGAAAACTAGAAGAGATAAAGCCCAGTAAAACAGAGCCCACGTGGTGGTAGGACATTCACAGGGTAGAACGGACACATGATTCACGGGATACTCCCTAAATGCCATAAATGTATCATTTGAACTCTCATAAATGTGTAGATCCCTCCAACGGCTGCATTATTCGAAGTTATGAAGAGTATTATAACAACGGTAGACCGTTTCAAGCATAGTTATGAGAGTATCATAACAGTAGATCGAGTTATGAGGGGTATCATAACAGTGAGACGAGTTATGAAGAATATCACAACGGTAGATCACACTAATGATAGCCCTGGAGCTCGCTTTATCTATAAATAGGCCGACCCTTCACAGGCCAAGGGGTTGGCAATTGGACACAGAATATTATCTATACTCTCTCAATCTCATCCTCATATTCTAACATTCTTATTCTCAAAACTTATGTTCTTCTCCGACGACCTCCATAGGTCCACCATCACGTGCTCCGGCCATACATTATTCCGATCGTACATCCACGATCACCGATCACACTTTCCTAGAAAGTCCTTATAGGGAGAAATTGCCATCTATTTATTATTCATTCACAGTGTTTTTCTATTGTATTTGATTAATATTCTTTATATTATTCTAATTTGAGTGTCGGAGTGTCCTTGGCCGGCACCACCCCGGTGTCAAGAACATTTTGACCCTCTTGAATTGTTAGTCATGCAGGTTGTAGCCCTACGCGAATTAGGATCTACAATTTGATGCCCACCGTGGGGCACACCAATCTTCAAACGGGCGTAGCTAACAATCTACCTTTCACAAACGACATGGCATACGACTCAAATCACTGTGCTATGGAAGCCCAACTCCAAGCACTAGTGGCCCAAATGAACAAAAACTCTCAAAGGCTCTCAGCCTTGGAAGCGGAGAACCAAGCCATGAGAGTGGAGAACCAAGAACTCCAAAGTAGGATGCAAGCGTTCTCCACATTCAACGACGTCTTACCAGGGTCCATTCGAACATCCGACCAAGTAGTGAATGCAGAGAGCTAACTACCAACTACCCTACTTAACAATAGAGGTCAACCCCAAATGGGCAGAAAGCATGCTAACATAAGCAATGAAGGAGTGTTCGACAGTAGAACGCAACAAGCAGTAGCACCAATGTTGAACGCAGTTGGTGGTCTATATGGAGGCACGACCGCTCCACATTTGAAAATACCTCCATTGGCGATGGATGGAACATCTCACCGTATCCCGCTGTTACTCGAGACACTCGTGACACCTTTAACGTCGACTCCACGTGATGTAGAATTGGTAAATCCTAACCCTCTTGCCTCTAACTCAGATGTAGCACGCAGGTTTGCAGAGATGGAGGCGCTGATACAACGCATTCTCGGAATGCCGGCTCCTATTAAGAAGAATGCAATAAATACCTTTGCAGATTCTCCATTTGTGGATGCAATTGCGTTGGTAGAAATGTCGAGAAAGTTTAATTTTCCCAACATGAAGCCATATGATGGAACGACAAACCCGAACAATCACATCGCCTAATACAGACAGAGGATGTTCACTACTGCCATTCCACGTGACCTTAGAGAAGCATGCATGTGCAAAAGCTTCGGTTCAAGTCTCGTAGGACTAACACTCTAGTGGTACATGAACTTGCCCAACAACTCGATCAACTCCTTTGTACAGCTGACGGATACATTCGTCGAACAATTCGCTAGCAGCAAGAAGCTAGAGAAGCAATCCGATTACCTATATGCTATTAGTCAAAAAGGAGGAGAGCGACTCCGAGACTACGTTCGCCAGATCAACAAGGAGAAAGTATCAATCTCACATTGCAACCAGGCGACAACAATATCAACATTCAGGAAGGGTCTACTCCACGATTCAGACTTGTACAAAGAGTTAACCAAATACCCGTGCAAAACAATGGAGGATGTTCTCGCCAAAGCATGGGCACAGATCAAATGGGAGGAATATGAGGTAAATTACCATTCTTCTCGACATACAAAGCAGTTGGAACGTGACCCATCTTAAGTTGTCCTGCAATCAAGGATCAACAAGGGATCAATAACTATAAGCTTCGATCGACAAGCATCAATCAATCGGTCAATTGACAAAGTTTTATGCACAAAGCTTATATCTGCATCCTACACTTTACGATCTACCTTTGACAGTCTACAGTCACCATTGATAATGAAGACAGTAGACTGTGGGGAATTACTTACTATGTAAACAAAGACAAGTGATATAAAGTCAAGTATTTTTGGGGAATTCAAATATTTCTACATATTAACCAAGAGAAAATGAAGTCACTAACAAAAACAAAAAGAGCTACGGTTAACCATGTAGCAAGCAAAGTAAGTTTTACAAAAAGAGCTAAAGCCAACCATGTAGCAAGCAAAGTAAGTTCTACAAAAAGTGCTAGAGCCAACCATGTAGCAAGCAAACAAAATAAGTTCTATGAAAGCAAAGGTAGAACTAATGATCTCCAGAGCTTTCACTAGCTTTCTGAGCTCTCGACCCATCCTCCTCACTAAGACCACGGCCGGAAGAAGTCTCATGTCCAGCAGCCTCGGCTTGCCTTACATCCTCCCAAGCTTGAATCTCAGCGTCTGGGTCCTACTTACTATGTAAACAAAGATAAGTGATATAAAGTCAAGTATTTCTGGGGAATTCAAATATTTCTACATATTAACCAAGAGAAAATGCAGTCACTAACAAAAACAAAAAGAGCTACGGTCAACCATAGTAGCAAGCAAAGTAAGTTTTACAAAAAGAGCTAAAGCCAACCATGTAGCAAGCAAAGTAAGTTCTACAAAAAGTGCTAGAGCCAACCATGTAGCAAGCAAACAAAATAAGTTATATGAAAGCAAAGGTAGAACTAATGATCTCCAGAGCGTTCACTAGCTTTCTAAGCTTTCGACCCATCCTCCTCACTAAGACCACGACCGGAAGAAGTCTCATGTCCAGTAGCCTCGGCTTGGCTTACATCCTCCCAAGCTTGAATCTCAGTGTCTGGGTCCCAAGTGGCAGCTTTGCCATTCTTTGAATTCCTTCATCAACTCAGCCCTAGTTTTAAGCACCGCATCACAAGCAACTGGAATCAACCCTCTCAAATAGCTCATCATATTCTCTCTCTTTAGCCTTCAATTCTTTTTCCTTTTCCTCAAAGTCGTCTCTAAGACATGCGAGCTCATACCCTGTTGCCCAAGCTTTTGCTGCTTCTGCGTCAGCAACATGGCGTGCTTCAGTGTTGGCTATTTTAAGTTGATCCACATCTGTACGAAGGAGTTCGACATTGGCACGAAGTTTACCATTAGACGAGCGAAGGTCTCGTACATTTTTAGTGCTCCACACTAATTCATTCTTCATGTACAATTGACCTTGGAACATCTATTCAAAAGCACATCACATTTAGAAGCTCTTAAATAAAAAACATCTTATAATCTAGCAAAAAGTTTAAAAAATAAAAGTTTACCTAGAAAGCGTTAGCAAAACACCACTCGGCGGCTTTTGTAGCTCCCATTTCGAAAAATGTGCAGCATCCTCTGGAAGTAAAAGACGTTTGACTTGACCCGAAATAAAGCCAAAGTCAGAAAAAGCGGAAGCATCAGGAGGAAGCGATAAGGTAATCAAACCATCATCCTCTTCGGTTGAGGTCTCCAACCTACACTTCTTAGCGTTCAACTCGACAGCATTCTTATCCTTAACACACAGAGAACCCAAAGAAGAGGTAATAGCTTCGTCAGCAAGAACATGAGGCTGTTCTAATTGGTCAGTCTTCTTTTTTTCCTTTCGCTTTCCTCTCAATTGCTCGCCTTTTTGCTTTATTTGGATCAGGAATCGAAAACTTGCCAGACATTTGGAGTTCTGCGTAAGTACGTTCGGTTTCAGTAATAGGACTAAGGAACTCAGATCCAAATAACACTTCAACACTATGTCTACTCCTAGCATACTCCCCAAGGTGTTTTAACAAGGGGAAAGGAGTACCTCCTACGTTCAAAGTAGACTGCTTCTACAGAACACTCAACCTCAACGATGATTCAACAAGAACGGTCCTCCATTGCCTATCCTCTTCACTGAATGATAAGATGGCCCTAGTCCGCTCTACACTATGACCACTTTCAATAGCATGCACACTGTTCAGATCAACTGCAAAACAAAGAGGAAAGATCAATGAGAAATTAAATCAAGCAAAGTAACATTCTACGAATAAAGTTAAACTCACCAGCTGAGTTCCAAAAGGAACGCATAGTCAAACCTTTCATGACATGTTCGACCAAATCCCCTTTAACAATCAACACAAACTACAAGAGCATTCAACACACCAACTAACACATTTTATCAAACACTTGGAAGGCATTCAACACACCAACAACAAGATATAAAAAAAATTATTTCCAAAAACCAGATCTAAAGGCAAGTAAACAATCTCTTTCCAAAAAAAAAAAAAAGTGATGGTCGAGATATACAAAAGAAAAACTCACCAAAAATCAGAGGAGGAATGAAATCGAAGCGAACATGCAAGCCTCGTCTTAGAAGAAAATGGTAAGACAGAGCTGTTATGTTTTCAAAACGAAGAAAAAAAAAAGGAAAAAAAGGAGGCGGAAGAAAGTGGAACAGATGAAAAATTCAAAGTGAAGTACAAAATGTGCAGAACAAGCTTTAAAACAAGTGGAAAAGAAAAAAAAACAGCATGTGGTGAGCTCACTGAAAAGTCAAATGGAAGGTGTACGAATCTGGCAGGTAGAGGTAGAGGCTAGAATTAATTAGAGAGGAAAAAACTATGGTGAAGGTGAGCTCACGCCAAAAAAAAAAAGTAGTAGAGCGCTCGACTAAAGGAAGAAAAATAAGAAGAAGAGAGGAAAATATCGCATGAGGCGAGGTCACGCAAAAAAAAAAAAAAAAGGAAAAAAAAGGCAGTAGAACGCTTGACCAAAGAAAGAAAAATAAGAAGAAGAGAGGAAAATATCGTATGAGGCGAGCTCACGCCAAAAAAAAAAAAGGGCAGTAGAACGCTCGACCAGAGGAAGAAAAATAGAAAGAAGAGAGGAAAAAATCGCATGAGGCGAAGGTCATGTGCTACATTAAAGAAAGGAAGTCACATGTTGAACACACACATGCGTAGATTGCTAAAAGCCAAAATAATCTTTAACATGTACTGTCAAATGAGTGCCAACCGCTAAGCAAATTAATTGATCATGCGGGCCGCTCATGAATAGTCCACATGTAGACTGCTCAATGGAGATTACAACAATCCACATTGCAAGGTATATATTCTTAAAACTTTCAATATATAAGGTATTCAACATAAGGTAGAGCGCTTTTGTTCAGACATTATCAAATATCCACCAAGTAGAACGCTCTCCATGAGAGCTTCTGGTGGACCTCTCCAAGAAAGCCTACCATGAAATATTCCAAGTGAGGTCTTGGTAAAACACACCATGTGAGCTTATGGTAGACCGCTCTATTGAACCTACTCCAAGTGAGTTTATGATAAAACACACCATGTGATCTTATAGTAGACCGCTCTATTTAACCACTCCAAGTGAGTTTATGATAGAACACTCCAAGAGAGTTATAGTAGACCGCTCCAAGAGAGCAAAAAACATTCTAAATAAGCTCGCGGTAGAATGCTCCATGAGATCTTATGGTAGACCGTTCTATTGAAACACCCCAAGAGTGCTCACCGCGTAGAACTCTAAGTAAGCTTACGGTCGCACGCTTCAAGAGAACCCACCCTGAAACATTCCAAGTGAGCTCACAGTAGAATGCACCAAGAGAACTCACAATAGTACGCTCCATCACCTTGTAGTACACTCCATGAGGGTTTAAAATAACACATAGAGCCGTTGACATCCAAGAAATGCAAATTAGCGTTCGACCATATATCTAGAAGAACGCTTGACACACCATTGTCACTCTACATAAATGAGAAAGAAATTCTCATATTTGTAGAGTGGGGGCAAACTGTAGTGGTCAAAAATCGTCAATGGGCTGGCCCAAGAAACAAATCAATAAATCAGGCCCAAAAAGGAAAAGCCCAATGCAAGAAATATTTAAAATAAAAAGGAAAGCCCATGAAACCTAGAAGAGATAAAGCCCAGTAAAACAAAGCCCACGTGGTGGTAGGACATTCATAAGGTAGAACGGACCCATGATTCGCGGGATACTCCCTAAATGCCATAAATGCATCATTTGAACTCTCATAAATGTGTAGATCCCTCCAACGGTTGCATTATTCGAAGTTATGAAGAGTATTATAACAACGGTAGACCGTTTCAAGCATAGTTATGAGAGTATTATAACGGTAGATCGAGTTATGAGGGGTATCATAACGGTGAGATAAGTTATGAAGAATATCACAACGGTAGATCACACTAATGATAGCCCTGGAGCTCGCTTTATCTATAAATAGGCAGTCCCTTCACAGGCCAAGGGGTTGGCAATTGGACACAGAATATTATCTATACTCTCTCAATCTCATCCTCATATTCTCACATTCTTATTCTCAAAACTTAAGTTCTTCTCCGACGACCTCCGTAGGTCCACCGTCACGTGCTCCGGCCATACATTATTCTGACCATACATCCACGATCACCGATCACACTTCCCTAGGAAGTCCTTATAGGGAGAAATTGCTATTTATTTATTATTCATTCACAGTGTTTTCTATTGTATTTGATTAATATTCTTTATATTATTCTAATTTGAGTGTCGGAGTGTCCTTGGCCGGCACCACCCTAGTGTCAAGAACATTTTGACCCTCTTGAATTGTTAGTTATGCAGGTTATAAGTGCCCTTTCTGCTACCCTACGCGAAATTAGGATCTACAAATATCTCAATTAAACAATTTAAACTTGAAATCATAAAATTCACAAAATCTTTAATTCACTAGTTTTTCTTGATTTTCATTCTAATCAACTCCAATCCAACTAATTTCAAATAAAACACTACAAAAAATCAATCAAATATTAAAATCAACAAAACTCATAATTTTCTTCACTTCTAGAAATCCAATTTCACTTTATATTTAACAATCAATTTCAAACACAAATCAAAACTCAATCAGTCTCTAAAATCAATTCAATTTTATCAAATATCAATTACTAATTCTACAACACAAAAGATATCATCAAAATTCAAACCAAATCAACTTCATCAATCACTTACCCAAATCCTATTCTTCTTCTTCTTGCTGGACCGAGACCTTCTTCTTCTTCTTTTCTTTCCTTTTTCTTTTCCTCTTTTTTCTTCTTCTGCTGGCCGGCTTCTTCCTTCTCCTTCTTTTCTTTCTTCTCTCTTCCTTCTCTCTCTCATTGGCCGGCCACCTCTCCTCTCTTTCTTTTCTCTCTTTTCTTTCTTTCCTCTCTCTCGAATTTTCTAGTTTGTTTCATTTGGCCGGTCAACTCTCTTTCTCTTGTTTTAAATTTGTTGTTTTGTTTTTTATTTTTTTTTTCTCTCTCAGCCGCTGCTCACTTTCTCCTCTTTGGAATTTTCTTTCTTTCACGCCAAGCTCAAATACAGCTGCTCTCTTTGTTTTTGTTTCTCATTGTGAGTGAACTCCACTTGTCATGCCTAAACAAATTCAATTAATTGCAACCTGCCCTTTGACTCATCAATATCATTAAATGACAACAATTTGACACTTAATCATATGATTTTGGTCAAAAATATTTTAATTTATAATTTAATTGGGTTTTAAAAATTTTTCTTATATTGAAAATCTTTTTCAATTAGGAACGAGTTCCTGTATATACGCAGAAAAAGACTTTAGAAACTACATACATTTTTCTTGATTTTATTTTTCTGATTATTCGATCTACCACCAGATCTTCCGAGCTATGACCCGCGGTTTGACAACGTGTGTGTGGGCACGTTACGGCAAGATATGGAGATCACGTGAAAAGAACGCTGGCCTGAATCCTACAAAAGTGGGGAGAGTCAGAAAAAACTTTTTTTTTTTCTTTTCTCTCTTTGGTGGCCGAATAACAATCCGTTAACTCTTTTCCACAAAAATCCATTTCAATTTACTTTTCCATCAATTAATTAAATTACAATCTCATGTCATAAAAATATATTTCAACTTCCAATAAATATTCTTCATACTCCAATTTGTGGAAATCTTTACTATGTTCTCCAAAACTTATAATTGGATTTCATATATACCTTATGGAACCTTAATAATCATCTGGAACTATTTCAAGCATTTTCCGAGTCTCTGATACCTTTAGTACTTTTAACATCCAATTTATAGAAAATTCTTACTAGAAATTTCGAAACTTATAATTGAATTTCGTATATACTTTACGAAATCTTACTAATCGTCCAATAGATTCCATTATAGTACCGTACAATCAATTCTGGAAAAATATATTACAATACATGTACGTGTACAGTATAAACTATCGGGAGGGTGTATTATAATGATCATTAAAATTTCACAAAAATAAACCCTAATATTACCCAAATTCTTTCAACCACAAATCAAATACAATATACAAATAAAATAAAATAAATAAAAAACTTAAAAAAATCTATAAAATACATTCTAAATAAAATACAAAAAATTTCATAAAATTACCTCTAAGTTTTGATTTTGTTGATATAATTGAGTTGGTAAAGACAAAATGATGGATGTCTGAAAAATAAAGGTGTGTAACTTTTTTTTTGGATAATGTAAGTATATTAACGAAAGAGATAAAACAAAAGTAATGAGGCATACCCTAGCGAGAAGATCACAAGGTCAGACAAGGGACAGGTCCCCCTACTAACCAAAACTCAAAACACAGCAAACCAGTAAAAGCTAAACACAAACCCTGTCACAGGATACAGCCAAAAGTAATCCACCAGAACAACTAGCAAAAGGGACAAGCCCCTTAAAAGGCAAAACAAGCGAATTACAAAAAAAATAAAATCAAATAAACCTCAAGACTGGTGGAGCCACCTATTAGTAAGAGAAGCTACCACACTAGATAAGGAATTAAAACACATACAAACATCTCTAACAATGGAACGAACAACCACGGTAACAGGTTTAGGTAACTCGCTATGCATCCTAGTATTCCGCTCACGCCAAATAGCATAGACAGCAGCCGCAAGCATAATACGCACCACCCACCCATGAAGCTACCGACCACGGAAATGGCAAGACCAAAGAATAGTAGCCTTCTAGCTCCGAGCACGCAAAGGTAATCCGCACTTCCTTAAAAGAGCAAACCAAATGTCGCAAGAATAGGAACAATTAAAAAAGAGATGAGGGACATCCTCACAATTCCCTCCACAAAACACACAACGAATAGCCGGAATCAAGCCATATACAAAAAGCTTATCCTGAGTAGAAAGAGCACCCTAATAGCCAACCAGAAGATAAAAGCATGTCTAAGAATCGCTTTAGAATGCCAAACAGACCTAAACCAATCCACTACTAGCTAACGGGACCGAAGAGACTCCCAAACATTACGAATAGAGAAAGCCCCACGAGAGTCCTCAACCTAACACAAAGTATCAGCTTGAGAGTTATTAGGCCTCAAGTAATCAGGGATACTACTAATAATATCCATCCAATTCCCAGTCAAGGAATGAGGTCCAAGCCCAATCCCTTCCCTGAATAACATCTGCCACCCTAGCATGAGGACCAAGACCAGAATCATAAATAATCTGCCGCCAAACACCTCCCCCAAAGGATGCCAATAATCAAACCAAAGGGAAACATCATCTCCATTACCCACTCGAAACTGTATCAATCTCCGTACATGACTCCGAAGAGCCAGAACTTTCCTCCAACTCCACGAGCAATCTCCAGGGCACTTCACCTCCCACACATTCCTTCCCCTAAGTAGAGTAGACCTAACCCACGAAACCCAAATAGAAGATCTCAAATTGCTACAAACAGCCCATAAATGCTTAATTATGGCAGCTTTATTCCAAACCTCAACACTCTTAATGCCCAGTCCACCCTCTTCCTTTGGTAAACACACTGAGGACCAAGCAACCTTAGCCCCACCTTTACCTAAATCTGAACCCCTTCAGAGAAAACTACGTAAAGTAGCTTCAACTTTTATTACCACCGACTTAGGCAGGATAAAAATGGATGACTAATACACCTGGATAGAGAACAATACAGATTGAATGAGTTGAAGCCTCCCTGTAAAAGAAAGAACCCTACTGGTCCAACTTTTAACCCTCGCCACAATTCTATCAATAAGAACCCTACAATCCACTACCATAAGCTTTGTAGAAATTAGAGGGACCCCAAGATATCTGACAGGTAACACCCCTTCTTGGAAACCCAGGATCCCAAGCAACTCTTGTTTAATCTCAGAGGACACACCAGCCACAAAAAGATTACTCTTACTAGGATTAGGGACCAATCCAGAAAGAGCTTGGAACTGACTAAGAGCACCATTAACCGCAGTAACTGACTCCCTCTCTGCCCTACAGAAAACCATAAGATCATTCGCAAAGCATAAGTGAGAAATACCAATCTTTCCACACCGCCAGTGGTAAGCAAATTGACCTTCCTGTTCCATAATTCGCATCAGCCCCGAAAAGACCTCCATAGCCAGCACAAATAAATAAGGTAACATGGGATCCCCCTGCCTCAAACCTCAACCACTATTAAAGAAGCCATTCAGTTCGCCATTGATAGAAATTGAGAAACGGGGAGTAGAAATACACTCAGAAATCCAAGCTATCATCTGCTCTAGGAACCCTAAAATCTGTAAGACAGCCAGCAAGAAATCCCACCGCACAGAATCATAGGCTTTCATTAAATCTACCTTCAACGCACACCCAGGATGACCTCCATCACGATGATAGTTCCTCAATAATTCCTGTGATGGTAAAATATTGTCACTAATCCACCTACCAGCAACAAAGGCCGACTGAGAAGGACTAACAACATTAGGCAACACCTTCTGAACTCCATTTGCAATAATTTTGGCAATGCATTTATAGATAGTGTTACAACACGAAATAGGCCTAAAATCCCCAACTTTAGAAGGATTGGGAACCTTAGGAAAAAAAGCAACTACAGTAGCATTCACTTGCTTGAGCAATCTCCCAGAGCTGAAAAATGAACGAATATCACGAAGAAAATCGTCACCAATAACTGACCAGACTTTCTTGAAGAAAGTAGCATTATACCCATCCGAATTAGGAGCTTTGTTATCTTTCAGAGAGAACAAAACCGCCTTAATTTCATCATCACTAACCTCTCTACCCAAGGTAGCACTATGATCACCAGAAATACTCTTAGGGAGAGCCCGCCTTACTAAATCAAGGTCAATCCTAGGGCATCCAGCAAGCTGACTAAGAAGTGTCTCAAAGAAGTTCACCACCATAGACTTAACTTCACTATGCTCCTCCACATGATTACCATGCTCATCAATAAGAGATAAAACCGTTACTCCTACTAACTTTTTGTCTCATCGACCGAAAAAAGAACCTAGAATTTCTATCTCCCAAATTTATCCACTGAACCCGGGACTTTTGTCTAAAAAAACTCTCCTCATCTCTGCTCAATTCACATAAAGCTTCACCAACCGAGACTCCTCCTCATGTAATGAAGCATTCATAGGCTACCCCTGAATATCCCACTGCACAGATTCCAGATCATGCTTAGCTTGCTGTACCCTAGAAGACAAGTCAGAAGAAAACTCCCTATTAAGTTTCTTAAACTCCACTTTCAATCGTTTTAGCATCTTGCATAGCTGAAACATAGGAGAACCGTCCACCCTGTCCGCCCAAATCCGATCCACCAAGGATAAAAATTCTAGATAATCCACCCAGAAATCAAAAAACTTAAAAGGCACTCGTCGCCGAGGGAGATCCACAATATTAACAATCATAGGAGAGTGATCAGAAACACTGGAAGGAAAAAAATGCGCCTCTGAACCTCGAAAGGAAATATCCCAATTCAAATTGACCAAAGCTCGATCTAACTTTTGAAGAATAGGATCAACCGTACGATGATTAGACCATGTATAGAAGCACCCATTAAATCGGAGATCATCCAACCCAGACTCAACTAAACAATTAGAAAAGTCGTCTTTCCAATGTGGCCAAGAATTGGATCCTCCAACACTCTCAACCGAAGACTTAATAGCATTAAAGTCACCCATCACAATCCAAGCACTATTCTCCCAATTCCACTCCGCGCGCCACTAAATCAGCCCACAATGCCTCCCTACGAACATTACAATTATCACCATACACAATCAAAATCATACACTTCCAAATAGAATCAATAGAAGAAACTCTACAATGGACAACTTGTTCAGAAGATCCGACAATCAAAACAGTAACATCAAATGGATTCCAACAAACCCAAATCCTCCCCAAAGAGGAAAAATCATAATTGCACTCCACCTTCCAAGACCGGTCAATGGTCTTAAGAATAACATCTTTATTTTTCTCCAGAACTTTCGTTTCCACTAAACCACACAAAGACAATTTCTCATCTTTATCAAACTGTGAACCTCTCTTTGCTTCAAAGGGTCATTAAGACCCCTAATATTCCAGCTCCCAAAAATCATAATAAATATACAAAGATAAGAAGAAACCCCCACAAATCTATCTCCACTTACCCCCCTTAGGGAGGAGTGCTTCTTATTCTTCTTACCCTTACTACTAGAACCTTTCTTCTTCTTTTTCTTTTCTAGAGAATCCTTAACTTTTGAAGCCAAAGCATTACGAGGAGGACTAGAATCACTACCATCCTCACCATGATCAGCCTCATCATTATCACAAAGAGCATCCCTGTCATCAACATAAATATTAGCCCCATCCTTACAAAGAACAACCCCTGCATCACAAACAGTGTCCAAAATTGCTAAAGGAGTACCCTCTTCCGCTACTTCCAAATTCAGAGTATGGTCATTGCCCTCCATTGGCACTAAAGTAAGATGATTATCAATATTTGCCAGAAGTGGAACACTAGCACTGTTCTCTATAGTAGATAATTCTCCACCCTTGTTCTTTTTTTTAATCTCAACCCAAACCGATCATTTAAGCTCCAACGAGTCTTCTTGCCCCTTCTTCATATCATGAACATCAACCCCTCCATTTCCTGTAACCATATTCACATTGTCACCCAAATCTTGAACACTTTGTTTACATATACCCGTCGCATGCCCAAACACCTTACAAATATTACACCTAGAAGGAAGCCACTCATAAACAGCATATATAGTTTTCCACTCCCATTTGCAAATTGAATATCAAACTCATTAATGACATCCTTCGAAGCATCAACCTCAACACACACACGAGCAAAATAAGACGTTTCCTAGCTAATGTAATGTGATCGGCATGCAATGGAATGCCTAAAACACTAACTACAAAACTCAAGCCCTTAGAAGTCCAATATTCAAAAGGTAGATTATAAAGTTTAACCCATATAGGAATATTGCGTAACTCATCTTTAGACAATGATAAACTAGGCTGCCACCTTTTAAGAACAAGCAATTTATTCACTATATGCCATTGACCTTTTTCAAGAACTTCACAAGCATGGTCAAGATTATCAAACTTGAAAATAAAGAACGCTTGTTCCGAAGATAAAACTTCTTTAAGGCCAAACCTACCCCAAATTTTATGAACTACTGAATTCACTACGGGGAAAGGAATTCGCATATCCACAAAGTACCCGATCAAGGAAGTTCTCCATTCCTCACTTCCCTCAATAGCTACCTCAACCGGAGAGCTAACTTTAATTCTTCCATTCTCTTCAGTAGGTTTAAAATATTGTAAGGATTCAAAGGTAGAAGATCGTACCTCACAAGCAATAAGAGAAGAATTTTGGATAGCCTTAGCATAAGATGGTTTCAGCCCTTAATCATGCATGAAAGAAGGTGTTGAAAATGGTCCAACATCAGCCACTCCTTGTCCAAAGCTACCAAGACCCGAAATTGAACCCAAAGCACCCGATTTCGGCCCAGTTACACCCACATCAGACCCAAAAAGCAAGTTACCAAGCTTTTTCTTTCTATTATCATTTCTTGCAAGCCCAAATCCACCATAATTCGAAGGAGATTCAATAATATTAATCCTTGGCCCATCTAATTTTGTAGAATTAGCCCCATTAGCTCCAATTTCGTGCCCAACATTACCAATACTCGAAATTGAGCCCAAAGTACCAGATTTTGACTATATTACCCCTATTCCTTGCTGACTAGTGTTATTTAGTGAAGGAAAGTCATCAACAACCACCTTCCTTTGACAATTTTGGCCATTAATGTCAATATTAGCATCTTTATTTTGAAAAATTCGCCCATAAGAATCATCCATCCTTTGAATTATTTGCCCATTGCACATGTCTCCAACCACCATTTGAAAAATTTGTCCATTATTATCTTTATGTAACACCTCATTCAACAAGTCTTCACCCTTGTCACCAATGTCAACCACACCTTTCTTCTTGTCCAATCCCGAAATGGTTGAAAGACAACTAACCTTAACACATTTTTCACCCAAAACCAGATTTCTACCTTCACCCAAAACCAGATTTTCATCTTCCTCAACATGCAACACCCCATGAAGAACATCACCATGCTTGCCTTCAATCCCATTTGCACAACCAACAGCTCCATTTGCAAGCTTTCCATCACTCAAATTCGCCAACCCACCATGTCTTGCACTATCAACCAGATTTATATCAAACACAACTTGATCTTGCACATCCAACTTGCTACAATTTGAAAGAGACACACCAGCTCTTTCTCTACCTTTGGAAACATGTTCTTCAGCCTTCTTTACACCTTCAACAAGAGATGATCTACCATGACAACCCATCACTAACCCTTTATGACAACCCTTAATTTCATTAGACATTAAAGAAGAAACAAGGTCTCCACTCTTCATTCCACCCTTCTTTACATCACCAGCAGCTAATGAACCACCAACCATGGCTCCAACCAATATACCAAGAAGAAGATGATGATCACAACCCAACAATAAAGACAAAACGCAGCTCAAAATTACAAACAAAATCAGTCACAAGATTGGCCAAAGTAGAATCATCCACCATGGCAAACAAGCAAACTAGAACTGCCCAGAAAATAAGGGAATACGAACCAGCAAAATAACATTAAAAGAGAGGGAGATGAGCTTGTGATCACCAAGAGGAAGATGAAGATCATAACCCAATCAAAATGAAAAACGCAGCTCAAGAACACAAGCAAAAACACTCATAAGATTGGTAAAGAAAAAACGGACCAGCAAACTTAAAACTAAAGGAAAACGAAATTTGAGCTCGTAATCATCAAAGAAAACAATGATAATCACGACGAAGGTGTGTAACTTGTCTTAATGAAGAAGACAAAAAAAAGAAGTGATAAACAAAAAAAAAAGAACTGCTGTCATAGAAGGAAAAAAAAATATAAAAAAGGGTTAAAGTCGGCGCAAGGAAAGAAGAAAAAAGTGTTTTTGTTTTAATGTGTAAAATGAGTTTTTCAGTAATTTTTAATGGGTTTTTTTTTGTAATTTTCATTTTTAGGACCTTTTTGTAATTATTCAGTCAGTGGGTGGTTGAAGGGTATTTATATTATTTTTTTTTCCAAAATGGCTAAAAACAATTATTTTTTCATTTAAAACTAAAAATAATTATTTCCATAATTTATTGGCCACTTTTAATTTTGTCCCTTTTTTTATACGAAGATTGAAGAAGAATTAACACTAGCTAAAACTTAATTATATATATATATATATATATATATATATATATATATATTATGCATTTGACTTACTTATTATAATGCATTTTTATGTGTTGTGATAAAGACAACTAATAACAAATATCTTTATAAAAACTAAACAAAAATTTTGAAAATATTAATAAAATTTCATCAATTACTTGTCAAAAATAATAATATGTGGATTTTCTTGACGCCGCTTCAGGTGGATCAATAGCTAACCGGTGCTGCTGTAATACACCCTCCCGATAGTTTGTACTGTACATGTATATGTATTGTAATATATTTTTCCATAAATTATTGTACAATACACATGTGAAAAAATATATCTTTATTATAAGTAAATTGAATGTTAAAAGTATTAACGGTAATATAATGGAATTTATTGGATGGTTAGTAAGATTTCGTAAAGTATATACGAAATCCAATTATAAATTTCGGAGGTCATAATAAGAATTTTCCATAAATTTGGAGTATTAAGAATATTTTGGAAGTTAAATAGTAAATAATTGGTGACACATGAGATGGTGTAATTTAATTGGTGATTTAAATGAAATGGCAAAATTTGATAAAATTTGATTGGTTGATGGAAAGGTAAAGTAAGTGGATTAAAATAAGGTGTACAAGTGAATCAATCAAGGTAAACCATATGGAAAAATTAGATTAAAAGTGAGTGAATTTTTATGGAATGATATGAGTTATTATATGGAAAATGTTTTCCTAAAGAAGCACAATCTATGTGAAATAAAATGAACTAATCATGAAATGTCAAGTCAACAATTAGTAGATGAAATAATTATTGAGATGAAATATTAATTAATTTGTAAATTAAAAGATTGTTGATCAAAATCATGTGATTAAGTGTCAAATTGTTGCCATTTTATGATATTGATGAGTCAAAGGGGCAAGTTGCAAATATTAGAATATATATATATATATATATATATATATATATATATATATATAAATATAATAGTGGAGATTTCCACTCACCAAGCAAATCAAAGAAAAAAAAACAAAATTAGATAGAAAAAGAAGAGTGAAGTGGCTGGCCAAAGTAAAGAAAGAAAGAAAGAAAAGAAAGAAAAAGAAAAGAGAGAGAGAGAGAGAGCAAGGCCGGTCAAAAGAGAATAAGAATCTGGAAAAATGGAGAGAAGAAAGTTGGAGAAAATTTTATAAAATAGAGGACCATAACATTTGGCCGAGAGAAAGAGGAGAAAGAAAAGAAAAAGAAGAAAAGAGAGAAGAGAAGAGAGAGCCGGGCGAGAGAGAGAGAGAGAAGAAAGAAGAAGAAAAGAAGAGAAAGAAAAAGAGGAGAGTTTCGGCCAAGCAAGGGGAGAAGAAGAAGAAGAAGAGGTGAACAAGATTCTTTCAAGATTTTGTCAAGTGAACTACGTGGAAAAGATATCAATCAAGAAGAGTCAAGGAGAACTTTGGTTTATTTTCATTTTTATCTAGTTTCTTGAGTTTTGATTGTTATGAAAAATATGAGTTTTGATTTGTTCTTGATTTGATTGTTGAATATAAAGTGAAATTTGATTGCTGGAAGTGAAGAAGATGATAGGTTTTGTTTATTTTAGTATTTGATTGAGTTTTTGTGGTATTTTTGTTTGAAATTAATTGGATTTAAGTTGATTAAAGTGAAAATTAAGAAAACTAGTAAATTAAAGTTTTGGGGATTTTATGATTTCAAATTTGAATTTTTAAATTGAGATATTATTTCAGTAATTGGAGTGTTTTTGAGTTAATTGATAGTATGAATTGAATTTATTGTGTAAAGAATCAAAATAGCTCTCAAATTAGTAAACTTGCATTATGGGTTTTGTAATGTTGTGTTTGGTGATTGAAGTTGTATTTTGTGGTTTTGAGATTATTTCTATATGAATTGCTTGATAGTATAATAGTTGATATAAATGAAGCAATAAAAGAATTGTTGAAAATGTGAAGTGAATTCATTAATTTTGACTATATTGAGTTTCTTGGAAATAAGTTAAGGAATTTGCTATATATATATATATTGTATATTAGAAAACCAAGAAAATTAGTAAATTAAAGTTAAGGTTTGAAGTTGATTTTAGTGTGGAAATTTCAATTAAAGTATGATAAGCTATTAGAATTAGTGTATGTGTATTTGTGATGCTAATTGGTGCATTAGTTGCCTATAATTGAGAAATATTGGCTTAAGATTTAAGTAGATAAATTGAAGTGTATTTTATTATGAAATATGGCTTATAGGTGGAGGTAAAACAAGTGTGAATGGAGAGGAAAAATATTAGAAAGGAGCTTTGCTAGTGAGGAGCTTGAAATTGGTGAGTGTTTAAAGTATTTTTAAGTAAAATGCAAATTTATAAAAAGTGCCTTTCAAGTTTTATAATATGTTTTATGAAAATTTATAGCAAGTTATAATTTTATTTAAGTGAGTGTAAGATTATGTTTTGATTGAAATGTTCTTTAATATGTTTTCAAGTTTGATTGAAGTATTTGTGACTTTATATACATTTATTTATTTATATGTGTTTTATTATTTAAATAGAAATTGATGCCTTAATCATATTTTAATAGAGATATTTTTATATTTCAGAAATTCTGAATTTATAGTTATAGCAAAAAATATTTATACATGAGATTTAGTTAAAGAAATATGTTTTGTTTATATTTCAAGCTTTTAAAATATATATATATATATATATATTTCAGGCCAATAGGATACCCATCAGTTATTAGACTATCAGTTATCAGATTATCATATTTATCAGCAGTAAGACCCGGCCGATACACCCCATTTGTGTAGGGCAAGTTAAGGGGGGACCAGTCACTAACTTCAGGGGGGTGTCTGTCGAGTCTGTCAGTCGCCCACACACTTATGGGGTGTTGTCTCGTTATATGTAGGCGACGCAGAATTCCGCCACATAGACAGTGAGATGTCTCTTATCAGATTTTATCAGAGTCACACAGAGTGGCATCTGATTAGTCGCCTGGTGATACAGTCCATATGGTGCGGCGCCAATTGAGTCGCTCTATGAAATTATCAGATATGGGTTTCCAATTGGCATTATCAGAAGAGTTTTATCAGAAAGTATTATCAGAAAAGTTTTATCAGAAAAGTCTATTATCTCAGCTTTTCAGTTTTCAGGAAAGTATATTATCTCAGCTTTTCAGTTTTCAGAAAAGTATATTATCTCATCTTTTCAATTTTTAGAAAAGTGGTCAAGTCAAAATTTATAATAGAGTTTTAATTATTTCAATGTTTAATTAAAAGTAATTATTGTAGGGGTTGACCATCAGATTTTATAGTTTATAAATTCTCTACTGGTATTTAAAAAATGTATTGTTTCAATTTATTAGTTTTCAGCAATAGCAGAAAGTTTGAAAAGTTTCAGTACATTGATTTGAAGATATAGATTTTCAGTATGATATTTGTTTTTAGGAAAAATATTTTAGTACAGATTTCAGTATAGTTTTTATAAAAGAGATTTCAGTATAGTTTTTCATGAAATAGATTTCAGTTCAGTTTTCAGGAAACAGAATAAGATATATTACTTTACATTTTAGTACATTGCTTTCAGTAAAAAGATTTTAGCAAAGTTTTCAGTGAATAGAAAGTATTATTATTACTTATTTCAGTATATTGTTTTCAGAAAATAGAATAAGTTTTATTATTCTACATTTTGGTACAGTTTTTCAGGAAATAAGAATAGCATTATGATTACTATTTATTTCAGATCAGGTTTCAGAAAACAGATTAATATTCTTTTCAGTACAGCTTTCAGGGATGTTTAATTAGAAACATTTACCTGTTTAGAAACTAATAACACTCACTGAGCTCGTTTAGCTCATTATATTTTTATGTTTTATAAACCAACCTCTCAGGTACATGTGCAGACGTTGCAAGGACTTTCAGGACCAGTAAGACATTGCTGGTAACAGTTTTAGAATTATGTATTATGTTTGATTGTAACTCTTATATAAAATGTATATTGTTAAAGTTCAGTATTTTATTATTTGAAATTTGTGATTGAATTTCTGGTTGATTTGAGACGGGCCAGAGGTCCTGTGGTAGTTGAGAATATGAAAAATTAGAAGTGTACAGTTTCTTATGCAGGTTTCCTGAATTTGGAAAATTTCAAAAAAACATAGGAGACTCTGCCAAAATTTTAATAAAGTAGTTTTGTATAGAAAAAAAAAATTTCTACTCAGATTTTCAAAATAAGTAACGGCTTAACTTCACGAAAGCCTTTTAGCGGGGCAAGCCTCGATTGGGAAGCTACCGTGGGGTTGCCGGCAGGTCACCTAGCGTAAGATAGTAGGTTAGAGGTCTGTCAGGTTGGTATAAGAGCCAAGGTTTTGAAAGTTAGGGTTGCCTATTTTAAAATGTGATTTTATGATTTGTTTTACATTGTTTATGGTTAGAGCAACCCAGAAAATTTTTAGTTGTTTTCCATGTATACAATCTAAACAAAAATTTCAATTGTTTTCCAAGCATACGATTTAAGAAATTTTACAAGTGTTACATAATTTTAAATTTTATGAAAGTCACAACATAATGTTTGGACGAGGTCACAAGGGAAGTCCTAAAGGAGCCGTTCTAGAGGCTTCCGTACATGATGTACTGGGGGATGGATTGGTCATCCAGTTATCGAGTTACGGTAGACTGTTATAAGAAGAAAATCAGGTCAGAAAATTCCCAAATGTATTTCCGAATGATATTTCAGGCTTACCCCAGATAGAGGAGTAGAATTTGTGATAGATTTTCAGAACTTTGATGTTGCTTTGGGAAACTTCTGTAGGTTTCCTGGTAATAGGGAGATCCGCGAGAACTCTTACCCAAATTTAAGATCCTGTTCATCAAGGATCTTTCGACCTTATTTAGATAGGTTTGTGATCGTATTTATTTATGATGAATCAGTGTAGATCTTCAAAAAATAGAGGCTAGTATGAATTGGTAGTCGCGTAACAGAAGTCAGAAGCTTTATTAGTTTGGCAGGTTACTATAGGAAAATGGTTGAGAGGTTTTCTAAAATAGCAGCCCCATTGACCAAACTAATAAGGAGGGATGAGAAGTTTAAGTGATCAGATGCCTGTCAATGCAATTTTGATGAATTGAAGGAAATAATAGTTTTGGCATCACTGTATATATTATATGCCTCAAGACAGGGTTTAGGTTGTGATTTGATGCAGAATGATAAAGTTATTGATTATATTTCTAGGTAGTTGAAGAAATATGAGCAGAATTACTTTACCCATGATCTTGAACTTACAGCAGTAGTATTTGCTCTGAAGATCAGAAGGCACAATAAAAGTTTGCAGTATTCACCCCTTGTTAGATTTTTACATATCATAAATGTAATATACCCTCTCGATAGTATGTACTGCATGTATAGGTGTTGTAATATATTCTTCCAGAATTTATTGTACAGTACACAAGTAAATATATAAGCCTTTATTAGGTGTAAATCAAATGTTAAAAGTATTAAGGGTGCTATAATAAAAGCTATTTGATGGATCTAGAGATTTTCGAAAATGGGTATCAGAGACTTGGAAAGTGTTTGGAATGGTTTCAGATGATTAGTAAGGCTTCGTAAAGTGTATAAGAAATTAATTATAAGATTTGGAGAACATAGTAAGGATTTCCATAAATTGGAGTATTAAGAATATTTATTGGAAGTTAAAATATATTTTATGATATGAGATGGTGTAATTTAATTGGTGTTTAAATATGGTGAAAAAGTAATGTTGGATGGATTAGTTTGATAATAAATTGATGATTGGTCAATTATATGTGATTAATTTTAAAATTTTTGTCATTTTATGATTTGTAAAGTCAATGGGGCATGCTTGCAATTAAGGATATATATTATATATAAATATGTGTGAGTGGAGGCTCCACTCACACAAAAATTAAAAGTCAATCGGCCAAAAGAAAACAAAGAAAACAGAGAACAAAAACATAACATTCGAGAGAGGAGAGGAAGGGCAATTCGGCCGGCCAAGAGAAAGAGAAGAAAGAAAAGAAGAAGGAAAAGAGAGCATTAGCCGAAGGAGAAAAGAAGAAGAGAAAGAAGATAGAGCAGCCATAGAAGCCAAGGGGGAGCAGATACTGTGCAGAAAAAGGGAGAAGAAAATATAGCAGAACCGTGAGGAAGAGAAGGAAGAAAGAAGAAAAAAAAAAGGAGAGAAGAAGAAGAAAAAAGAGCAAGAAGAGCCAAGGAACTTTGGATAAGTGTTGATGAAGTTGAATTATTTTGGATTTTTGATGATATTATAATTTTCATGTTTAATTGATTTAGTTTTGATTTGTTCTTGAAATTGATTGTTGAATATAAAAGAAGCAATAATAGAATTTGTTGAAAGAGTGAAGTGAATTCATTAATTTTGACTATATTGGGTTTCTTAGAAATAAGTTAAGGAATTTGTAAGTTAAAGTTAGGATTGATAGTGATTTTAGTGTAGGGATTTCAATTTATGTATGATAAGTGTTAGAAATTGTATTTGTGTGGTTTTGATGTAAATTGATGCTTAGAAAATAAAGTAAATATGTTGATTTGTGATGTAGGGAATTTAATCAAAAGAGAAATTGAATGATTCAATGTATATATAATTATAGTGACATGATTTTTAATAAAATAAATGTAAATGACTGAGTTAGATAAGAAGAAATTGAGGAAGAAAGTGTAGAATGTGTAATAATTGAGTTTTTATATTAGTTGTTGTATTTATATTAATGATTTATTTGGAAAGATATTACTTTAGGGAGAAATCTCCATAGTATGAGAGAAAATGAAGTTATGCAGAAAGGCAAGAAATATGGTGCAACGAAGGAATCAGAGCGCCTAAAGCCCAGAGAAATCAGTGAGTGTTTAAAGTATTTTATATAAATGAATTTTATAAAGTTATGATTTTATTAAGTGAGTGTTAAACTCTTTATGAAAACGTGTTTTGTTTTAGTGATGTATTTTATGGGAAATTTCATAGCAAGTTTTGATTTTATTTAAGAAAATTTTATTTTAGTGATATGTTTTATGTTAAGTTTAACAAGTCAATATTTTCATTCAAGTTGGTGCAAAATTAGATTTTATATTTAGTATATTTCTTTCTAAGTTTGATTTGTTATTTTAAGATTTTACATATATTTCTTTCAACAGAATTGATGCTTTAATTGATATTTCAGAAGGTTTAAGATTATCTTCTTTTGAGAAAATATTTATATATACATGAGATTTAATTTCAGAAATATGTTTTCAGAGAGAGAGAGAGAGAGCAAGGCCGGTCAAAAGAGAAGAAGAATCTGGAAAAATGGAGATAAGAAAGTTGGAGAAAATTTTATAAAATAGAGGACCAGAACATTCGGCCAAGAGAAAAAGGAGAAAGAAAAGAAAAGGAAGAAAGAGAGAAGAGAAGAGAGAGCCGGCCGAGAGAGAGAGAGAGAGAGAGAGAAGAAAGAAGAAGAAAAGAAGAGAAAGGAAAAGAGGAGAGTTTCGGCCAAGCAAGGGGAGAAGAAGAAGAAGAAGAAGAGGTGAACAAGATTCTTTCAAGCTTTTGTCAAGTGAACTAAGTGGAAAAGATATCAATCAAGAAGAATCAATGAGAACTTTGGGTACGAATTGTGGGTTATTTTCATTTTTATCTAGTTTCTTGAGTTTTGATTGTTATGAAAAATATGAGTTTTGATTTGTTCTTGATTTGATTGTTGAATATAAAGTTAAATTTGATTGCTGGAAGTGAAGAAGATGATGGGTTTTGTTGATTTTAGTATTTGATTGAGTTTTTGTGGTGTTTTTATTTGAAATTAGTTGGAATTGAATTGATTAAAGTGAAAATCAAGAAAACTTGTAAGTTAAAGTGTTGGGGATTTTATACTTTCAAGTTTGAATTTTTAAATTGAGATATTATTTGAGTAATTTGAGTGTTTTTGAGTTTATTGATAGTATGAATTGAATTTATTGTATAAGGAATCAAAATAGCTCTCAAATTAGTGAACTTGCATTATGGGTTTTGTGATGTTGTGTTTGGTAGTTGAAGTTGTATTTTGTGGTTTTGAGATTATTTCCATCTGAATTGCTTGATAGTATGATAGTTGATATAAAAGAAGCAATAACAGAATTGTTGAAAGTGTGAAGTGAATTCATTAATTTTGACTATATTGAGTGACAGGCCCCTAACCTACTATCTCCCATTAGGTAGCCTGCCGGCACTCCACAGGAGCTTCTCAGTCGAGGCTTGCCCCGCTGAAAGGCTTCCGTGAAGCTAAGCCGTTTCTTTTAACTAGAAATCTGAGTAGAATTTTTTTTTTTTAAAACTATTTTATAAAAATTTCGGCAGAGTCTCCTCTGTTTTTATGAAATTACCAAATCTTGGAGACCTGCATAAAAACTTGAACACTTCTATAATTTTTGAAATCTCAACTACTGTGGACCTCTGGTCCATCTCATCAAATCGCATCTCAAACAGTTTAAATATTAAACTAAACAGTTATCAAATCTTTTAATAAAATACTCATGTACTTAAAACAATACCAAAATACAAACTTAACAACTAAAACATTTATATGCTTGTAAAACAGTCACAGCATCCTCTGACTGGTCTCGCTGGTCTTCGGCATCCCTGCAATGTCTGCACATGTACCTGTACCTATACCTAGGAGGTTGATTTTAAAAAAACATAAAACTATAATGAGCTAAAGGAGCTCAATGAATGTTATTAGTTTCTAAGTAAACTTTAATTCTTTTTCTATTAACTTCCCTGAAATCTGAAAAGAATATAAATCTGTTTCTAATAAATTAATTTGAAAAGATTACTGAAATCTATTTTCTGGAAACTGTTCTGAAATTTATATAGAAAACTATTCTGAAATCTAATTTCTAAAAACTGGAAAACTGATTTAATATTCTCTCATTTTTCTGGAAACTGAAAAACTAATATGATATTCTTTTCTAAAAACTGAAATACTAAAATAATATATTTTCCTTAAAACTAAAATGCTGAGATAATTTACTTTTCTGAAAACTGAAAAGCTAAAAGAATATACTTTACTAAAAATACTTTTTTGAAGAAACTTCTCTGATAAAACTTTTCTAATAATATAGTTTTTTGATAGTACACTTCTAATAAAATACTTTTCTCATAAAATGCTTTTCTGATAATAAACTTTTCTGAAAACTTATTCTGATAAAACCTTTCTGATAAACCTTTTTGATAATACTTTTCTGATAAAGCCCATGGAACCCTTCTTTGATAACTGATACTCCATAGGACGACCTAACTGGCGCCGTACCATATGGAGGGTGTCACCAGGCGACTAATCTGGCGCCACACTAGTGACTTCTGATATTCTGATAAAAGACATCTCACTGTCTATGTGCGGTATGCTGCGTCGCAATATATATCGAGACAACACCCCAATGTGTGGGCAACTGACTGTTAGGACTGTTCATAATTGATGTGTGTGTGTTGTTTTTGTTATGAGTGTTATATTTGCTGTGTTGTAAAGAGTTGATTGGAGGTGTATGGCAACTGCTGTAGTCTTGCTGTAATATGTTGAGATGTTATCCTGCCATGTAATCAGATTTCTCTCCAATGTGTGTGTTCCATGTGGAAGAGAAATCTGTTGAGTATAAAAGTGTGTTTCTACTGTTCAAGTCATTATCAATGGAAAATAGAAAAGCAGAGAGATGAAATTTTCTCTCTCGATCTTCATCTTTTTAGTTTGTTATTTTTAGGGTTTGTAATTTCTTATGGTATCAGAGCTGCGATCAGCGGCCATGGATTCTTCTTCGACCTCTGCTCAAGCTCCAGCTTCAGCTCCTGCTATAGGAGTCATGTATTCTGGTGTTAATCCTTCATCTCCAGCTCTAACGAAGAAGCAAAGAGAGGTTCAATCTCAGCTCATCTCAAAGAATCTCAACTACAACCTTCCGATCAAGCTGGATCAAACTAATTTCATCTATTGGAAGACTCAGATCCTACCAGTAGTGCGAGCCTTTGACATGGAGGAGTTCATCTTCGGTCCAATCAAGTGTCCTGACAAGTTTGTTCAGGTCACCGACTGTATTTCTGGTGAGATCACTCTTAACTACAACGATGAATACTTGAATTGGAAGAAGATTGATCAATTGCTAGTGTCTTGGTTATTTTCCACACTCAGTCCATCTGTACTAGGTCAAGTCACTAGTTGTGTTACTGCATGTGAAGTGTGGAGTCTGTTAGTTAAATTATATTCTACACACTCCATGGCACGTATCATGCACATTAGGTCTCAGTTGCAAAATCTTAAGAAAGGTGCACTGAGTATCACTGAATTTGTAGTCAAAATGAAGGGGATAGTTGATTCCCTCACAGCAGCTGGTAAGATAATAACTGAAATTGACCTAGTGGCATATATTCTAGGAGGTCTAGGTCAGGAGTTTGATCCTGTTATAGCTACCATTACTGCTAAGAAAGAGGATATTACTCTCCAGGAGGCTCAATTTCTTTTGATGAGTTTTGAAGCTCGTCTGGAGCAATTTACATCCCACACCACCCTTGAGTTCCCTGCTGCTTCAGCTAATGTACTTCATAGGATCCATAAAGGTGAACTACATGAGAATTTTCTTCGAGAGGCTCAGAATTTTAGAGGCAGATTTCGAGGTCGTGGTAGAGGTCGTGGTGGTAGATTCTCTAACCACAGACCTACGTGTCAATTATGTGGCAAGACAGGGCATTTTTCTACAGTCTGCTATCATCGTTATGATCAGTCTACTGGTCATTTTGGTAGACAACAGGAGTCATCACTGCCTCTGCAAGCTAACATTGCTCAGCATTGTGGAGATTACTCTATTTCTCCTTATCAGAAGCAGCATGTCACTTCTTTCTCTACCCCTACATATCTGAAGCAACCTGTGCCCTATCCTCCTGCTTCTACTTATCCACAACAAGTGACACATCCTTCTACTCCTGTCTATCAGGCTCCATCTACTGACATGAATGCTTTGATTGCTACTTCCTCTACTGTGCAGGATCCTCACTGGTATATTGACAGCGGTGCAACAAATCATATTACCTCTGACATTGGGAATCTGTCTCTTCACAGCAGTGCTTACAAAGGGAATGAGTCACTAGCAGTAGGTAATGGTCAAACACTACCCATTTCTCATATTGGTAATTCATATTTTCCTTCTTTTACCTCTTCTCATCTTGCAATTTTACTTAATCATATTCTGTTTCTTCCTACTATTACTAAGAATCTGTTAAGCATTTCTCAGCTTCTTAAAGATAACAATTTAATTGTTCAATTTGTTGATCAATGTTGTCTTATTAAGGACAAGTTCTCGAATCAGGTTCTTCTCCAAGGCACTCTGAAAGATGGTCTGTACCAGCTTCCTCTGCATCTTACTAGATCGTCTTTAGAGGTCAAGTCTTCTGTACCTACTGTTAATTCTAAATTTTCTTACTTGTCCTCTACTATTCCTATTCATATGTCTCAGTTTCATTTTTTACATCAGCCTCAATGTAATACTTTTACTGTTCAGTCTGGTTTACTTCCAGCTCCTAAACAGCAACTTGTAAATACTTGGCATAATAAATTGGGGCATCCTTCTTTTGATGTTTTGTCTATTGTGTTGCATTCTTTAAACATTGATGTTGCTAGGTTTCCAAATCAAGTGTTTTGTGATGCTTGTCAATTAGGCAAAGGTCATAAATTGCCTTTCACTCATACTTCTTCAAGAGTGACTGCTCCTCTTGAATTAGTTTGTTTTGATGTATGGGGACCAGCCCCCATACCATCTTCTCAAGGTTATCGATATTATGTTAGTTTCATAGATCAATTCTCTAGGTTTTGCTGGATTTTTCCTCTTACTCTAAAATCTCAAGTTAAATCCATCTTTCTGCAATTTCATAAATCTGTTGAATGTCAATTTAATACCAAGCTAAAATGTCTTCAAAGTGATAATGGTGGGGAATTTAGGGCTCTTCAATCTTATCTTGTATCTCATGGCATTCATCATAGGTTTAGTTGTCCCTATGTCCACCAACAAAATGGTTTAGCTGAGCATAAACATAGAAGTATAGTTGAGGTTGGTCTTAGTTTTCTAGCTCAAGCTAAACTACCTCTTCATTTTTGGTGGGAAGCTTTTCATACAGCTGTGTTCACTATTAATAGGCTTCCCACTCCTGTTCTGCATCAAAAATCTCCTTTTTCTGTCCTTTTCAACAAGCACCAGATTATCTCTTCTTTAAGGTATTTGGTTGTTCTTGTTTTCCTAATATTAGGAATTATAACAAACACAAGTTTGACTTTCATTCTGTCAAATGCATATTCTTAGGTTTTTGTGACCAATACAAGGGTTATAAATGTCTTAGTCCTACTGGTAAGCTTTATATTACTCCTCATGTTCTGTTTAATGAGAGTGAGTTTCCTTACTCATCTCTATTTTCTACTCAAAAATTTCAGCCTTCTTCTCCTAGTCTTCCTTTCTCCACTGTGTCAAATTGTCTCAAATATTCTTTTCTGAAGTCTGGTACAGATCCTCCTTCCTCAGTGTCTATTCCTTCTCCTGTTTCTGCTTCTTCTCCTGTTAGTGGCCCTTCTCTGCAGGAACATTCTTCTCCTCTTTCTGTTACTCATTCCTCTCTTCCTGTTCAGCCTTCTCATGCTCTTCTAAACACTCATTCTGTGGTTACTAGATCTAAACATGGAATTTTTAAACCCAAAATATACCAGTCCCTTGTCTCTGCAGTGTCTCTTCCTGCTGTTTTCACTGCTGCATCTGTTCCTTCCTCTGTCACCGAGGCATTGCAGCACCCCGTTTGGCAGCAGGCTATGCAGGCAGAATTTGATGCCTTGCAAAAGAATGGAACATGGAGTTTGGTTCCTTTTAAGGAGGGTTTGAATATTGTTGGTTGTAAATGGTTGTTTCGTACCAAGTTCAAAGCTGATGGTAGCATAGATAGGCATAAGGCTAGACTAGTAGCAAAGGGGTTTACTCAATCTCCTGGTTTGGATTATTCTGAAACCTTCATTCCTGTTGTTAAGAGCTCCACCATTAGAATTATACTCACTTTGGCTATTACATTTAAGTGGGATATTCAGCAAGTGGATGTCAATAATGCGTTTTTGAATGGTGAGCTCAAGGAGGATGTTTACATGTCTCAACCTGAAGGGTTTGTTGATATTAATTCTCCTACTGCTGTCTGCAAACTTCATAAATCATTATATGGCCTTAAACAGGCTCCTAGGGCCTGGTATGACACACTGAAGGCTGCTCTTGTTGCTTGGGGTTTCCATAACTCTAAGGCAGACTCTTCTCTATTTTACTTCAAGACTGCTACCTCTTTTCTTCTGCTTCTTGTCTATGTTGATGACATTCTCATTACTGGGACTGACAGTGTTCTTCTGTCTAAAGTCATTCATGATTTGAATCTGTCATTTGCTCTCAAATCTCTGGGTTCTCTTCAATACTTCCTTGGTTTTGAAGCCCACAGAAGCTGTCATGGCATCACCCTTACTCAGTCCAAGTATGCTTGGGATCTCATTGTTAAGACTGGTTTGAATGACTCAAAACCCTGTCCAACTCCTCTTGCTCCTGGCTGTAAGTTGTCCTCTGCTGATGGTCAACCGTTTGAGGATGCCACTCTTTATCGAAGAACAGTTGGTGCACTGCAATACCTCACTCTTACTCGGCCTGATATGGCTTTTGCAGTAAATAAGCTAAGTCAGTTTCTGTCTGCTCCCTCCCAGGTCCATTGGCAGGCTGTCAAACGGGTTTTGAGATTTGTAAGGGGTACTTTATCTCATGGTTTGTCTTTTACTGCTGCTTCTAAGCTTGAAATTGAAGGTTTTGCTGATGCTGATTGGGCCAGCAGCCTAGATGATCGCAAGTCCACTGGGGGTTATTGTTTGTATTTTGGTGGAAATCTTATCAGCTGGTCTTCTAGGAAGCAACGCATTGTTGCTCGGTCTAGCACCGAGGCAGAGTATCGTAATCTTGCCTCGGCTGCTACTGATATTATTTGGTTCCAGAATTTGTTTAAAGAAATTCAACTTGCTGTCTCTCCTACAGCTGTCCTGTGGTGTGATAATGTTGGGGCAAACTCTCTTGCTCGCAATCCTGTGTATCACTCTCGTACGAAGCATCTTGAAATTGACCTTCACTTCTTGCGTGATATGGTCACTAATTCTCAGCTTGATATTCGGTATGTGCCTACTTCAGCTCAGACTGCTGATTTATTTACCAAGGCTCTTCCCATTGCTAGATTTCACCTTCTGTCTACCAAGCTTGTTACTGATCAAAATCAGTTTCATTTGAGGGGGAAAACTGAGCTTATTTCATCTTCTCAAGCTGTGCAGTCTGCTGGTTCTCATGTTGTTAATGGCAGCTCTACTAATGAACAGTCTACTAAGCTCAAGTTCAAATTCACTGATTTAAATCAGTCTCATTTGAGGGGGAATGTTAGGACTGTTCATAATTGATGTGTGTGTGTTGTTTTTGTTATGAGTGTTATATTTGCTGTGTTGTAAAGAGTTGATTGGAGGTGTATGGCAACTGCTGTAGTCTTGCTGTAATATGTTGAGATGTTATCCTGCCATGTAATCAGATTTCTCTCCAATGTGTGTGTGCCATGTGGAAGAGAAATCTGTTGAGTATAAAAGTGTGTTTCTACTGTTCAAGTCATTATCAATGGAAAATAGAAAAGCAGAGAGATGAAATTTTCTCTCTCGATCTTCATCTTTTTAGTTTGTTATTTTTAGGGTTTGTAATTTCTCACTGACAGACTCTGACAGACTCAACCCCCCTGAAGTTAGCGGACTATCCCCCCTTAACTTGCCACACACAATTGGGATGTACCGGTCGGGTCTACTTCTGATAAATTCTGATAATTCTGATCATAAATGGGTATCCATTGTTTGAAAACTATTTTCTTTACTTTGAAAACTAACTTTTAATCAAAAAGCATGTGATATATAAAAACAAATAAATTTGTTTAATTGAATATAAATTCTAAATTTCTGAGATGTAAAAATACTTCAATTAAAATATATTGGAGCATAAATTATATTTAAATCATGAACCATATATAAGTAAATAAATGTGTAAATAAAATCACAAATAATTAAATTAAACTTGAAAACATACTAAAGTATATTTCAACTAAAAATATGATTTTGCTTAAAATAGTTTAACACTCACTGGTTTCTGGTTTTCCTTTAAGCTTGGCACTCTGGTTCCTTCATCTCAATACCTTTCTTGCTTTTCCGCATAATTTCATTTCCTCCCATACTAAGGAGATTTCTCCCTAAAGCATTATATTTCCAAATAATTCATTAATATAAATATAACAACTAATACAAAGATTCAATGAACACATTCTACGCTTTATTCCTCCATTTCTTCTATTCTAATAAAATCAATTACATTTAATCCAATAAAAACTATGTCAACTTAATTACACACATATCAATCATACGATTCCTCTTCTTGATCGAATTTTAACATTCAAATTTAACATGATTTTTGAATCATTTAATTTCTCTTAAATCGAATCTCATACATCACAATCCAGTACGTTCACTTTATTTTATAAGCATCAATTTATATCTCAACCATACAGATACAATTTTTAATACTTAATTACACATAAATCGAATTCTCTACACTATCAACTTCAATTGCTACACAAATTCTCATTCTAATCTTCATCGATTTAACATAAGTGAATTTCTTTCACTTAACAACATCAAATTCAACTTCATTAAACTCGATTAAACTAATTATAACTTTCAATTTCAAATAATATTAAAAAATTCTCAAAATTATCAATTCCCCAAATTTTTAACTTACTAATTTCTTGATTTTTATTCTAATCAATTCCAATTAAACTAATTTCAAATAAAAACATCATCAAACTTAATAAATTTCTAAAATCAACAAAACCCATCATCAAAATCATCACCCAAACATCCAAAACAAATTAATTTCATCAAATTAGTCACCCAAAATCCTCTTGGTTTTCCTTTTCTAGCTGGACCGAGCCCTTCCTCTTCTTCTTTTCTTTCCTTTTTCTTCTTTTCTTTTCTTTCTTTTCTGGTTTGGCCGACCCCTGCTCTGTTCCTCTTTTCTTTCTTCTTCTTCTTTCCTCTGCTGGCCGGCTACTGCTTTCTCCCTTTTCCTTCTTTCCTTCTTCTTTTTCTGCCGCTGCTCTCTCTCTCATTCTCCTGTCTCTCCTTTCTTTCTTTTCTCTTCTTCGCTCTTCTCTCTTGAATTTCTGGGTTCCTCACAGTCTCTGTTTTTTTTCTGTTTTCTTCCTCCTTCGGTCACAGCAGCTTCTTCATTCTCTTCTGGTCGAGCCTTCCTCTTCTTTTCTTCTTCGGTCGCTGCTCATCTTCTTCTTCTTCTCTTCCTTCTCCTACCAAAGCTCTCTCCCTTTCTCTCTTTTTCTCTTCTCTCTCTTTTCTTTCATCTCTCCTCCACCGCCTCTCATCTTCCTCTGTTTTCTTTCCTTGTTTTCTCCTCTTCATTTTTCTTATTCATTTGTATATATATAGTATATTATTTATTTTTTTTTTCTCCACCGACTTTGTAAATGTTTTCTGGTTTGTTTTTCTTAGTTTGACTTTGATTTCTTCCTTTGTGTCTCACGATTTCTAATTTGATTTTGAGTGAGTGGAATGTCCACTAAAACTTGATTATAAATATCTCATTAATAATTTAAACTTGACCTATGACTTTTACAAATCATAAAATGGCAACACTATGAAAATTAATCACATAATCTTAGTCAACAATCTTTTGATTTACAATTTAATCCATAACAATCCACTAACTCTTTTCCACAAAAATCCATTTCAATTTACTTTTCCATCAATTAATTAAATCACAATCTCATATCGTAAAAATATATTTTAACTTCCAAGAATATATTCTTAGTACTCCAATTTATGGAAATCTTTACTATGTTCTCCAAAACTTATAATTGAATTTCTTATATACTTTATGGAATCTTAATAACCATCTGGAACTATTCCAGACATTTTTCGAGTTTCTAATACCCTTTTCAGAAACTTTCGGATCCATTTAATAAATTCCACTATAGTACTGTACAATCAATTCTGGAAAAAAAATATATTACAATACCTGTACGTGTATAGTACAATCTATCGGGAGGGTGTATTACATTGAGTTTCTTGGAAATAAGTTAAGGAATTTGCTATATATATATTGTATATTAGAAAACCAAGAAAATAAGTAAATTGAAGTTAAGGTTTGAAGTTGATTTTAGTGTAGAGATTTAAATTAAAGTATGATAAGGTATTAGAATTGGTGTATGTGTATTTGTGATGCTAATTAGTGCATTAGTTGCCTATAATTGAGAAATATTGGCTTAAGATTTAAGTGATTAATTGTAATACACCCTTCCAATATTAAGTACTGTACATGTACAAATATTGTAATACAGTACACAAGTAAATAAATGAGCCTTTATTATAAGTAAATCGAATGTTTAAAGTATTAAGGGTGCTATAATGGAATCTATTGGAATGGTTTCAGATGATTAACAAGATTCCATAAAGTAGATAAGAAATTTAATTATAAGTTTTGGAGAACATAGTAAGGATTTCCATAAATTGGAAGTTAAAATATATTTTTATGAATGAAATGAAAGGTGATTGATGGACTAAATTGACAATTAATAGATTGTTGGTCATTTATATATGAATATTGTTCAAGTTGTGACCACTTTGTGATTTTACAATGTAAAGGGGCATGTTGCAATTATTAAAGGCATACATACACATGTGTAATTGTGAGATATCACTCACCAAATATGAAAAGAAGAACCGGTCAACACAAAGAAAGAAAACAAAACAAAATGAGGATGAAATGGAAATGAAATGAAAATGAAATGCAAATGAGAGTGAAATGAAAAGCAAATGAAGATGAAATGGAAATGAAATTAAATGAAAAATTCAAAATAAAGCAAAACACAAGTTAAACAAATCAGAATCAAAACAGAGAAATAGAAAACAGAGAGAGACGGGAGAGAGGAAGAAACCATAAATTTCGAGAAAGAGAGGGAGAGCTTGGCTAAGCGAAGAAGAAGAGAGAAGAAGAAAAGAAGAAAAGAGAAGAAGAAAGAAAAGAGAAAGGAAAAGAAAGAGAGAAGACTGGCCAGCAGAAGAGAAGGACGAGGAGGAAGAAAAGTGACGGGCCCCTAACTTACTATCTCCCATTTGGTAGCCTGCTGGCACTCCACGGTAGCTTCCCAGTTGAGGCTTGCCTCGTTGAAAGGCTTCCGTAAAGTTAAGCCGTTTCTTATAACTGAAAATCTGAGTAGAAATTTTTTTTAAAAAAAATTTTGGCAGTCTCCTCTGTTTTTCTGAGATTAACAAATCTTGGAGACCTGCATAAAACTTGAACACTTCTATAAAATTCCAAACCTCAACCATTGTTAGGACCTTAGTCTATCGCCAAAATCACAACTCAACCACAAAAATCGAATTAACTGAAATAGACAAATCTATTTTTTTTTAAATAAAATATTCAGGCGCTAAAAATAATATCAACTTATAAACTTTACATAATTATTACAACTTAAACATTAAACAAAATTCTGAACTGTCACAGCAATGTTCTGACTGGTTCTACCGGTCCTGGGCGTCCCTGCAACGTCTGGACCTGTACCTATACCTGGGAAGGTTGGTTTATAAAACATAAAAACGTTGTGAGTTAAACGAGTTCAGTGAGTTTTATCTTTTTCTCATAAATCTAATATTTCTGATTTAACCTCCCTCAAATTTGACTGAAAAGAATAATAATTGGTTTATGAAAATACTGAAAGCCATACTGAAATCTTTTCCTGATAATTATACTGAAATTTACTTTATGAAAACTTTATTGAAACTTGAACTGATAAACTATTTCTGAAATCTATTTTCTAAAAACTATTCTGAAATCCACACTGAAAACTATACAGATATCTAACTTCTGAAAACTGTTCTGAAAACTATACTGAAAACCTTTCAAACTTTCTGTTATTGCTGAAAACTGATAAAATGAAATACTGCATACTTTTTGAAAACTAGAAAGCTGAGATAGTATATATATAAACTTTACTTTTCTGAAAACTGAAAAGCTGAGAAAATATACTTTTACTTTCTGATAATACTTTTCTGATAAAATACTTTTTGAAAACTAAAAAAACTGCGAAAATATATTTTTCTGATAATGCCAATGGAACCCATATTTGATAACTGATAATCCATAGGGTGACTTAGCTGGCGCCGCACCATATGGAGGGTGTCACCAGGCGACTAATCTGGCGCCGCACTGGTGACTCTGATAATCTGATAAAAGACATCTCACTGGCTATGTACGGAATGCTGCGTCGCAACATATAGCGAGACAACACCCCAACGTGTGGGTGACTGATAGACTCGACAAACTCAACCCCCCTGGAGTTAGCGGACTGTCCCCCCTTAACTTGCCACACACAAATGGGGTGTACCGGCCGGGTATACTGCTGATAATCTGATAACTGATAGCTGCTGATAATCTGATAATAAATGGGTATCCATGGTTTGAAAACTATTTTCTTTACTTTGAAAACTAACTTTTAATCAAAAAATATGGGATATACATAAAACATATTTCTTTAAATGAATATAAATTCTAAATTTCTGAGATATAAAAATACTTTAATTAAAACACAAAACTCATATAAGTAAATAAATGTATAGAGACAAAACATATTTTTGCTGTGAATATAATTTCAAACTTTCTGAAATATAAAAATATCTCTATTAACATATGATTAAGGCATAAATTTCTATTTAACTTATAAAACACATATAAATAAATAAATGTATATAATAAAGTTTCTAAAACTTTGCTTAAAAGAGTTTAACAATCACAGATTTCTGGTTTTCTATAGGCTTGGTGTTCTGGGTCCTACGTTTCATTACATTTCTTGTCTTTCCATAACATTTCTTGCCTTTCCGCACAATTTTATTTCCTCCCATTCTATGGAGATTTCTCCCTAAAATAATATATTTCCAAATAAATCAGTAATATACATGCAACAACTAATATAACAACTCTATTAACACGTTTAATAGTTTATTCTTCAATTTCTTCTATTCTAATAAAATCGATTACATTTAATCTACTAAAAATTACGTCACTATACTATAACATATAACTATATATACATTGAATCATTCAATTGCTTAAATCGAATCTTATACAACACAATCCAACATACTTTCTTGGATTTCTAAGCACCAATTTGTATAAATTCATACAAATACAATTTCTAATACTTAATTACACACAAATTGAAATCTCTACACTATCAACTTCAATTTCTACACAAATTTTCATTCTAATCTTCATCAATTTAACATAAGTGAATTTCCTTCACTTAACAACATCAAATTCAACTTCATTAAACTAGATTAAACTAATTATAATTTCAATTTCAATTTTAATTTCAAAAATTCTCAAAACTAATGATTCAATTTCAATCCAAACACAACATCACAAAAACTCCATAATACAAGTTCACTAATTTGAGAACCATTTTGATTTCTTACTTAATGATTCCAAATTCATGCCATCAATTAACTCAAAACCATTCCAATTACACAATTAATATCTCAATTTAATAATCTAAACTCAAAATCATCAAATCTCCAATTCTTTAGCTTACTAGTTTTCTAAATTCTCATTTTAATCAATTTAATTTCAACTAATTTCTAATAAAACTCTACAAAAACTCAAATCAAATACTAAATCAACAAAACCCATAATTTTCTTTACTTCCATAAATCCAATTTCACTTTATATTCAACAATAAATTTCAAGAACAATCAAAACTCAATCAATCTTTAAAATCAATTCAATTTCATCAACTATCACTTACTAATTCTACAACCTAAAGAATATCATCAAAATTCAAAACAATTTAACTTCATCAATCACTTATCCAAATTCTCTTCTTCTTCTTCTTCTTGTGGACCGAAACCTTCTTCCCCTTCTTTCTCTTTTTTTTTTCTTTTTCTTCCTCTTTCTCTCGGCTCCTGCTCTGTTTTTCTTCTCCATTTTTCTGCACAATTTTTGCTCTCCTTCTCTTCCATGGCCGGCTGCTCTCTCTCTCTCTCTCTTCTTCCTCATTCTTTTTCTTTCTCCTTCTTTCTTCTTCCTTTCTTCTCTTTTCCTTCTCTCTCTCCTTTCTTCTTCTTTTCGGCTAAAAGCTTCTTCTTCTTCGGTCACTGTTTCTTTCCTTCTTCTCCTACTGGCTGCTGCTCACTTCCTTCTCTTCCTCGGCTGCACCTTTTTCTTTTTCCTCTCTCCTTCGGCCAGTCTCCCTTATTATTCCTCCCTTCTCTCTTCTTTTCTTTTCTCTCCTCTCTCTCGAATTTTCTGATTGCTTCTTCTCTGTTTTCTATTTTGGCCGGTTAACTCTTTTATTTTAAGTTGAATTTGTATTTCATTTTTCATTTTACATAATCTTAGTCAACAATATTTTGATATGCAATTTAATCCATAATAATCCATTAACTCGTTTCCACAAAAATCCATTTCAATTTACTTTTCCATCAATTAATTAAATTACAATCTCATATTATAAAAATATTTTTTAATTTTCAATAAATATTCTTAATACTCCAATTTATGGAAATCTTTACTATGTTCTTCAAAACTTATAATTGGATTTCGTATATACTTTACAAAATCGTACTAATCGTCCAATAAATTTCATTATAGTACCGTACAATCAATTCTGAAAAAATATATCACAATATATGTGGGTGTACAGTACATAATATCGGGAGGGTGTATTACAAAAGGAACCAGCTGTGAGATACAGAGAAAACAGAGCAGTAACCGAAGAAGGAGAAGAGAGAGCTGCTGTCTAGCTGAGAGAAGAGAGGAAGAAGAAAGAAAAAGACGAAGAAAAGAGAAAGGAGAAGAAGAGGCAGCAGCTAAAGGAGAAAGAAGAAGAAGTGACAGCAGCCAGAAGAAGAAAAAAGAAGCAGAAGTCGTGAGGAAGAAGAAGAAGAAAAGAAAAAGAAGAAAAAGAAAAAGAAAAGGAAAGAAGAGGAAGAAGAGTAGGAAGAATCAAAGTGGACTTTGGGTAAGTGTTTGTGAAATTAAATTGATTTATAATTTTGATTGGGTTTTGAATTATTCTTAAAATTGATTGTTGAATATAAAGTGAAATTGGATTTCTAGAAGTGAAGAAAATTATGGGTTTTATTGATTTTAATATTTGATTGAGTTTTTGTAATGTTTTATTTGAAATTAGTTGGATTGGAGTTGATTAGAATAAAAATCAAGAAAATTAGTAAAGTAAATTTTGAGGATTTTATGATTTCAAGTTTAAATTGTTAAATTGAGATATTATTTGAGTAATTTGAGTGTTTTTGAGTTAATTGATGGTATGAATTTGTAATCATTAAGTAAGAAATCAAAATGATTCTCAAATTAGTAAACTTGTATTATAAGTTTTTGTAATATTGTGTTTGGAATGAAATTGAATCATTAGTTTTGAGAATTTTTGAATTTAATTTGAAATTGAAGTTATAATTAGTTTAACAAAGTTTAATGAGATTGAATTTGAAGTTGTTAAGTTAAGGAAATTCACTTATGTTAAATTGATGAAGATTAGAATGAGAATTTGTGTAGAAATCGAAGTTAATAGTGTAGAGATTTCAATTTATGTGCAATTAAGTATTAGACATTGTATCTGTATGGTTGTGATATAAATTGATGCTTAGAAAATAAAGTCAATGTATTGGATTGTGATGTATGAGATTAGATTTAAGAGAATTGAAGAAATTGAAGAATAAAGTGTTAAATGTGTTAATTGAGTGTTTGTATTTATTGTTGTATTTATATTAATAATTTATTTGAAAATATATTACTTTATGGAGAAATCTCCATAGTATGGGAGGAAATAAAATTGTGTGAAGAGGAAAGAAATGTAATGAGACGAAGGAACCAGAGCATCAAGCCTAGAGAAAACAATAAATCAGTGAGTGTAAAATTACTTTAAAGCAAAGTATATTTTATTTCCGTAATATGTTTTAAGTGAGTTTTAAAGTAGTTTATGCGAAGTATAGTTTATTTTCATAATAGGTTTTATGCAAGTTTATGACAAGTTATGATTTTATTAAGTGAGTGGTGTGCAAAATCAGATTTTTAGTTGAATTATATTTAGTATATTTCTTTCTAAGTTTAATTTGTTATTCTAAGATTTTACATATATTTGTTATTTATACGAGTTTTAAAATTTAAATAGAATTGATTGTTTCAGGTATATTTCAATTAAAGTATTCTTATATTTCAGAATGTTTGAGTTTATATTTTCACTTGAGAAAATATATATACGTGAGATTTAATTTAAGAAAAATATTCTCTGGATATTTTATGATTTTTGATAAAAAAGGATATTACAAACAGATTTTATGATTTTATGAATGTTTTAGACAAAAAGAAAATATTTTCAGGCCAATAGGATATCCATCAGTTATCAGCTTATCAGTTATCAGATTATCAGCAGTAGACCCGACCGGTACACCCCATTTGTGTGTGGCAAGTTAAGGGGGGACAGTCCGCTAACTCCAGGGGGGTTGAGTCTGTCGAATCTGTCAGTCGCCCACACATTGGGGTGTTGTCTCGCTATATGTATGCGACGCAGCATTCCGCACATAGACAGTGAGATGTCTTTTATCATATGTCACGTTGAGCGGCGTCACTTAGTCGCCCTGTGACCCACTCATATGGTACGGTGCCAGTTAGTCGACCTATGAGTCAGCTTAGGGGTCCATTGGGAGTTTTCAAACACAAAAGCCAAGCCAGAAATATTTTTCAGATTTTCAGTACAGAATATTAAATTTATAGAAATAATTTAATATATACCTTGTTTATATTTTAGTATTTGTTAAAGAGTTTTTGTACGTTAGGCTTGGCTAGATTTTAAAAAAAAACATATTTCAGTACAGTATTCAGAAAGCAGATTATTATTGATTTCAGTACATTGTTTTTAGTAGACAGAATAAGTTTTTAGAAAAGTTTACTATCAGAATATTTTATCATAAAAGCATTTTATCAAAAAAGTATTTTATCAGAAGAGTATTATCAGAAAACTATATTATTATAAAAGTTTAATCAGAGAAGTTTTATCATAAAAGTATTTTCAGTAAAGTATATTATTTTAGATTTTCAGTTGTCAGAAAAATACATTATTTCAGCTTAGCAATTTTTCAGAAAAGATATATTTTCAGCTTTTCAGTTTCTAGTAAAGTAAATATATATATATTTCAGCTTCTCTGTTTCTTTTAGTAAAGTGAAAATATATGTATATATATTCTCAGCTTTCCAGTTTTCGGAAATTATATTTCAGAATAGTTTTTATAAAAGAGATTTCAGTATAGTTTCATGAAATATATTTCAGTTCAGTTTTCAAGTAAACAGAGAGATTTTTATTAATAGGTAAATTGTTTAGTACAATTTTTCAGAATTAGTAAAAGAATTATTATTTTGAAATTCCAGTATATTACGTTCAGTAAATAGATTTTAGTTATTTTCTCAGTTTAATTTATTAGAAACAGATTTATATTATTTTCATATTTCAGGGAGGTTAACAGAAAAAAAGGATTAAAATTTATTTAGAAACTAGTAACACTCACTGAGCTCCCTTAGCTCACTCTAGTTTTTCTTTATGCTTTTAAATCAACCTCCCAGGTACCGGTGCAGACATTGCAGGGATGCCGAAGACCAGCAGGACTAGTCAGAGGATGCTGTGACTGTTTTACAAGCATATATAATGTTTTAGTTGTTAGGTTTGTATTTTGATATTGTTTTAAGTGCATAAGTATTTTAGTTAAAGAGTTGATAACTATTTATTTTGATATTTAAACTGTTTGAGTTGTGGTTGAATTATTGAGATAGACCAGAGGTCCACGGTAGTTGAGATTTGGAAATTTATAGGAGTGTTCAAGCTTTTATGCAGGTCTCCAAGATTTTGGTAATCTCAGAAAAACAGAGGAGACTCTGCCAAGATTTTAATAAAGTAGTTTCGTTTTTTTAAAAAAAAAAAAAATTCTACTCAGATTTCCAGTTATAAGAAACGGCTTAACTTCACGGAAGCCTTTCAGCGAGGCAAGCCTCGACTGGAAAGCTACCATGGAGTGCCGACAGGCTACCTAATGAGAGATAGTAAGTCAGAGCCTGTCATTAATTGAAGTATATTTTATTATGAAATATGGCTTGTAGGTGGAGGTAAAACAAGTGTGAATGGAGAGGAAAAATATTATAAAGGAGCTTTGCTAGTGAGGAGCTCGAAATTGGTGAGTGTTTAAAGTATTTTTAAGTAAAATGCAAATTTATTAAAAGTGCCTTTCAAGTTTTATAATACGTTTTATGAAAACTTATAGCAAGTTATGATTTTATTTAAGTGAGTGTAAGATTATATTTTGATTGAAATGTTCTTTAATATGCTTTCAAGTTTGATTGAAGTATTTGTGACTTTATATATATTTATTTATTTATATGTGTTTTATTATTTCAATAGAAATTGATGCCTTAATCATATTTTAATAAAGATATTTTTATATTTCAGAAATTCTAAATTTATATTTACAGCAGAAAATATTTATGCATGAGATTTAGTTAAAGAAATATGTTTTGTTTATATTTCAAGCTTTTAATATATATATATATATATATATATTTCAGGCCAATAGGATACCCATCAGTTATCAGAATATCAGTTATCAGATTATCAGATTTATCAGCAGTAAGACCCGGCCGGTACACCCCATTTGTGTAGGGCAAGTTAAGTGGGGACCAGTCACTAACTTCAGGGGGGGTGTCTGTCGACTCTGTCAGTTGCCCACACACTTATGGGGTGTTGTCTCACTATATGTAAGCGACGCAGAGTTCCGCTACATAGACAGTGAGATGTCTCTTATCAGATTTTATCAGTCACACAGAGCGGCATCAGATTAGTTACACGCCTTTTTGTACCCGCAAGTATATGGGGTCGATACTAGTAATAAAATGATGAGTATATTATCGTCTCCACAGGGATATTTAGGCGTTGAGTACTAAAAATAACTAAGTCTACTTCTATTTGGATAATCGAAAGGTTTAAAATGAGAAAACGAAAGATAAAACTAACAAACATAAAACGTAAAAGTAACAACCAAATTGAAAGATGAGCTAGGGTATTTGAATTCACCTAATCTATCCAATTGAATTTCATGAAAGCAAATTGTTGTAGTTTAATTATTCATGTTGATGATCGTGTTTATCTAAATTATCCAAAGTCCCCTCTCGAGGTAAATCGGACCTATTTCACACACACTAATATCCTATCTCTCGGTGGTATATCCAAGTGCATGAAAATGCATTAGTCACAATAAACACTTTATGTGATCACACAAGCAAATTAGTATATCTCTATCTAATTTTACTTGTTGTGGACATTACATCGAGCACGTTGTGGGCGTCTCCTCTCGGTACATAACACACAACCAATTTATCATCTAAATGTAGGCCTTCACATTCAAAGCATTAAGTACAATAATACCACTCAACAACATAATAGTCAACCACAACAAATTAAACAATCAATTCATTCAATCATCATAGAATAAGATCCATCAAAACCCTAACTTACAAATTTAGTTCATAATCAAAGATTTACAACTAAACATGTTTTCCAATTAATAAAGAGAGTTACAAGAATGAAAATAAAGAAGGAAAGGGATAGAAAAACTCTAGGTGTGATGAACTTTCGTCCTCCTCCTCATTGTGAATTTGTCTAGCTTCCACTTTCTCCAAATCCAAGCTTGATGGTGAGATTTTGACTCAAGGATTGAATCCAATCCCTCTTGGTTTCAAGATGACCTTCTTCTCCCCTCTTTGCCTCTTCTCTTCCCTCTTGGTCTCCTCTTGGTCCTCTCCTTAGAGCGCTAGCCGAATCCCCTCTCTTTAGAGCCCCTTTTCTACTTATAGGCATTGGAAATAAGGTTTCTCGCGTCGCCATCGCGACCATGGGTCTCTACCACTGGTCGCAACGTTGTGGTCTCGGTGCTCACTGCCAATGTGGCGGTACTCGGTCGCGGTGCTCACTGGTCCAAATTTCAAGATTGTGCATTGTTACGAAAATAACCATAACTTCTTCTAGAAAACTTCAAATCACGAACCGTAAAATGAATTGGAAAGTAGACATCTATATCTTTCCATAAATATAAAGCTCAAAACCCAGTTCAACCTATAGAATTTATGACGGCCTCCAAAACATGACTCGTGACTTAACTCTTGATATGAAAGTCGTGAGTCTGCGCACTGTTGTGAAAATGAGCATAACGTCCTCTAGAAAACTCGACATCACAAACTGTAAAATTTGCTGGAAAGTAGACATCGTGACCTTTCCAGAAATATAAGGCTCTCAACCCAGTTCATCTTGTAGAATTTATGGAAGCCTCCAAAAAATGATAGCTGTGCACTCCCAAATCTTCAATTTAATCCACCAAGGCTCTTCAATTACACACAAAACCTTATTACCTGTACACTAGATAAAAACATTAAAAACAACCGATAATTACTCGGGACGGAACAAAAGTAGGTAAAGATATAAATGGAGGGATGCTTATAATATAGAAATGAAGCCATCAATTAGCCGCCTGTTGACACAGTCCATATGGTGCGGCACCAGTTGAGTCGCCTTATGGAATTATCATATATGGGTTTCCAATTGGCATTATCAGAAAAGTTTTATCAGAAAAGTATATTATTTCAACTTTGCAGTTTTCAGAAAAGTATATTATTTCAGCTTTTCAATTTTCAGGAAAGTATATTAGCTCAACTTTTCAGTTTTCAGAAAAGTATATTATCTCAGCTTTTCAATTTTCAGAAAAGTGGCCAAGTCAAAATTTATAATAGAGTTGGCCATCAGATTTTCAGTTTTGGGGTTGGCCATCAGATTTTATAAATTCTCTACCGGTATTTAAAAAGTATATTGTTTCAGTTTATCAATTTTTAGCAATAGCAGAAAGTTTGAAAAGTTTCAGTACATTGATTGAAGATATAGATTTTCAGTATGATATTTGTTTTTAGGAAAAAGATTTTAGTATAGTTTTATGAAAAAGATTTTAGTACAGATTTCAGTATAGTTTTTATGAAAGAGATTTCAGTATAGTTTTTCATGAAATAGATTTCAGTTCAGTTTTTAGGAAACAGAATAAGATATATTACTTTGCCTTTTAGTACATTGCTTTCAGTAAAAAGATTTTAGCAGAGTTTTCAGTGAATAGAAAGTATTATTATTACTTATTTCAGTATATTGTTTTCAAAAAATAGAATAAGTTTTATTATTTTACATTTTAGTACAGGTTTTCAGGAAACAAGAAAAGTATTATGATTACTATTCGTTTCATATCAGGTTTCATAAAACAGATTAATATTTTTTTTTCAGTACAGCTTTCAGGGAGGTTTAATTAGAAACATTTAACTGTTTAGAAACTAATAACACTCACTGAGCTCGTTTAGCTCATTATATTTTTATGTTTTATAAACCAACCTCCCAGGTACAGGTGCAGACGTTGCAGGGACTTCCAGGACCAGTCAGACATTGCTGTGACAGTTTTAGAATTATGTATTATTGTAATACACCCTCCCGATAGATTGTACTATACACATACAGATATTGTAATATATTTTTTATTAAATTGATTTTACGGTACAGTAATGGAATTTATTGGATGGATCTGAAAGTTCTCGAAAAGGGTATCAGAGACTCGAAAAATGTTTGGAATAGTTTCAGATGGTTATTAAGGTTTCGTAAAGTATATATGAAATTTAATTATAAGTTTTGGAGAATATAGTAAGGAGTTCCATAAATTGGAATATTAAGAATATTTATTAGAAGTTAAAATATATTTTTATGATATGAGATTGTGATTTAATTACTTGATGGAAAAGTAAATTGAAATGAATTTTTGTGAAAAAGAGTTAGTGGATTGTTATGGATTAATTTGTAAGTTATAAGATTGTGGATCAAATTCATGTGATTAAATTTATGTTGGTGATCTTTTCATGAATTTAAAAGCTTAAGGGGTAAGTAGCAAATACAAGAACTCATATATGCATGACAAGTGTGATTTTTATCATAAAAATCAAGAGAATGGAAAATAAAAGAAAGCAAGAAGTCGGTCAACAAAGGAAAAATAATATATATATATATATATGTTTTTAGTGCTAGAAATCAGAAATTGAGAGATGAAGAAATTAAAAAAAAAAAACAGAGGAGAGGCGGTGGAGAAAGAAAAGAAATGAAGAAGAGAAAAGAGAGAGAGGGAGGAGAGAGCAGCTGTCGCCCGAAGGATGAAGGAGAAGAAGAGGAGCTGTGACCGAAGGAGGAAGAAGAAGGTAAGGGAGAGCAGAAACTATGCAGAAAAATAGAAAAGAAAATAGAGCAGTCCAAGGGAACCAGAAAACATAGCAGTAACCGAAGAAGGAGAAGAGAGAGCTGCGGTACAGCTGAGAGAAGAGAGAAAAAGAAGAATAAGGGAGAAAGAAAGAGAAAGTGACAGCAGCTGAAGAAGAGGGCAGAAACTATGCAGGAAAGGAGCAGTGGCCGAGATGGAGAAAGGAAGGAGAAAGAAAGGAAAAGAAAGAAAAGAAAAAGGAAAGAAAAGAAGAAGGAGAAGGATCAGTCCAGCAAGAAGAAGAGCAAGAAGAGTAGGAAGGACTTGGATAAGTGATTGATGAAGTTCAATTGGTAGTTGGTATTTGATGAAATTGAATTGATTTTTGAGATTTATTGAGAAGTGAATTGAATGTTTGAAATTGATTGTTGAGTTTAAGTAAAATTAATTGATGGGTTTTGTGATTTTAGTGTTTGATTTGAGTATTTGGTAGTGTTTTATTTGAAATAAATTTAATTGGAGTTGATTAGAATGAAAATCAAGAAAATTAGTAAGTAAAGAATTGGGGATTTGATGATTTTGAGTTTAAATTAGTTAATTGAGATGTTATTTGTGTAATTAGAGTATTTTTGAATTAATTGATGATTTGAATTTAGAATCGTTAAGTAAGAAATCAAAATGATTCTTGAAATAGTAATTTGTATTATGAGTTTGTTTGTGATGTTGTGTTTGGAATGATTTTGAAGTTGAATTTGATATTGTTAAGTGAACGAAATTCATTTATGTTAAATTGATGAAAATTAGAATGAGAAATTGTGTAGAAATTGAAATTAATAGTATACAGAATTCGACTTATGGGTAATAAAGTATTAGAAATTGTATTTGTATGAATTGATACAAATTGGTGTTTAGAAATCTAAGAAAATGTATTAGATTGTGTTGTATGAGATTCGAATTAAGAGAAATTGAATGATTCCAGAAATCATGTCGAATTTGAATGTTTGAAATTCGATCAAGTAGAGGAATCGTATGATTGACATGATTTATATTAAATTAAATGCAACTGATTTTATTATAATAGAAGAAATTGAAAGAATAAAGGGTTAAAGGTGCTAATTGAGTTTTGTATTAGTTGTTATATTTATATTAATAATTTATTTGAAAATATATTACTTTAGGGAGAAATCTCTGTAGTGTGGGAGAAAAAGAATCATTATAAAAAGTCAAGAAATGTATTGAGACGAAGGAACCAGAATACAAGCCTAGAGAAAACCAGAAACCAGTGAGTATTAAACTATTTTAAGCAAAATTATATCTTTAGTTGAAATATACTTTAGTGTACTTGGATTTAATTTAATTATTTATGACTTAATATATACGTTGTTTATTTATATGTGCTTTATATTCAAAATAGAATTGATTGCTTCAGTGATATATTTAAATTAAGGTGTTTTATATTTCAGAATTTTTGAGTTTGTATTCAGTTGAGAAAATATTTATGCATGAAATTTAGTTAAAGAAATATATTTTTATGTATATATTTCAAGTTTTTAGATTAAAAGCTAATTTTCAAAAGTAAAGAAAATAGTTTTCAAAACCATGAATACCCATTTATTATCAGAATTACCAGAATTATCAGAATTTATCAGAATTATCAGAATTATCAGAATTTATCAGAATTAGACCTGGCCGGTACATCCCAATTGTGTGTGGCAAGTTAAGGGGGGACAGTTAGCTAACTCCAAGGGGGTTGAGTCTGTCGAGTCTGTCAGTCGCCCACACATTGGGGTGTTGTCTCGCTATATATTGCGACGCAGTATACCGCACATAGACAGTGAGATGTCTTTTATCAGAATATCAGAAGTCACCAGTGTGGCGCCAGATTAACCATCTGGTGACACCTTCCATATGGTACAGCGCCAGTTGGGTCGTTCTATGGAGTATCAGAAATCAGAAGGGTTCCATGGGTTTTATCATAAAAGTATTTATCAGAAAAAGAATTACTAGAAAAGTTTTATCAGAAAAGTATTTATGAGAAAAATAATTATTAGAAAAGTTTTATCAGAAGAGTATTTATCAGAAAAAGAATTATTAGAAAAGTTTTATCAGAAAAGTATTTATCAGAAAAAGAATTATTAGAAAAGTTTTATCAGAAAAGTATTTATTAGAAAAAGAATTATCAGAAAAGTTTTATCAGAAAGGTTTTATCAGAAAAGTTTTATCAGAAAAATATTATTAGAAAAGTATATTATTTTAGCATTTCAGTTATTAGAAAAATATATTATTTCAGTTTATCAGATTTCAGAAAAGTATAATATATTAGTTTATTGATTTTCAAAAATATTGAAAGGTTTTCAGTATAGTTTTCATAACAGTTTTCAAAAATTAGATTTCAGAATAGTTTTCAGTATAGCTTTCAGAACAGTTTTCAGAAGTTAGATATCAATATATTTTTAGTATGAATTTCAGAATAGTTTTCAGAAAATAGATTTCAGAAATAGTTTATCAGTTTAGTATTTTTAGAAAACAGATTTATATTCTTTTCAGATTTTAGGGAGGTTAATAGAAATTAATAGAAAAAGAATTAAAGTTTATTTAGAAATTTAACAGCACTCACTGAGCTCGTTTAGCTCATTAAAGTTTTATATTTTAAAACCAACCTTCCCAGGTACATGTACAAATACAGGTACGGGTGCATACATTGCAGGGACGTCCAAGACCAGCGGGACCAGTCAGAGGATGCTGTGACTGTTTTACAAGCATATAAATGTTTTAGTTATTAAGTTTGTATTTTAGTATTGTTTTAAGTGTGTAAGTATTTTATTTAAATATTTGATTTATTTATTTTGATAATTGTTTATTTTCATATTAAACTATTTGAGTTATGGTTTGTGGAAATGGACCAGAGGTCCACAGTAGTTGAGATTTGAAAAATTATAGAAGTGTTCAAGTTGTTTTATGCAAGTTTTCAAGATTTGGTAATCTTAGAAAAATAGAGGAGACTCTGCCAAAATGTTTATAAAATAGTTTTGTTAAAAAAAAAAAAAATTTCATACTCAGAATTTCAGAATAAAGAAACGGCTTAGTTTCACGGAAGCCTTTCAGCGAGGCAAGCCTCGACTGGGTAGCTACCGTGAAGTGCCGGTAGGCTGCCTAACGTGAAATAGTAGGTTTGGGGCCTATCAATTATGTTTGATTGTAACTCTTATGTAAAATGTATATTGTTAAAGTTCAGTATTTTATTATTTGAAATTTGTGATTGAATTTGTGGTTGATTTGAGACGGACCAGAGGTCCTGTGGTAGTTGAGAATATGAAAAATTAGAAGTGTACAGTTTCTTATGCAGGTCTCCTGAATTTGGTAAATTTCAGAAAAACAGGGAAGGCTCTGCCGAAATTCTAATAAAGTAGTTTTGTATAGAAAAAAAAAATTTTCTACTCAGATTTTTAAAATAAGTAATGGCTTAGCTTCATGAAAGCCTTTCAACGGGGCAAGCCTCGACTGGGAAGCTACCGTGGGGTTGCCGGCAGGTTACCTAGCATAAGATAGTAGGTTAGAGGTCTGTCAGGTTGGTATCAGAGCCAAGGTTTTGAAAGTTAGGGTTGCCTGTTTTAAAATGTGATTTTATAATTTGTTTTTACATTCTTTATGGTTAGGGCAACCCAGAACATTTTCAGTTGTTTTCCATGTATACAGTCTAAACAAAAATTTCAATTGTTTTCCAGCATACGATTCAAAAAATAGAGGCTAGTATGAATTGGTAGTCGTGTAACAGAAGTCAAAAGCTTTATTAGTTTGGCAGTTTACTATAGGAAAATTGTTGAGAGGTTTTCTAGAATAGCAGCCCCATTGACCAAACTAATAAGGAGGGATGAGAAGTTTAAGTGATCAGATGCCTGTCAATGCAATTGTGATGAATTAAAGGAAATAACAGTTTTGGCATCACTGTATATATTATATGCCTCAAGACAGGGTTTAGGTTGTGATTTGATGCAGAATGATAAAGTTATTGTTTATACTTCTAGGTAGTTGAAGAAATATGAGCAGAATTACTTTACCCATGATCTTGAACTTACAGCAGTAGTATTTGCTCTGAAGATCAGAAGGCAGAATAAAAGTTTGCAGTATTTCCAGTATTCACCCCTTGTTAGATTTTTACAGATCATAAATGTAATATACCCTCTCGATAGTATGTACTGTATGTATAGGTGTTGTAATATATTATTCTAGAATTTATTGTACAGTACACAAGTAAATAGATAAGTCTTTATTAGGTGTAAATCAAATGTTAAAAGTATTAAGGGTGCTATAATAAAAGCTATTTGATGGATCTAGAGATTTTCGAAAACGGGTATTAGAGACTTGGAAAGTGTTTGGAATGGTTTCAGATGATTAGTAAGGCTTCGTAAAGTGTATAAGAATTAATTATAAGATTTGGAGAACATAGTAAGAATTTCCATAAATTGGAGTATTAAGAATATTTATTGGAAGTTAAAATATATTTTTATGATATGAGATGGTGTAATTTAATTGGTGTTTAAATGTAGTGAAAAAGTAATGTTGGTGGATTAGTTTGATAATAAATTGATGATTGTTATATGTGATTAATTTTAAAATTGTTGCCATTTTATGATTTGTAAAGGTCAATGGGGCATGTTGCAATTAAGGATATATATATTATATATAAATATGTGTGAGTGGAGGCTCCACTCACACAAAAATTGCAAAGTCAATCGGCCAAAATAAAACAAAGAAAACAGAGAACAAAAACAGAACATTCGAGAGAGGAGAGGAAGGGCAATTCAGCCGGCCAAGAGAAAGAGAAGAAAGAAAAGAAGAAGGAAAAGAGAGCAATAGCCGAAGGAGAAAAGAAGAAGAGAAAGAAGAGAGAGCAGCCATAGAAGCCAAGGGAGAGCAGAAACTGTGTAGAAAAAAGGAGAAGAAAATAGAGCAGAACCGTGAGGAAGAGAAGGAAGAAAGAAGAAAAGAAAAGAAAAGAAAAAAAAAGAAAGGAGAGAAGAAGAAGAAAAAAGAGTAAGAAGAGCCAAGGAACTTTGGGTAAGTGTTGATGAAGTTAAATTATTTTGGATTTTTGATGATATTATAATTTTCATGTTTAATTGATTGAGTTTTGATTTGGTCTTGAAATTGATTGTTGAATATAAAAGAAGCAATAATAGAATTTGTTGAAAGAGTGAAGTGAATTCATTAATTTTGACTATATTGAGTTTCTTGGAAATAAGTTAAGGAATTTGTAAGTTAAAGTTAGGATTGATAGTGATTTTAGTGTAGAGATTTCAATTTATTTATGACAAGTGTTAGAAATTGTATTTGTGTGGTTTTGATGCAAATTGATATTTAGAAAATAAAGTAAATATGTTGATTTGTGATGTACGAAATTCAATCAAAAGAGAAATTGAATGATTTAATGTATATATAATTATAGTGACATGACTTTTAGTAAAATAAATGTAAATGACTGAGTTAGATAAGAAGAAATTGAGGAAGAAAGTGTATTAGTTGTTGTATTTATATTAATGATTTATTTGGAAAGATATTACTTTACGGAGAAATCTCCATAGTATTAGAGAAAATGAAGTTATGCAGAAAGGTGAGAAATATGGTGTAACGAAGGAATCAGAGCGCCTAAAGCCTAGAGAAATCAGTGAGTGTTTAAAGTATTTTATGTAAATGAATTTTATGAAGTTATGATTTTATTAAGTGAGTGTTAAACTTTTTATGAAAACGTGTTTTATTTTAGTGATGTATTTTATGAGAAATTTCATAGCAAGTTTTGATTTTATTTAAGAAAGTTTTATTTTAGTGATATGTTTTATGTTAAGTTTAGCAAGTCAATATTTTCATTCAAGTTGGTGCAAAATCAGATTTTATATTTAGTATATTTCTTTCTAAGTTTGATTTGTTATTTTAATATTTTACATATATTTGTTATTTATACGAGTTTTAAAATTTAAACATAATTGATGCCTTAATTGATATTTCAGAAGGTTTAAGCTTATCTTCTTTTGAGAAAATATTTATATATACATGAGATTTAATTTCAGAAATATGTTCTATGAATGTTTTAGACAAAAAGAAAATATTTTCAGGCCAATAGGATGCCCATTTATTATCAGATTATTAGCAGCTTATCAGAATTATCATATCAGTTATCAGATTGTCAGCAGTAGACCCAGCCGGTATACCCCATTTGTATAGGGTAAGTTAAGGGGGAACAGTCCGCTAACTCCAGGGGGGTTGAGTCCGTCGAGTCTATCAGTCGCCCATACACTAGGGTGTTGTCTCGCTTTATGTAGGCGATGCAGAATTCCGCCATATAGCCCGTGAGATGTCTTTTATTAGATTATCAGAGTCACCAGTGCGGCGCCAAATTAGTTGCCTGATGACACCCTCCATATGGTGTAGCGCCAGCTGAGTCGCCCTATGGATTATCAGTTATCAGATATGGGTTTCCATTGGCATTATCAGAAAAATATATTTTCGCAGTTTTTCAGTTTTCAGAAAAGTATAATATATCAGTTTTTTAGTTTTATCAGAAAAGTGTTATCAGAAAAGTTTTATCAGAAAATGTATATTATCAGATCATCTTTTCAGTTTTCAGAAAAAGTGTGTTCTCTCAGCTTTTCAGTTTTCAGCAGAAGAAACGTGTGTATATATATATATATATATATATATATATATTATCAGCTTTTCAGTTTTCAGAAAAATAAAAGTTTATATATTCTCAACTTTTCAGTTTTTAGTAAAGTGAAGTATATATATAAATTTTCAGCTTATATTTAGAAAGTACATTATATCAGTTTATTAGTTTTCGGTAATAATAGAAAGTTTAGAAAAGTTTTCAGTACAGCTTTCAGTATAGATTTCAATATATATATTTCAGTATAATTTTTGTGAAAGAGATCTCAGTATAATTTTCATGAGATTTATTTCAGTTCAGTTTTCAAAGAAACAGACAAAGTGTTATTATAATATTAGATTAATTAGTTTTCAGAAACCTAAAGGTTTTATTAGTTTTCTTTTAGTATTTTTAGAAAACCAATTATTATTCTTCTCAGTAAGATTTTTGGGAGGTTAAATAAAAAATATTAGATTTATTAGAAAATAATAACGCTCACTGAGCTCATTTAGCTCATTATATTTTATGTTTTATAAACCAACCTCCCAAGGTACAGGTGCAAACAGTGCAGGGATGCTCAGGACTGGCATGACCAGTCAAGCAGTGCTGTGACAGTTTAGAATTATGTACAATGTTTTAATTGTAATAATCATGTAAAGTTTATATTTTGATATACAAAACTGTTTGAGTTGTGAATTGTTGAGATGGACTGAAGGTCCACGGTAGTTTGAGGTTTGGAATTTTTATAGAAGTGTTCAAGTTTTTATGCAGGTCTTCAAGATTTGGTAATCTTAGAAAAACATAAGAGACTCTGCCAAAATTTTAAAAAATAATAATAATAATTTACTTGGATTTTCAGAATAAAGAAACGGCTTAACTTCACGGAAGCCTTTCAGCGAGGCAAGCCTCGACTGGGAAGCTACCATGGAGTGCCGATAGGCTACCTAATGGGAGATAGTAGATTAGGAGCCTGTCAATAAAAGTTTGCAGTATAGTTTCACTCAAAAGGAGTTGAACTTAAGGCAAAGGAGATGATTAGAGTTGATAAAGGATTATGATTATACAATACAGTACCACTCAAGGAAGGTCAATATAGTGGCCGATGCTTTAAGTAAGATAATCGAGAGTTCACTAGTTTAGCTAAAAATAATGTATTTTTCACTTTGGTGAAAATGAGAACTCTAGGAGTAAAATTAGGGATGGTGGACATAGAGGCTTTATTAGCTACCTTTCATGTCCGTCCTCTACCGATAAAGCAGATCATGGAATGACAGAGGCATGATCCATAGATGGTAAAGTTAAGAAAAGAGACTAAGAATAGAAAGAGTACAGATTTTCAGATTAAGAAGGATAGACATGATTAAGAAAGGTCAATGCATGTGAGTCCTTTCCGACTGAGGACTATTTAGACACTTGAAGAATACGCTTCGGGCGTGCGTTATGAAATTTAAAGGAAGCTGGGATAAGGTCGGAGAAAGGAAACTAATAGATCTTGAATTAATCTAGATTACTTCAGATAAGATCAGAATTATTCGAAATAAATTGGTAGGGATCTAAAGATCAGAATTATTAGATCTTGAATTAATTGTCGTAGGGATCTAAAGTTTGCAATTGGTGATAGGGTATTTTTTAAATTTCCCTTAGAAAGGTATATTGAGATTCAAAAGGCTTGGTAGGTTGAATTCACGCTATATCGTACCATATGAGATTTCAAGCAGAATTGAACCAGTGGTGTATAAGTTGAATCATCACCACAGCTAGGAAAGATTCACAATGTGTTCCACGTGCCTTTATTTTTGTTAGATAGCTTGTATAAATTTCGAGGACGACCTTCTGAATTGGCTTCCTTGGGACGACCTCTGGAACCTCGTCAGGACATTGTGCTGTGACTTTGACAAAAACTAATTTATATAACACTCGTCAAATGTCTTAAATCATATACTTGGAAAACAATTGAAAATTTTCTGGGTTGCCCCAACCCTAACAATGTAAAACCACTTCATAAAAACCACATTTAAAATAGACAACCCTACTTTTCAAAACTTTGGCTCTGATATCAACTTGACAGGCCTCAAATCTATTATCTCCTATTAGGTAGCGTGCCGGCACTCCACGGGAGCTTCTCAGTCTAGGCTTGTCCCGCTGAAAGGCTTCCGTGAAGTTAAGCCGTTTCTTTTAACTGGAAATCTAAGTAGAATCTCCTCTATTTTTCTGAAATTACCAAATCTTGGAGACCTGCATAAAAACTTGAACACTTCTATAATTTTTCAAATTTCAACTACTGTGGACCTCTGGTCCATCTCATCAAATCACATCTCAAACAGTTTAAATATTAAACTAAACAGTTATCAAATCTTTCAAAAAAATACTCATGTGCTTAAAACAATACCAAAATACAAACTTAACAACTAAAACATTTATATACTTGTAAAACAATCACAGCATCCTCTGACTGGTCCCGTTGGTCTTCGGCGTCCCTGCAATGTCTGCACCTGTACCTGTACCTGAGAGGTTAATTTAAAAAAAAAACATAAAACTATAATAATCTAAAGGAGCTCAGTGAGTGTTATTAGTTTCTAAGTAAACTTTAATTCTTTTTCTACTAACCTCCCTGAAATCTGAAAAGAATATAAATCTGTTTCTAATAAATTAATTTGAAAAGATTACTGAAATCTATTTTCTGAAAACTGTTCTGAAATTTATACAGAAAACTATTCTAAAATCTAATTTCTGAAAACTGAAAAACTGATTTAATATTCTCTCATTTTTTTGGAAATTGAAAAGCTAATATGATATTCTTTTCTGAAAACTGAAATATTGAAATAATATATTTTCCTGAAAACTGAAATGCTGAGATAATGTAATTTTCTAAAAACTGAAAAGCTAAAAGAATATACTTTACTAAAAATACTTTTCTATGAAATTTCTCTGATAAAACTTTTCTAATAATATAGTTTTCTGATAGTACACTTCTAATAAAATACTTTTCTGATAAAATGCTTTTCTGATAATAAACTTTTTTGAAAACTTATTATGATAAAACCTTTCTGATAAACCTTTATGATAATACTTTTCTGATAAAACCCATGGAACCCTTCTCTGATAACTGATACTCCATAGGACGACCCAACTGGCGCCGTACCATATGGAGGGTGTCACCAGGCGACTAATCTGGCGCCACACTGGTGACTTATGATATTATGATAAAAGACATCTCACTGTCTATGTGCGGTATGCTGCGTCGCAACATATACCGAGACAACACCCCAATGTGTGGGCGACTGACAGACTCTGACAGACTCAACCCCCCTGCAGTTAGCGGACTATCCCCCCTTAACTTGCCACACACAATTGGGATGTACCGGCCGGGTCTACTTCTGATAAATTCTGATAATAAATGGGTATCCATGGTTTGAAAACTATTTTCTTTACTTTGAAAACTATCTTTTAATCAAAAAGCATGTGATATATAAAAACAAACATATTTCTTTAATTGAATATAAATTCTAAATTTCTGCGATGTAAAAATACTTCAATTAAAATATATTGGAGCATAAATTATATTTAAATCATGAACCACAAATAAGTAAATAAATGTGTAAATAAAATCACAAATAATTAAATTAAACTTGAAAACATACTAAAGTATATTTCAACTAAAATTATGATTTTGCTTAAAATAGTTTAACACTCACTGGTTTCTGGTTTTCCTCTAAGCTTGGCGCTCTGGTTCCTTCATCTTAATACCTTTCTTGCTTTTCCGCATAATTTCATTTCCTCCCATACTAAGGAGATTTCTCCCTAAAGCAATATATTTCCAAATAATTCATTAATATAAATATAACAACTAATACAAAGATTCAATAAACACGTTCTACGCTTTATTCCTCCATTTCTTCTATTCTAATCAATTACATTTAATCCAATAAAAACCATGTCAACTTAATTAAACACATATCAATCATACGATTCCTCTTCTTGACCGAATTTTAACATTCAAATTTAACATGATTTCTTGAATCATTCAATTTCTCTTAAATCGAATCTCATACATCACAATCCAATACGTTCACTTTATTTTCTAAGCATCAATTTATATCTCAACCATACAAATACAATTTCTAATACTTAATTACACATAAATCGAATTCTCTACACTATCAACTTCAATTGCTACACAAATTCTCATTCTAATCTTCATCAATTTAACATAAGTGAATTTCTTTCACTTAACAACATCAAATTCAACTCATTAAACTCGATTAAACTAATTATAACTTTCAATTTCAAATTATATTCAAAAATTCTCAAAATCAACAATTCCCCAAATCTTTAACTTACTAATTTCTTGATTTTCAAATAAAAACATCATCAAACTTAATAAATTTCTAAAATCAACAAAACCCATCATCAAAATCATCACCCAAACATCCAAAACAAATTAATTTCATCAAATCACTCAACCAAAATCCTCTTGGTTTTCCTCTTCTAGCTGGACCGAGCCCTTCCTCTTCTTCTTTTCTTTCCTTTTTCTTCTTTTCTTTTCTTTCTTTTCTGGTTTGGCCGGCCCCTGCTCTGTTCCTCTTTTCTTTCTTCTTCTTCTTTCCTCTGCTGGCCGACTGCTGCTCTCTCCCTTCTCCTTCTTTCCTTCTTCTTTTTCTGCCGCTGCTCTCTCTCTCCCCTTCTCCTCTCTCTCCTTTCTTTCTTTTCTTTTCTTCGCTCTTCGCTCTCCAATTTCTGGGTTCCTCACAGTCTCTGTTTTTTTTTTTCTGTTTTCTTCCTCCTTCGGTCACAGCAGCTTCTTCATTCTCTTCTGGTCAAGCCTTCCTCTTCTTTCCTTCTCCGGTCGCTGTTCATCTTCTTCTTCTTCTCTTCCTTCTCCTACCAAAGCTCTCTCCCTTTCTCTCTTTTTCTCTTCTCTCTCTTTTCTTTCATCTCTCCTCCACCGCCTCTCATCTTCTCTTGTTTTCTTTCCTTGTTTTCTCCTCTTCATTTTTCTTATTCATTTGTATATATATAGTATATTATTTTTTATTTTTTTTCTCCACCGACTTTGTAAATGTTTTCTGGTTTGTTTTTCTTAGTTTGACTTTGATTTCTTCCTTTGTGTCTCACGATTTCTAATTTGATTTTGAGTGAGTGGAATGTCCACTAAAACTTGATTATAAATATCTCATTAATAATTTAAACTTGACCCATGGCTTTTACAAATCATAAAATGGCAACACTATGAAAATTAATCACATAATCTTGGTTAACAATCTTTTGATTTACAATTTAATCCATAACAATCCACCAACTCTTTTCCACAAAAATCCATTTCAATTTACTTTTCCATCAATTAATGAAATCACAATCTCATATTGTAAAAATATATTTTAACTTCCAAGAATATATTCTTAATACTCCAATTTATGGAAATCCTTACTATGTTCTCCAAAACTTATAATTGAATTTCTTATATACTTAATGGAATCTTAATAACTATCTGGAACTATTCCAGACATTTTTCGAGTCTCTGATACCCTTTTCGGAAACTTTCGGATCCATTCAATAAATTCCACTATAGTACTGTACAATCAATTCTGGAAAAAAAATATATATTACAATACATGTACGTGTACAATACAATCTATCGGGAGAGTGTATTACATTGAGTTTCTTGGAAATAAGTTAAGGAATTTGCTATATATATTGTATATTAGAAAACCAAGAAAATAAGTAAATTGAAGTTAAGGTTTGAAGTTGATTTTAGTGTAGAGATTTAAATTCGAGTATGATAAGGTATTAGAATTGGTACATGTGTATTTGTGATGCTAATTAGTGCATTAGTTGCCTATAATTGAGAAATATTGGCTCAAGATTTAAGTGATTAATTGTAATACACCCTCTCAATATTACGTACTGTACATGTACAAATATTGTAATATATTCTTTCAGAATTTATTGTACAGTACACAAGTAAATAAATGAGCATTTATTATGAGTAAATCGAATGTTTAAAGTATTAAGGGTGCTATAATGGAATCTATTGGATGGATCCAGAGATTTTCAAAAAAGGGTATCAGAGACTTGGAAAATATCTGGAATGGTTTCAGATGATTAACAAGATTCCATAAAGTAGATAAGAAATTTAATTATAAGTTTTGGAGAACATAGTAAGGATTTCCATAAATTGGAAGTTAAAATATATTTTTATGAATGAAATGAAAGGTGATTGATGGACTAAATTGACAATTAATAGATTGTTGGTCATTTATATATGAATATTGTTCAAGTTGTGACCACTTTGTGATTTTACAATGTAAAGGGGCATGTTGCAATTATTAAAGGCATACATACACATGTGTAATTGTGAGATATCACTCACCAAATATGAAAAGAAGAACCGGTCACCACAAAGAAAGAAAACAAAACAAAATGAGGATGAAATGGAAATGAAATGAAATGAAAAATTCAAAATAAAGCAAAACACAAGTTAAACAAATCAGAAACAAAACAGAGAAATAGAAAACAGAGAGAGACGGGAGAGGAAGAAACCAGAAATTTCGAGAAAGAGAGGGAGAGCTTGGCTAAGCGAAGAAGAAGAGAGAATAAGAAAAGAAGAAAAGAAAAGAAGAAAGAAAAGAGAAGGAAAAGACCGGCCAGCAGAAGAGAAGGAAGAGGAGGAAGAAAGGTGACAAGCCCTTAACTTACTATCTCCTATTAGGTAGCCTGCTGGCACTCCACTATAGCTTCCCAGTTGAGGCTTGCCTCGCTAAAAGGCTTCCGTGAAGCTAAGCCATTTCTTATAACTGGAAATCTGAGTAGGAATTTTTTTTTTTTAAAAAAAACATTTTGGCAGAGTCTCCTCTGTTTTTCTGAGATTACTAAATCTTGGAGACCTGCATGAAACTTGAACACTTCTATAAAATTCCAAACCTCAACTACTGTTAGGACCTCAGGTCTATCGCCAAAATCACAACTCAATCACAAAAATTGAATTAACTGAAATAGACAAATCTAATTTTTTAAAATAAAATATTCAGGCAGCTAAAAACAATATCAAATTATAAATTTTACATAATTATTACAACTGAAACATTAAACAAAATTCTGAACTGTCACAGTAATATTCTGACTGGTCCTGCCGGTCCTGGGCGTCCCTGCAATGTCTGGACCTGTACCTGTACCTGGGAAGGTTGGTTTATAAAACATAAAAACGTAGTGAACTAAACGAGCTCAGTAAGTTTTATCTTTTTCTCATAAATCTAATATTTCTGATTTAACCTCCCTCAAATTTGACTGAAAAGATTAATAATTGGTTTTCTGAAAATACTGAAAGCCATACTGAAATTTTTTCCTGATAATTATACTGAAATTTACTTTATGAAAACTTTATTGAAACCTGAACTGATAAACTATCTCTGAAATCTATTTTCTGAAAACTATTCTGAAATCCACACTGAAAACTATACTGATATCTAACTTCTGAAAACTGTTCTGAAAACTATACCGAAAACCTTTCAAACTTTCTGTTATTGCTGAAAACTGATAAACTGAAATACTGCATACTTTTTGAAAACTAGAAAGCTGAGATAGTATATATATAAACTTTACTTTTCTGAAAACTGAAAAGCTGAGAAAATATACTTTTACTTTCTGATAAAACGTTTCTGATAATACTTTTCTTATAAAACTTTCTGATAAAATACTTTTCTGATAAAATATTTCTGAAAACTAAAAAAACTGCGAAAATATATTTTCCTGATAATGCCAATGAAACGCATATCTAATAACTGATAATCCATAGGGCGACTCAGCTGGCGCCGCACCATATGGAGGGTGTCACCAGGCGACTAATCTGGCGCCCCAGTGGTGACTCTGATAATCTGATAAAAGACATCTCACTGGATATTTGCGGAATGCTGCGTCGCAATATATAGCGAGACAACACCCCAATGTGTGGGCCACTGATAAACTCGACAGACTCAACCCCCCTGGAGTTAGCAAACTATCCCCCCTTAACTTGTCCACACACAAATGGAGTGTACCGGCCGGGTCTACTGCTGATAATCTGATAATCTGATAATAAATGGGTATCCATGGTTTAAAAACTATTTTCTTTACTTTGAAAACTAACTTTTAATAAAAAAGTATGGAATATACATAAAATATATTTCTTTAAATGAATATAAATTCTAAATTTCTGAGATATAAAAATACTTTAATTAAAACACAAAACTCATATAAGTAAATAAATGTATAGAGACGAAACATATTTTTGCTGTGAATATAATTTCAAACTTTCTGAAATATAAAAATATCTCTATTAACATATGATTAAGGCATAAATTTCTATTTAACTTATAAAACACATATAAATAAATAAATGTATATAATAAAGTTTCTATAACTTTACTTAAAAGAGTTTAACACTCACAGATTTCTGGTTTTCTCTAGGCTTGGTGCTCTGGTTCCTACGTTTCATTACATTTCTCCTCTTTCTATAACATTTCTTACCTTTCCGCACAATTTCATTTCCTCCCATTCTATGGAGATTTCTCCCTAAAATAATATATTTCCAAATAAATCAGTAATATAAATGCAACAACTAATACAACAACTCTATTAACACGTTTAATAGTTTATTCTTCAATTTATTCTATTCTAATAAAATCGATTACATTTAATCCACTAAAAATTACGTCACTATACTATAACATATAACTATATATACATTGAATCATTCAATCGCTTAAATCGAATCTCATACAACACAATCCAACATACATTTCTTGGATTTCTAAGCACCAATTTGTATAAATTCATACAAATACAATTTCTAATACTTAATTACACACAAATTGAAATCTCTACACTATCAACTTCAATTTCTACACAAATTCTCATTCTAATCTTCATCAATTTAACATAAGTGAATTTTCTTCACTTAACAACATCAAATTCAACTTCATTAAACTCGATTAAACAAACTATAACTTCAATTTCAATTTTAATTTCAAAAATTCTTAAAACTAATGATTCAATTTCACTCCAAACACAACATCACAAAAACTCCATAATACATGTTCACTAATTTGAGAACCATTTTGATTTCTTACTTAATGATTTCAAATTCATACCATCAATTAACTAAAAAACATTCAAATTACATAATTAATATCTCAATTTAATAATCTAAACTCAAAATCATCAAATCTCCAATTGTTTAGCTTACTAGTTTTCTAAATTCTCATTTTAATCAATTCAATTTCAACTAATTTCCAATAAAATTCTACAAAAACTTAAATCAAATACTAAATCAACAAAACCCATAATTTTCTTTACTTCCATAAATCCAATTTCACTTTATATTCAACACTACATTTTAAGAACAATCAAAACTCAATCAATCTCTAAAATCAATTAAATTTCATCAACTATCACTTACTAATTCTACAACCTAAAGAATATCATCAAAATTCAAAACAATTTAACTTCATCAATCACTTACCCAAATTCTCTTCTTCTTCTTCTTGTGGACCGAAACCTTCTTCCTCTTCTTTCTCTTTTCTTTTTTTTCTTTTTCTTTCTCTTTCTCTCAGCTCCTGCTCTGTTTTTTTTCTTCATTTTTCTGCACAATTTCTGCTCTCCCTCTCTTCCATGGCCGGCTACTTTCTCTCTCTCTCTCTCTCTCTCTCTCTCTCTCTCTCTCTCTCTCTCTCTTTCTTCTTCCTTTCTTCTCTTTTCCTTCTCTCTCTCCTTTCTTCTTCTCTTCGGCTGAAGCTTCTTTTTCTTTGATCATTGTTTCTTTCCTTCTTCTCCTACTGGCCGCTGCTCACTTCCTTCTCTTCCTCAACTACACCTTCTTCTTTTTTTTTCTTCTCTCCTTCAGCCGGTCTCTCTTATTATTTCTCCATTCTCTCTTCTTTTCTTTTCTCTGCTCTCTCTCAAATTTTCTGGTTGCTTCTTCTCTGTTTTCTATTTTGGCCGGTTAACTCTTTTATTTTGAGTTGAATTTACATTTTATTTTGCATTTCACTCTCATTTCATTTGCATTTCACTTGCATTTCATCTCATTCTCATTTTATTTGCATTTTGTTTTCATTTCATTTCATTTTGTTTTGGTTTGTTTTCTGATTCACAGCACCAAAACATATATATATATATATATATATATATATATATATATATATTTAAAAACTTTAATAATTCCAACTTACCCCTTAATCTCTCAATTTTATATTGTGACCACAATTTGAAAACTAATCACATATTCTTAATCAACAATATTTTGATTTGCAATCAATCCATTAACTCGTTTCCACAAAAATCCATTTCAATTTACTTTTCCATCAATTAATTAAATTACAATCTCATATTATAAAAATATTTTTTAATTTCCAATAAATATTCTTAATACTCCAATTTATGGAAATCTTTACTATGTTCTTCAAAACTTATAATTGGATTTCGTATATACTTTACAAAATCGTACTAATCGTCCAATAAATTTCATTATAGTACCGTACAATCAATTCTGGAAAAATATATCACAATATATGTGGGTGTACAATACATAATATCGGGAGGGTGTATTACAAAAGGAACCAGCTGTGAGATACAGAGAAAACAGAGCAGTAACCGAAGAAGGAGAAGAGAGAGCTGCTGTCTAGCTGAGAGAAGAGAGGAAGAAGAAAGAAAAAGATGAAGAAAAGAGAAAGGAGAAGAAGAGGCAGCAGCTGAAGGAGAAAGAAGAAGAAGTGACAGCAGCCAGAAGAAGAAAAAGAAGCAGAAGCCGTGAGGGAGAAGAAGAAGAAAAGAAGAAGAAGAAAAGAAAAAGAAGAAAAAGAAAAAGAAAAGGAAAGAAGAGGAAGAAGAGTAGGAAGAATCAAAGTGGACTTTGGGTAAGTGTTTGTGAAATTAAATTGATTTAGAATTTTAATTGGGTTTTGAATTATTCTTAAAATTGATTTTTGAGTATAAAGTGAAATTGGATTTCTAGAAGTGAAAACAATTATGGGTTTTGTTGATTTTAATATTTGATTGAGTTTTTGTAGTGTTTTATTTGAAATTAGTTGGATTGGAGTTGATTAAAATAAAAATCAAGAAAATTAGTAAAGTAAATTTTGAGGATTTTATGATTTCAAGTTTAAATTATTAAATTGAGATATTGTTTGAGTATTTTTAAGTTAACTGATGGTATGAATTTGTAATCATTAAGTAAGAAATCAAAATGATTCTCAAATTAGTAAACTTATATTATAAGTTTTTGTAATATTGTGTTTGGAATGAAATTGAATCATTAGTTTTGAGAATTTTTTAATTTAATTTGAAATTGAAGTTATAATCAGTTTAACAAAGTTTAATGAGATTGAATTTGAAGTTGTTAAGTTAAGAAAATTCACTTATGTTAAATTGATGAAGATTAGAATGAGAATTTGTGTAGAAATCAAAGTTGATAGTGTAGAGATTTTAATTTATGTGCAATTAAGTATTAGAAATTGTATATGTATGGTTGTGATATAAATTTATGCTTAGAAAATAAAGTGAATGTATTGGATTGTAATGTATGAGATTAGATTTAAGAGAAATTGAAGGATTCAAGGAATATATAACTGTAGAGACATGATTTTTAGCAAATTAAATGTAATTGATTTTATTAGAATAGAAGAAATTGAAGAATAAAGTGTTAAATGTGTTAATTGAGTGTTTGTATTTGTTGTTGTATTTATATTAATAATTTATTTGGAAATATATTACTTTATGGAGAAATCTCCATAGTATGGGAGAAAATAAAATTATGTGGAAAGGAAAGAAATGTAATGAGACGAAGGAACCAGAGCATCAAGCCTAGAGAAAACTATAAATCAGTGAGTGTAAAATTACTTTAAAGCAAAGTATATTTTATTTCCGTAATATGTTTAAGTGAGTTTTAAAGTAGTTTATGCGAAGTATAGTTTATTTTCATAATAGGTTTTATGCAAGTTTATGACAAGTTATGATTTTATTGAGTGGTGTGCAAAATCATATTTTTAGTTTAATTATATTTAGTTTATTTCTTTCTAAGTTTGATTTGTTATTCTAAGATTTTACATATATTTGTTATTTATACGAGTTTTAAAATTTAAATAGAATTGATTGTTTCAGGTATATTTCAATTAAAGTATTCTTATATTTCAGAATGTTTGAGTTTATATTTTCACTTGAGAAAATATATATACGTGAGATTTAATTTAAGAAATATATTCTCTGAATATTTTATGATTTTTGATAAAAAAAAAAGGATATTACAAACAGATTTTATGAATATTTTAGACAAAAAGAAAATATTTTCAGGCCAATAGGATACCCATCAGTTATCAGCTTATCAGCTTATCAGTTATCAGATTATCAGCAGTGGACCCGGCCGGTACACCCCATTTGTGTGTGACAAGTTAAGGGGGGACAGTCCGCTAACTCTAGGGGGGTTGAGTCTGTCGAGTCTGTCAGTCGCCCACACATTGGGGTGTTGTCTCTCTATATGTATGTGACGCAGCATTCCGCACATAGACAGTGAGATGTCTTTTATCATATGTCATGTTGAGCGGCGTCAGTTAGTCGCCCTATGACCCACTCATATGGTACAGTGCCAGTTAGTCGACCTATGAGTCAGCTTAGGGGTCCATTGGGAGTTTTCATATACAGAAGCTAAGCAAAAAACATTTTTCAGATTTTCAGTACAGAATATTAAATTTACAGAAATAATATAATATATACCTTGTTTATATTTTAGTATTTGTTAAAGAGCTTTTGTATGTTAGGCTTGGCTAGATTTTTAAAAAAACATATTTCAGTACAGTATTCAGAAAACAGACTATTATTGATTTTAGTACAGTATTCAGAAAGCAGATTATTATTGATTTCAGTAGACAGAATAAGTTTTCAGAAAAGTTTATTATCAGAATATTTTATCAGAAAAGCATTTTATCAGAAAAGTATTTTATCAGAAGAGTATTATCAGAAAACTATATTATTATAAAAGTTTAATCAGAGAAGTTTTATCAGAAAAGTATTTTCAGTAAAATATATTATTTTAGATTTTCAGTTGTCAGAAAAATACATTATTTCAGCTTATCAGTTTTTCAGAAAAGATATCTTTTCAGCTTTTCAGTTTCTAGTAAAGTAAAAATATAGATATATATATATATATATATATATATATATATATATATATATATTTCAGCTTCTCTGTTTCTTTTAGTAATGTAAAAATATATGCATATATATTCTCAGCTTTCCAGTTTTCGGAAATTAGATTTCAGAATAGTTTTTATAAAAGAGATTTCAGTATAGTTTCATGAAATATATTTCAGTTCAGTTTTCAAGTAAACAGAGAGATTTTTATTAATAGGTAAATTGTTTAGTACAGTTTTTCAAAATTAGTAAAAGAATTATTATTTTGAAATTCCAGTATATTACGTTCAGTATATAGATTTTAGTTATTTTCTCAGTTTAATTTATTAGAAACAGATTTATATTATTTTCAGATTTCAGGGAGGTTAACAGAAAAAAAGGATTAAAATTTATTTAGAAACTAGTAACACTCACTGAGCTCCTTTAGCTCACTCTAGTTTTTCTTTATGCTTTTAAATCAACCTCCTAGGTACCGGTGCAGCCATTGCAGGGATGCCAAAGACCAGCAGGACCAGTCAGAGGATGCTGTGACTGTTTTACAAGCATATATAATGTTTTAGTTGTTAGGTTTGTATTTTGATATTGTTTTAAGTGCATAAGTATTTTAGTTAAAGAGTTGATAACTATTTATTTTGATATTTAAACTGTTTGAGTTGTGGTTAAATTATTGACATGGACGGGAAGTCCACGGTAGTTAAGATTTGGAAATTTATAGAAGTGTTCAAATTTTTATGCAGGTCTCTAAGATTTTGGTAATCTAAAAAAAACAGAGGAGACTCTGCCAAGATTTTAATAAAGTAGTTTCGCTTTAAAAAAAAAAATTTCCTACTCAGATTTCCAGTTATAAGAAACGGTTTAACTTCACGAAAGCCTTTCAGTGAGGCAAGCCTCGACTGGGAAGCTACCGTGGAGTGCCGGTAGGCTACTTAATGAGAGATAGTAAGTTAGGGGCCTGTCATTAATTGAAGTATATTTTATTATGAAATATGGCTTGTAGGTGAAGGTAAAACAAGTGTGAATGGAGAGGAAAAATATTATAAAGGAGCTTTGCTAGTGAGGAGCTCGAAATTGGTGAGTGTTTAAAGTATTTTTAAGTAAATGCAAATTTATAAAAAGTGCCTTTCAAATTTTATAATATGTTTTATGAAAACTTATAGCAGGTTATGATTTTATTTAAGTGAGTGTAAGATTATGTTTTGATTGAAATGTTCTTTAATATGCTTTCAAGTTTGATTGAAGTATTTGTGACTTTATATATATTTATTTATTTATATGTGTTTTATTATTTCAATAGAAATTGATGCCTTAATCATATTTTAATAGAGATATTTTTATATTTCAGAAATTCTAAATTTATATTTACAGCAGAAAATATTTATACATGAGATTTAGTTAAAGAAATATGTTTTGTTTATATTTCAAGCTTTTAATATATATATATATTTCAGGCCAATAGGATACCCATCAGTTATCAGAATATTAGTTATCAGATTATCAGATTTATGAGCAGTAAGACCCGGCCGGTACACCCCATTTGTGTAGGGCAAGTTAAGTGGGGACCAGTCACTAACTTCAGGGGGGGTGTCTGTCGAGTCTGTCAATCGTCCACACACTTATGGGGTGTTGTCTCGCTATATGTAAGCGACGCAGAGTTCCGCCATATAGACAGTGAGATGTCTCTTATCAGATTTTATCATAGTCACACAGAGCGGTATCAGATTAGCCGCCTGTTGACACAGTCCTTATGGTGCGGCACTAGTTGAGTCGCCCTACGGAATTATCATATATGGGTTTCCAATTGGCATTATCAAAAAAGTTTTATCAGAAAAGTATTATCATAAAAGTTTTATCAGAAAAGTATATTATTTCAGCTTTGTAGTTTTCAGAAAAGTATATTATTTCAGCTTTTCAGTTTTCAGGAAAGTATATTATCTCAGCTTTTCAGTTTTCAGAAAAGTATATTATCTCAGCTTTTCAATTTTCAGAAAAGTGGCCAAGTTAAAATTTATAATAGAGTTGGCCATCAGATTTTCAGTTTTAGGGTTGGCCATCAGATTTTATAGTTTATAAATTCTCTACCGATATTTAAAAAGTATATTGTTTCAGTTTATCAGTTTTTAGCAATAGCAGAAAGTTTGAAAAGTTTCAGTACATTGATTTGAAAATATAGATTTTCAGTATGATATTTGTTTTTAGAAAAAAGATTTTAGTATAGTTTTATGAAAAAGATCTTAGTACAGATTTCAGTATAGTTTTTATGAAAGAGATTTTAGTATAGTTTTTCATGAAATAGATTTCAGTTCAGTTTTCAGGAAACAGAATAAGATATATTACTTTGCCTTTTAGTACATTGTTTTTAGTAAAAAGATTTTAGCAGAGTTTTCAGTGAATAGAAAGTATTATTATTATTTATTTCAGTATATTGTTTTCAGAAAATAGAATAAGTTTTATTATTCTCCATTTTAGTACAGTTTTTCAGGAAACAAGAAAAGTATTATGATTACTATTCATTTCAGATCAGGTTTCATAAAACAGATTAATATTTTTTTCAGTACAGCTTTCAGGGAGGTTTAATTAGAAACATTTAACTGTTTAGAAACTAATAACACTCACTGAGCTCGTTTAGCTCATTATATTTTTATGTTTTATAAACCAACCTCCCAAGTACAGGTGTAGACGTTGCAGGGACTTCCAGGACCAGTCAGACATTGCTGTGATAGTTTTAGAATTATGTATTATGTTTAATTGTAACTCTTATGTAAAATGTATATTGTTAAAGTTCAGTATTTTATTATTTGAAATTTGTGATTGAATTTGTGGTTGATTTGAGACGGACTAGAGGTCCTGTGGTAGTTGAGAATATGAAAAATTAGAAGTGTACAGTTTCTTATGCAGGTCTCCTGAATTTGGTAAATTTCAGAAAAACAGGGGAGACTCTGCCGAAATTTTAATAAAGTAGTTTTGTATAGGAAAAAAAATTTCTACTCAGATTTTCAGAATAAGTAACGGCTTAACTTCACGAAAGCCTTTCAGCGGGGCAAGCCTCGACTGGGAATCTATTGTGGGGTTGCCAGCAGGTCACCTAGCATAAGATAGTAGGTTAGGGGCCTATCAGCTGCTTTCTTTGTCTTCACTGGCTTTGTGGTTTGGTTAATTGAATGTCTTATCAATGGTGAATTCCAAGGTTCACCAACACAGCAAATTGGAATGGTTTTGGTATTCCTTCTCAACACTTGTATTCCCCTATAAGTGTCAACAATCCTAATTGGAGAAATGAAATTTAATTCCTAATTTGACATTTCAGGGAAGATGCTATTAACTGGTCAAAGTTTGTAGTGATCATATGGGTGTTTGTAGTGCTTCTATTGAGTTCAAGCTAAATAGCCACTTTAACTTTTGTGTTAACTGTTAAACAAATTTAGTTGGGTTCAAAGGGCTTTACTTGGTTCCACTCGTTGCTACCAATAACTAAAGCAACATAAACTTTGATGATTCTAGGCTGAAGATATATAATTATCTGCAAGAATATGCTGATGCTTTATCAAATGGGAGCAACAAATAGTGGCATGTCTGCCATTGTCGATAAAGTACCTTATATCTCTAAAATTTTGACTTTATGTCATGTTTATACTCTATAATTTAATAAAAAAAATGTAAGATGGTCAATCTATAATTTATGTCAGATTTGACCATTAAAATTTTGATTATAGGAACTAAATTGATATATTTTGGACAAGTCAGGGACCATTTGCGTTAAAAAAATGTAATAATAGATCAAAAAATGATATTTTTAAATACATTAGGGACCTAAATTGATAATTATCCTAGGTACTTGATTGTAGTTTAAGAAAAAATACGATTTCATTGCAATATGATCAAATGTTAGGATATTCTATTTCAATTCCTTTGTTTTTAACCATATCAGAAATGATAAATTATTATTTAACCCTCAATTAAATGCCCAGCTAAAATTTTCCATCACTAACTCATTTAACTCTCACATTTCAAAATCTTATCCCTACCACATTAAATTTTCAGAGAGAGAAAACCCACTCGTTTCCACTTTTCATAATCAGCCTAATTTAACCCTTCATTAGATTCCTTCTTTTTCGTAATCGGCGGTCGAGTTTGTCAATTTGGTCTCATCATCTCTTCCGATGGTTGGTTTGTGTCACCATTCAAGTTGAGAGTTCGCCTAAGTGTTGCTCGCTGAGAGAGAGAGAGAGAGAGAGAGAGTTCGCCAAAAGTTTGCGATGGCCGAAGGAGACGATATCATGGCGAGAGTACCTGTTACAAGTCCATCGTGGTGGCAATAAAATTGATGCAAAACAAGAGCTTGTCCAATTTCATTCGACGAAAAGAACAAGCTTGGTTGATTTCTCAAGTATTGTCTTTTATTTTTATTTTTCTTTAAAATGTTGTTGGGTTTGAAATTTACTCAATATTATGTTAGGGTTTTTGCTTTAAGAGCTTATAATTATATGTAAACGTTATAAATATTAGTAAAGATATGTACAATTCATTCGTTATTGTTTTATTTATAATTTATAAAAGTCAGAAAAATCCATAATTACTCTTGTAGTCCCAAACTAAGTATGTGAATGTCATATATACAAGAGGATTTAGTTTTAGGTCAATAATCTAAAGAAGTACGTGGAAAGCAAACAACGCTGGGTACTTTGTTTGTGGTAGATCTACAGATGCGGTCCATTTCGTACATGATACGATGGTCTTATCCGGGACTATACCTATGACGACATGAAAATGGAGGCACCTTATATAATAATAAGATTATATAGGACTGAGCCTTGATGAAAATGAATATCTTTAGAAGATTCGTTAAATAAAAGAGATACATATTTATAAAATAAATTATCATATATTGTCTGATCTTAATCCTGAATATTTTACGGATTCCTGCATGTATAGTCATGTATAGTTATATATTGGCTAAATTCTAGATTAAAAGTCACATGGGCCCAAGGCTCAAAACAATTGAGTTCTAAAACCTTTGCAAGGCCCAAAAGCCTATTAAAACTTCTACTTGGATCAACATATAATCCAAGTAAAAAGCGTAAGGCTCAACACTTTAAAGGATTAATAAAGACCCATAAGTAAGGCCCAAGGCCCACACGTCGACCCATAAACTGGTCGACCCAAGCCCATAGCTATAAGACTTTACATTTGAAGTCTGATGGACCAAGTCAAGAAGGCAATCAAATCCTTCTTGATTTGGGTCGAGAATCAAAGGAGAGTGACCCACCCTCCAATGGGAGGATCAGACTCTATAAAAATCCAACCCTCGCTTTTACTGAGGGTACACACATTTTTAACGTCTGAAGCATTCATTTAGCATTCTAATCATTCGATTCCCAAGAATCTAATTTCCAAGTGATTTTCGACCAACTCTAACCATTCATAGTCGTCTCAAAATCGCGACTCTGGTCTACACTCATACGCTACCACGACCCACAACGACTATAGTTTGGTATACAGGAAGTATCTCTACCTTCTCCTCTCTATATTCTTACGCTACCACGACCCACAACGACTATAGTTTGGTATACAGGAAGTATCTCTACCTTCTCCTCTCTACATTCTTATACTACTTTCTCACAGTCTATTGATTTGAGCGTCGAAGTGTACTTGGCCGGCACCGCCCCGATAACCTAAGCATTCTATCGACCTCGTATTCTCTGGTTTTACAGGTTGTATTGCCCCGATCAATACCCTACCGTTTTTGTGGTCTACAATTTGGCGCTCACCATGGGGCACGATGATTTACTATGCCAGCCAGACCTTAAACGACGCCCAAATGAATTATGCTACCACCGAGAAGGAACTCCTTGCTGTTGTGTTTGCTTTTGATAAATTCCAATCATATCTTGTAGGAGCTAAGGTTATAGTTTACACAGACCATACAGCGATCAAATATTTGATGTCTAAGAAGGATGCTTAGCCGAGACTGATTAGATGGATACTCCTCTTGCAAGAATTTGATTTAGAAATCCGGGATAAAAAATGGTCAGAAAACGTAGTGACAGATCATTTGTCCCACCTTGAGCAAGAAAACGAGAAAGCAAATCGGGCACTCTCATTAATGACTACTTCCCAGATGAACAACTATTTTTAATAGGTGAGATCACAACACCCTGGTTTGCTGATTTTGTTAATTTTTTGGCGAGTAATATTCTTCCACCAGATTTATCATTCCACCAAGCATTATTTATAGGACGAGCCCCTGTTTTCTAGTGTTGTTCAGATGGAATGATTAGGCGATGTGTTCCGGAAGAGGAGATGCGTGATATTCTCCACCACTGTCATGCATTAGAATGTGGAGGTCATTTTAGTGCCTCTAGAACAGCGGCAAAGGTGTTACAATCAAGATTTTATTGGCCAACTTTGTTCCGTGATACCCGACCTTTTATATCTACTTGTGATAGATATCAACAGACTGGTAATATAAGCAAAAAGGATAAAATTGCCCCTAAATAGCATAACTGAGATGAAATTTTTTTATTTATGGGGTATTGACTTTATGGGACCATTTTCGGTTTCTGATAACCATCAATACATTCTCGTAGCAGTGGTGTCCAAATGAGTAGAGTCCGCAACATCTACCAATGATGCAAAGGTAGTGGTCAAATTCTTGCAAAAATAGATTTTCACACACTGTGGTACACCAAAAACTATTATTAGCAATGAAGGGTCGCATTTTTGCAACAGGCATTTTGAGACCTTGCTAAAGAAATATGGAGTATCGCATAGAGTGATGACATGATATCATCCTCAAACCATCGGTCAAGTGGAGGTTTATAATCAAGAAATCAAGCATATTCTTAAGCGGACTGTGGGGAGTTCAAGGAAAGATTGGTTAAGGAAACTTGACGATGCACTGTGGGCTTATCGGACAGCATTTAAAACCCCGATAGGAATGTCTCTATATCGGCTTATCTACGGAAAGGCTTGTCACCTCCCGGTGGAATTAGAGCATAAAGCAAATTGGGCAATAAAAAGTATTAACCTTGACATGGAGGCTGCGAGGGAGAAACGGCTTCTACAACTTAACGAACTTGAGGAATTCAGACATCAAGCTTACGAGAATGCAAAGCTTTACAAAGAAAGAACGAAAAAATGGCATGACAAGAACATCAGGTATCGAGAGTTTCGAACAGGGGAGAAAGTTTTGTTGTACAATTCCAGACTCCGATTATTTCTTGGAAAGCTAAAAAGTCACTGGTCAGGGCCATTCACAATGGTCGAAGCTTTACCATATGGGACCGTGGTGATAAAGAATAATAATAGTGAACCATTCAAAGTTAATGGTCACCGGCTCAAAGCATATTTGGAAGGAGAACCATTTCAGTCCTAACCATCCGGTGATATGAGTAACACGACTTAAAAACCGAGCATAGTCGAGCCACGACTATAACTAAGGCACTAGTTGGGAGGCAACCCATTTTCTAATTTATTGATTTTTTTTTGTTTTAGTTTTCTTAGTTTTTATTGTTTAATTTAATTTGTGATTAATTTTTACTTAACTTAGATTGTGATAGTGTTTTTAATTTGTTTTTGTTTCTATTTTCATGCATCAGGTGGCGCGAGCAACAGGATGTGCGACCCCAAATCGCGCTTTGTACCAGCATGTAGTTCGACGTAAAGTGCGTAAAAAAAGGGCCATCAGGTGGCGCGAGCAGGAAAACTCAACCCTAGGTCGCGCTTCTTGCTCGTGCCCAAAAAAAAAATTTAACACTCCTATCAGGTAGCGCGAACAGAAACGTGCGACCTCAGGTCATGTTTCTCGCTCACGCCTACCTCGGGTGTGTTAAAACACAAAAACGAACGCGAGCCATTGTGCGCAACCAGCCCAGCACACACTCAGTCTTACCAACACCAACCGCGACCTCCACTCTAGCACTATTTCCCATCAAATTTTGCTCATCCTCACGCTAATGGAAAATTCAACAAGGTAACTTCCCATCTTCCCATTTTATATCTAAGAGTTTTTTTTTTTTTTTTTGAAATTTGGAGTGTGGTTTTGCACCTTAAGGCAAGTAATGTGGGAATTTGGTGAACGTGATTAGGTCTATTGAAGTGTTTGTGCTAGTGGGTGTAGTGAAGTTGTATATTTGGAGATGATTTTACAAGGATTGCATGTGTTTTGGGTAACTTTAAACGGGTGCACACCAAGTGCTCGTAAAAATGGTCAAGACAAAAAATGCAAAATTTTCTTCCATTGCTTCTATAGAATAACCGCCACTTTGGTCGAAAAGGGGAATTAATGTGGCCAAACTTGAGTATACTTCGCTCCCACACACCATACGAGAAAGAGGATGGGCACAATATGTGCAGTGTCCAAATGATGCCAGTAAGGGTCTAGTACGAGAATTTTACACTTTCATAATACCGGATATATATGAGGAAAGGGGTATAGTGATGGTTGGGGGAGTAAAGGTGTCTATTCAGCCGTTCGATATACTCCCATATTACTTGTGTATGGCATTTAGGAGGAGTTGATACGTATATTTTCTTGTCTCTTGTGCGATATTTTTCTGTTTTCCCATATCTTTGTCTATTGTGTTCTTCCTTTGCCTCTCCCGTGACAAAAAAAGGGAGAAGTTTGTATTGATGTATAGTACTCAGAGGGAGACGCTTGTGTTTTTTGTTTTATGTGCATATGGAAATAGCCTTAGGGGGATAAATTTTAATGTATACATGTGTTTATCGTTCATCGTTTTGTGTCTGTTGTTAATGATTATGTTTATCTATGGGCATTTATATGAACCACACGGTGTCTACTAACGTCTTTTGTTTTGTGTTAGTGTGCTTTCTTTTGTTTCAGGTTCACCTTGCCCTGGAAATGATCTCAAGCTTCAAAGTTTTTAGTTTTAAGATCATTCATTGTAATTTTGTGAGGTTGTATTTGCGAGTTCAAACTTTGTATCATTTAGAATTTTTGTGAGGTTTGAGGTTTTGTCACGGAATAGCCAAAGGGGGAGATTGTTAGGTCGAGTATTTTTTAGGTTGGCTAATTCCGTGCAAAACATTCTTTGGTTGTAATTGTGTTTGTGAGCTTTCATTGAAGGCATCAAGATCATCGATTCATTTGATAAGTTGCTCTGAATCTCACAAAGGTTTTTAGGATCTCACACACTCACAACATATCATGCATTATGTTTCTAGGCATCTCATTCATTATTGACATGGTATATGGTGCATAGTTCATTGTATTGCATTCATATGTTATGTTCTGCAAATCCATCCTATAAATGGTCATATATCTCCACATTCTTATTCGAATTGCAAAGTGTGTTCTTCATAACAGTTATTGGCCTATGTGTGTACTTACTTCTATAATTTTTTCAGGATTTTCTGGGTGGCACTTTGCTAGATATTATATAGAAATCGGACATAAGTCAGTGCTGGAAAAATAGGAGAGATAGTTTTTGGGTGTCATGTATGTAGTCCAACAATATGTCACCTCTACTGTCCAAATTTTAAATGGTGTTCTTTATGAAAGTTGTTCATATATGTGTCTACTTTCTTCAGTTATTGTTTCAGAATTTTCTAGGGTGGTGGCATTTCTCTAGATATTAGCTTGAAACCGAACATAAGTCAATGTAGAAAACTGCACCCGACCCAACATGTGCGCCCGACCAGTTTTGTGTGGCAACCCGACCCGTGACTCTTCCTATATAAAGGCCATTTTGTCTTTTTCATCAAAAAACTAGAAAGAAGAACCCGATCAGCTTCCTCTCTTCATGTTCTCTCAACTCCAATCTCTCAAAACTCACACAATCTCTCTTGTATGTCCATGGAATCAAACTAGAGACTTGTGGTAAGTGTTTTTCTTGTATGTTGAAGTTGTTTTATGCTTCATATCATTTAAATCTCTTTTTTTGTTCTTGAATAAGAGTTAGTTATTGATTGGATGTTGAAAGCTTGTGGGTTTTGTGTTTAATGCATGATAAGGGGTTTAGGAAGTTGAATTAGTACCTAGATAACTTCATGTTGTGATTTAGAGTGCATGTCTTGCTTGAATGAATTAAACCTCTATCTCACATGTATTTAGTGGATTGGTACTAATCTAGGTTGGATCAAGAGTGTTAGTTGTTGTGATAATAATTTGCTTATTATTAGAATCACATTCATATAAATTTGAATTCATATGTTGGCTGTCTTATAGAGTCCATGCATTTAATATGTTTGTTTCATGACTTGAAAGTGTTGAATTTGTTGCAAAATTTGTTAGGTCTTGAAATGTGTTTATGCTAAGTGTTAGTTAAGTAGATTGTGTGCACTAGTTCACTTAACATCATAGGCTGTATTGGTCATGCATCCTAATTGTATGTTCATGCATCATTGAACACTTAGACTATAATCCTTTATGTTGTTGGAAGAGCTTGTGTGACTTTGGTGAAGTCTTGTGAATGAGATCAAGGTTTGCTTATTGTGGAAAAGTTGCATTTGTGTGGAATTTCACTAGTTGGCTCTTACGAGACGATAGGTGTAGGCTCACGCCAATAGGAGTGTGAATTCTATGATAGCTTGAGGATATACGTTTAGTCACCTAGTGGATATTGCAAGATCATTAGGGAAAAGGCCTGCGGGTAGACTAGAGTGGGATAGTCCAAGAGGATTGAGTCTTTGTTATGTGTCTATAATTGTTGAATTGGTCTAATTAAATTGTTGGTAATCAAAAAATTGGGTAAAAACCTATTCAACCCACACCCCCCTCCCTCTCTAGGTTCATATTAGACTGTTGCACTTAAACTTTCAAAGTAGAATTGTCCTGAATTAGCTTTTAGAAGATACAATTCCACATGAGATTTCATGACCAAGCCTAATTGTAAATTTCGCACAATCACAAGATCAATAACCTACCGTTCCTCATCGTAGTGGGAGGGTTATTAGATAACCCAAAAGATACATCGGTCTAGGAGAATCTATCAAGAATCTCCTGGACGATGATGATCCCTACACGTACAAGGAAGTTATTGAGGATGTTGATTGATGTCAATAGCAAAAGGCAATGCAATCTGAAATTAAATCTATGTTCACAAACAAAGTCTGGACTCTTATGGACTTGTAAAACTCATAGGGTGCAAGTGGGTATACAAGAGGAAAAGAGATATGGATGGTAAGATGGAAACCTTTAAAGCTAGATTGGTGGTTAAAGGTTATACACAGAAAGAAGGTATCGATTACGAAGAAACCTTCTCTCTTGTAGCCATGCTTAAATCCATTAGAATATTCTTATCCATTGCAGCATCTCTAGACTTAGAGATTTGGCAAATGGAAGTCAAGACAGCTTTCCTTAACGGAAGTCTTGATGAAAAAATCTATATGATACAACCAGAAGAATTCATTTAAAAGGGCCAAGAGAAAAGGGTATACAAGTTGCAACGGTCCATTTATGGATTAAAGCAAGCATCTAGATCCTGGAACATAAGGTTTAATCAAGCTATAAAATGTTTTTGATTTATTTAGAACCTTGATGAACCTTGTGTATACAAGAGGATCAAATGCGACAAGTTGGTCTTCCTAGTTCTTTATGTTGATGATATACTACTCATCGGAAACAATGTAGGTGTATTGACATCAGTTAAAGAATGGTTAGCAAAACAATTTAATATGAAGGACTTAAGAGAAGCAAGTTATATTCTTGGCATCCAAGTTGTTAGGGATAGAAAGAATAGAACAATTGCATTATCCTAAGCTTCATATATAGATAAAATCTTGTCTAGGTTTTCCATGCAGGATTCCAAGAAAGGTCTATTACCTTTCAGGCATGGAATTAAGTTTTCTAAGGAGCAAGCTCCTAAAGACGCTCATGAAGAGCAATTCATGAGTAGGATTCCATATGCCTCAGCAGTTAGAAGTCTCATGTATGCAATGCTCTGCACTAGACCAGATATTTGTTTTGCTGTTGGCATAGTTAGCAGGTTTCATTCAAAACCAGGCCCTGATCACTGGACAGCAGTCAAGCATATTTTCAAGTATCTCAGGAGAATGAGAGATCATATGCTTGTATACTTTGGAGGAGATTTAATTCCCATTGGGTATACAGATTTCGATTTTCAATCAGACTCTGACTCTAGGAGATCCACATCAAGATCCATGTTTACCCTAGGAGGAGGCGCAGTCATATGGAGGAGTATCAAGCAATCTTGTATTGTTGATTCACCATGGAAGTTAAATATGTTGCCGCATGCGAAGCTGCCAAAGAGGCTGTATAGCTCCGTCAATTCTTGATTGACTTGGAAGTGGTTCCCAGTGCGAATAAGCACATCACCATTTACTGTGACAACAATGGTGCAGTGGCTAATTCGAAAGAACCAAGAAATCATAAGAGAGGAAAACACATTGAAAGGAAGTATCATCTACTAAGAGAGATTATGCATAGGAGAGACGTGACGGTTGCTAAGATCGCGTCAGCTGAAAATCTAGCGAATCCCTTCACAAAGGCTTTACCACATAAGAGTTTTGATGGGCACCTGATCAAGCGATAATTGTTACATTTTTACATTCCTTGAACCGTGTCTTTTAATTGTAATTTCGAGTATATTAGGTACGTGTGATGTGTTTTGTAAGCTTGTGCAGCTTCTAAGTGATTCCCGTGAATTTACAAGAATATATAATGAATCGAGATCAAAACATAGCACTTTAGATACCTTGAGAGAGCATGTGATCAATAGATGCTCATGCAACCAGCTTACACGTGTAAGAGAGCATCAAAGCCACCTTGCATGGGAAAGATTACATGCAGCCAGCTTACACTGCATGAGAGGGAACATGGGGCCAATGCTTGTTCACCAATTGGTTTACATGTGGAAGAAGATATTCTGAAGATTGTGTCCATGGCAAAGAAAATAAAAAGCAGCTGGCATGGTGTAATCATGTAATAACATGTAGCTATTTCACGTGGAAGAATTGAAGAAAACAGCCAAGAGCTCACGTGCAGAAAAGCTCTAAAACCAGCAGCTGCTCGCGTGAGTGCTTGCAGGGAAGAAGAAGAAGAATTGCAGAACCAGAGAACCTCGCGACCTGGGCGTGATCGCAGTACTGCTCGCGCTGGAAAAGAGTGTAGCAATCCAGAGAGCAGCACGATAGAGACTGTGACCTGGACCAGCTAGCGACGATGCTTGCGTGTTGGAGGTGCAACAGACCAGTGAGCACCGCGACCAAGCGGTGCGACCGCTGGTCGTGGTACACTTGGTCGCGGCAGCAAAATTCCTGGTGCCCTAGTATGCACATATAAAAGCAAAATGAAGCAGCAGTTTGAGGGGTTCGTTCCTAGCAGCTCCCAACTAGGACCAGGGCTACTTTCACCATTCTTCATCCTCCAAAACACCATATAACATCACCAAACATCAAGACAATATTTGTTTAATGAATTCAAGCGATTTTTCATCAAGAGAAGACAAAGTTTGACGGAAACGAATTCTCAACAGGACCAAAGCGGGAGTTCGATCTCGACACCTTTGAATGGGTTGTTTCAATCCCTTTATATTTTCTCTTTGTTATTTCAATTGTATAAGTAGCTAATTTTGTTGTTAGGTGGTCGTAGGAACCATGAACAGATTTGGATATTTGACTATGTAATATTTTTTATTTTATAAGTTATTTCATGATAATGACTTTGAATATTATTTCATTGTATCAATTACAATTTATTCTTGTGTCTATGCATTTACGAAAGTAGTTTGCAAATATCTAGGATAACAGCAGTTTGATACCTTTGAGTACATTTTTATATTATCAAATTGTGTTTAATTCTCGTGTGTTGCGATTGCGAAAGCACATTACAAGCTTTCTTGATAAGAACCGATTTGATATATATTGTGATTGTATGAGAGATTATGAAATTGCAATAGGGCTTAATTGACACTTAAGTCAATACTAGGTTAGTTTCGATAAGAAATTACTTAATTGACTTAAGTATTAGAATGATTTTCAATTAATTGCACTCTATGACCATAAGTGTGTTTGATTGAATTTACACACCCTTGCGTGACTCATACAATGTGGTGAGACCTTAGTTGTAGAAGTCTTATTGTGTTAAGATCGTGCTTCATAATAGTCATTATTTATCCTTATCCGGGATTGGGATAGTGTGACCACCTAGCGTTTCCTCCATTTGAATCTTTCTTGCTTAATTTTATTGCTTTAGTTGGTAATTTAGTTAATTCGAAAAAACCCAAAACAATTGATTTATTTTTATCGCTTAAGTTCAATTTCTAGTTTATAAAATTAGCACAACACTTCCTTGTGGATTCGACTCTATACTCACGGAAATTTATTACTTCGACACATCCTGCATTTGGGATTATCACACGCGTTGTGAACGTGTCAGCACCTAGAAAACATGGGAATGAGAGATATGACACATTTGCTATAGCGCAAGTGGTAGATTGTTAGGATTATGCTCAATAGTAAGAGTATAATAGTGTATTTGACAATCGATCTCATATAAATAAAAGTGATTTCTATTTTAACAAATCTTATAGCGATTATATCAATTGTCAAAAGTAAATAATCATAAGGTCAAGAGACTATGAGAAACAAAAGAATTGTTCGTACATCTGGATATGTATGAGGTAGACACAATTCTTTAGTTAGTCTCAAATAATATTCACAACTTAAGGTACAAGGTTGGGCGCCTTTATCTTATTAAAATTGTAGATTCTTTTATTAGCATTTGAACGGGATCAAATGTGATATGATGAGTCTAAAATCATCGAAATGTCTTTGGACAAAAGAATCTAGTGCACTGGGTGCATTGAATAGGATCACTGTGGAAAACTTTATCTACAACCGTCAGTGAATAAAGGTATTCTACTGAGACAATCAGAGAGTCTATCTCAATCCTGAGATAAATTATGGACTTATGGTTGCATGCGTTATCATTTGAGCTGTCAATAAATACGATTATATCGCATAGTCTATCCTCGATGGTTTGGTGGTATTCATGTGTATATCGATAGAGGACATCATTTATAGAAATGGACATCGTGACTACATCTAGCAAATGTCATTAGAATATCATCATGTGGATGTTTTTAGGTATTGGATATTAAATCTTAACGTTGAGTTTTCAATAGTGACTATTGAAAAATGGCTTTTGGACAAGTCAAAATATCCAAGTTCGAAACATGGTCATATTAGTAAATATGGTAACTTGGAGAGCTATAGACGGTCTATAAGCTCTTAGCGATTACTAATATTTTTCACGAGAATACACTTTTTCCACTTAGGTTTTTAGGGTACGAATTAGTATGCTCACTCATTCTATCTTTATTTAAGAGTTCAATTTTAGTTCTTTAGTGGAATGAACTAAAATTAAGATATCGGATCTAAGTGAATCATTTGTTAATTGTGATTAGGTTGTGTCTATTGGAGCTTAAATTTAGATAGCTCGCCAAGATCTCCAATCCACACGAACTTGAATGGATCACTAGTTATATACTACCGGATCATTTATTTGATCCATCTTAAAGAATTGATTTTGGAACTTATTCCAAAAACATTTTGAGAGGTACGTTCTTGTGTTCGATCAAGACACGTGGTAACTCGTCAAAATACCTGGGATGAGTGGCCAAGGGCGTGTGACCCCTTGGGCGGCCCTAAGGGATGTTTTTAACATCCCGTAAATATATTGATAATTAAATTAGCACATTTAATATAAATGGGGCTGTTGAATTATATTAAATATATTTATTTAAAGGAATGTAGACTTGTTTCTTTTTGTAAGAATAAGTCTAGTTCACATGTGGACTTTTTGTGGAGGTCAATGAGATTAATAAAATAGAAAAACAAAGTTTGGCTCATACCAATTAGGTTGGGCGACATTAGCTAATTAAATTAGCTAAATTACTTTGTTTTATTTTATTGATTAATTAAATGGAAATTAATTAATTATTTAATTAAAAATAAAATTACTTTTCTATTAGAAATTAGATTCTTAGTTTCATACTATTGTTGATAGTATGATCAGAATCAAAAACCGTATTTGATAAGTGATAGACAATTGAAGTTGTTTATCAAATCAAATTAGGAAAGGTTTTTTATTTTAGTCAAAACTTTAAAGTTGACTATTAAGTCTTTTTTGGATAAGTTTTGATAAGTCACTCAATTACAATTAAACTTCTAATTGTGAATGGATAAACTTTTTTAGAGTTGAAATAAGGTTGAACTATAGTTTGAAGAATTTAATGGCGAAACTGGAATCCTCCCTACATAGGAAGAATTCGGCCACTACTTATAGGGAGCTAGGGGAGTTCGGCCAACCTAAGGTTTTTGGTTGCTTCGTGTGAGTTTTGTAAGCTTATGATAGTCAAGAAAAAACCACACCCACTCTAAATCAAAAGTATGAAAAGTTCGTCTGAAGAGAAAAAAAAAAGAAAAAGAACAAAGTGTTCTGGTGATTCTAAGTTTCTTAGGAGGGTTTTGAGTGACTAACGAAAAAGAAAAGTTTTTTGTTTCTCATCCTCAAGTACACAATTCAAAGAAAGGGAGCCCACACTCCAAGGTGATCCACATTCTTGAATGATTGGAAGATCTTGCGGTTCATAGTCGACACAATATCAAAGTTCACGTTTTACAAAATGTATGTTACCTTTTAATATATATATTTAGTTAACTATGGTTAAGATCTACTCTTCTTCTTGGAAAATTTTTAGAAGTACCAATGGAAAAATTTGTTTTTTGCGCCTTCCGCTGCGCTATATTCCCGTTTTTCCTACAATAACATGCCATGACATACATGTATTATTCTTAATTTTAACTTTTGAATTGTTTAATAGTTATAATTAGAGAAAATAATACATTAAAATGCCTATAGATTTTATGTTAGGATTTTAGATAAAAATCCTTAAAAATCTAAGTTGTAATTAGTACATAATTGGCATTAATAATGAGATTAGATTTTAATTAGTTAAAATTGGATAAATCTCATTATATTTAATCTAATTTTTAAAGAGTATAATTTAGTTAGATTAGACTAGCCTTTTAGAAATATATACTTAATTTGATTAAGAAGAACGTATTTCATAAACGACTCATAATATGGATTAGATTTAATTTGTTAAAATCAGTAATCTCACATAAATATTCTAGTGACTTAGATTATAATTTTAGCTGTTAATAATCTAAGTTAGTGACTAGAGGAATAAGTATATGATACTTAACATCATAGAAAACCCTATTTTAAAATAATGAGTGAGAGAGGAATATGTGACAATATATCTCGTGGTCTCTATTGTTAGTTCAACACCATGAGATTCTAAAGACGCCTCGAGACGGCTTTATTTTCGTCCCCCTGCAGGTGGTATCCGTTTTGGGTAAATAGCAAGGTTGAATTCCTAACAGATAGGGTTTCTGAATGCATTTTGGAATTGACCTACCCTAGAGCGACAATTCTCAAGTTAAGTTCATGATATTCGAAACGACGAGTTACACTCATGAAGAAATTATTTAAATTTTAATTAATTTCTTGACCCACATAAGCGATTATTAAATAATATAGGAATAAGAGTTATTCTGTCATATTCTTCAATTGAGATTGTCTCGATCTAACATGTAAGTATTTGACCTAACCAACGGCGACACCTATTTGTGGAATGTTAGATTATAGTGGTGTAGTAATAAATTTTAGAGAATTTCTAATTCATTAATTGCGTATCTTGCATCACATTTAATTTTATGCCAAATTCATGATATTTATATTTACAATATAAAACGAATGATGTTTGTTATTTTTATTTATTTTAGCAATGGTGTCACCTTTAATCTCTATCTTAGCAAACGAAAAACTAAACAAGGATAACTATGTTAAATGAAAAAGTAACATGAATGTCATCCTGGTCTGTGAAGACCTAAAATTTGTCATAATGGAGGAATGTCATCCGCAACCAGCATCAAATGCTCATCATGCTACACATGAGACATACTAAAAATGGGTCTCGACCAATGAGAAGGCCTGCTGCTTCTTACTAGCAGGAATATCTAAAGTGCTTGCTATTAAGCACGATCCACTGGCAACAGCTTCACGGATGCTAGAGTCATTGCATAGAATGTTCGGGTAACTTTCTGAGCAGCAACGTCACGAAGCTGTTCATGACTGCTAAAATGAAAGAGGGTTCATCAGTTCGAGAGCATGTCTCGAAGATGATGACCCATTTCAACACGGACGAGAGCCATGGTGGGGTCATTAACAAGCCTAGCCAAGTAAGCATGATTTTGGAAACTCTTCCGAAGAGTTTCATATAGTTTAAGAGCAACTATGTAATGAACAAGTTGACCTACACTTTTGCACAACTGTTAAATGAGCTTACAACTTATAAGTCCATGAAAAAGGACAAGATTAAGTCTGGTGAAGCAAATGTTTTTGTGTCTTTCAATTCTAGTAATAAGAAGAGGAAGAGAAACACTTAGAAGGGTTAAGGTTAAGCCCAAGAACCAAACTCAACATAAAAAGAAAAAAAGAGCTTAAAAGCCATCAAGCTCAAAGGAAAAAAAAAAATTCATTGTAATATAGATAGGCATTGGAAGAGGAACTGTCCGAAGTACCTTAAGGAACTTAACTAGAAGAAGAAGGAGAAAGGTAAATATGATTTACTTGTTATTAAATCCTTTTTAGTGGAAGATGATTTATCCCTTTGGCTTATTGATTCAAGAGCCACTAATCATGTTTGTTCTTTTTTACAGTTAATTGATTCTTGGAAGGAGCTAGATGAAAGCGAATTCATCATGCGAGTTAGGATAGGGGATGTTATTTCAGCAAAGCAATAGGAGAAGTTAGACTTCAATTATTAAACAATTGTTTTCTTATTTTGAACAATATTTATTATATTCCTGGATTTTAGAGGAAGTTAATTTTAGTTTTTAAATTGCTAGGAAGTAATTATTCAATTTCTTTTGATAATAAATTTGTTATTATTTCTAGAAATAGATTGAATGTATGTTCAGGAATATTAGAAAACAATTTATATGTGTTAAGACCATTAACACATAAATCACTGTTTAACACTAAAAGTTTTAAGGTTGAAAAACCAAAAACAAAAGTGACAAAAGATTTCTCTAAAAGATGATGCCTACATTTGGCATCTAAGACTTGACCATATTAACCTTCACATAATAAATAGACTAGTAAAGTGTGGATCTTTAAGCAAGTTAAAGATTGGAACTTTACTTGTCTGTGTATCATGTCTTGAAAGTAAAATGACCAAAAGACCTTTTACTGGAAAATGACTTAGAGCTAAAGAACCAATATAACATTTATACATTCAGACGTCTGCGGTCCTATAGATGTTAAAGTTAGAGGTGGTTATAAATATTTCGTCACATTTATTGACGATTATTCTAGATATGGGTATGTTTACCTAATGCAACGTAAGTTACAAACTTTTGAAAAGTTCAAAGAGTTTCGAGCTGAGTTGAAAATCAATTAGGTAAAATATTGAAAACTCTTCAATCTGATCGTGCAGGTGAGTATCTCGAAACATAGTTCGAGATTACTTACTTGAGCATGGGATTCTATCCCAACTGACAGCTCCTAGAACACCACAATAGAACGGTGTTGCACAAAGAAGAAACCCTATTAGACATGATGAGATCTATATTTAGTTTTTCATCTTTACCTAGTTCCTTTTAGGGATATGCATTGCATATTGCAATGTATATTTTGAATGTAATACCATTTAAGTATGTTCCTAAAACAGTCTTAGAGTTGTGGAACGGTCGTAAAGCTAGTTTGTGATATTATCGCATATGGGATTGTCCAGCATATATGCTTAAGAACAAGACTGGGAAGCTGGAACCACGTCCAAATGTTTGCCTTTTGTAAGTTACCCCAGAGAAACTAGAGGCGGATCCTTTTATAGTCCTTAAGAAAAAAAAAATTTTGATTCGACAAATGCTACATTTCTTGAAGAGAACTATATGAAAGAATACAAACCTTGAAGTAAAGTTGTACTTGAGGAGTTACTTCATGTTTCGACCAGTACACAGTCAACAATAGTTGTTGACACAGACATAGTTTCAGACCACGTCTATTTATCATCAGAATGATCTACCACCTAAACATAATGAGAGGGTTGTATGACAACCAGCTCGCTATTTGGATTTAAGAGAGGCATAAGTTACCATTTTCGGTGATAGTGTAGATGATCCATTGACATATCGTGATGCAATAGCGGATTTTGATAAGAAAGAATGGCTTAAAGCCATGAATCTCAAGATGGAGTCAATGTACTCTAACTCAGTCTGGGATCATGTGGATCAACCAGATGGGATAAAATTCATAGGTTGCAAATGGATTTAGAAAGGAATGAACAGGAAGGTAGGGACCTTTCAAGCTAGACTAGTGGCTAAGAGTTATACCCAGAAAGAGGGAGTTAACTATAAGGAAACTTTCTTGCCAGTAGTTATGCTTAAGTCCATTCGAATTCTTTTGTCCATTACTGCATTTCTCGATTATGAGATTTGACAAATAGACGTCAAGACTGTAACACCCCCTGACCCAAATCCGCTTGGACCGAATTAGGGAGCGCTACTATATACTAAAATCTAACTTTTATAAACCATCAAATAAATTTCTAAAAATCGTGCTAGAGTTTCTTCTGTTTTTCTGACTTTCCAAATCCAAAACCTGTTTATAATTAAAATTCATAAATATCAATTTTCAAATTCTCAAATCAATTTTGCGCACCCTTCCAAATATAGTGCGACTTACCAACCAATTATCATAATATCAGTTAGAAAGATTCAAATAATATAAACATATACTAAAATATTTACATAGCGGAAGCTCCTTAAATATTTACAACAGTTTCTGAATATGCATGTGGTATCAAAATTATATAGGCTTATTACAAACGAACTACCAAAATATATGCAGGAAAGATGTGATTCCGGACTCTGGTTCTGCAGTCTTTACTCTTCTTTATCTTTATCGCCTTTGGAACCTCTGTTTCCTGCGTGCGAGAACACTCAACACGCTAAGCATATTACTTAGTGGATGTACACAAAATTGTATAGACAAATTTACTCTGTCAAATATGTATATCTATTCGTAATCAAAATATAAATCACATATAAGTAAATCATATATGGGGCTCAGATCAAATCAAATATTCAAAATCAATCAACAGACAGATTTGTCATAATTTCTCAAACGTTTTCATATAACAAATCAGTTTTCAGATTGGCTCATGACATACAAAACATAAGTTATCGGACTGGATTACCGGTTGTTCGGCTTCGAACTCACGCCGAACATCAGATCAGAATGGAACACCAACGGAATCACCCGCTGTAAATGTCCCATGACAGAACCCTAAGAAGGGTGGTACAAACAGAATATATCGGCACAGTACTGTTCAGACAGAAACCCAATTGACATGTCAACCTCCTATATCCATATCTATGTTCATACACATCAGAGCCAAAATATTTTCTCCAATCCAATGTCAACATTTTTCTTTCTTTCCGAATAATCGAATTCAATTTCACTACATATCCATATATTTATATTTTTGCAAATTCAAATTTCATCAAATATAATATAACGGAAATATACGAATATATTTATAAATCAATAATCATATGAAATCCATCCAAAATATACTCAAACGTATTTCATAATTCCGTGTCGAATCAAATTGCCCCAAAATTATTTCTTATACATTTCACAATAGAATATAATTTAAATCACTTTCAACAATATATTTCCATAACACTATTAGAACCAAATCGTATTCAAATCAAGCCGAAATCGATTTCAAACTATCCATTCTACTCAATATAGTTCAAATAATTCAAAAACGATCAAATTTGAAAATTCCGAAAATTTCTGAAAAACTGGAAAAATTCGAAAACTCGTATATAGCAAATCTAAACTATAATCTATAATCCATATAATTCAAATAACTCAGAAACTCTAAAATGGGACAATTCCGAAAACTTTTGGAAAACTGGAAATTTAAAAAATACGTGTACACCAAACCTGAAAGCTTCCTCCTTCTCCTTTCCTTCTTCTCTTTCTCTTTTCTTCTTCTTCTTCTTCTTCTTCTTCTTTTCTCCTTCTTCTTCTTCTTCTTTTTCTTCTTTCTCTCTCCTCTCCTCTCTCGTTCTAATTCTGTGCTAATTCTGTTTCTGTGTTGATTTGCTTCAATTTAGTTGATGAAGCTTCACCGCTTCATCATGCGGTGCTATATATTTTTTTAAAATTTTTGAGCCATCGCGACCGGTATTGCGAGCGGTGGTCGCGCCGCTTCGGTCGCGATGCTCACTGGTCGAAATGTGCCACTTTCATCGCGAGCTAGTCATCGCGATCTGTGGTCGCGATACTCACTGCCCCAAATCATCCTTTTCATCGCGATCCAATCATCGCGATCTGTGGTCGCGATGACCTGGTCGCGGTGCTCACTGCCAAAAATCACCATTCTTCATCGCGAGCAGCTCATCGCGATCTGTGGTCGCGATGGCCAGGTCGCGATACTCACTGTCTCAGTTTTTCACTCTTCTCTTCATGCATCGTTTTTGACCGTTCAATTTGGTCCACTATGAAACCTAAAAATATACATACATTTAATTATAATTTCCACCCCTCAAATCATAAAAATCATATGCACATATTCACAATGAATTCAATCATACTTTTCATATGTATACGAAATTAGGGATGTTACAAAGACTACGCTCTTGAATGACAATCTTGATGGAAGCATCTATATGGTGCAACTATAGGGATTCATGTCCTAAGGTCAATAGTAAAAGGTTTGCAAATTGTAAAGGTTCATTTATGGACTTAAGCAAACTTCTCGATCTTGGAACATACAATTTGATATCGCAATCAAATCTTATAGTTTTAAGCAAAATATCGATGAGCCTTGTGTATACAATGCGGATCAATGATAAGAAAGTGGTTTTCCTTATACTTTATGTCGATGATATTCTACTAATTAAGAATGATGTCGAAATATTATCGAATGTAAAGAATTGGCTAGTTAACCAATTCCAAATGAAATATTTGGGAGAAGCAAGTTATGTTCTTGGAATCCAAATCAAACGGGATCGCAAGAAAAATTGTTAGCATTGCCTCAAGCAACGTACATAGATAAGATACTTGTACGATTTGCGATGCAGAACTCCAAGAAAGGTAATCTACCTTCTCGGCATGGAATTCACTTATCTAAGGAATAATGTCCTAAAACGTCTCAAGAAGTTGAGGATATGAGACGAAGTCCCTATGCCTCTGTAGTAGGTAGTCTCATGTATGTCATGTTATGCATGATGCAAGTACAGAAAGTATATTTAAAGTATGAATATTAATTGATACTTGTAAAATAAAGAGCTTAAAAATGATATTCTTCCATGGTAATTTTATAAGTGTTGGTTTTTATTAATTATATTATTTTTGTACTTGTAGAATCCATCAATAAATCAAGAAGAGTCCAACAAACTCTAGCCCATGCATGAATCAACTTTCCATTTGAAGAAGGGATGGTTTCTTACCTAAATAACCTAGAGAAGTAAACAAATTCGGCCAACCATAAAATAAAACGACATGTTTTCAACTTTTGCAGCTGAGCTGAACATACTCTCTTCATTTGGGCATACCTTTCTTTACAAAAGTCTAAATTCGGTGATTCTTACTGCTGCGGAACGATAAGATGCAGGGCTACAACTCTTATGTTGACAATTTTCCTAAACTCTGTCGGCATGATGGTGAAAATGGCGTGTGACGTTTCGGATTCGAGAAAGGAGCTACCAAACTTTGGAGAAAAGTTAAGCCTCACCTCCACTATATATAGGTGCCTTGAAAGCCTTATAAAAGGGAGCCAATGGAGAGAAATATACTTCAATTTTAAGAGAGCTTTCTTTCTTGTAATTCTTTTTCACATTTTCTCTATAGAACTTGTGGAAACATGAGCAAGTTAGGCTAGAGTTCTATGATGAGGTTAGAGATGATCTTATATGTGTAGTGATCTTATTTGGATTTTGAGTTTCTAATGTTATGCAAGGTTTACAAATTTGAGTAAATTATTCTTCTTCTATCTCTTCTTTTCAATTCCTATATTAATAAAATTGTATTGTCAATTTTCATATAAATTTAGTCAAGCTCTTTTTATGTGAAAATTTGCATGATATAATTATATTGATAGAATGCAATTATTTTATGAGTAGTCTTTTATTACAATATTGCCTATATAGTATATTGTCATTTTTGGATTTCTCATAAGATGAATTTCTAACAGTGCCAAATGTAAGAAATTGATTTACTCAAATACATTTTGATTTATATGTTCTTCAACTTTTTATTTTCTGATTGATTGTTTGGGATGTGAAACTTTCAATTGAGTTATTTTATGAGTCAAATCCAAATAGGTGAACAAAGCATATAAGAGATTCTTGACACCTCACCGATTTTAATTACCGAATTCTCTTTACATCAAATTCCCTTGCTTCATTTCATTACACATTTAATTCACTTTCAATCATAAAATCATTTTTCTTTCTCTTTTGGTCATTTTATTTATCTCTAAAGTTAATTGTCTACTAACTTTCCGTGCTTGTTTTTGTCATCTCCTCCTGGATACGACCGCCCAATCTATTCTACATCGATCGCTTTGTTTCGACAAGTTTGGGCGTAATCAATGCACGAGACCCGATATCTACTATTCGGTGAGAGTAGTCAGTAGATATCAGTCTGACCCAGGAATGGATCATTGGGTGGTTGTAACATATTCTCAAGTACCTTTGGAGAATGAGAAATTACATACTAGTGTATTCTGGAAAGGATTTGATCCTAAAGGGATACACTGGTTCTGATTTTCGGTTATATAAAGATTATAGCAAAATCTACATTCGGATCAGTTATCTCCCTAAGTTTTAAAGCCGTAGTATGGAGGAGGATTAAGTAATCTTGTATTGCTGACTCCACTATAGAAGTCGAATATGTGACAGCCTGTGAAGCGACTAAAGAAGCGGTATTGCTCGGTAAATTTTTGGGAGATCTGAAAATTGTTTCAGATATGGATAAGGCACTCACACTTTATTAAGATAATAGTGGAGCAGTGGTCAATTCTAAATAACTAATAAGCATATACAGAGAGGAGAGGAGACATGACGGTTATAAAGATTGCTTCACCACACAACCTAGCTGATCCGTTTACGAAAACCTTAACGACTAAAGTTTTTAAAGGTCATTTAGAAGGCCTAAGATTACGAGACATCTCTCATTTGCTTTAGGGCAAGTGGGAGATTGTTATGGTTTTTGCCTTAATAGCTTGTAATTATATGTAAACGTTATAAATATTAATAAAGACATGTATCATTTATTCGTTATTGTTTCATTTGAAATTTATAAATGTCAGAAAAATTCATGATTACTCTTGTAGTCTGAAACTGAGTATGTGAATGTTATATACAAGAAGATTTAGTTTGAGGTCAGTAATATAAAGAGTCCACAGAGAACAAAAAAAGCTGGATACCTTGTTTTTGGTAAATCTACATAAGCAATCCATTTCCTACATAATATGATGGTATTATCCGGGACCATACATGTGGTGACATGTAAATGAAGGCACCTTATATAATAAGATTATATGGGACTGGACCTTAATAAAAATGAATGTCATTAGAAGATCCGTTAAACAAAAGAGATATATATTTATCAAATAGATGATCATATATGGCTAATCTTAATTCTGAGTGTTTTACGGACTCCTGCATGTATAGTCATGTCTCTTAATTTACACGGGTGAGATTTGTGTAGTATTTCCGATCAATAAATTTGTATTCTGGAGATACAGGCTGCCATGTAACTGGGAACGTTCTACACAATATTGTAATGCACTCCTTTATACGAGAAGTAGATGAGTAGTTCCCTTAAAGGTTGATTCAGTACTTAAAAAATAAATAAAATGGATAGACTTGAATCTTGAATACAAAAATATTAGATATTTTTTTATTTAAAATAAAATCTCTTAGATGAGAGAGAAAAAGTATCGCTTATTTTATCAATATTCCATGAACATGAGAACAGTAACTTGAATATTATGTAGATTTTTCTTTGCTAAATTAGGAAGATCATATTAATTTTTAAGGGATTTTTAACAATCAAATGCATATTGTATAATTGTAATTTTTAACAAGTCCGAGCTGTTTACTGCTATACAACATTGCATTATATGATCAATGGAAGGGTTTTTGTGATGGTAAAGTGTAGTTCCAACCTGACAAACTATGTTATTGTTCCAACCAGACAAATATATATATATATATATATATATATATATATATATATATATATATTTGAATAAATTCTTATTATTTAATACACAAAACATACTTCAGCAAGTCAGATTTGACAAAAAAAAAATTTCACACAAAATTTGACAGAAAATATTTCATGAAACCTGCAAATATTCATTTCCTAGAATAAGTGGCAACTGTTTAGATTCCCATAACATTTCGTAAAATCATGAATAAGGGTTTCGCATCACGAATTACACAAATCAGATTTTAGATAAACATACACACTAAACATTTCACAAAGATATAATAGACGAAAAATATTTCACAAAAATGATTTTACAGAAAAGATTTCACGAACATTTTTCACAGAATCATTTCACTCAAACGATTTCACTAACATAATTTCACTAATAAGATTTCACTCACAATATTTTGCTAAAATATTTCATTAATTTGAGAAATGTATTAGAAACTGTTTCACTCACAAGCATGAAATATTGTTAGTGAAATTATATTTGAAGTTCAACAAGCATAAAATATTGTTAGTGAAATTATATTTTTAACAGTAACATTTCACTCAAACAATTTCACTCACAATATTTTACTAAAATATTTCACTGATAAGATTTCATAACAAAGATTTCACTATAAAGAGTTAACAAAAAAGGACAAAATCTTTATTCACAAAAGAAAGACAATAAAGTTTTCACAAAATCCAATAAAAATGGTTTTACTGAAAATATTTCACTAAGGAAATTTCACTGGGAAAGGATTTCACTAAAAAAATTTCACTGAAAAAAATTTCACAAAATTTAATACACATAAAAAATTAGACAATAAAAAATTCACAAAACATATTTCACAAAAACATTCACAACAATGATTTCACTAAAAAGATTTCCAGTAAAAGACTTTTAGAGAAATGTTGTTAGTGTTTATGAAATGTTTTTAGTGAAAAAGATTTCACTAGAAATCTTTCACTAAAAATATTTTACTAACATGATTTCACTAACAACATTTCACTAACCATATTTCAAAAAATGAATGTTTCACCAAAAAAAACTCAATATTACCCAAATCCTTATAACTACAAATCAAAACTATATATCACTAAAATCAAACACATTGTACAAAAATAACATCATAAAAAGCATTTTAAATAAAAAAACTAAAAAATTCATAAAACTAATAAATTTTTCCCTACCTTACTAGGCTACTGGAACGGAATCGGGAATGGGAAAACCTCTCAAACCACTTCTCAAGGCACCGTTTAACAATCAATAATTAGTTTTGATTATTTTGTTAAGTTCAATAGAGTAGAAAGAGAGAAGAAAATAGGTTTGATATGTGAAGAAAGAGAAAAAAAATGTGATTCCAAGTTTAAACTCAGTATAAGTGTCGATAGGGTTTTATGTAATTTACAATGGACTTTTTTATAATTTTTTATTTTCAAGGTTTTTTGTAAGTGGTTGAGGGATCATTATAAAAGTGGCTAATAACAATTATTTTTTTGTATATGATCAAAAATATTTTTTTTTATATACTTATGTGATTGTTTTTGAGAATTCTCACTAATTTTAAAATTATCATATTATATTGGCTACCTATTGGGCATATAAGCCATTTCAGGCCTGACCCAATATTACTGTTATCAGTCCATTCCATCCCATCTTGTTGGGCCTAAAAAATTTGTATTTGCTTTTAGACCCTGACCCAAAAGATGTAATAATGGTTAGGTGGATTGTCACCAATCATTATCATCAATGGAAGATCCACGTATTCTCAATAATCTAACACCTTAATGATAAACGCTTTAAATTCACGTCAAATTGTTGGCTGTTTAGAGCCTGTCTCCTCTCCAACTCTAAATTTGGAAAAAAACAATTTCAATACACTGAATACACTGCTAAATGGTATATAAATTGAAGATGTAGCATATGCCATCATATACAGCGCATTTTACAATTGTTAAGTGAATCACCTTTAACATAATATTTTCTCAAAAACACAGAGATAAGAATATGATGTTAGATCAATCTTAAAAGAAAAAAGTCCAATCCAACCGTGACAGCCAAGACTCAATATTAAAATATTATATTCTCTTAAAATTAATATATTTTTAATTTTATTTAAATTATATATCCTTTTCAATCTCAATAAGATACTAGTAGGAAACTCTTATTTTATTGCATTAAAAGAAGAAGTAACATATTCTTCATCAACAAGGTTTTCCGTCAGAATCACGACATCCTTTAAGAGGTTGACAAGCACAAGGAGGCATACATCGGGGGCAAAACCCCATTGGGTTCAAAGCAGCATGTTGGGCATTTATGCATACGCATTTCCCAGCTTCGCATATTATATTAGTGGCCGAACAGTCAGGCATCTTGCAATCAGATCTCCTCGTACATTTTTGAGTTTCTCTCAAAGCAGCATGTTGGGCTCTTATGCATTCGCATGTCCCAGCATTGCATATTATATTATTGGGTGGACAGTCAGGCATCTTGCAGTCAGATCTAAACTTACATTTTTGGGCTCCCAACACCCTTGAGGATGACAGACCTGTCAACAATTCATATTAATTCATCATATTAAATTCAAGTATTTTATCACATAGAATATATAATAATAATAAAAAAAATAAGAAAAGAGAGACTAACAAAATAATATAATGTAAGAAAACAAAAAAGCCAACACAAGCGAAGTCTTTGACATATTGGAAGGAGTTGTTTGATCGATAAATGAAAAGAATTTAGGCACTATTTATAAGGTTTGACATAAGTCAGATTAAAAGCAGAGATTTTATTTTTCTCATTTTACTATTATTACATGTTGGGTTTTATATATCAGAATATCAGATTTAGTATAATTCATAAAAGAGAAAATTTTATTTTCTCATTTTATTATTTTTACATGTTGGGTTTTATATATTAGAATATTAGATTTAGTATAAATCATAAAAGAGAAACTTTTATTTTCTCATTTTACTATTTTTACACATTGGGTTTTATATATTAGAATATCAGATTTAGTATAAATAATAAAAAAGAAACTTTTATTTTTTCATTTTACTATTTTTACACGTTGGGTTTTATATATTAGAATATCAGATTTAATATAATCATAAAAGAAAAACTTTTATTTTCTCATTTTACTATTTTTACACGTTGAGTTTTATATATTAGAATATCAAATTTAGTACAATTCATAAAAGAGAAACTTTTATTTTTCTCATTTTACTATTTTTATAGGTTAGGCTTTATATATTAAAATATCAAATGTAGTATAATTCATAAAAAAAAGAAACTTGTATCTTCTCATTTTACTATTTTTAAACGTCGAGTTTTATGTATTAGAATATCAAATTTAGTATAATTCATAAAAGAGAAATTTTTATCTTCTCATTTTACTATTTTTAAACGCTGGGTTTTATATATTAGAATATCAAATTTACTATAATTCATAAAAGATAAACTTTTATCTTCTCATTTTACTATTTTTACACGTTGGGTTTTGTATATTAAAATATCAAATTTAGTATAATTCATAAAAGAGAAATTTTTTATCTTCTCATTTTACTATTTTTACACGTAGGATTTTAATATTAGAATATCAAATTTATTATAATTCATAAAAGATAAAATTTTATTTTTTTATTTTACTATTTTTACATGTTGAGCTTTATATATTAGAATATCAAATTTAGTATAATTTTTTTTTTTATTACAGAGGAGTGCAAAACCCAAACAACAAAAGAGAAACTAAGGAAAACTCAACTGCCTGGCCACAACTAAGCTAGCAACATCATTTTGAAACAGATTAAAAATACAGGGATGGAGGTCTTTAAAAAAACAAAATTCCTCTATCTATTTGATGACCAAAATGAGCAAGGTCATCTGCAAGAAGGTTGCCTTCCTAAAATATGAGTGACAGAGCAAAATCAGTCCTCAACCATCAAAGCTTGGCAGTCATGGATGATGTTGAAACACAAATGATTAGGGTTGGGATCCCCATTCATCAGCCTAACTGCATCAATAAAATCTGACTCAATAATAATCCTCCTGTAACCAGAGTTTTTCACCATTTTTAACCATTATAAGATGTCCCTCAACTCAGCATCCAGAATGGTACCATATCTAATATTTATTGAGAAGCCTCTTATCCAGTTCCTAATTCCCCCTCCATATCTAATATTTATTGAGAAGCCTCTTATCCAGTTCCTAATTCCCCCTGCAGAAATGTGACCATTGATAACATTGCCATCCACATTAACCTGAAGCCACCCAGGCAGAGGAGGAGTCCAAGAGATTAATCTAATGGTACCTTCCACACCATTTCTACCTCTATTAGCCTTCCACCAAGCCAGAGCATAAATTAATAATTGGAAAATTAGGATTCAAAGGAACCTGGAAATCAACATCAAAGACTCCACTGCACCTCCATTTCTAGATGTACCACACAGCCACAACAAACTGCAGATAATTGGGAATACCAGCACACCTAGGACTAGAGTCTTTAAGATTAGCAAACAACCAAGAAAAGAGATCACCTTTGAAATTCAAAGGCTTGGTACAGCTCCTGTAGATTTGGTTCCAAATATGCACAAAAACAACACACTCCCACCGCAGATGATCAAGATCCTCAACACCAACACAACATGCGATTTTCTCATGCGATCCTCAACACCAACACAGCAGGCCTCCAAAGCTAAGCCTCTAGTAACCCTCTACTTCTTGGTGAGGATTTTCTCATGCGATAAAGCCCATAGAAAGGTCTGAATTTTTAGAGGTAATTTGAGTTGCCATATGAACTTCCATTTCTACACAGAATCATCTTCCAGCTATAAGAAATTGTAAGCTGTTTTGACAAAGAAAACGCCCTGCCCAGAACAGCCCTATATCATTTTATCAACCACATTCACATCATTACTAATGTAGATGCCTACAATTCTATGCACAACCTGCCAAGAAAGAACAAAAGAAAGCTTCCCAATATCCCAACTTTCATTCACAATAAAGGAACAAACCCTGGCTGTATCATGGTTGTTATTAAGGCAGATAGTAACTTGATCATATAAGGGGCCTAATTTCTCAACACAATTATCATACCAAAACAAAATAGACTGCCCATTACCAAATCTCCACTTGGTACCCTTAGCAATCAACTTAGCACCATAATGAAACCCCCTTCAACTACTAGAACAAGCATTGATTTTATTCACAGCATTATCAAGGAGAGATGACTGAGTTAAATACTTACTTTTCAGCATATGACACCACACACCCTGGTCATTCTGCAGCATCCTCTAGGCCAGCGCTTGCTAGGAGAGCTTGGTTCATCAACTTGGTTTGTTTAATACTATGACCACCTGCACTGTTAGGCTTACAAACAGTGGCCCAATTAATAAGGTGGACATCCCTTTTATCAGCAGTGTGCCCCTAAAGAAAGTCTCTATTAATCTTGTCCAACTTCATGCATAAGTCATTAGGAAGCTTGATTGTTTGCATGGCATAGATAGGAATAGCTTAAGAGCCTTAATAAGCGTGATTCTCCCAGCCATAGACAAACTACTACTCTTCCAAGAAGCAAGTCTTTTTTGAGACTTCTCCAAAAGTTCTCTATAGGTGTTTTTATTGATCCTATCATGGATGAGGGGAACACCAAGGTACTTGCCAAGATTCTTAGTAATCGGAGAACCACACACTCTAGAAATAAACTTAGCATCATAATCTTTCACATTATTATAGCAATGCACCCGAGATTTAGCAAAGCTAACCTGTTGACCCGAGAAGTTACTGAAAATATCAAGGCACTCCTTCATCACTTTAGCTTGCTGCAAGGAGGCTTGACCAAAAAGAATAAGGTCATCAGCAAAAAAGAGGTGAGAAATCAAAAGACCCCTTCTAGTAGTTCTAATAGGTTTCCACAAGCCCTTACTAACACTATTAACAATCAGATGGAAGAGTTTTTTTCATACAAAGAATAAACACATAAGGTGATATAGAGTCACCTTGTCTTATGCCACAACCAGGCTCAAACGCTTTCGTAGCTTCCTCATTCAAAATCACATTATACTTTACACTAGTGATATAAAACATGATAAGATCTATCAACTTCAACTCCAAACCAATTTCTAACAAAACATTCCTAATAAAACTCCATTAAATCTTGTCATAGGCCTTAGCAAGATCAGTTTTCCAAACTACAAAAACTTTCTTGCCTTTGGAGACCCTGAACTTATAAAACACCTCCTGAGCAACTATAATATTATCCTGAAATACCTCCAAGGAACAAAGGCAACCTGATTAGGTCTAATTAGATTAGGAAGAAGAACTTTGAGCCTTTGAACAATTATTTTACTAATAATTTTATAGGTAGTGTTGCAAAACCTAATAGGCCTCAAATGGGTCATATCAAGAGAACTAGGGATTTTCAGGATAAGGGTAATAAATGTATTATTAAGGGCATAGGGGAAAACAACTCTTATCTAAATTGTCCACAACTAAGTTGATAATGTCACCTTTACACACATCCTATTTCTTCTGAAAAAAGATCGCCGGGAAACCATCAGGGCCTGGGGCTTTGAGGCTCTCAATCCCAAATAAACTGCTCTCAATTTCTTCTTCAGAAACCGCCCTATACAACGGCCCACCACAAGCCAATTCAATAACAGAAAACAACCTAGGCAAGACCGCATAGTTGTGGTCGCAATGCTGTTTGGAAAACAGCTTCTGGAAATACAAAATGACAACCTTTTTCATACCATCCTCGCAATCAACCCAAGAGCCATCATCATCCTTCAGTCTTTTCAACTTATTTCTCCTTCTAGTCATAATAGATAGATGGAAAAACTTGGTATTACGATCCCCCTCCTTAAGCCAAGTATTTCTGGATTTTTGAAGCCAAAAAATCTCCTCCGTATCAATAATAAAATTGTATTAATTAATAAGATTAGCTAGGCAACCAAACCAGGCCTATAGACACTTTTGGATCCCTTGAAGTCTAGCAATCAATCTTCTCTTCCTCTGGAAAATACAACCAAAGCTATCCTTATTCTATAACTTCAGCTTTTCAGAAAGAGAATAAGTTTTATCAAACATATTCTCCCAACCCCACGGGAAATCCACTCACCACGCACAATCCTATCAAACTCAGCATGTTTCGTCCATGTTGCTTCAAACGTAAAAGGTTTAAGCAAGCTGCACGGGATATGATTGCTACGGAGCTTGGGAAGAATAGGATAGTGATCAGATTGAATCCTAGGTAAATGCTTAACAAAACCATTAGGAAAAAGCAACTTCTAGTCCATGGAGCAAAGGTCTCTATCAAGCTTAGTCCAAATATCATATCTACTGCCCCTCTTAGTAATCCAAGTAAAGTTTTGCCCAACAAACCCCATATATATCATTTTATTGTCATTAATCCAGTCCACAAAGCCTGTGTTAGTGAAACTAGCATTACCCCCTCATTTCTCGGAGCTACAAGTGATCTTATTGAAGTCTCCCAGGACCACCCAAGAACCTCTAAAACAGTTGCTAACATCATTTAAGTAACCCTACAGACTTTTCCTAATGTTAGCACCAGGATTAGCACAAACTACAGTGAACACCCAACAAGTATTATTATTAGCAACAATCGCAATAATCGTATGCTTAGAGCTAGCAACAACTTCTAACTTTACCTTATTGTTATCCACAACAACCAAACACCATCAGAGAAACCCACAGCTTCTACCATGAAATTTTCAGAGAAACCTAACTTCTTAATAACCCTAGCAGCTTTAATGCCATTGATGCGAGGTTCCAAAATAGCTAGAATATCAAAGCTATTATTACTCCTAAGATCAAAGATAATCCTATGAAAACCTCTTTTACCTAGCCACTCTTACATTCCAAATACACAGCATCAAATGTAATTGATAATAAAACACAGAAAAATGAAAGGCACAACTAGGACAATATTGCTCTAAAGTCACCTCCATAGCCTCCTTCATACGAGAGGCAACAAGTTTCCAATAGCTAAGATATCATACTATGATTAGTAGTTATGAGGTTATTAGCCTTCGGGCAGTCAACAGTGTCCAACCTATGAGTTTGCCTGTCAAAAGCTATAGCATCATTCATTCCCTGATGGAAATTTTACAGAACCTGGGAATCTTCTAGATTCTCCTCCAAACCTCCATCCTGATCCTCCAGAGAGATAAATTGAACATGACTTTTTCTTGCTCCAGCCTCTTTGTTACCGTGCCACCCACCTTTTGAATTCTCCTGCCTCACAGGCATATAATTCTCCTACTTAGATTTCCCCATCGCAAAGCTCACCTCCTTACTTGAAACTATTTTACTTTTCAAAACATTATCTTTAATTTGATCCCATTAGAAATATCAATCAACACTTATGACCAGGTCCAGGATTACACCCTGCAGTATTAACATTCAGCTGAGTCACCTTGTTCTTTCCTTTGTTTTGGGTTACAATGTTCTCGATCGCCTCATCTAAGTTATCATTCAAGATGTCAAACCTTGAGTCACTTGCCTTAGCGCTGCTCCCCTTTCCAACCCTACTGACAGCTGAAAGTTTCTTGTAATGGTTGTCAAAAACTTCCTTTATTCTATCTCTATTGAACCTATCATTCTTGTAATTCATGTTATCATTATCATTCTGAGCCACACCACTGCCAATTGGTCCTCTTTTGTTGAATTTGCCACCATATCCATCTCTTCCATTCCTCCCATTATAGACAAGCATCCAAGGTTCATAAGGGGTTTCTTGATGCTTCTTAATAGAATCAGTACCCTCAGCTACCTTGTCAGCGTTTTCCTAGTTCACCACTCCTACACTACAAATTTTCTTCACATGTCCCACATTACCATGACCAAAACAGATGATGCCCATATTCTCATATTCAACCTTGATTGATCTACCATCAATTCGTAGGGAAATCTTAAGCGGTTCAAGTATATCAATCTTAATACAATTCTAGAAAACCTACCTCGAGACTAGATTTTCGTGATAGGATCGACTTTGCAGATGGAACCCAGCATGCTCTTAATGTTCCTCAGCAAATCCACATCAATCCATTCCATAGGCAGTTTCGACAATCTCACCCAAATTGGCATCCTTTTGATGGGTTCTTCACTAGGCACAAAATTAGGTTTCCATTTCTAGACTACCAAATATTGATTGGTGATTACCCATGGTCCCCATGTCAAGACAATATTCAGGTCTGCTTGCATTTGGAATCGAGCAACAAAATACCCCTCTTCCAAATCAGTCAACTGCCATTGTCCGCTGAAAGGCCACTTTTGTCTCAGTTTCTGGAGCATGAAATTAAGAGTATGTGACCTCTCCATGTTCTTCAGGATTAGGGCATTTGCCCAAGGTTTGCACAGTTGTTGTTTAAAAGCAGGAGAAAGCTTCATCTCTGTGCCGAACAGTCCCTCTTCAATCACAATATCTCCTAAATCAACCTTCAATTTCTCCTTCCCAGCTCCAAACCCATACCAATTACCTGGATTATTCGAGTTCAAGAGCTTCGATTTGAAACTCTCCACCACCAAGTTTCCTCGGCACTTCCAGATCAACATCAACCTCCGCCCTAGCTCTTTTGAAACTCGATATCACATTCATAGGACCTTTTGCAGATTCCATCGGCTGATTCAGCTCCTATTAAGCAGAAAATGTGAAGATACCGACCATTTCCAATGGGGAAATGGCGGCGCGTGAGAATGAGCACACCCTCTATGCTGTAACCACGCGCAGCGCGTTCAAATATCAGGTCAATAAAAGTCTAAAACTTTTGGTGGTTAAGTTTTTGATAATGACGCGGTTGTCAAATTTAGTATAATTCATTACATAGAAGGAAATGAAATATAATGGAATTTTTTTTAACATACATACAGCTTAGTAGGTCTATAATTTTTGACCTATGAATTGGGAATGCAAAAAATCTCTCTCAGTTTGGTGGGAAAGATTATTGCTAATAGGAAGGTGAACAAGAAGGCTTTCAAAGCTACTATCCCAAAGATATGGCGCACCGTCAAAGAGATGGGGGTGGAATCAATAGCAACCAATACTTACATCTTTAGATTCAAATGTGCCTGGGACAAAAAACGTATTCTGGAGGGAGGACCTTAGTGCTTCGACAAACAACTCATTGTTTTACAGGAGGCAGAAGGTCTAGGTAAACTATATGATGTTGATTTTAAATGTTTCCCTATCTGGATCCAGTTATATAATGTTCCATTAGTTTGGTTAAATAAGGATGCTGGATATTTTTTGGGTGGTATGGTGGGGATAGTAAAAAAAGTTGATACAACGAAAAGCGGAGAGTGTGCAGATAGCTTTATCAGAGCCCGGCTCCTAGTAGATGTCTCTAAACCCCTTATTAGGGGTCTTAGAGTCAAGCTAAAGGATGATAGTTGTTGTTCGATGGTGGTATGTTACGAACGTTTACCCAATTTTTACTATTTCCGTGAACGAATCGGTCACCTAATCCGTGAGTGTTGTGATAATGTTAAGGGTGCAGTGGAGGGCCCAAACATTAAATTTGAGGCCTGGTTGAGAGCTCCAGTAGTGGAGCGGGCTAGAGGGTGTATTTGAAAGGGGGATAGAGAAAATAATGAGGGTAATAAGGAGGTTGGGGGTGCAGGGAGTTTCGATAGTGATAGGGGAGTGGAGGTGGTGAGTTTAGAGGTTGAGGGGAAGTCAGAAGAGAAACTGCGAGGATCCTGTTATGGTGGAGGGTCCTACCTCAGTAAAGGAAAGGGTGATAGAGAAGCCAATCCTTCATTTGAACAGTCATGATCTCCTGGTGGGGGAGAATGGTGGTGATACTATATGTGAGCCTGACCCAATAGGCGAAGTGATGAAGGTCTTATTTGGAAAAGAGACGGTTATGGACAGTAATTCACTGTGCAGTAAGATGGATGGTCTGGATAGATGTGTGCTGCGAGACACGGGTCAAGGAGTGAAAGGAAAAGGCCAGGTACCAGGGGATCAGTGTTCTGTGTGTCACAAACTAACGACGGGAGTGAGGTTAGTAGTCCTAAAGGCAGAAAATGGAAGAGAATGGCAAGGTCACAGGGTTCAAAGGTTGACGGGGGGCAGAATTCATCTTTAAAATAGAAGACTCAGCTTGATTTCGATTGTAGTGATAAGATTAGGGTGCGCCTTGGGTTTGAGGGCTGTTTTGCGGTTGACAAATTGGTAGAGGTTATGGGCTTCTATTGTTATGGCGTGGCGGTCTTGATGTTTCGATTCAATCCTTTTCAAAGGGGCATATAGATTCCATTGTTAGGGATTGTGAGGGTAGTCAGCGGCGTTACACAGGTTTCTATGGTGACCCGATTCAGAGTTGTAGGCATCATTCTTGGACTCTAATGCGGAGACTTGGTGCTTTGAGTTCGCTACCGTAGTTGATTGGGGGCGACTTTAATGAAGTGTTAAAAGATGATGAGAAGGAAGGGGGCTCCTCGAGAAGCTTTAAAGCCATGGCTGACTTCCGGGAAGCCATTGATGAGTGCTTGTTGCTGGATTTGGGCTTTAGGGGCAACCGGTTTACTTGGTCTAATAGGCAGTATGGTGGGAACTTTGTGCATGAGAGGCTTGACAGGATGCTGTGTTGTTTGAAGTGGCGGTCTTTGTTCACGAGTGTAATTGTGGAGCATCTTGAGCGTAATGGTTCGGACCACAATCCTTTGCTTGTATCCAATATTTTTAAAGTTTTTAAATACAAGAATAAGGGGCTGCGTTGGAACTCAAGGTTCCATTTTGAAGAGGCTTGGATTGAAGAACCCGACTGTAGAGAGATAGTGGAGGATGCCTGGAATAATTCTTACTGTAGGGATGCAGTTTTAGGGGTCCGTAACAGTTCAGGGGCAGTGGCGAATGGATTGCGAAGATGGAATGTAAAAAAGAAAAAAGAAAGAGATGCTGATATAAAATCTTGCATGAAAGAGTTGAAACGGCTTGAAGATAGCGGTGGGGCTGTTATTGCTGAGCTGAGAGTGATAGAGAATAAGCTTGATAGTTTGTTGGCTAAAAAAGAAATCTATTAGAGGCAACGATCGCGAGCACTACGGCTGAAAGCAGGAGATCGAAATACGAGTTTTTTCCACTCCAAGGCCTCCATTAGAAGGAAAAAAAATAGAATTTCTGAATTTATGAATGAGAATAGGGGCTGGTCCGATAATTGCGATGACATCGAGGCAGTTATCACGAAATATTATAGGCAATTATTTTCCTCGATCAACCCCTTGAGAGCTAATGTGATGAGTATGTGTGACTGTGTAAGTAGGAAGGTTTCGGATAGTATGAATAGTAAGTTGACAGCCCGATTTTCTAGGGTTGAGGTCGAGGCTGCTTTAAGTCAGATGACCCCTCTGAATGCCCCTGGCCCAGATGGTCTACCGGCTCTCTTTTTCCAAAAATATTGGGATGTGGTGGGAAGTAGGGTGTCAAGTGCGGTGTTGGAAGTCCTCAATGGAAGGGCGGACATGACTAGATTTGGGTAAGGCGATAGTTGTGCTTATCCCGAATGTCAAGCTGACAATTAAGGTGGGTGATTTCAGGCCTATCAGTTTGTGCAATAGTATTGTACAAACTCATTACTAAGGTTTTGGCTAATCGCTTGAACATTGTCCTTGACGTCGTGATCTCTCAAAATCTGAGTGCATTCGTTCCTGGAAGACTTATCTCGGATAATATTGTGGTGGGCTACGAGTGCTTGCACGCTTTGAAAAACTAGGGAGAGGGGGTTCAAAGGGTAATATTGCGCTTAAATTGGACATGAGCAAAGCTTATGATAAAGTCGAATGGGTCTTCTTGGAGTGCATCATGGAGAAATTGGGCTTTGAAAAGGGATGGATCCAGAAAGTGATGAGTTGTGTGACTTCGGCATCATATTCGTTCCTTATCAATGAGGAGCCAAGTGGTCTCATGATTCCTTCCTGGGGTTTGCGGCAAGGCTGTCCCCTATCTCCGTACCTCTTTCTTCTATGTGCAGAAGGTCTCTTAGCTCTTTTGTTACAAGCGGAGGCGTCGGGTTGTTTGCATGGAATTAAGGTTGCTAGGGGAGTCCCTTCAGTTTCTCACCTTCTTTTTGGGGACGACAGCCCTATCTTTGCTAGAGCGTCTACTGTTGAAAGCCGTTGTTTGAAGGAGATTTTGAATGAATAGATACGAGGTGATTTCGGGGCAGTCCATGTAACGCCCCTAATTTTTCCGTAATTATGAAAAGTATTAGTATTAATTATTATTAAGTATGCGACAATTAAGTATGAGATTTAAATTGGTAGAATGTAAAATCTATTTTTAATTTATTACTAAGGGCGTATTTGAAATATTTTTAAACCTTTTGAAGAATTTATGAGGACTTAAAAGATATATTTTAAAAGTTATCGATTAAAATTGTAATTTTCAAAAGCTGAGGGATAGAATGGTAATTTGACGAATCTATACATAGTCTTCTTCTTCCCTGAGAGTATCACTCTCTCTCTCTTTCCACCATTTTCTCTTATTTTTCTTCCAACTTCAACTTCAATTTTCGGTCAACTCAGACCTCCGTTTCAGTCGATCTTGGTATCAATAGAAAGCTCTTGCGACATAGAATCTATTGATACCAACTTTGAAGATTTTCATGGCCGTTTGAGTCTCTGATTTGGTGGAGAAGGTGAGGGATTTTTCAATTCGGAAATCCTCCGATTCTGGCGATTCTAGCCATTTCCCACTCCGGCCACAGTTATAAACATTGACGAGGGAGACGAGGCGAACAAAACCCAACCATTTTTGGAGGTCGCCGGAAAGTTTTCAGAAAGTCGCCGCCGGCCACCACGTACGGCGGGGGTAAGTTTCCGACCTCCTGAACTTAGAATTTGATTTCGAACCCGTTTACGGACTCGGTTTAAGTGTAGGATATTATTCTTGAGGTTAATTGTATTATATGTCCGCCGTATATAAATTAAATAATTATATTCTCGTGTAGATTTTATCGATCGAGAGAAGGAAGAGGATAGAGAAGGGTTTAGGAAAATCCCAGGTTCGGTGTATACTAGTTTTCGAATTTTCAGATATTCCAGAATATTTCCGAATAGTTATATTATATTGTTTTTAGTTTATTTGAGTTATATTGATTATGATTTATTGTTTGAAATTGATTTTGTGATGATTTGGATTACGTTTATTTGAAATATAATTTGGATCAGTAATATTGTTTATGAAAAATATTCTGAATTGATTTTTGATTATAGTATTATTACGGAAAATATGGTTAAAAGCGATTTGGTATATATTGTTTTGCAATTTGTATCGAAAAGCGATTTCGGGGCATTTGGATTTTCTATGGATTTATGAGTTATATTTGCATGTGGTTTTTAAATGGATTTGATGTGATTTTTGGATTCATAAATATATTCGGAAGTGATTTTGTATAATGAATATTGTTGTGATTCGGATTCTGGAAATACGTTTATAGATATGGATATGATTTGGATTTAATTCGATAATTCTGAACGGAATAAATTGTATTGTTTTCGAAAAATAATTTGGCTCTGATATATATGAACATAGATATGGATATAGGAGATTGACATGTCAATTGGGTTCGCTTAGCAGTACTGCATTGAGATTTCTGAGATTTTGATGATTATGATACCACTCTTTGGATTATGTGTAGCCACCGTTGTGGACGGTCCTAGAGTGAAGACATTTCCGTCGGGCAGTCCCCATAAGGTCCGATGTCGGAAATGATACCTGTATAGGGATACCATTTTATGCTAAAATGGGAAACCCGACTGTATATAATTCAGCGAGCAGTCCCCGTTGGGTTCCAGTGCGGAATAACCCGTAATCCAGTCCTGAAATTATGTTATGTATGTGAGGAGCCCGATATGAAAATAGAAATAAGATTTGAATTGAAATGTGAAATAATTTGAAAAGTGATTTTGAGATTATTAGTGAAATTATGAAATTGATATGTTATTTAAAAGTATTTGACTTGATTTGAGCCCCATAGTTGGATATTTATTTGTTATTTATATTTCTGATAAATTGATAGAAATTGTTATAGTATTTGTAAATTCAATTATGTGTACACCCACTAAGCAATATGCTTAGCGTGTTGAGTTTTCTCACACGTAGGTATAAGAGGTTCCAGAGGAGACAAAGACAGAGAAGAATAGAGACTGCAGGAGCAGAGTCTGGAGTCACATCGATTCTATATATTTGGTAGTCCTTTTGTTTTACTAGAGCATACATATACAGAAAATGTTTGTATATATTTAAAGAATTTCCGTTGTGTAAATATTTTATTATATGTTTATGTAATTTGAATCATGATAAATTATATTGTGGTGAATTGTTTTGAGAAGTCGCACTAAATTTAGAAGGGTGCGCAAAAGTGATTTGAGACTTTAGAAGTGTGGATTTTTATGAATTTTAAATTATAGACAGATTTGGAAAGTCAGAAAAATAGAGGAAAATTCTTGCGAAATTTTCAGAAATTTAATTGGGTCATCATTAGAGTTTACCTTTTAATTTTAAGTTGTGGTTTTATAAAAGTAAAGCAATAGATTTCAGTATATGGTAGCGCTCCCTAATTCGGTCTGAGCGGATTGGGTTAGGGGGTGTTACATTTAGTGGTATCAGAGCATGGTTCAAGCGTTTCTGGACCAAAGAGTTATTCATTATATATGCATGCATTGTATAAAAAAAAAAAAATAGTGGAGGATGTGACTCTAACCTGCGGAATGTCTCTTCTGTCTTATATAGGGTGAAAGAAAGAAAGAAGATATGGAACCTTCTAGAAGTGGAAATAGAAGCAGACCTAGTAGTCCTGCCAGCATGGCTGGGGAAGGTTCTGGAGAATCAGTGGGTCCCAGAGTGGCGGGGCCAGAAATTCAAGGTCAGCCTGCCGTATTACAGCAGGTGACAGAACTTTTACAGAATGTGGCGAGAGCAGCGCCACGGAGATCAGCCATAGCGCGGTTGTCCAAGTACAGACCCACAGACTTTTATGGCAAGAAAGATAAAGATGCGTCCGTTGCAGAGGATTGGTTAGAGCGGATAGAAAGAATATTTAAGCAGATGCATTGCATACCTGCGGAGAGCTTGGAGTGTGCAGTGTCATTGTTACAGGGAGATGCATACCAGTGGTGGAACTCAGTTAGGCGAACAGTTCTGCCAGAAGCCAGAACTTGGGAATTCTTTCTGAGGGAGTTTAGAGAGAAGTATATTGGCCGAATCTATACAGACAATTTGGAAAGAGATTTCATAAATTTAAGACAGAGACAGATGACGGTCACAGAATACGAGAGAGAGTTTGTCAGACTGAGTAAGTATGCACAGGAGATGGTGGCCACGGAGGTAGAAAAATGTAGACGATTTGAAGATGGCCTGAATAATTATATACGAGTCCATCTTGCAGCATTAAGGATGGAAAATTTTAATAGACTGGTGGCAGCAGCCCTTGATGTAGAAAGGGTCGAAAAAGATGAACAGGCTAGGAAAGACAGAAGCCAGCAGAGGCGAGGTCCCGGACAGTTTAGTTCTTATCAGCCACCGAGTAAGAGATTTAGAGGACCTTAGATTTCAGGTCAGACATCTCAGCAGAGGCAGGGATCCAGAGTCAGATCAGAACACCCAGCTGCTTCAGTTGCCAGTACCCTTGGGAGCATAGCTAGGGGATCAGGTTCAGCTCCATGTGTACATTGCCAAAGGAATCATTCAGGAGAATGCTGGAGAGTCACAGGATCATGTTACAAATGTGGGTCCCGTGACCATTTTTATAGAGGTTGCCCGAAAAACCGGACCACATCCACACCTGCTCAGCAATTGGAGAGATCAATTCCAATTGCATCCCGAGGGAGGAGGCCCACTCAGTCTAGGGCCGAAGAGAGCAGTCACAGGGGAGTATCGGAGTCCACCGGCAGACAGGAGACTCGTACTCCAACACGAGCCTATGGTATTAGGGCTCAGGAAGATAAGGATGCGCCAGACGTGATTGCTGGTACTATTTCTATCTTTGACACCACAGCTATTGCATTGATAGATCCAGGTTCTACTCTGTAACATCCCGGATTTCGGGTGATGAATTTTTGTTATATATGAAATATGTGAAAAATAAATTTTTACTATTTGAGGGGGTGTAAATGTAATTAAAAGTATGTTTATTTTATGATTTCCAGCGGACCGGATTGAATAGTGAAAAATGAATGAGAAATGAAAAATTGAAAAACTGAACCAGAGAGCATCGCGACCTGGTCACCGCGACCACAGGTCGCGACAGCTCGCTCGCGGTGAAAAACGCAAAATCTGGCAGTGAGTACCGCGACCAGTCACCGCGACCACAGGTCGCGATGGACTGCTCGCGACGAAATTGTCAAAAATTGGCAGTGAGCAGCGCGAGCTCTCGCGCGACCAAGGCGCGCTCGCGACGAAGGCGGTGCGCGCACTCCAGTGAGCACCGCGACCTGGTGGCCCGACCACAGGTCGCGACGGCGGTCGCGATGGCGAAAAAAATATAAAAAAAATAGAAGCTTCTCGCAGAAGCGAGAAGCCAGAACAGAAGAGAGAGTGACCGAGAGAAGAAGAAAGAAAAGAAAAGAAAAAGAAGAAGAAGAGAGAAGAAGAAGAAAGAAAAGAAAAGAAAAAGAGGAAGAAGAGGAAGAAGGAGAAAGGAAAGGGAAAGGAAAACAAAATCGTGGAACCGCGATTCTCGAACGAAAAAACTCGGATTCCAAGTAGGTGTACTCTCTTTTTCGAAATCGTTTCGAGCTGTCTTTCGTTTACTTTTTCATTTTAGTTTTCGATTTCGTTCTTCGTTTTTATTTTCGTTTTCGAATTCGTTCATAGTTTTCAATTTCGATTTTTGGTATGAAAAGTGTTTGCGTTATATGAAAAATTGATGATTGATGCACTTATTATTGATTTCGAACTGATTTTATGCTAGATCGCGTTTCGATCGTATTCCGATTGTGTCGATTTTGTTAAAAATATATGATTTATATTTTTGTATGAATATTGTTGATATTCTTGAGAAATATTGTGCGAAATGTATATTTATTGAGTATTGCTTATGAAAATTATTTACTGAAACGGCCCTAGGATACTTAGACATAGAAACGGATATAGGAGGTTGGTATACCAGCTGGGTTTTACCTAGCAGTACTGCGCCGTTATTATTGTGTGATTGTTGTTGCGGGGCAATCTCGGACAATCACACCGATTTTAGTGATCGTTGTTGCGGGGCAATCTCGGACGATCACAATGATACTAGCGATTGTTGTTGCGGGGCAATCTCGGACAATCGCGATGATATTAGTGATTGTTGTTGCGGGGCAATCTCGGACAATCACGTGGACCCATATTCCAGTCCTAGAATGTTTAGTATTCTAGTGGGCCAAAATTGATAGAATTGAAAGTGAATCGAATGATTTTATTGATCGAATTCTTATGTTGATTTCATTATTGTACTTCGAGAAATTGAAATTGTTTAATGATTTAATTTTGGAAATTCCATTGTTTTGAAATCGATTAGTGATGAAAATGTTTATCTTGTAGTTTATTTAATTGAGTTTTTAGTACACCCACTAAGCTTTATGCTTAGCGCGTTAGTTTTGTGTCTAACGCGTAGGTACCAGGAATCCGGACGAAGCTAGAGACTGAAGGAAGAGCACGTTGCAGACCGAGTCACAGGATTGTACAATTGGGTAGCTATACTTTTGTTATGTATATATATTCTGAAAGCATGCATATACAGGGGGATTGTAAATAAGTTTTGTAATATGTTTTTAATTAATTACATTATGCTTTTTGAATGTCTGTATATATATATATATATATATATATATATATATATATATATATATATATATAAAGTTTGAACTGTTTTATTTTATAAATTGTGATTAATAAGTCGCACTAAACGGCAGAGTGCGCAGTTGTTTGAAATTGATATTGAAGTGTTTGTGAAAATGTAATGTGAATTGAATCGTGTTAAAACAGGTTTTGGAAAGTCCGAAAAACAAACGGTACTCTGCCGAATTTTCGCAAAAAGTTAATTATTATTATGGGCTCACTTGAAAAGGATCTTTAAAATATTTTATGGGCTCACGGTGATTTTGAAACGTAAAATGAGTTTTGAAAAGTTTTGAAAGTCCGAGTAGCGCGCCCCGGATCGGTCCGGGCGGATCGGGTCGGGGGGTGCTACATACTCATTCCTATATATGTGATGCATTGTTGAAACAACGAAGTTTGAAAACTGAACCTACTGAGTATGACATATTAGTCAGTAATCCGATAGGCCAAAGCGTAGTTGTGAATCGTGTGTACAGAAATTGTCCTATTCGGATTCAGGAATATGAATTTCCAGGAGAGTTAATGGAGTTGTCATTTCATGAGTTTGATGTTATTTTAGGCATGGATTGGCTATCCAGACATAAGGTGGTGATCGACTGCGAATTGAAAAGAGTAATACTCAGAACAGTCGATGGTACAGAAATCACGATGGTGGGTGAAAGGAGGGATTTTCTCTCCAATGTTATTTCAGCCACTACAGCCTATAAACTGATCAGAAAGGGTTGTGAAGCTTATTTGGCACAAGTGGTTGATTCTAGAAAGGTTGATTTTACAATTCAGAATATACCTACTGTGTGTGATTTTGCAGATGTATTTCCAGAGGAGCTTCCTAGTTTGCCACCTTATAGAGAAGTGGAGTTTGTGATAGACGTGGTACCAGGTACTTCTCCAGTATCCATAGCTCCTTACAGAATGGCACCAGCAGAGCTGAAAGAACTGAAGATACAGTTACAAGAATTGCTGGACAAGGGATTCGTCAGACCCAGTGTATCCCCGTGGGGAGCTCCAATACTGTTTGTGAAAAAGAAAGATGGGTCACTAAGATTGTGCATCGATTATAGGCAACTGAATAAACTTACTGTAAAGAATAAATATCCGTTGCCTAGAATCGATGACTTATTTGATCAACTAAGAGGAGCTACTGTCTTCTCGAAGATTGATCTCAGATCAGGGTATCATCAACTGAGGGTAAAAGATTCTGATATATCGAAAACAGCATTCAGAACACGGTATGGGCACTATGAGTTTGTAGTGATGCCATTTGGGCTAACAAATGCACCTGCAACCTTTATGGATCTAATGAACCGGATATTCTAACCATACCTGGATCAGTTTGTGGTTGTGTTCATTGATGATATCTTGGTATACTCACAGATGACAGAGGACCATGACAAACACCTCAGAGAGGTATTGCAGATTCTGATGGAGAAGCAACTCTATGGTAAACTGAGTAAATGTGAGTTCTGGTTGGCTAAGATTGCATTTCTGGGCCATATTGTGTCAGCATAGGGCATTAAGGCAGATCCCAAAAAGATTGAAGCAATTATGGAATGGAAACCTTCAAAGAATGTAACAGAGATCAGAAGTTTCTTAGGCTTGGCAGGTTATTATCGACGGTTTGTGAAGGGATTCTCATCCAAGCTATTGCACAAAAATGTTAGATTTGAATGGAATGACAAGTGCCAGGTAGCATTTAACAGACTAAAGACAATGCTAGTAGAGGCTCCAGTCCTGATTCAACCGGTTTCAGGTAAAGACTTTGTGATATACAGTGATGCCTCACACAATGGTTTGGGTTGTGTGCTGATGCAGGAAGGCAAAATGGTTGCATATGCATCCAGACAGCTGAAAACTCATGAACAGAACTATCCTATACATGATCTGGAACTTGCAGCCATTGTATTTGCCTTGAAGATATGGAGGCATTATCTGTATGGTGAGAAGTGCTATATATACACAGATCACAAGAGTTTGAAATATTTGCCTACTCAGAGAGCGCTCAATCTGAGACAGAGACGATGGATGGAGTTGATCAAAGATTATGACTGTGTGATTGACTACCATCCAGGAAAAGCGAATGTGGTAGCAGATGCTTTGAGCAGAAAGGCATTATTCGCTTTAAAGGCTATGAATGTGCAATTACAGTTGAATCCAGACAATGCATTGGTAGCTGAATTGAAATGTAGACCAAGTTTGATTCAGCAGATTGCAGAAAAATAGAAACATGATGATAGAATCCAGATGATATGTGGATTGATCCCAGAGGGGAAGCATCCGGACTTCACAATCAGAACTGATGGTGTTGTGTGTTTCAGAGACAGGATTTGCATTCCAGATGATGAAGAATTGAGAAAGATGATCCTGACAGAGGCACACAGTAGTCCGTACTCGATGCACCCAGGTAGCACAAAAATGTACAGAGACTTGAAAGCCCAGTATTGGTGGTCTGGTATGAAGAAAGATGTGGTGGATTTCGTGAATAAGTGTATGACTTGTCAACAGGTAAAAGCTGAACACCAGGTTCCATCAGGATTGTTGCAACCAATATCAATACCTGAATGGAAATGGGATCGTATCACGATGGACTTTGTTACAGGATTGCCACTCACCCGAGGTAAACATGATGCTATATGGGTAATAGTGGATCGATTGACGAAGTCACCTCATTTTCTACCTGTCAGAACTGACTATTCACTAGATCGACTGGCAGGATTGTACATAAAATAAATAGTCAGATTGCATGGAGTGCCTGCATCAATAATATCAGACCGAGACCCGAGGTTTACATCCAGATTTTGGAAAAAGTTTCAAGAAGCTTTGGGTACTCGATTGAGTTTTAGTACAGCCTTCCATCCGCAGACAGATGGACAATCAGAAAGGGTAATTCAGGTGCTAGAAGATATGCTCAGGAGTTGTGTAATTGATTTTGAAGGGAGTTGGGCGGATCACCTTCCATTGATTGAGTTTGCATACAATAACAATTACCAAACCAGTATAGCTATGGCACCATATGAAGCACTGTATGGAAGGAAATGCAGGACACCTGTGTGTTGGACAGAGTTGGGTGAGGACAGATTAGTAGGTCCAGACTTGATAAGACAAACTGAGGAGAAGGTGAGGATTATCAGAGACAGACTGAAAACAGCATCTGACCGACAGAAATCATATGCAGACCTGAAAAGAAGAGATATAGAATATGAAGTCGGTGAAAAAGTGTTTTTGAAAGTATCTCCATGGAAGAAAGTACTCAGATTTGGCAGAAAAGGGAAGTTAAGTCCTAGGTTTATTAGCCCATACGAGATCATTAAGCGTGTGGGACCAGTAGCCTATAGACTAGCTTTACCGCCTAAACTAGAAAAGATACATAATGTGTTTCATGTTTCTATGCTGAGGAGATACAGATCTGATCCTTCTCACAGAGTCCAAACTGAAACTATAGAAGTACAACCAGACTTGACTTATGAAGAGGAACCAGTGAAGATCTTGGACAGAGAAATCAGAGAATTACGGAATAAAAGGATTTCATTGGTAAAAGTTCTATGGAGGAACCATAATACTGAAGAAGCTACCTGGGAGAGCGAGGAAGTAATGAAACAACAGTATCCGCAATTGTTCGTATAAGGTAAAATTTCGCGGACGAAATTTCTTAAGAGGGGAAGAATTGTAACGCCCCTAATTTTTCCGTAATTATGAAAAGTATTAGTATTAATTATTATTAAGTATGCGACAATTAAGTATGAGATTTAAATTGGTAGAATGTAAAATCTATTTTTAATTTATTACTAAGGGCGTATTTGAAATATTTTTAAACCTTTTGACGAATTTATGAGGACTTAAAAGATATATTTTAAAAGTTATCGATTAAAATTATAATTTTCAAAAGCTGAGGGAAGAATGGTAATTTGACGAATCTATACATAGTCTTCTTCTTCCCCGAGAGTATCACTCTCTCTCTCTTTCCACCATTTTCTCTTATTTTTCTTCCAACTTCAACTTCAATTTTCGGTCAACTCAGACCTCCGTTTCAGTCGATCTTGGTATCAATAGAAAGCTCTTGCGACATAGAATCTTTTGATACCAATTTTGAAGATTTTCATGGCCGTTTGAGTCTCCGATTTGGTGGAGAAAGTGAGGGATTTTTCAATTCGGAAATCCTCCGATTCCGGCGATTCTAGCCATTTCCCACTCCGGCCACAGTTATAAACATTGACGAGGGAGACGAGGCGAACAAAACCCAACCATTTTTGGAGGTCGCCGGAAAGTTTTCAGAAAGTCGCCGCCACGTACGGCGGGGGTAAGTTTCCGACCTCCTGAACTTAGAATTTGATTTCGAACCCGTTTACGGACTCGGTTTAAGTGTAGGATATTATTTTGAGGTTAATTGTATTATATGTCCGCCGTATATAAATTAAATAATTATATTCTCGTGTAGATTTTATCGATCGAGAGAAGGAAAAGGATAGAGAAGGGTTTAGGAAAATCCCAGGTTCGGTGTACACTAGTTTTCGAATTTTCAGATTTTTCAGAATATTTCCGAATAGTTATATTATATTGTTTTTAGTTTATTTGAGTTATATTGATTATGATTTATTGTTTGAAATTGATTTTGTGATGATTTGGATTACGTTTATTTGAAATATAATTTGGATCCGTAATATTGTTTATGAAAAATATTCTGAATTGATTTTTGATTATAGTATTATTACGGAAAATATGGTTAAAAGCGATTTGGTATATATTGTTTTGCGATTTGTATCGAAAAGCGATTTCGGGGCATTTGGATTTTCTATGGATTTATGAGTTATATTTGCATGTGGTTTTTAAATGGATTTGATGCGATTTTTGGATTCATAAATATATTCGGAAATAATTTTGTATAATAAATATTGTTGCGATTCGGATTCTGGAAATACGTTTATAGATATGGATATGATTTGGATTTAATTCGATAATTCTGAACAGAATAAATTGTATTGTTTTCGAAAAATGATTTGGCTCTGATATATATGAACATAGATATGGATATAGGAGATTGACATGTCAATTGGGTTCACTTAGCAGTACTGCATTGAGATTTTTGAGATTTTGATGATTATGATACCACTCTTTGGATTATGTGTAGCCACCGTTGTGGACGGTCCTAGAGTGAAGACATTTCCGTCGGGCAGTCCCTGTAGGGTCCGATGTCGGAAATGATGCCTGTATAGGGATACCATTTTATGCTAAAATGGGAAACCCGACTGTATATAATTCAGCGAGCAGTCTCCGTTGGGTTCCAGTGCTGAATAACCCGTAATCCAGCCCTGAAATTATGTTATGTATGTCAGGAGCCCGATATGAAAATAAAAATAAGATTTGAATTGAAATGTGAAATAATTTGAAAAGTGATTTTGAGATTATTAGTGAAATTATGAAATTGATATGTTATTTAAAAATATTTGACTTGATTTGAGCCTCATAGTTGGATATTTATTTGTTATTTATATTTCTGATAAATTGATAGAAATTATTATAGTATTTGTAAATTCAATTATGTGTACACCCACTAAGCAATATGCTTAGCGTGTTGAGTTTTCTCATACGTAGGTATAAGAGGTTCCAGAGGAGACAAAGACAGAGAAGAATAGAGACTGCAGGAGCAGAGTATGGAGTCACATCGATTCTATATATTTGGTAGTCCTTTTGTTTTACTAGAGCATACATATACAGAAAATGTTTGTATATATTTAAAGAATTTCCGTTGTGTAAATATTTTATTATATGTTTATGTAATTTGAATCATGATAAATTATATTGTGGTGAATTGTTTTGAGAAGTCGCACTAAATTTAGAAGGGTGCGCAAAAGTGATTTGAGACTTTAGAAGTGTGGATTTTTATGAATTTTAAATTATAGACAGATTTGGAAAGTCAGAAAAACAGAGGAAAACTCTTGCGAAATTTTCAGAAATTTAATTGGGTCATCATTAGAGTTTACCTTTTAATTTTAAGTTGTGGTTTTATAAAAGTAAAGCAATATATTTCAGTATATGGTAGCGCTCCCTAATTCGGTCTGAGCGGATTGGGTTAGGGGGTGGTACAGTCCATCAACTTTGAGAAGTCTGCCCTCTCTTTTAGTCCTAATACTCCGGGAGTTGTTAGGGAAGAGATCAAAAGAATTTTTAGCATGGATGTGGTTTCTTGTCACGAAAAATATTTAGGACTTCCTTCGTCCATTGGGCGTAACAAAAGGCATGTGTTTGGGGTTATCAAGGATAGGGTTTGGCAAAAATTGCAGGGTTGGAAACATAAATTATTTTCAAGGGAAGGGCGTGAGGTCTTGATTAAAGCCATTGCCCCAGCCCAAAGATTGGGGCGGTATGGGCTTTCGGGATGTGGTTGCTTTCAATCAATCCATGTTAGCTAGGCAAGGGTGGAGGCTTTTGTGTGATCCTTCGTCACTCTTGGCTCGGGTGCTCAAGGCTAGGTATTTCCCTTCCACTTCCTTTCTTAAATGTAAGTTGGGGAATTTGCCTTCATTTGTTTGGAAAAGTATCTTCTGGGGCCGCAAGGTTCTTCTTAAAGGGGTTCGTTAGAGAATTGGAGATAGGTGTGATGTGGATATCTTTGAGGATCAATGGTTGCCTCGAGCTTCTACGTTTAAAGTGTTGTCCCCGCATTTATCTCCTACTAGCTCTCCTATTTCGGAGTTGATTGGAGGAGATGGGCTGTGGAATTCAGACCTAGTCAGGGGATGGTTCTTTCCTGAGGAGGCTGAAATGATTTTACGCATTCCCCTTAGTAAATCTTCTTATCATGATTCTATTTGTTGGAACTACAATAAGTGAGGGAACTTTTTAGTCAAAAGTGCCCACAAGGTGGCCTTGCTGCATCAAAATGGTGAGCATCCTTCGAGTTCTTCGGGGGCTTTGTTCACATGGAAAATGATTTCAAATCTTCATTTGCCAAACAAAATTAAGGTGTTTTGCTGGAGGGCATGCAAGGGAATATTGCTTACTAATACCTCTCTCTTTTTGAGGAAGATTTCGAGCTCGGGGCTATACAATTTCTGTGGTATCCTCCCTGAGACAGCAGACCATGTACTATGGAAATGTCATAGATCCTTGTGGAGATCTTGCCCTTCTTTGCTGAGCTTGATGTGTTGTGTTGCGTGGATTTTTTGGATAGACTTGCCTATGTTTTTTTTTATTTTTAGCAAGGAATTTGCCTTACAATTTGTAACTTGTGCTTGGCTGGTTTGGGGTTTCAGAAATCAGGTGATGCATGGCTTTAAGGTACTACTGGGCGAAGATCTTTGGGAGAAAGCTGGGGTTTTCTTGGCTGATTTTGTGCAGGCTTGTGAGGCATGCAAAGCTATCCCTCTTTCCTCCCCTGCCAGGCGATCTGTTTGGTCTCTACCTTTAGGTCATTTACTGAAACTTAATGTTGGTGCTGCCCTTGACCACAGGTCTAATAAAATTGGAGTTGGTTTGGTGGTTAGGAACTCTTGTGGCTCTATATTGATGGCTGCTGGTTTAATTTTTAGAAATGTTATTGATGTTGAAATTGCTGAGGCTAAAGTAATTTTGGAAGGAATTGAGCTGGCTTCTAGTAGGGGCTTTACTCCTCTTTGTGTGGAATCTGATGCGAAGAATGTGGTTTCTTTGTGGTGTGCTGATCATTGTGTTCGTAGTGAGCTTGGAGCTATCATTTAGGATATTAGAGTTTGTTTAATTTCTTTCAATGTTGTTTCCCTCTCTTTTATTAGTAGAAGCTGTAATAGTGTTGCCCATAACTTAGCTAAATGGGTCCTGGGTTTCAACTCCTCCTCTGTTTGGGAGAGAGGTTTTCCCAATTGGTTGCTTAATCTTGCTGAGAATAATGTAGCTTTTCTGTTTCTGAGTGATATATGCAAAGTTTTTTTTTTTAAAAAAAAAAAGTCTATAATTTTTTATGAGACACATGGTAATTATCGTAATATTGGAAGGGCCACAATTTTTTATCATTCGACTCCTTTTGCATGTTCTTATATTAGAATATCAAATGGAAGGATTTTAAAAATGAATAATATTTTTAACTTTACAATTCCTTTATTTTTTTTTATACAAAGATTGAAGAAGAATTGAAAGCAACTTAAATTTGATAATATGTTTTTTTTTTATACACTTGAACTACTTATTATAATATATTTTTATTTGTTGTGATAAAGTCATAAAGACAACTAATAACAAATATTTGATAAATACAAAACGAAAATAATAAAAAATAGTGATGATATTTCATCAATTTTTGTTGAAGATAGTAAGTAAGATATCATTTTTATAGTAATATATTATAAAAATATTAACTTCGTATAATTTATACTTTTAATTTATATAAAAAAAATGTGTAGTTAAAATTATTGTACAAAACAATTAATTTATAAATAGTAAAATATTAATATTGAAAATTTAAAATTAGAAATATATTAATTTTTGGAGGACAGTAGTGACTGCTGAGAGTTATGGTCGCAAGGGTTTATGCTTATAATTACAAATCACCGCATCAGTTCTGACAGTTTCCCACAATTCTTTTTTAAAAGCAGCAATCACAAACTTTCAAGTAGCTTAAGTTATAATTAAGTCATTGGACATATAAGCCATTTCAGGCCTGGCCCAACTTGCATTACCGTAGTCGGCCCATTCTATCCTATTGGGCCTAAAAAGTGTGATAACGGTGAGATGGATCGTCAACTACTACATAACCCTCATCGTTAATGGAACATCTGTATAATGGCGGCTACGGTGTTCGAACCAAACCGCGCGGTTTTAAACTGGAACCGATTAATCGGTTTCGATTCCAATTAAGAACCGCGAATCAAAATCGGGACCAGACTGTCCCGGTTCTGGTTCCATGTATTTTGAAACCAGAAGTGCTGGTTTGGTTCCAAAAAGTATTAAAACTAAATTTTTTAAAAAATAAATTAATATATATATATATATTAATTTTTTAAAAAAATTTGAAACCGAAATCGTAATCGTATAGAACCAAATTTGGAACCATGGGAAACCAGAACCAGCTTGGAACCACCAGTTCCTCCTCCTAGGGGATCCGGAACCGCCGATTCCCGAACCATGGCCACCCCTACATCTATATGTTCTCAATCCTCTAACATTGTATTAAAATGGGCAATTATCAATTAGTCCCTATTTTTTTTACGAATTATGAATTTTTTAACGTAGTTTACTTTATTGGTACTCATGAGCCCTAAATTTTCGTAAATATATCAATTTGGTCCTACTGTAAGTCAACCATTAGTCAAAATTACCGGTTCCAAGGATATTTTTATCTTTAAACCTATCAATGTATCAACAGTAAAATTTTTAATGAAATAACATAACTACTCCTAATTAGAAATTTAAAATAAATTAAATTAAAAAATTTTAAATGGATCTCCACCTTCTATCAAGATTCTTTATTTATTTATTTATTTATTTATGTTCTTGGGTGGAGATCCAGATTGAATCTCCACCCAAGAACAAAAAAAAAAAAATATTTGAAACTCGCTCAAGTACGAACCCAGAAACTGGATTCTTAAAACGAACCAAGAAATTGGGTTCGTAGAAAAAACCCAGCTTCTAGGTTCGCTCGATGTTTCGAACGAACTCAATTCTTGGTTCGCTCTACAAACCTAGAATAGGTTCATTTCGAATGAACCCAACTTCTGGGTTCGTTTCTTTAGTGAGATTCAATTTTTTTTTTTTTTTTGTTCTTGTGTAGAGATCCAGATTGGATCTCCACCAAAAAAAAAAAACCAAAAAAAACTAATAATAACGAACTGGGTCCCCATCTCCAAGTTCGATTTTCAATTTTTTTTTTTTCTTGGTTGGAGATTGGATCTCCATTCCACTAAGAAAATAAATTATTATTAGTTTTAATTGTTCTTCTTAAAAATATTATTTTTTAAATATTTTTAATATTATCTCTACCGTCCATTAAGATTGATGGATGTAGTGGTCACAAAACGGTCCAAAATTGACTTGAGCCTATAACCGACCCAAAACTAAATCCAAAGTGGCCCGAAAATGTTCATGGATTTATAAACGATCCAAAGAACTCTAAACGAGCCCAAAGGCCCATCAATCGAAATTAAAATTCAAAATAGTGAGACCAAGTCCAAACTTTGAGTTGGTCTAAGTAACGTCTGTTGTAATTTATGCCCTAAAACTTGTAATTGTAAATGTTATTAGATATAAATAAAAATTAAACGTTTATCATTCAAATGAAAGTGTTTTATATTTGTTCATACATTTATATATTGTGCGAGTAACATCCAAGATTGCAAGATGTAATCTCAAAATAAGTATATGAAAGTCATATACAGTAGAATTCATTTTGAGACATGCAATCTAAAGAGTCCGTAGAGAGCAAACAAAGTTAAGTACTTTGTTTGTGGTTGATCTACTACTGCGGTTCATTCTGTAATGTACGGTGGTCTTATCCTAGACTGCTCAAGTAGTTGACATGAGAATGGAGGCACCTTATATTATGAGATCATATAAGACTGGACCATGACTTATATGAATTTCTCACTAAGATACGTTAGTAGATGAGATTCATATATATCGACAAACGATGGTTGTATATAGGTGATCTTAATCCTATGTGTCTTATCGACTCCTTCTGGTTGGATCGTTGCTTTTGATTTACCATGAGTGAGGTTGTTGTTATATTCTTGATCAGTACCTCCGTATCTTAGAATTGCAGTTTGCTTTGTGGCTGGGAAGGTATGAACACAATAATGGAATCTACTCCTTCTTAATTGAAGTAGATGAGTAGTTCCCTTAAGGATTGATTCAGGGCTTGGACAATTATGAGGCTTCTCCTTCTTCTGCGAGTAATGCAGGATTTAATTGTTCATTATAGAATCAATGGTGCTTAAAGAAAAAAATATAACTAGAAGGGTTATAGCAGACATTATGACCTAGCTCTAGTTATGAACTACTCGTGGACGATAATAACTCCGAGGTTAATAATTATGGAATATTAATTAAAGAGTTTAATTAATATTACTAAGTATTATTAGAGTTCAAAACTGTGGGTCCATTAGGTCCTTGGCTAGCCCTTATGGTGATTGGTAACGAGGGTCACGGTAAATTAATTGAATGGTCCAATTAATAGTATTACGAAAGTGACACGATTTAATTAAAGAGAATTAATTAAATAATATGATTATTTAATTAATGATTTAATAATTAAATAAAAATTATTAATTGTTTTAATTATTAAATAAAAAGTTGCAGGTTCAAATCATGACAAGGACAAAAGGAATTAAATAATGATATTATTTAATAGTCCTAAAGGTCAAAGGTTCAAACTCTAGGGATACCAAAAATAAATAGGATTTAGAATCCTATTTTGACTTGGTCAAATTAAACCCTAGAGCTCTAGTATATATATGATATGTTACTAGGAAAATTGACGAATGCAATTAACCTAGCAAAAAGAAGTGAGCGGCCACACAAAAGGAGAGAAGAAAAAAAAAAGTTTTTTCTGACTCTTTCTATCTTGCAGGGTGTGGCCGGCCAAGGGAAGAAGACAAGGAGTTGTCTTCTCCACTTTTCTGCTACCTCCATCTAATCATTCGTAATGTGTCTACACACGCGTTGTCAGACCATGGGTTATAGTTCGGAAGGCTTGCTGGTGAATGGAGAAGTCAGAGAATAAAAAACGCAACAAAGGTAATTGTAGTTAAAAATCTCTATTCTTGTATGTATAGGAACTCGATCCTTCTGAAAAGAGTTTTCAAAAGAAAAGAAAAATTTTGAAACCCATTTCGCTGCCTTTTATTTTATAAAACATATTTTTCTCCCTACAACGCCACTGACATGAAGTGACATGGTCCAACCTGATCCCAGAAGTTTCAGGGATGCCTGAGATCTCGAGACATGATCTCCTCACCAACTACAACGGACTTCAGGTCCCTCCTATAAATACAAACCCAAGCCTCAAAGGTAGGAGTCATGCGAAATTTGCTAAGTAATTACTATTGGCACCATTTCCGGTTCTTACCGGAAATGGACCTTTATCTTTGCTTGCTTTGGTCCGTTCTTAGGTGATTATTAGTTGTTTTTAATCTTTTCCTTGAGTGTATAGTTAAATAGGGTCATTTTGAGAATTCGGGAGAAATTAGGGCAAAACTGTATCATTTTGGCCTCCGCTACTTGTGGCAAGACTTGACTGTCACGGCACAAGTTGCGGTGGATATAATTGCAAAATCCTAGCAGAGAGTTCTGCGACTTGGGTCGCAACATGCACCGCGAGCCACAAGTCGCAGCCATGCAATTTTCAAACCTTGGCAGAATGTCCCACGACTTGGGACCGCGACTTGCACCATGAGCCACAAGTCGCGGCAATGCAATATTCAGATTTTGGCAGTAAGTTCCGCGATTTAGGGCCGCAACTTGCAGCACGACCCATAAGTCGCGACGGACTAAAAACATGATCTAATCAGCTCGAGTATAAAAGGAAAAAGGAGAAAAACACAAAGCGGATTTTGGCCATGACATAGAGACATCAGAATAGAGAAGAAAAGAGGGAAGAAGAAGAAGAGAAGATGAGTACTAAGAGACTAGACGCCCGGTCGATTCTTCGTCCATCTTCATCAAGCGAAGAATTCAGATTGTTAAAGGAGGAGTTCACCCGAGACGGAATCAGACTAGAGTCTTTCCGTTTAGAGTTCTTTTTCTTCTATCATTCCTTTCATTTATTGTATTTTTTTTATTCATGTCTTCATTATTGAACACCGTGGATTATTTTAATTTTTCAATTATGAACTAAATTTTATACTAGGGATGATGATGGATCTTTGTATAAATTTTGATTGATTTTATGAATATGTTTGGATGATTTATGAATTACTTGGTTAAGTGGCTTTTTATGCTTAATTGTATGTTAATTGCTTGATCACCTTTTAACATTAGTTGTTGTTGTGGGTTAAGTACCGAGGGAAGACGCATACAATGTGTTCGATAAAATGCTCACTACAATTTAGGAGTTAAATAGAGATATGTTAACTTATTATGTGTGATCTTTGATATGCTATTGTGTGTTATTGCATTCGCATACATTTAAATATCTATCGAGAGATAGGATATTAGTGTATGTGGGAATAGGTTCGAATTACCTTGAGAGAGGATTTTGGATAATTGAGTTAGCATGATCATCAAACGATAACAATTAGACATCCTTACATAGTAATTTCAGTCATTATGTCATACTTAGTGAAATTGGATTCCCTAGTTCCGTCTTACATTGGTTAAATCATTTTTGTTATTTAGTTTCCTAATTCATTTAGTTGTTAATTAATCAATTTTCATCACCAATCATTCGATCATTCAAATAGATATAGACTTAGTTTATTTTAGTATATAGTACCTAGAATATCCTAGTGGGAACGATACTCATACTCACATTATATCACTTGTGCCAACCCCGTATACTCGCGGGTAACCAAAAGGCGTAACAATCACTGAACGAACACTCTGAGAGAGAAGAGTCTAGCCTTCACTCGACCGAGTCCTCACTAAGTTCACACACTGAGCTCGACCATATCCGAATCAATACCCCTGACAATCATACGCTTGACATTAAGATTAACTTAATACGATCGACAAATCGACATTTCAAGTCTGATCTTTTTAAACGTTCATTTTCGTTATTCAAGTTTTACTTGCTAACTTGAGCGTCAGAAGCTATTTGGATGGCACCACCCCGATGTCCAAGAGCTCGACCGTATTTGTTTCCCTTATAGGTTGTTGGCCTTACTCACTTCTAACCATAGACCTACGATTATACATTGTAGATTTCAACATCAATAATTTGGCGCCTACCGTAGGGCCAACAGCATCAAACTTGCAAACGCAGTTTCCTACAACGATCAAACAACCTTGCAAACGAACCAAACCACACAGCTCTTAAGGCCCATCTCACGTTGCTAGTAGCACAGATGAACGAAAACTTTGAGTGGCTCCAAGCATTGGAGGTGGATAAGGCCATACGCACTAGAAACAAAGAGCTGCAAGTCAAAGTCAAGATGTTGACAACGCCACCACCAAGGTTCGTCCACGTGCGATACGAGGTCAATGCCAATCCAGCACCAGTACCTGGATAAATGACCCCAGCAACCTTGACCTCTAGTGCTTGACACCCCATTTTTAAACTCGGGTCGGCTGTAAACGATCAAAATTCTGCAACTACCAAAGGCGATCCAATACCATAACAAGCTGCGATCGACTCAACTGTGCAAATAATAGAGATGTTAACCGCGTCACCAGTTATACCAGATGATGCTCGATGATCGACATGAAATTCATATATGATTTCTCACACATTTTATCTATCTTTTGTTGTATTTTTGAAACATATGAGGTTTTTGATGTGTTCTTTAAACATTACAGGTGTTTACAGCTTGATGGAAGATTTTTGGATTTTCGCCATCTTTGACGCAGTTGTACTTCCAGGAGATTATTGTGATAGTCAAGGGAGAGAGTTTGGTATTTTTCTAATTTCTTTCCATTTTTATTGTGATTATTTTTATATTGTGTAACTAAGTCGTTAACTAGGAAATCAATGTGAAGAACACATAATGGCTCATGTAAGTAACTATTATGATTATTCTTTTTTTCGTTTATTTTTATTCATTGTTCTTATAGTTTATTGTTTATTGCCCATTGTTGATGAACTAAGATAATCTTTGTTACGTGCTAGTTCTGAGTTTCATTAGGCTTTCAATGGTAATTATTTCAGCTTTCGAAGAACAGGATTTGAGAGTTGAAATCTACAGCAAGACAACTTATGGAATATGCTCTACACATGAGCATGTTAAAATATTCGTTCGGCATATGAACTTACGCTCTACACATAAGCTATTCAATAAATATTAGCCATTAGTCGATCGTGCTCAACATACGTCGATTTTAGCAAGCTTTATATATTATATGGATTTATCCAACTTTTATTCCACACGATTCTGTTTGACACATTCGATTCAACATTTGACTTGTTTATATAGCATGGATCCTTTGTTCAAAAATATACTCCGCTCGATGTATTTGTTTGATAAGCACATTGTTTTACCCATTTAAACTATCTTGCTCAGAAAATATAGTCCGCCCGACGAAACTGACATCATTTTAAACAGTTTTCCTCGACATATTACATTCGACATCCAATAGATTATTTGTTCGACAGTTAATTAATATGAAGGATTTCATAGAAAAGAGAAGCAATGAAAATGCAGGGTCACATGTCCAGTTCGACAAGGTAGTACCTCTACCCACAAAATATTACAAACTAAAAGGCACATGGCCACGTTCGATAAGTCGACACTTAGCCAAATACTTAAAACTAAAAAAAATTATTACAACTTTGCTCCTGCTCTTGATCATTTCAATCTTGATGCTCCCCTTAACCTGCTTCCCTATTTTCAATCTGCGCATCTTCACCAGGCGACAGCACCATAGTTAGCTCTCCGACCGCAAGTTGGGCCTCTTCCTCCTCCGCAGCAGCTAAAGCCTTAAGCTCTTCCCATGTAGCGATAGCCTCTTCTGGACGCCATTGCTCAGTTTTCCCTCTTTGTATTGCGGCATGAGCTCGGCCTTAGTTTTGACGACTGCTTCACCAACTATGGTCTCTAACCTCTCCACAAGGGCCTCGACCTGCTCGGCTAAAGAGTCGACCTCGTCCTTGACTTTAGCCACGCTCTCTTGTTCAACAATTTTTTGCCCAGCTTTGGAAAGCTTCAACGAATCGTTCTCCTTCCTTAAAGAGAAATTCAACTCCCTAAGCTTCCTTGCGCTCGACACAAGCTCCTTCTTCAAATGAAACTGAGCTTTAAGGGCCTATAAAAATAAACATTAGATTCTCATCAAAATATAACTATGAAAAACAAAAAAACAAAGTTGAAAAAATTTACTTGCATAGAAGGAACTGTAGGTCGAGCACCTTAGCTGCACCCACATCCTTCAGACGTGCAGAATCTTCAGGAAAGAGGAATTGGTCAACCCCATCCAGCAGTGATTTCGGGTTTGATATAGCATAGGCCCCCGAGGAAAATGAAACAGTAATGTCGGCTTCGACATAGACCACCTTCTGCTTCTTCTTGGTCGGTTGAGGGTTGACTCAGGTGCTGGGCTAGACTTCGACAGTGGAAGAGGCAACTTTTCTTAGGGCGCTAACACTACGATAGACGAGCTAGCTTGTGATTGCTCCTTTTCTAGGCAGATACTGCTGCCTTCTCTCGACGCTTCCTTAACACGTCGTCTATGCCAGGTATGTTGACTTTCATGCTCGACATGGAATCTGTGGTGAATTTTCGTTTGACTTCAGATATGGGCGTAAGAAACTTGGTACCGCAGAGCAGCTCAAAGCTACAACAGATCGAAGTGTAACTAATTAAATCCTTAGCCTTTGGAAAGGGTGTACCTTTCTTATTAAGTTTTGAATGCAACCACAACCGGCTCGACCTCAAACTCTTTCGCTCAACAACTTCTTTCAGCTACGGTCGGTTGGGTCAACTGAAAGAATAGTCTTGTACGCCCGACACTATCGAAGTCTTCTACAGATTGGGACCGGGTCACACCTTCTGCAAAACAAAACAACCAATATCAAGAAAAAGCATAATAAAACAACTAAATTTTCTTATGATAGATAGTAGTGCCCACCAGTGATTTTTCGTGCCGAGCGTATACACATTCCATCATCAAAAGGTCCCCCACAAATCTACCTTTTACCAAGAAATATCTATCTTTTCACCTACGATAGTTTGTCATAAGTTCAGAAATTAGGTGAGGACGGTGGGGTCGAGCAGCCAAGATGTAACGCCCAATCTCGTTCTTGTGCTCCTTCAAGTTGTACGAGTAGAAGAGGTGTTCGAGCGTAAAAGGTAGACCTCTATTCTCATAGAAGACCTCGACCTCGAGTAAGAGCCTCCATCTTGGCATCAGCTGGCTCGGCACCAAATCGAAAAAGCGTAAGAGCTGGTGACAAAGAAAGGGAATTGGGAAACACAGCGCTTGTTGAAATGGCAGCTCGTAGAAACACGTCCATCATGGGATCTCCCAATCAGGACGCTCGAATGAAGATGGGAGTCTGAGCTATAGGGAAACAATATCTTTTTAATTAAACGCAGCGAAAAGGATTATGTTTTTTTTTCCTTTGTAGAAAATTCTTTTCAAAAGAACTAGTGAATTGTATCTACAGGAATGGAATTTATTCTACAATACCATTGATGCTTTTCTTGGTTCTTTGATTTTTTTTATTCACCCCCAATTCTTTCGAGTTATAACTCGCAGTCTGACAGCACACATATGGGCATGTCACGGACGAAGAGACGAAGGTAGTTGACAAGCAAAGAAGACAAATTCTTTGTCTCCTCTAATGGCTGATCGAACCTGTAAGGAAGAAGAAGAAATTTTTTTTTTTTCTTTTGCCTTTGTATTTATTGCACCCCCTTCTTGCTTGCCTAAGGTTTGCATATTTTCTTTTTTTGATATAATGTGTCTTATATATCAGTCTCAAGGGTTTTGGTTTAATCAGGTCAAATAGGATTGTAAATCCTATTTAATTTTGGTCACTACTAGAATTTGAACTCTTGACCTATAGGGACTTTAAATAATCATATTATTTAATTTTTTTTATAAGTCAAAGTTCAAACTTATAACCTCCTATTTAATAATTAAAATAATTAATAATTTCAAATTATTAATATTTATTTAATTATTAAATTATTAATTGAATAATCATATTATTTAATTAATTCTCTTTAATTAAACCGTGTCACTTTCGTAACACAATAAATTAGACTATCCAATTAATTTAGCGTGAACATCGTTATCAACAACCATAAGGGCTAGCAAGGAGACCAAATGGACCTACAGTTTTGAGCTCCAATAATACTTAATAATATTAATTAAAACTCTTTAATTAATATTATGTTATTATTAACCTCGGAGTTGTTGGGACTTATGCCCTAAAACTTGTATTTGTAAACGGTTAAAGATTGAATAAGAATTATTCATTTTATCATTCTAGTTTAAAAGCGTGTTATATTCAGTAATACATTCATATTGTGTTAGAACATCCAAGATTGCAAGATGTAATCTCAGAATGAGTATATGAAAGTCATATATAATAGGATTCATTTTGAGACATGCAATCTAAAGAGTCCGTAGAGAGCAAACAGAGATGGGTACTTTGTTTGTGGTTGATCTCTGCTACGGTCTATTCTGTAATGTATGGTGGTCTTATCCTAGACCACTGATGTAGTTGACATGAGAATGGAGGCACCTTATATGATAAGATCATATAGGACTGGACCATGATTTATATGAATCTCTCACCAAGATCCGTTAGTATATGAGATTCATATATATATATATCGATAAACGATGGTTATTTATAGGTGATCTGAATCCTAAGTGTCTTATCAACTCTGTCAGGTTGGATCGTGGCTTTTGATTTATCATGAGTGAGGTCGATATGAGTTCTCGACCAATATCTCCGTATCTTGGAGTTACGGTTTGGCTTATGGTTGGGAAGATATAAACACGATAGTGGAATCCACTCCTTCTTGATTGAAGTAGATGACTAGTTCCCTTAAGGGTTGATTCAGGGCTTGGACAATTATGAGATCTCTCCTTCTTCCGTGAGGAAGACAGTATTTAATTGTTCATTAGAAAATCAACGGTTCTTAAAGGAAAACATATATCTAGAGGGGTATAACGGATATTATGACCCAGCTCTAGTTATGAACTACTTGTGGAGGATCACACTATATGTAAATAGTTATATCAATGGACGCTGAGACTTCAGATTGTATAAACACGTCCACAATTCTGAGAGTGCAACTTCAGGTTTTTAGTGGAATAACTTCAAGGTTAATAATCATGGAATATTAATTAAAGAGTTTAATTAATATTACTAATATTATTGGAGCTCAAAACTGTAGGTCCATTAGGTCCCCTTGCTAGCCCTTATAGTTGTTGGTAATAAGGGTCACGGTAAATTAATTGGATGGCCCAATTAATAGTGTTACGGAAGTAACGCAATTTAATTAAAAGAGAATAATTAAATTATGTGATTATTTAATTAAATATTTAATAAATTAATAGAATATTAATAATTATTAATTCTATTTATTAAATTATTAAATAAGAGGTTACGGATTCAAACTGTGACAGTGACAAAAAAATTAAAATAATTGGATTATTTTAATAGTCTCACTGGTTACAGGTTCAAGTCTTTAGGGAGACCAAAACAAATAGGATTTAGAATCTTATTTGACTTGGTCAAACTTAAACCCTAAAGAGCTAGTATTTAAGAGTTAATATGCTAGAAAAAATTGACCTAACCTAAATGAAAAAACACTAGAGAAGTTCGGCCATAGCAGGAAAGAAAAGAGAGAAAGGAGTTCTCCGTTCGTTTTTCATGTGACCTCCATCTTTTATCATGACGTGCTCACACAAGCATTGTCAGATCACGGGTCATAGCTCGAAAGATCTGGTGGTGGATCAAAGAATCGAAAAAGCATAATAAAAGAAAAAGGTATGTTGTCAAAGATTCTTTTTCTGCGTATACACAGAAACTCGTTCCTCATTGAAAAACGTTTTCAATAAAGAAAATTTTTAATACCTCATTCCGCACGTTATTCGATAATCAAATCATTTTCTTTTTCCCCTTCAGGAGTTACTCCATTAAATCTCGAGGTTAAACTCTCAAAACTGTAGATGTTTTACGCAGTCTGAAATTTTAGTGTTAGCTCCATTTCTTGATCAAAAATGTGCCTCCATCTTTACCTACTTTTGTTCTGTTCCAGGGTAATTATCGGTTGTTTTTAATATTTTTCTTTAATGTGCATGTAATAAGGACCCCAAGTGAAGATTTTATAGATTTTAAGGCAAAAGTATAATTTTCGTAACTTGGCAATAGGAGCTTAAGTCAAAGCTTCTCAAAATTTAGGGCAAAAATATAATTTCATAAAGTTGTGCAAGACTTTAGTGAAACGGTGCGTTTCCTACCAAGAAAAACTGAAGCAACTTAAGACGTCGCGGCAATGCATCCAGTGCCCTACTAGGCTACGTTTAAAAGTAGAAGCACATAATAGAAAGGGGGGCTGGCAGCTGCGGATCAAAGAAAAAAACACACCAGAAGGAGAGAGCTATGGGAAGGAAAAAAAAAATACAAGCAGACTAGCAGCACCAAGATCAGCAGCAGGTGAGAGGGAAGAAATACAACATACCACAAAAGACTTGGAGGCAGAAAAATAAAGAGGATATGTGGAGAGAAAGGCAGAGAGCTTGGGCAGCAAAGAAGAGAGAGAAGAAACGGGTATTAGGAGACTAAGGGCGTGGCTTCGAACGATTCTTGACCCAAAAAGAGTTTTCCTTTCTTTTTCCTTCATGCATATTCCTTTTATGTTTATATTGATAACTCTTATTTTGAAATTGATATTTAGTTTTGATTCTTTGATGAGAAACTAAACTTATATGCTAAGATGATAATGGATCTATTTGTGAAATTTTGAAGGAGTTTATTAATTGTTTTGATTGTTGATTATTATTTGGTTGAATGGGTATTTTGTTTTTAATGCTTCTAATTGTAATGATATGCATTTAGTTGATTTTTCTGTTGTGAGTTATGAACCGAGAGGTGACACTCAAAACGTGTTTATTAAAATGCTTACCATAATTTTGAAGTTAAATAGAGATATATTAAATTATTTTTTGTGATCATTATTAGTGTTATTGTTATTAATGCATTCGCACACATTTGGATATTCATCGAGAGATAGAATATTAGTGTATATGAAAATAGGTTCGATTTATCTCGAGAGAGAATCTTAAATAACTTAGTTAACACGATTATCAACTGATAATAACTCATTTTCATTACATTTTTAATTTCATTCATTAAGACATAATAAGTGAAGTCAGAAATTCTAGCTAGTTCTCCCTTTGATCCAACTCTCACTTTTTATTTTGTTTTGTTTCTTGTTTTGTTTAGTTTTAATTAGTTATTTTCACAACTTTCTTAATTTATTCAAATAGATATAGACTTGGTTAATTTTAGTACTCAATACTTAAATATCCTTGTGGAAACGATAATTTACTTTTATTGTATTACTTGTGTCGACCCCATATACTTGCGGGTACAAAAAGGCGTAACAATTTTTTTAGCGTCATTGCCGGTAATATTTTAGTTTTGTTAATATTAATACCGATTAGGTCTATAACTAATTTGGATTTGTATATATTTTATTTTTACTAATTGTTTATTTTTCTTTTTCTGTACATGTTATGTATTTTTGGTATGAAGCGCATGAGCTTACTTAGGAAGTGGAGACTAATGACTACGGAGCACCTTCGAATTGTTTCTTATGTGGGGGGGCTGCATATGAGTACCGATTTTCGGGTGGGCTATCAGGCAGTTCTGAACAAATGCAGTATGAGGATTATTTCAACTATCAACAGAACAACCCCTACCCGAGCACATACAATCCTGGGTGGAGCAATCATGTTAACTTTTCATGGAGAAACCAACAAGAAAATGAGTCAACTCTAGAAGTTATGCTTGTCGAATTCATAACAATGATGAATACCTGGATAGAGCATCAAGAAAATACTTTGAAGCATCAAGATAATGTTTTGAAGAATCTGACTGAGACTACTCACAAGATAGATGCGAAAGTTGATCAAGTCGCTCAACACTCGCAAGCCAACACTCGTAAGCCAACATTCAGAATTTAGAAGTCCAAAATGGTCAGCTAGATAGGGACAATCAAGGAAGAGAACAAAAAGCATTGCCAATCAACATGGAGGCACATCCAATGGAGCAATGCAATGAAACTACCTTGGAAATCGAAAAGCTAGTTGAGCATCTGATTTGGGATGATCAAGTAGAGATATAAGTGAGCAAGAGCGTGTCACTTATAGTTGAAGCATCTACCTTTCCAGAGCCATTTGAGCTATGTTTAGTCTACGGTGCCACTGCTGAAGAAGATAGCCACCAGAGTATATATGTTTTTGTAGATATTGGAGAAGGAAATCCCAAACCGCCTCCACCTTTTAAGCAACTGCCGCGCTAAGGCAGCAAGAAGTTAACTTCTCAGTTGAGGTATGCAAGGCTGGGAGAGTTATTTTCTCTTCCAGTCATTTAGTTAGGATGGTGCGGTAAGTTGATGAGGAGATATCAATTATGAGGCAGGTAGGCAAAAGCAAGAGCAACCAGGTAAAATTGTATATTATTATCATTTTTTTATTTCTTTTTATTTTTTATTTATTTGTTTAAATTGTGAATTTTAGTATTTGGTAACCCTTGCCCATAAGCTTATTTGAAGTATTGTGCCTTGTGTTGAAAAATTTTGGAGTTCGAGGGAAGTTTGGTTGGATGTGAATACTTTTGAAGTGTTTGAACATTGTTTGATTTTTGCATTTTTTTTTTTTTTTGTTAATTTTACTTTGTTTTTGCTTGTGTATTTGAATTTTATTCTTTAGATTATATGGTTTTTAGTTTTTTTCTTTGTTTATCACTTTTTTTTCTCGAGCATAAGGTTTTAAAAATATTGGAGACAATGTTTATCTTAGGTTTGGGGGTGGTATTTGGTTGTTTTTCATTTAATATTTTTCTTGTGTTTTGGTTGTGTTTAGTGTGTTTTGTTGTATTTTCGAATTATTTATTTTGTCTTAGGAACTATTTTTGTTTATCGTTATTTTGTTGACGTATATTGGCTAGAAACATAGACTTTCTTTACACGCATTAGGAGTTTGGAAGACTTAGGTATAACAACACTACGTACATTTAGTCATGTTTAGTATGTTTAGTCTAGACTCTAAAAATTTTTTAACCTTTATTTTTGTCATGTGTGCACTTTCTGTTAAAACATTAATTGTTAGCTTTTTCAATGAGTCTTAATTTGTTTGTGACCACTTAGATTTTTTTATTTTATTTTTTTTGTCATGATTTGCACCGCATTGTGTTACACTCCATTTTTCTTTTTGTGAAAACATGCCATGTTCGATCGACTAGGATAAATAGTGGAGACTTACCCAGTGAGTTTTTGAGCTTATACTTTGTTATTTAAGAGGGTATTTTTATTTCTACTCTTTACATACTTATCTTCAATTTTGATTGATTACTTTGATCTTATTTAAGTTTTGCATTGAACATTTTTTAACAACATCTAAGATATCATGTGTTTACCCTATGTTAAGTTGGTTTTCCCCTTTAGAAGTGATGTAGGCTATGCAAATTGAGCTACTATAAATCTAAAAATTCATTCTATCCTTGTGTGTGCTCCAATAACCATTTTGAAGCCAAACACTATAAGTCTTTTCTTCCATCACCTACATAAATCCAAAACCAAGCTCTGTGTATAAAATAGCCTTACTTTTTAACTTGGATCATTTTAAAATAATAAGAAAATAAATGAATTACATAGGTGAATTTCACAAGTCTATGCCAAGGTTGTATGTTGCTATGATTAAAAAAAAAAAAAATTGGTATTATGAAAGGATGTAGTTACTCGAATAAAGGGAGTATGAAAAAAAAAATCAAAAAAATAAAAGAAGTGAATTATGCAAAGCCGTGTGTGCATAAGAGGAGAAAAATAAAAGAGATTTTTCCATGTATTGAAAAATGCTAAGTAATATCTTAACTTGATCGAAAGCTTTTTGCATTCCTTTTTTTTTTTATTTCTTTCTTAACCCATCACCCAATAGCCCCATTACAACCTATATTAAGTCATTTTAATCTTTTGGGGAATTTTTCTTTAATGCAAAGATGTTCATATTGATTATCGTGTTCATAATGTTTGATCATTTCAATGAGATCTTTATGCTTAAAAAGTAACGTCTTTCAAATTGATTTTAGCATGATGTATATCTTGTTTATTTGAGAATAAATTCTTTCTGCACGTATTTGATGAATGTGTCACCTAAGTTCTGAGCGATTTTCTAAAGAATTATCCTGAGAGATTTAGAGTCGAGGCAAATTCTATTTCGGTTATTTGAACACAATTATTTTCTTTTTAAGATTCTTAGAGTGTTGGCATGTGCGTGGTAAGTGGTGCAAAAATCTGTGAGTAGATGCTTTCGAATTTCACTCATTGGTTTTGCTAGTTTTTATCTTAATGGATTGTGTTTCATTTGGAAAATTAATTTTTTTTTTTTTTTTTTGATGTTCAGAGATGCATTTGTGTATATCGTAGCTGGTAAACCCTCACAATACTATAACTCGTCCACTAGAGACACCTATGGGTTTAAAGGCTTGTGGCACATACTAAGTATCATCATGTTACCTATGAAAGTGGTTTAGGCTAGTTGTTTGTTTATATTTATTTTTTGTTTTAGTGTTTTTTTTTATTTTTGTTTACATTTTTATTTTACTCTGATTTTGCTCTAGGATGAGCAAAAGTTAGGTTTGGGGGTATTTGTTGCCTCCATTTCTTGATCAAAAATGGGCCTCCATCTTTACCTATCTTTACCTACTTTTGTTCTGTTCCCGGATAATTATCTGTTATTTTAAATGTTTTTCTTTAGTATGTAGGTAATAAGGACCCTAGTGAAGATTTTATAGAATTTTAACGTAAAAGTGTAATTTTTGTAACTTGGTAATAAGGGCTTAAGTGAAAACTTCTCAAAATTGAGGGAAAAAGTTCAATTTCAGAATGTTATGCAAGACTTTAATGAAACGGTGCATTTCACACCAAGAAAAATTGAAGCAACTTAAAACAGCACCGTTTTGGCACCAAAAAGCTGGTGCAAGATGACGCCGTTTTGCACCTGGAAAAGAAAAAAAATATAGGCACGCGACTTGTGCGCGACCTGACGCAAGTTGCGGCCATGCATCCAGTGCCCTACCAGGCTACGTTTAAAAGCGTAAGCACAGAATAAAAAGGGGAGCTAGCAGCTGTGGGCCAAAGAAAAAAAAACACACCATAATGAAAGAGCTACGGGAAGAAAAAAAAAATACAAGCAGACCAACAATACCACGATCAACAGCTGGTGAGAGGGAAGAAGCACAGCAAACCATAAGAGACTTGGAGGCAGAAAACTGAAGAGGATTCATGAAGAGAAAGGGAGAGGGCTCGGGCAGCAAAGAAAAGAGAGAAGGAACAACTACTAGAAGACTAAGGACGTGGCTTTGAACGATTCTTGACCCAAAAAGAGTTTTTCCTTTCTTTTTCCTTCATGTGTATTCCTCTTATGTTTATTTTGATAACTTTTATTTCGAAATTGTATTTAGTTTTGATTCTTTGATGAGGAACTAAACTTGTATGCTAGAATGATGACAGATCTATTTGTGGAATTTTGAATGGGTTTATAAATTGTTTTAATTGTTGATTATTATTCGGTTAAGTGGGTATTTTGTTTTTAATGCTTCTAAGTGTAATGGCCTACATTTAGTTGATTTTGTTGTTGTGAGTTATGAACCGAGAGGTGACACTGACAACGTGTTTATTAAAATGCTCACCACAATTTTGGAGTTAAATAGAGATATAATAACTTATTTTGTGTGATCATTGTTAGTGTTACTGTTATTAATGCATTCGCATACATTTAGATTCCTCGAGAGATAGGATATTAGTGTATGTGGGAATAGATTCAATTTGTCTCGAGAGAGAATCTTGAATAATTTAGTTAACATGATTATCAATCGGTAATAACTCATTTTCATTACATTTTTAATTCCATTCATTAGGACATAATTAGTGAAGTCGGAAATCCTAACTAGTTCTCCCTTCAATCTAACTCTCACTTTTTATTTTATTTTGTTTCTTATTTTGTTTAGTTTTAATTAGTTATTTTTACAACTTTCTTGATTTATTCAAATAAATATAAACTTGGTTAATTTTAGTACTCAATACCTAAATATCCCTGTAGATATGATAATTTACTCTCATTGTATTACTTGTGCCGACCCCGTATACTTACCGGTATAAAAAGGCGTAACAGTCAGCATCCATTAATGTAGCTATTTACATATAGTGTAACTCTGCACAAGTATTTCATAATTAGATATGGGTCATAAAGTCCGCTATACCCCTCTAATTATATATTTTCCTTTAAGTACTATTGATTCTCTAATGAACAATTAAATCCTATATTCCTTACGGAAGAAGGAGAGCGCTCATAATTGTTCAAGTCCTTAATTAACCCTTAAGGGAACTACTCATCTACTTCAATTAAGAAGGAATGGATTCCACTTTTGTGTTCAGACCTTCCCAGCCACAAACCAAAAAAGCAACTCCAAGATACGGAGGTATTGATCAAGAAAACTACATTCGATCTCACTTAAGGTAAATCAAAAGCCATAATCTAATTTGAAGGAGTCGATAAGACACTCAGGATCAAGATCACCCATAAATAGCCATCATTTGTCGACATATATGAATTTCATCTACTAACTGATCTTGGTGAGAGATTCAGATAAATCGTGGCTAGTCCTATATGATCTCATATAAGGTGCCTTCCATTCTTATATCAACTACACGAGTGGTCTAGAATAAGAACACCATACATTACAAAATGGACTGCAGCAGTAGATCAACCACAAACAAAGTACCTAACTTTGTTTGCTTTCTACGGACTCTTTAGATTACAAGTCTCAAAATGAATCCTCTTGTATATATCTTTCATATATTTAGATTGAGATTACATTTAAAATCTTGGATGTTACGCGCAGATTATATAAACGTATGAACTTGAATAAACACACTTTTATTTGAAAGAATAACAATTACTTTTATTCTTATTTTATCTCATTTACAATTACAAGTTTTTAGGATATAAAACCCCAACATGAGCTCGACAGACTCCGGTATTCCATATTGGAATCTAATCCTCTTAAGATCAGATTCATCGAGTTTAGAAGCATGGTTGTTTGGAAAAAATCCCACAGGCCTCGACGTCGAAGGAATAACGTCGATTACCTGGTTAGCAAGTCTAACCTCGTCAACTACCCTAGTCTCTCTGCATTCCATTCCCCAAATTTCAAGACAAGCACTAGGATCCTTTTACTCTAGAAAATGCGTGGCTGTCATGGTCAACAGAGGCTGAGGTTTATTGTCGGTCGACTCTCCACTAGGGTTGGGGGATCCAACATAACTTTTGATCTTCCTCATAATTGAATCTTTGTCTGGGCTCGACATGGCTCTAAACATTGTCGAGCAAAGAAAACTTAATAAGTATAAGGGAGATCAAAGGCACTTACCTAGAAAAAACTAACGATTGGTCTGTCTTCGATGTAAAGATAGCTACACTTGACATTCGAAATTAAGTTTTTGCCTATAGCTCGACACGTAATATCTCCGTTCAAGAAACAAATTTTTCTACCTACACTAATCCTATCAAGATTTAAAAGGCAATTTTTCAAGGAAAATTCGAAAATCATCAAGAACAGCAAGGAAACAAACATGGCCTTCACATTTGTTTCTACAATTACAAAAAGAAAAAACCGAAAACACTCTAAAATAACACTTCAAAGCAAAGAGAAAAGGAGCAAAAAGAACCATACCTTAAAGATTACGGCGAAAAATCGAAGAAAGCACACCGAAAAATTCATTAAGATCCATCGGTCAAGATGTAAGTTGTCTGAAACTTGTCAAGATATGCCTTCTTGCTCTAAAAAAAATAAAAATTAGGAAAGTAAAGAGAGAGAACGAAAATTAGAACCTTATAGAGGGTTTTAGAAATTCTTGCATGAGGAACATGTGGCACATTATCACTGGCCTGCACACGTCTCTAAATAAGAAAATGAAGAGACTCTTAGTTACTTAAGGTGGAGAAGGAAAATGTATATTGATCACCCAAATGCTGAGGTAGTGGAGTTAGATATGTATGGTGTTCTGGCATATGATACAGTCTGGGCTCTGGCTAGAGCAGCACAAACACTGAAAAGTACTGATGAAATTTCTCAAAGCGGTTTGATGTTTTATAAGGAGATACTCAAGACTAGGTTCAAAGGTTTAAGTGGTGATTTTGAAATCATTAATGAGAAACTGGTTTCAAGGGGATTTGAAATTGTTAATGTAATTGGCAAATTAGGAGGTAGAAGAGTTGGATTTTGGTTCCCCAAAATAGGAATTACAAAAGATTTGACTAGTACTATTACTAATTCACGATCAGCAATTAGTAGTGATCACATAATTGAAGGCATTATATGGCCAGGAGGTTCTGCAACTATCCCAAAACGTGTTCAAATGAGTACTAGTAGAAAGTTGAGGATCGGTCTTCCGGTACTGCAGTATGGATTCAAAGAGTTACTGAATGTGGCCCGTGATCCTCTATCTAATGCAACCATTGTATCTGGATTCTGTATAGATGTGTTCAAGGAAGCCATGAAAACTCTAACCTGTAGAGTACCTTACGAGTTTATACCATTCACGGTCACCCAAGAAAATATGACCGGATCTTATAATGATCTTATCTATCAGGTTTATCTCAAGGTATGATTAGATCAAATTAATTAAGTAAAATTAATCATTTTCTTCTGTTTTATATACTGATGCTTTATCAATGTTTTATGTTCAAGTGTATTTCTAATTTATATAAATGTTTATGTTCCATGCATGCAAAAATTAAACAACCAACAAGAATTACGATGTTGCCGTGGGAGATATAACAATAACAGCAAACAGGTCTTTGTATGTGTATTTCACATTGCCATTCTCCGACGTAGGCCTTGGAATGATAATGCCTAGTTTTCATCAAAACAATATATGGGTTTTTCTGAAGCCTCTCAAAGTAGATCTTTGGCTAACAAGTGCTGCTTTCTTTGTATTCACCGGCTTCGTGGTATGGATACTTGAACGTCCTACCAACATTGAATTCCAAGGTACACCAGCACACCAAATCGGGATGGTCTTTTGGTATTCCTTCTCGACCCTCGTATTTGCTCATAGTAAGTACACTTCAAAAAACATTAATCATACAAGGATTAATTTCAGGATATTTGAAAAAAAAAAATTTATTTTGATTCATCCCATTTTTGACATTTCAGGGGAGAAGCTATTGAGCAACTGGTCAAAATTTATAGTGATCATATGGACGTTTGTGGTGCTTATATTGAGTTCAAGCTACACAGCCACTTTAACTTCTATGTTAACAGTTCAACAGATTCAGTTGGGGTCGAAGGACTATGTAGGATTCCACTCGTTTATACCAAGAGGAGCTACAAACAACATAAATGTTGAAGATTTAAAGTTGAAGATATATAATTCTCCTCAAGAATATGCTGATGCTTTGTCAAAGGGGAGTAAAAGAGGCGGCGTGACAGCCATTATCGACGAAATACCATACATCAAGATAGTCCTTGCACACTCTTTTCCCCACTACACCATGATTCTACCAACCAATAATTCTACTTCTACCAATGGTTTTGGCTTTGTGAGTATTTATATATATCACATCCACCTATATGTATAGTCGATAAGGTTTTTAACTAAGTAGATTCATTTTATGATCAGAAATGAATAATGCTTACATGTGAATTAAGCTAAGCTCATGTATTGCAGGCCTTCCCAAAGGGGTCACCATTGGTCCCTAATATATCAAGGGCTATTGCAAGTCTAAGAGAAGAAGGAAAGCTGAAAATGATGGAAGATGCATGGTTTAATAGTCAGTCTTCAACTTTTATTATGAACCAGCAGGATTCCTCCATTACCAGTCCCAGCAGTTTATGTTAGCTATATTCGATCCTAAATGCGGAATTAAAACTTGAATAAGGATCAATAACTTAATAATACCCAGAAAAACTTACCTCCTGCCATTGATGCAACAAAAGCTTTACCACTGGTTTTCCTCTGATTTTTGGTTCTTCCAACACTCTAATAACTCAAAATTGATGGTGTAATCTTTAGAAATTGAATGAGTTTCGAGCTTGGGGACCAAAGGTATTTATAGCCAAGTTTGGCCAAGGTTTCCATCAAACACTTGGCCAAGACTTGATCACACATTGATTGTCATTAACATGTGTGGACCATTTTAGTGCCCCATTAGCTTAATGGATACTCCATTGAATATAGTGGAGACTACATTGAACATTGTGGAGACTCCATTAACCATTGTGGAGACTCCATTGTTCAACATTCTCCCACTTGGTCCACACTTCTTACTTAATGTATAAATTCATACTAAGGAATAAATACAAGAATCAAGGTGGTAAGTCCTCTAAGTAACGAGTATTACCTTCCATGTATTACTATGTATTCATTTCTTAAATATTATACTTTATATGACAACATATTTCTTAATGAATAAACCTTATATTTATTCTGGTCCAACATAGATGAATTTCTCAAAATTAAATTAAGGTGCACATAAATATGAGAATAAACATCACATTGATTTAAGAGTTTCATTAATTAACATTGTTAATACAATGGAAAAACTACATAATGGAACCAAGTCCCATATTATTTACATGATCCTTGAATTTGAACGGTGGCATGCCCTTAGTCAAAGGATCAGCGATCATCAATTCAGTGCTTACGTGCTCAATGACCACTTTCTTTTCTTTAACACGTTCCTTTATGGCAAAATATTTAATGTCGATATGTTTACTTCGACTTCGACTTTTGTTGTTCTTAGCCATAAAAACAGCAGCTGAATTATCGCAATACATTTTCAATGGCTTTGAGATAGAATCCACAATTCTAAGCCCAGATATAAAACTCTTAAGCCATACACCATGCGAAGTAGCCTCAAAACAAGAAACGAATCAGCTTCCATAGTGGAAGTGGCAGTCAAGGACTGCTTGGCACTTCTCCATGATACAACTCCACTGGCCATCATAAAAATGTAACCTGATGTTGATTTACGTGAATCAACACAGCCAGCAAAGTCAGAATCCGAGTAGCCAATTACTTTCAGATTATCCGTCCGTCGATACATAAGCATGTAGTCTTTGGTTCCTTGAAGGTACCTCATAACTTTCTTTACAGCTTTCCAGTGGTCTAAACCTGGATTACTCTGATATCGTCCCAACATTCCTACAACAAATGCAATGTCAGGTCTTGTGCAGACTTGAGCATACATTAGGCTTCCGACAGCAGAAGCATATGGAATGTTTTTCATTTGTTCCCTCTCAAGATCGTTCTTCGGGCATTGATTCAAACTGAATCTATCACCCTTCACAATGGGAGCAACACTTGGTGAACAATCTTTCATCCGGAATCTCTCTAAAACCTTATTAATATAGGTTTCCTGAGACAGACCCAAGATACCTTGAAATCTGTCTCTATGAATCTTAATGCCAATGACATAAGACGCTTCACCCATATCCTTCATATCAAAATTTTCAGAGAGAAATTGTTTCACCTCATGTAGCAAACCCTTATCATTGGTTGCTAGCAGAATATCATCCACATATAAAACAAGAAAACATATTTTACTCCCACTGACCTTCTGGTATATACATTGATCCATAATGTTTTCTACAAAACCGAATGAAGAAATTACATTGTGGAATTTCAAATACCATTGGCGGGATGCTTGTTTTAAGCCGTATATGGATTTCTTGAGCTTGCAAACCAATTGCTCACCATCACTAGAGGGGAATCCTTCAGGTTGTTTCATGTAAACCTCATCCTCTAGATCTCCATTAAGAAACGCCGTTTTCACATCCATTTGTTGTAATTCAAAGTCAAATTGGGCTACTAATGCCAAAATTACTCTCAAGGAATCTTTCTTAGATATAGGAGAGAATGTCTCCGTGTAATCGATTCCTTCCTTTTGAGTAAATCCCTTAGCAACAAGTCTTGCCTTGTATCTCTCAATGTTGCCCAATGAGTCTTTCTTTGTCTTAAAGACCCATTTACAACCAATGGCTTTGGCACCATTAGGCAACTCAACAAGGTCCCAGACTTTGTTACTCTTCATAGAACTCATCTCATCAATCATAGCATTGTACCATAATTTAGATTCTTTACAACTCATGGCTTGTGAAAAAGACTCGGGATCATTTTCGGCTCCAACGTTTTAGTCAGATTCTTGCAGATACACAACATAATCACTGGGAATTGCCGACCTCTTAGTTCTAGTAGATCTTCTTAATGTTGTACTAATATTTTCTTGGAAAATATGTGGTCCAACTTGTCGTTCAGAAGTCTCAGGAAACTCTTGAATAACATGATCTACTGGAATATTGTCAACAACTTGTGGAACTTCAATGATTGGTTGTTCAACACCAGTTTGTACTTGAGGGGCGTTGTGAACAATAACCAATCTATCACCTGAAGTGGAAGGTTGAGATACTGAATGATCGATTTCAGAAATTATGTTCCTGATTTGATCGCTCCCACTGATCAGGTCATATTCAAGAAACTTGGCATTTCTTGATTCCACAATCCGAGTGTTATGAGATGGAAAATAAAATCTGTAACCTTTAGACCTTTCAGCATATCCAATGAAATACCCACTAATGGTCATTGGGTCCAGTTTCTTCTCTTGTGGATTGTAAATTCTTACTTCAGACGGGCATCCCCAAATGCGCATATGTCGCAAACTCGGTTTCCAACCTTTCCATAATTCAAATGTAGTTTTAGGAACAGCCTTGGTTGGAACCCGGTTTAATATATACACTGCCGTCTTAAGTGCTTCAGTCCACAAGGATTTAGGAAGATTAGAGCTGCTAAGCATACTCCGCACCATATCCAATAATGTTCGTTTTCTTCTTTCTGCTACACCATTTTGGTCCGGTGAACCAGGCATGGTGTATTGGGCAACAATCCCATTCTCTTGAAGAAACCTCACAAATGGTCCAGGTGCTTGTCCACTCTCGGTGTATCTACCATAATATTCACCACCTCTATCTGATCTCACGATCTTAATTTGCTTTCCGCATTGTTTCTCTACTTCAGCCTTAAAGATTTTAAAGGCATTTAATGCTTCGTTCTTGTTATGAAGCAAGTAGAGATACATATATCGTGAGTAATCATCAATAAAAGAGATGAAGTATTTCTGACCATATGAGTCCATGTCTGGACAACATATATCAGTATGTATGATCTCTAATATGTCAGAACTCCTATTAGCACCTTTCTTTGACTTATTGGTCTGCTTTCCCTTTATGCAGTCCACACAAGTCTCAAAATTAGTAAAATTCAGAGTACTAAGCACTCCATCTTTTACTAATCTTTTAATTCTTTCTATGGAGATATGACCTAATCTCCGGTGCCATAATGTAGAGGAATCCTCATCAATAACACATCTTTTAGTGCCAGTTTGAACATGCATTGTATTATAAGCGGCATTGTTTTGTAAATTAATACAGTAAAGACCATCAGATAAAATACCATTCCCAATACAATCAGATTTATAAAATAAACTGAAAGATGTTTCTGAAAAATTAAAGGAATATCCAAAAGGTACAAGTCTTGAAACTGAAATTAATTTTCTTGAAAAACTTGGAACATAAAAGGTTTTGTCCAATTCTAAAACAAAGCCACTACTCAAAGTTAAATAGCATGTTCCAATAGCCTCCACATGTGAGCCCATCTTGTTTCCGGATAAGATGCTTTGCTCACTTCCCACTGGCTTCCTTAGGTTTTGCAAACCCTGCAAGGAATTCGAAATGTGGATTATAGAACCAGAATCAATCCACCATGTGTTAATATTTATTTTAACCATATTAGATTCATAACAAACAAACGAGATTTGATTACCTTTGTCCTCAAGCCATTTCTTAAATTTGGCGCAATCCTTCTTCATGTCCCTTCCTTTTACAAAAGAAACACCTGGATTCTTTCTTAATATCAGCTTTGGGAGGTATTTTACCTTTCCCTTTCTGATTGGCTTGAATCTTACCCTTTCCTTGTGTAGCCAACATCACATTATCACTTTGTTCCATTAGAAGACTCCCTTCCTCTTGAACACACATGGTCATTAATTCATTGATTGACCATTTATCCTTATGTGTGTTGTACGAGATTTTGAATGGCCCGTACTGTTGTGGAAGGGTGTTCAGGATATAGTGCACAAGAAAAGATTCAGATATATTAACCTCGAGTTTCTTTAATTTAGCCGCAATATCCCTCATTTGCATGATGTGCTCGCGCACACCTTTGACACTAGTGAGCCTTTGGGATGATAACTTCATGATTAGAGTGCTTGCTAATGCTTTTTCTGAAGTGACAAATTGCTCGTCAATGCCTTTTAGCAAGTCTCGGACATTGTCTAGTTGATCCACAGAACCACGAATACTATCAGAAATTTTGGTCTTAATGAACATCACGCTGAGGCGATTAGATCGCTCCCATTTTTCATAAAGCGTGATGTCCGCTGTAGAGCTAGTATCCGTGATTGCAGGTGGTTCATTTTGCCTAATAGCATAGTCAATATCCATCCACCCTAAGTGAAGGAGAATTCTCTCCTTCCATACTTTATAGTTATCACCCTTTAATTCGGGAATATCACATCGGATATCAGAAAAATTTGTAGGTTGTGATGCTGCATAAAGTTTATATGCTTATGTTAAATTGAGAACTAAATAAAGTTCATGTTTTACCAATGTAAATCATGCTTAAAAATTGAATCTAAATGACATAAAAATTGCCTGTGGGATAAATTTTTAATTCAATAAGATTCATTATACTTTATAATAGAATTAATTAAATTATTTACTTAATTCATAAGTCTAAGGATACATTATGATTATAATTTAATATTTTTTCTATTTGACTAAACTTTATGATAAAACTATCAAGTTATTTAATTCATAATTCCTGTGGGTAAATTACGAATAACTTGATACTTTATCCTAATTAATTTTCTAAATATAATAAAAATTCATGTGGGATAAAATTTATTATATTAAGAATAATTAATTACAATTAATGTCTAAATTTTTCTTTATGTGATCCTAATTAATCGTAATATATAATTTTATTTAATTAAAGATGCTGTGGCTAATCTCTAATTAACAGAAAATTATATGGATCACTTAGACATTATTCACTTTTATGCTCAAATTTTTTTTTTTTTTAAGTTTTATGAGAATATTCCTATATTGTATGATTTAATCATAATTTACTGTATATTATGTTAATTTTATACATTTAACTATTCTCATAATAAAACTTAACAATTACATAATTTAAATTTAACATTATGTAAAAACAATATTTCAAGCATAAAATAATAACATAAAAACAAACATGTTATTATTATGTATAATTAATAAATTTACACAATTTAATTCATCCTAATATTGCATATATTATCATAAATATATATAAAATAACATATACAAAATTTATAATAGGCATAACACAAATAAAAGCCCAAGAATTAAATTATGCAAAAAATTGTTCATAAAAAATCGCATTTTGCAAAACTAAGTGAAAGAAGGGTATTTTTGCAAAACGGACAGAAATTAAGCTCATATTTGTAAATATGGAACACCTTAAGGAGTTTTATAAAATTACACAGCATTATGATCCAAAACGACAGAACATGCTGTGTTTTGGGTCATCTTCAACCTCCAACCGGGTCACACAGACCCGGTTACGACCCGTGGACCCGGAATCAAAACCCGGTCATAAAACACTCCTCCGGCAACCGAATTTATTGTTTTTAATCACAAAATTCATAGAAAATCAATATACTAATGATTTGTAATGATTTTGTGCATCAAAAACAACTAAAACATAAAGTCCAATATTTTTGAAACTTTCGGCAGAAAAACAGAGATGAAAAGAGCATGTTGCAAAACATATCAAGGCAAGAATTTAAACATGCTCTGATATCAAATGTTAGCTATATTCGATCCTAAATGCGGAATTAAAACTTGAATAAGGATCGATAACTTAATAATACCCAGAAAAACTTACCTCCTGCCATTGATGCAACAAAAGCTTTACCACTGGTTTTCCTCTGATTTTTGGTTCTTCCAACACTCTAATAACTCAAAATTGATGGTGTAATCTTTAGAAATTGAATGAGTTTCGAGCTTGGGGACCAAAGGTATTTATAGCCAAGTTTGGCCAAGGTTTCCATCAAACACTTGGCCAAGACTTGATCACACATTGATTGTCATTAATATGTGTGGACCATTTTAGTACTCCATTAGCTTAATGGATACTCCATTGAATATAGTGGAGACTACATTGAACATTGTGGAGACTCCATTAACCATTGTGGAGACTCCATTGTTCAACAGTTTAAGCCTCCAGAAATTCGGTGGTTTATTTTTAATTACAGGGATCTCTTCAACTTTAGCTCTCTCCATATTCTTCATTTGTTTGGTTTACAGAAATCGGCTTGCTTTGCGAGGCCTTTTTATGAAAAAACTGGAGTTTCTCAAGGAACTACACATCCGCAATCTTCATACCCGTTTGTGGATTCATTGAGAGAAGAATAGGGATGCAATATAACACATGAAAGTGTATTGGTGGAGAGGTAGATATAAGTTCATTTGTCAATTTCCATTGAATATCTAGTTAGAATATATTGTATATATGAAGTAGATTATGATGAATTTCTAATACCATTTGTCGATGCCCAGTGGACGATATACTAACCTTTTTTTTTTTTTTTTTGTTTATATAAGCATGTTCAAGATTTTGTTAGTTCTGTTATTATTTTGATTGCGTCTCCTCAGTTTTGGCATATATGTTTAGTCTACACGTTGATTGCTCCCTCTCTATATGCATATCTCACAACTAATTTATTATTTTCTATCTTCAATTAATGTTCAATCTTGACAAAAAAGAAACAAATTTTTCCAGTGTACAAGCAACCAACATCCATGCATTTATGTGGATGTTGCTCAGACTCAAAAGTCAACAAATACGACTCTATATGTAATTTTGCAACCATTACATTTAAAACATTCAAGACAATTGTTTCAACAATTCTGGAGGTTCTTTCTAGTGTAATGCCTCACCCCAATATTTTTATGAAAAAAAAAAAAGAGAATTTAGCAAAATTACCTAAAAAAACTTAAAATTACAAATATACCCACCCTCCATTAACTTTTGTATCTTATATCCAAACCATTTTTTTGGATAAAAATACCCACACTTTAACTCTACCTACACATTTTTTTTATTTTTTTGTTTTTTACTTTAACCCTTTTTTTTTTTTTACAGAGGTTCTTCTAGTGAAGTTCATATTCTTCTTCAAGTTTTTTTTTGTTCTTCCTCCGCCGCCGCTCATTCCTTCTTCCTCCGCCACTTCTTATTCTTCCGCCGCAGCAACGAAGCCGTCTTCTTCTTCCTCCGCCGCTTCTTCTTCTTCCGCCGAACGACCCGAATTCGTCTTCTTCTTCCGCCGCCGCAGGTTCCTTCTTCCTCCACCACTTCTTCTTCTTTTGCCGCAGCAACGAAGTCGTCTTCTTCTTCTGCCGCTGCAGGTTGCTTCTTCCTCCGCAGCATCTTGTTCTTCCGCCGCAGCGTCTTCTTCTTCCGCCGCAGCCTCTTCTTCTTCAGCTACAGCAACGAAGTCGTCATATTGAACCAATGTAGCAATGAATTCTTCCACAGCAACATCTTCTTCTGATTTGTCTTCACTAATTTTTTCTTGCTAACATTCCAGAGACAAAACCAAGTAAGAAACATTCCAATAACATATTTAGATTTGAAATTAGTGTTGTGGGTTTTTTAATTTGAATATTGCATTCGTTGAGAGTTAGTGAAATTATTATCGAATTGAATTTAGGTGGAAATTTGTATTTCATCGGGTCACTATATGACTTGATGAATTAATTTCATCGGGTCAACCAGATGAAAAACAAAACAATGAACAAAAATCGTTCTTCATTTATTTGATGGAGGATTAAGAAATATAAAACGCCCAAAATTGATTGAAAATCCAGAAAGATGTGCATTAGTTAATTATAACCATTATAGTCAAATTGAAAGTTTAACACTAACCTTGGAATTTTTCAATGGTGGGAGTTTGTGAGATGCTTTGAATGATTTTGCAAATGTGAGAGTTTAGGGAGATGAGAAATAGAGATTTTATTGGCTTAGTTTGTAAGAGATCTATGGAGAAGAGAAGAGAGAAAAAAAATGTGAAGAAGAAGAACCCGCGTGAAGAAGAAGAAGTTTGTGAAAAAATATAGTGTGAGGGTATTTTTGTCCAAAAAAATTTTTAGGTATATAATGCAAAAGTTAGTGGAAGGTGAGTATATTTGCAATTTCAAATTTTTTTTTGGGTAATTTTGCTAAATTCCCCAAAAAAGAGATAAAATTAAAAGTATGATGTTAGATTGTGTTGCTAATCTTTAAAAAAGCCCAATCCAACCGTGACAGGCAAGACTTGAGAGGCCCACACCCAGTGGTGGTCGCGTGCATTCATTACTGTCGTTTTCAGAATATTCTCCGTTTTGACCCTCTAATTTTATTTGTTTTCTCTTTTAACCCCTTTAATTTATATAAATCTCTAAATATATCATCCCATCATCAAAGGTAAAATAGTAATGTCGTTAAATTAATATCAATTTAAATTTTAAAAAATCTTAATTAAAAAAGTTACATTTTTTTCACCATCAATAACTTTTTCTCTCTTTTGTTGACCCATGAGATGGTCTCCACACATTAGTGGACCCACTCTTTCTTTTCTTTCCCATTCTTTCTCTTTTTTTTTTTCTCCTCCTGCCGCTCTCTCCTCCCTCTTTCTCTTTTTTACTCCTCCAGCCCATCTCCTCTCTCTCTGCTTCATGCAACCTGATATCTTCTTTCTCTCTCACTCTCTCTCTCCTTCTTCTCATCCCACCTATTCTCTCTCTCTTCCTCTTCTCTTTACTTGGTTTAAAATTAATTAATCAAAAATACTAAAAGAGGAGAAAAAATAATTAGAAACAGAAGGTGTTTGGGTTTGTATTTGGTTTTATAAATTGATAATGTAGATGATGATGAAGAAAAAATAGGGATAGAGAAAAAATAGTGTGATTATGTTTTTATTTTCAATATTATTTCTTTTTTATTTTTTATTTTTTTGGTGATGACGATGGATAAGAGATAAATTAATTTTAAATTTAATTATATATATATATATTGAATCTAGTGGAACCATTCATTTTTTTCTCAAATTTTTTTAAAATATTTTTGGATCTTTACTGGATTTTACGATTTTTTTTTCTTTTTTAATTGTTTTAATAATTATTATTATTATTTTGGGTTAGGTTTTGATGTTGAAAATTGATGATGGTGGTGATGATGATGGACAAAAGAGATATGGAGAAAAAAAAAATAGTGTAATTCATTTACTTTGTTAATATTAATTTTTTTTTTTTTTGTGATGATGATGGATAAGAGATAAATTAATTTTAAATTTAATTTTTTTAAAATTTTTATTATTTTTTAAAAAAATATTTATTTTTAATTTAATTTTTACCGTTTATGAGATAGATGATGAGAATATAAAATTTTTTTGATTTTTTTATATTTAAAAATATTTAATTATTATTAAAATTTTGAAGGTAAAATAATTTTTTTAATTAAAATATTAATAGAAATTAATTGAATAGGTAAAAAAAAAAATTAAAAGATAAAAAAATAGAGAATAGTTTAATCTATATGAGAAGAATAACAATATTTCTTATTTTCAGCTTTTCTCTGGAACCGGGAAGTGACCTTTTGACATGACTTCACACCAAACTCCGACAAGGCGACAAATGACTCATCAAATTTCCAAGCACGCGCACTTCACTCGCTGTAAAATCACGTAAACAAAGTTTGGTACATTTTCAGCCGAAGATGTCTTGTACTTTGGCTGTGTTTACATAGTTACACGAAGATTAAAGGGGGCACGTGGACGAATACCGACACTTGGATCTCTACATTGATGACCCAGTTCCCCCGGCCACTGTCGACAAATATAAGAATAGTACATGCAATCAAAATTAGTCCTTTTCTATTTGTTTAATTTGTTCATTATTATTAGTACATAGGATTATTATTAACTCATCTTTGGTCAACAGTTTTGAGTCTCATCTAATGATATAAAAAAAAAAAAAAAAAAAAGTGAGGTTATTCTTACGAGTAGTTATTCTAGTCCATGCCACTATTTAATTTCTAAGTAATTTTTTTTTATTTATATTTATAGTGTTTGATCTGAAATACTTATTTAATAGTGGTATATGATAATAATATCTATTTTCGGATTGTTTTTTAGTGTTTAATTTAATATATCACAGTAGTGCTTGTTAAAACTATATTTGCAGTGTATTAATTCAAAGAAATTAGGAGTCACTTTTTTAGTGTTTAACTGGTAATTTTTAGTTCTATAGTGGTACTCTATATAGAAATAATTTTAATATAGTCATAAAATATTCTGGTCCTAATTTCAACTAGTTATAAAGAAGAATAAACTTCACATTATAATAAGTTATAATTTTTTTAGATTCCACCTTAAAAAACTTACCCTACATAGTAATAACTATCTATATATTTAAATAATGTATGTTATGTTATATTATTTAGAGTTGTTACTACATTTTTAAATTTATGGGCACGTAATAATACGATGACAAGATGGACACTTATACTAAGTAAACTAAGTTCACTTTTATTAAATTATAATTTTTTCATAATAGTAAAATTAATTTGATTTCAATATTATAATTATAGAGAAATTTTACTTAAATTAATTTAGAATAATTATGAAGAACATGACAAAAGTTATGAAAATGCTTATATAATTACTTAATTTAGAAAGTTTTTCAAAATTAAAATTCGCTCCTAATCTTATTTTTACCTAACTTTTTCCTAATCAAGTTATACATAGCTCAACATAAATAATATTATACCGATAAAATTGTTTTGTTTTTTTTTTTTTCCTTAAGCAACTAATTGTTTTTTTCAAATTTAATTACTGTCAAAAAAAAAAGAGTAAAGAATGCATGTAAAAAAATAAATAAATAAATAAAGAAAAAGAAAAAGAAAAGAATGGAAGATAATCAGTTGTGAATTAGATTTTTTTATTAACAAATAGCCAAAATATCTACTTGTTCTTATCTTCTTGTGACAAATCTTCTCTCGTTTTTCGAGTACAGTTACAGTGGGAGGTGGTGAGACTATTAAACTGTTGGGATTCTCCGAGTGATTAACCACCTTTCTTCTCAGGCTTTAACCACGGTCGCAAAACTCTCTTTGTAACCCAGTTTTTTTCTTTCTCTTCAAGAGCCCTCCTCTTCCTCAAAAGCCTTTCGTTTGTCGCTCTCAAAGTAGGTGTTTTGTTCTTGCTGCTTCTGATTTTCTCTCTCTTTTTTATTTTATTTTTTCTTTTTTGACCTTGTGAGTTTTATTTTTTATTTTATTTTTGCTCCTCTGGTTAGTTTGATATGTGTTTATGTCTCATGATTTTGGTATGGATCTGGGAATTTCAGTGCAAGCTCAAATTTAAAGACTTCTCTACCAAGTGGGTGGGTTGACTTTCATATGTTGTGTTTGGTTTCTTTTGATCTCCTGTTTAGTGTTGGCAAAACTTGTTTATTGCATATTTTCTTTGGCCTTTTTTTATTTTTATTTTTAATTTGCTTTTAGGGTTCAACTGAATTTTCCTTTTTCTTCTGTTTGTTGCTGCAAAGATGGAACTTCACTAATAAGCTCATAGAGATTTCTTGTGCACACTTTTGGTTTCTGAAGAACATAGTACAAAAGACTCAACAAAACAAGATTTTCTTTTTGTTGCCTTAGGTTTGTTTTTGCTTTTCTAAGTTTGATAGTATCAGAAAAGCCCTTCTGCTACTTGAAGCCAATTAGGGTTTGATCCTTTTACTGAAGATAAACCTGCAGACTTGTAGTTATTCTCTTGTGTTTTTATTTTATCTTTTTGTGGTATGCTCTTTTGTTTTTATTATTTCTTTTGTGGATGTAGCTGATATGGAGGGTCTAACGTCTGGAAATGTATGGGATTAAATGTTTTATATATTTCATGTCATGTAAGAACTCATTATCTTATGTTTTCTTGGTGTGAGATCTTGTCTTGTGAGTGAACTTCCAATGCTTTTCATGAAAAATTGAGATAATTGGTGTTCATTTAAGATTTTGAGGTAAATGATCCAGCTACTTGTCATGAATTTCAAACTTCAGTTTTAATGCTTGTTACATAATACTGCAACTTCCCTTCAAATATTTTCTGGTTTTAGAGAGAATATATTATTAGCCTCTGCTAATTTGTGCTCTAAAGATGTTCTTGATCATTTTTGGTATTATGCATGTTTTGGGGTGTAAACATTTTCGTCTTCAGATTTGGTCTTTTGTTATTGTAACATGTCATTGATCCTTTGGTTGCTTGGAAGATTTCATGACAATTGAATTGCTTTGTTCTCTATTTGGAGATCATTTGTTTTATAACATATCATTGGTCCTTTGGTTACTTGCAAGAGTTACTATGGAATTTCTGAAATTTTGTAGCTCTATTGCATTCCTAAATTATATAGAACTGTAAGTTGAAATTTTATGACCCCAATTTCATTTTGAGATCTTGAAGTATTATATGTTTGGGACATAACCATATTTGGGAAGTTCTTTAATTATGAAATTTCTTGTTTAGGTTGTCTTGTTATTATATCCCTTTGTATTGCAGATCTTGTATTGAGACTTGATGCATCATTATTTGACAAGGAGAGAGAGCACGCTTGTTGGCAGTCATTCAATGAAATATGGCTGCGTACTAGCGTGCTCTATCTCGTTGTCATATGATTTGCTCAAATACAATGTCTCATCGTCCATATATGTATACTAGCATATGCACTGAGCAGGTGGTTCCTCACCTTTTATTGTACTTGAAATCCAGATTTGTTTTAGGTGATCTTATCATTGATCTCTCTAGATGTGGTATTGCTATATTTATTGTGTAATTGATATTCATTCTTTTATTTTCCGTTTAATCATCTGCTATTACTTTATCAGATTCACTAGTTCAGATTCATATATATATATGAGATTCAGATTCATTCTTTTATTTTCCGTTTAATCATTCGTTATTATTTCGTAAGATTCACAAATTAGCGATTCATATTCATTCAGATATTATTTGTAAACGTTCTTAGAAGTGGAAAATGATATTACTTTGTGTTGTAAGTGAATTCATGAGTTTGAATATATTCATTGTTTTACCCTATTTTTTGAGATCCATTAGAAGATGCTTAAACTTGCTTTGGAGGTAGAATGTTAAACAATCCCATTAGAAGATGCTTAACATGAATGCACACATTTACACGCTAATGTCTTGTTCACTATTTTGTGATTGTTCCCCCTCAACCACATGGTTTAAACAGACAACTAATGCTTCTGTGCACATTAGGGGCAGCACTTAATCAATATTTCAACAATGACAATGCCAAATTAGTAGATGATATTTTGATTCATGAACTTTGACAATCCCTTCTCTTAGTTCTCCCTGTGTCCAATAATATTGGAAAAGAAGTTTTAAGAGTTTTTCTTTATTTCTTTTTTTGTCCTTTCATGGGTGCAAGCTACTTGAATAATATAAAAATTAAAAGGAGAAAGAGGTAGTATAAAAATATAGGATGTTGTGGATACATCATGGTTGGCTCCTTGGATGGTTAAACCTTATTGTGAAATATTGGTACATTCAGCTGAAAAAGTTTCATGGAATCCCTAATGGGACTACTGCATGTTTAGCAGCCAGTTTTTGAGACACTGATCTCGGACTTATATATTCTTTTATGTTTAAGTGAATGCCTATTTGGAACTTTGAACCGGGTTGATTGATCAAAGTTCTAAACTCAACTAATTGAGTTACTTTGGTCTATTAAAGTAAATTCATAGATAGTAAAATATTATCTGTTTAGGTTTATAGATAAACACATTAAAACAAGAACATAATGTGAGAACCATATTGGCCAGTAGAATGTTAAGAGTTACCCGTGGAGGTCAATGGAGTAGTTAGACCTTCTGTTGTTCAAATCACCTCGGAGCCACTTCGTTGAGATATTATATTACATGAGTTTTGACTACTTAGATTGTAATGTTTGTCAATCCCTATTGAAAAACCCTCACTAATCAACCTCCAATCATGTGAAATTTGCACATTGGATTTATTTGTTGGAATCATTGTGATGGGACCAGATAGTTTGATGATTAGAAAGAGACCATTGTGTCAGGTTGTGATAAAAAATAGTACAACCTTGGAATTTAGGTACAGTGCTTGATTGTAATTCTGAATATAATCATGTTTTAAATATATTCTCGTTATAATTATAGTTGCACAAACATGGTCTTGTGATTATATTGTTTTGCAATTGTTGGAGTTTTCACGTAAATTATGTGTTGTTTATATTGGGTCTTTAATTTTGTTAGTTATTCTAAATCGGTCATGTTGCTTATTATAGAAATTTTGATTGTTTTGTGGAATTGGTTTATATGTGTAAAAGCTTATGCTCAGCTATCTAGCAAGAAAACAATACTGAAAATGTAAAAAAAGAAGAACCATATTCTGACTTTTATCTAGAGCATTTCAAACAATAGCTTCCGTTGATGAGTTTGAGTATTATAAGAGAGAAATCAGTTACAAAACGATTTGATTTCTTCACTTAACTTACAAGCAATTCAGTACAATCATATATACTATCAAAGGCTGCTGAGTCAACAATAACTGACTCTCTTGAAATCACTCTCAACCAATCAATAATAACATAATTATAACAATCTTCTAGCGCATCGCTAACTAAATTTAACTAACTAATCCAGCTAGTGAGTTATTAGCCACAAGTGTCTTCCATCCATTGTGAGATCATCTTTGATTTCTGCTGTCACTCTTCTACAGTTGCTTTCTGGAGAGTTCAAGATTGTAAGAAGTGTTCCAAGTTTGCTAGTTGAAGATGCTTTAGCTGAAACTGCCTTCTGCAGTATTCTTGTACTAAAGTTTTGTTTGTTGCTTGAACCACTCGGTCTAACATCCCCCTTAAACTGAACATGGTTGCATTGCTCATGTTCAGTGTAGAACATAAGAATTCAAACATGGATAAGAGAGAGCTTTTGTCATAATGTCAGCCTTCTGCATCTCGGTACATATTGCATAGAAAGCTGATTGGCTACCACCTTCTCATGAATGAAGTGAATATATATCTCTATATGCTTGGTCCTTGCATGATAGACAAGATTTTTGACAAGGGCCACTGCACGGGTATTGTCGCACTAAAGAACTGGACAGTGGGGTAGCTGGAGACCAAGCTTAGAAAACAAAGATTGCACCATAAGATTTCAGTTGCAGCATTGGCCGAGGCTCGATGTTCAGCCTCTATGCTAGACTGAGCCAACACATACTGCTTTTTTGAAGACCAAGAGATCAAATTGGATTCCAAGAACACATAATATCCACTTGTGGATCGCCTATCATCAAGGCAAGATGCCCAATCAGTGTCACTAAAAACTTCAACATGAAGCTTAGAGGAAGGTCTGAAAAGGAGACCAAGAGATGGAGTACCTTTGAGGTATCTCAACACTCTCTTGCAGGCTAACCAATGGTACTCTATAGTAGTTGCTAAAAATTGAGATAATTTGTTAATGGATAAAACAATATCGGGTCTTGTGTTGGTGAGATATTGCAAGGCACCAATGGTGTTCCTATACCATGTAAAAGCTGATGCTCAGCTATCTAGTTAGAAAACAATACTAAAAATGTAAAAAGAGAAGAACAAAACATAGGTGTTTATGATAATACTCAGAGAACTTCCATTGATGAGTTTGAGTATTATAAGAGAGAAATCAGTTACAAAACGATTTGATTTCTTTACTTAACTTACATGCAATTCAATACAATCATATATACTATCAAAGGCTGCTGAGTCAACAATAACTAAATCTCTTGAAATCACACTCAACCAATCAATAATAACAGAGTTATGGCAATCTTCCAGCTCATCACTAATTAAATTTAACTAACCAATCCAGCGAATGAGTTATCAACCACTAGTTTGTCTTCCATTAGCCGCCAGATCATCTTTGATCTCTGCAGTCACTCTTTTACAGTTGCTATCTGGAGAGGTTAAGATTGTGGGAAGTGTTCTAGGTTTGCTAGCTTAAGATGCTTTAGCTGAGACTGCCTCCTATAGTTTTCTTGTGCTAAAGTTTTGTTTGTTAGTTGAACCACTAAGTGTAACATCCCCCCCAAATTAAACATGGTTGCATTGCTCATGTTCATTTTAGAACACAAGATTTCAAACCATGGATGAGAGAGATCCTTTGTCAATAGCCTTCTGCAGCTCGGTACGTATTGCACAGAAAGTTGATTGGTTGCCACCTTTTCACGAATGAACTGAATATATATCTCTATATGCTTGGTCCTTGCATGATAGACAGGATTTTTGACAAGGTCGCTGCACGGGTGTTGTCACACCAAAGAACTGGACAGTGGGGCAGCTGGAGACCAAGCTTAGAAAACAAAGATTGCACTATATGATTTATGTTGCAGCATTGGCGGAGATTGGATGTTTAGCCTCTGTGCTAGATCGAGCCACCACTTGCTGCTTTTTTGAAGACCAAGAGATCAAATTGGATTCCAAAAACACAACATCCACTCGTGGATCGCCTTCATCAAGGCAAGATGCCTAATCAGCATCACTGAACACTTCAACATGAAGCTCAGAGGAAGGTCTGAAATGGAGATCAAGAGATGGAGTACCTTTGAGGTATCTCAACACTCTTACAGGCTGACCAATGGTACTCTTTAGCAGCTGCTAAAAACGAAGATAATTTGTTAATGGAGAAAACAATATCAGGTCTTGTGTTGGTGAGATATTACAAGGCACCAATGGTTCTCCTATACCATGTAAAAGCTGATGCTCAGCTATCTAGTTAGAAAACAATACTGAAAATGTAAAAAGAGAAGAACAAAACATAGGTGTTTCTGATAATACTTAGAGAACTTCCATTGATGAGTTTGAGTATTATAAGAGAGAAATCGGTTAAAAAACGATTTAATTTCTTCACTTAACTTACATGCAATTCAATACAATCATATATACTATCAAAGGCTGTTGAGTCAGCAATAACTAACTCTCTTAAAATCACTCTCAACCAATCATAAATAACATAATTATAGCAATCTTCGTGCTCATCACTAATTAAATTTAACTAACCAATCCAGCTAGTGAGTGATCAGCCACCGGTGTGTCTTCCATCAGCTGTCAGATCATCTTTGATCTCTGCAGTCACTCTTCTACAGTGGCTATTTGGAGAGGTCAAGATTGTGGGAAGTGTTCCAGGTTTGCTAGCTGAAGATGCTTTAGCTGAAACTACCTCCTGCAGTTTTCTTGTGCTAAAGTTTTGTTTGTTGCTTGAACCACTCAGTAAAACATCCTCCCTCAAACTGAACATGGTTGTATTGCTTTCATGTTCATTTTAGAACACAAGAATTCAAACCATGGATGAGAGAGAGCCTTTGTCATAATGTCAGTCTTCTGCAGCTCGGTACATATTGCATAGAAAGCTGATTGGTTGCCACCTTTTCACGAATGAAGTGAATATATATCTCTATATGTTTGGTCCTTGCATAATATATAGGATTTTTGGCAAGGGCAGCTGCACGAGTGTTGTCACACCAAAGCACTGGACAGTGAGGCAGCTGGAGACCAAGCTTAGAAAACAAAGATTGCATCATAAGATTATTTAGTTGCAGCATTGGTCGAGGCTCGATGTTCAGCCTCTATGCTACACTGAGCCAACACATATTTCAAGAACACACCACATCCACTTGTGGATCGCCTATCATCAAGGCAGGATACCCAATCAGCATCACTAAAAACTTCAACATGAAGGTTAGAGGAAGGTCTGAAAAGGAGACCAAGAGAGGGAGTACCTTTGAGGTATCTCAACACTCTCTTGCAGGCTAACCAATGGTACTTTGTAGTAGTTGCTAAAAACTGAGATAATTTGTTAATGGAAAAACAATATCGGGTCTTGTGTTGGTGAGATATTGCAAGGCACCAATGGTGCTCCTATACCATGTAAAAGCTGATGCTCAGTTATCTAGTTAGAAAACAATACTGAAAATGTAAAAAGAGAAGAGCAAAACATAGGTGTTTATGATAATACTCAGAGAACTTCCATTGATGAGTTTGAGTATTATAAGAGAGAAATCAGTTACAAAACGATATGATTTCTTCACTTAACTTACATGTAATTCAATACAATCATATATACTATCAAAGGCTGCTGAGTCAACAATAACTAACTCTCTTGAAATTACTCTCAACCAATCAATAATAATAGAATTATAACAATCTTCTAGCTTATCACTTACTAAATTTAACTAACCAATCCAGCTAGTGAGTTATCAGCCACCAGTGTGTCTTCCTGATAGTCACTCTTCTACAGTTGCTATCTGGAGAGGTCAAGATTGTGGGAAGTGTTTCAGGTTTGCTAGCTGAAACTGCCTCCTGCAGTTATTCTTGTGCTAATGTTTTGTTTGTTGCTTGAACCTCTCACTCTAACAATATGATTTGAGTGGCTGAAACGTTGGTATAAATAGGTAATTTGAAATCGTTATTTTTTAAATGAATGATCTTATAAATGTACTGCACAAACTTAAAAACTATCAGAAGACTCATTTAAAACAACTGAATAACCAGAATGCTCTATAAATAAGGTTTTGATTGATTGAAATCTTTAAAATTTTGAAGATTTACTAGCAAAAGCATTTCTTATAGTCAATTCAAAGAATCCTGTCTGTTGGATATAGTTCTTCCAAAGTGCATTGATGTGCTTGCTTCAGTTCATAATTTTCATATTACCATGATATGTTTAAGCGTTGATATAACTCATGCTCCAAGTGAATGTCAAGTACAAATAAAGAAGACTTCATGGAAAGGGGTTACAAATCATATTAGCAAGTTGATATATGGATTATAAATAATATATTATAGCCAACATGTTTTACAGTATTGTGTATGTTTTCTGTCTGCCATGCCTTCATTTTCTTGATGCTGATTTCTTTGTTCAATTAGGATGTTCCCGGGGCCTTCTAGTGCGAGCTATGAAACTGCTTTTTTCCAAGCTTATCTTGAATTCTGGTTGCTATCCGTGGATTTGATTTTGTGACATTTTGATTTGTATTCTATTTTCTGATTTTGATTGATTCCAATGTTATCAAATATTTGACTTTTTTGTTTATAATGAATATGCCAAAACGTATACCTTTTGTTTCCAGGAGTGAGATGAATTTTACCATATACTTTTATTTGTGCTAGATCGCATCAATCCTCAGGCAAGCACATTATGCTTCCTCAAAATTTTTGGATATATCTTATAGCTAGATCTTGATTTGAGAACCTGTGAAGTAAGAAGTGATGCCTGTCAGGCTTACTTCAAATTATATTATTTTCCATGTGTATAGTTGTAGCTACTGTAACTTGTTTGTTCTTTTGGCCTGCTGCATAACAATATGGGCTTCTTGTTCTTGTAAGCTCCATGTTCTTCTGTTCATCATATTTGTGAATGGAACAATTTATTTCCTTGTAGTTCGGAAACTTTATTTTTATCTACTTGTTCTGGATGTTGTTTCTACAATGCATGTTTATCTACATGTTAGCAATATAGCATATCTGCAAAATTTTAGTTTATTATGGTACTGCTGATTTAGTTCTTTTTCTTACCATTCAAATAATGTTTCTTCTTGAATAGGATCATTTTGGCATTTGCACCATGTTGGTAAATCTTGATTAGCTTTGTTTGAATTGATGCAATTTGTTAGCTGATCACTACATATTGATGAGTAAATTCAAGTTAATTCATTCACGTTAATATATTATCATGAGAGTGGGATAGGCTACAGTTTCATTTATTCTCTTATTATTTTGTGTTTTTATCTTGCCGGACTTAATGTAGAATTTGCTTTTTTAGTGTACTGCAAACTGTATCATGGTCCTACGTACAGTATTCGAACTAGGCACTGTGTAATGATGCTGAAAATTCCCGTGTTGTCTACTATGTACATTCTTGAGTTAAAATATAATAATTGTCAGATAATAAAGGGAGGTTGTGGTTGTTTGTCCTTTAAAATTTTAAATAATCTTCATATTGCTGATCATAAACCAACTGTTTATCATCTTGTTGATGATTTATATATATCAGATGTGTGAATGTGACATGCTCCAAGGCGGCAATGGAGGAATTTCTTGGTAAGATAAGTGCTGCCTGTGTCTAATTCCGATATTAGCTTAAGAAGGATTTGTGCAATTCAGTTTCCTCTACGTATTGCTTTTGCCTTTCCTTGTACAATTTTCTGCCTTGTAATTGTGATAGTTTTATTAACTAATTGTTCTCTTTTGATATCTGTATCTAATTAGAATATAAAAATGTTTTCTTTTCTGCCTTTGTAGTTACATTTTCAGAACCTCAATCATGTAGGCAGGGGAAAGTGGTTACTTAGTCTTCAACAATGTCTGAGTAATATGAAAATTTGCAGCACAAGGGAATGGTGTTCGAACCGGGTGCAGATTCAGATTGTTACTTATTCCTTTAGAGTAGTCGTACGATCCGAATTCATTTATATGTTTTCAATTCTTACGCATAGGTAATTCTTTTAAAAAAGAAAAATTAATATTCAACCTCAATATATACAATATCAATTGTTGCTAAAAAATCGTTAAGTGGATTTTGTTCGATTCTAAGCAAGCTAATATGGTGGTTTTTGCTAGCTAAATTTACTTTTGTCGTTAGATGATAGTCTTTTTTGGATTGATAATTTACTTATAATTAGGTTATCTTTGTTTGTTCTGCTATGATATATTGCTTTCCTAAAAGAAGAAAAAAAAAAAAAATTGTTGATAAAGTAGAAACATAATATCATATCATCTTATTATTTCTTAAAATTATCTTTTAAAAATATTGTTTAGGATAATTCAATTTTCTTAATTATTACAAATGACTTTTCAATTTAGATTTTTAAAGATTTTTATGGAATTAAAAAGTTTGGGTATATTTAATAGAGACTTTTAAAGAGTCTATAAAAGTTATGATGTATTCAATTTAGACGATTTTAAAAAAGTTTATAAAAGTTATAATGTATTTAATTTAGATTTTTTAAGAGTTTACGAAAGTTACAGGGTATTTAAAATGTTAATGATTTTTATAGATTTTTAAAAATTAAAATGTTAATGATTTTTATAGATTTTTAAAAATGTTAGATTTTTATTGATAATTTTTTATAAAAATATTCAAAATTTTTCTTACCTGAAGATTTTTAAAATTTTTTAATAAATAATTATAAATAATTTTTATTATCACTTGCTATATTATTTAAAAAGAATTATTCAAAAGAAATTGTAATTATATTTATTATGCGGATGAAAAATAATATATAAATTAAAAAATATTTTTAATAAGTAAAAAAGGAGTACTTAAAGTAAAAGAAAAAAAATATATGAAATAATTATTTTTAAATATATAATATATTTTTTTATTATTAAAATTTTAAAGTGTATTTTAATTATTTTATTAGCACTTAATAAAGTTATAAAAATAAAATTTAATTAATCCATACTTGGCCGTGTGAGCTGTTATTTGGCAGCTGGAACTGTCAATTAATCCATACTTTGAGAGAGAATAATAAAGCTGCCGATGGGTTAGCTGGAATTGGTAAGAAGATGGCTATGGGAACTGAGTTCTTCTCCTCCCCTCCCGCTGCTCTTTCCATGCTTGAAGAGGATACTGGTTCTGTTGTTATTTCTTAGTGTTTTTTTTTTGTTTTCTGGGCTGTGCCCTCCATTGTACCAAAAAAAAAAAAAAAAAAAAAAATTTAATTTTAATATTATCAAGATTAAAAATAAGTTAAAAATATAATTTTTTTAAAAAATATAAAATGCATTAATAATAGACGGGTGTAAAACATAAGTCAAATATTATATATAATTATTTGTTCTATAAATAATTTAAATAATTTAATAATATTATAATATATATAAATTTTGAATAGATTGATATAATGTATTTATTTACTTCTTCTCATCTTAACATATTTCGACGTTATTTTATTGATAATAATAAGATTAATGTTTTTCTTCATTAAAGACATCAACTATATGATGAGTAATAAATATTTTAAAAAAATTTGGTATTTAGATTATTTATTTAACTCTATTTTTTTTTCTGTGTTATACATATGGTCAAATTCCTAACAATATCCATTAATAATTATTGTTAAATAAAAGTTAAATGAGTTGATAAAATTAACTATTAGTTTATTTGTAATTTTAAAAGTTAATAAAAATCTCCGAAAGTTTATAAAAGTGTACGAAAGTGGTTTATAAATGTTGTAAAGTTTATAAAAATTATTAAAAATTTATAAACTCTATAAAAGTCATTTACTAAAAAAAAATCTTTAAAAATTATTTAAAATCTAAATTGAATACACTATTATTAATAAAGAAGAAACATAATATCATATCATCTTATTATTTTTTAAAATTATCTTTAAAAAAAATTGTTTAGGATAATTCAATTTTCTTAATTATTACAAATGACTTTTTACTTTAGTAACTAACATGCATGTTTTTTCAGAAATATCACGTGAAAATAGTAAGAAATTTTATGTAGCAGCCAAAATCGGAGCTAACCAGATCCAATGTTACCCGAACCCGCAACCGATAATATAATTTACGAATCGTCTTTCTCCAATAGAACTAGATAAAAAAAAAACAAAAAAAAAACAAGAGACTTTTCATGAGAACTTTTGTGTTAAAGTTGTAAAAAGCTCACACATTGTATAGAAGAATCCTGAATCCCACCCCAATACTAACCAACCCCCCAAACTTGATTCAATTTTGAATTGGAACTGTGAATCGTCTTCTCAAATCGAAATAAAAGAGGAGCTTCAGGTACAGATCTCTTTGTTTTCAGGAGAACCCCATGTGTAGGAATATAAATGTTTAATCATAGTTTAGCAAATCAGGGACGATAATGGAAAAAAAAGGTTGAGTCTTTGTCAATTTAGTTATTTTTGTGTGAAGCTACACTGTATTCACTCTGTGTTTGGTGCAGTTTATAATTTAATTGATATCGCTTTTAAGAATCTATCGATTCATTGTAATTCTTGTGAATACATTTTATTGTTTCTCACAGAGATGCATTCGATCCGATCATTTGTAAAAAAAATTCAGCTGCTACTTGTTTCGCAGATCCAGTTTCTTTTACTTAAATATTTGTTCTTTGAATTGTAGTAGTGTGATGAATTAATGGTCAAAATCAGCGAGGCATACATAATGGATATCGATTCTTGTAGTCAATTGTCGTTACATTATGAGAGACGGAGATTCAGAATCGGAGAGAGATTTGTGATATGAGGTCTACACAGCAAGTTTGATGTTACTTGTACTTACTAGCTCTTTGTTTTTGGTTTCTTTTTAATTGGATGATCTTCGAAGTTTTTATATATGGTGATATGTACCAATTTAGTTTCTGGTTGAACTGAATATTCTTCTATAATATACTGTTGCTTCAACTTGCTTCCAGGTCATTGAAAGCATCCCATGTGCCGTGATTATTTAATTTTTGAAGACCATGAGTTTTTTCAATATTTGTATTTCGCCTCCATGCTATTGAAATCATATCATGTGCCGCGATTATCCAATTTCAGAAGACCTTAATTCTTTTTTTTAAGGTTTGTATTTGAGATTTTATTGTTTATCACAGAGATGCATGAGACTCTTGGATCCCAAGCTGGAGTGTCCAGACCAACCGCAAATGCCCCATCCAATCTGTTTGGAAATGCACTTTATGGGGCCGGTTCGGGACTCATTCGAGGAGGCTTGGGCACGTATGGAGAGAAAATTTTTGGGTCTGGTTCTGATTATGTTCAAAGCAATGTGAGTTGTATATTATGTCTGGATAGCATGTAATTTTTTCAATAGTAGGAAATCAAAACAAAGGACTCTAATTGGATTTATGATACCCATTTAGTGACCTTCTGGTACATGTTTTGTTGTAGGGTCCAAAATCATACTAGTTAATTAAGAATCAGTGATGGAGAGTAGACGATTTAACTGAGTTCTCTTGCTATTTTTGTCCTCTATCTGTGAGCAGATAAGCAAGTATTTTTCTGATCCACAATACTACTTCCAAGTCAGTGACCATTATGTCAGGAACAAACTGAAGGTTATTCTGTTTCCATTTCTGCACAGGGTATGATCAAGTTCGTTTCCACCCTGTTGTGTGTGTCTAGAGAGTGACAGTTGATAGTCAAGGAGGTGTGGTTTCTCACTTTCTTGTTATGTTTAGGGACACTGGACAAGGATAACAGAGCCAGTTGGAGGCAGGCTCTCCTATAAACCTCCAATAAATGACATAAATGCTCCGGATTTATACATCCCATGCATGGCATTTGCCACCTACTTGGTTCTCGCTGGCATCTCATTGGGTCTTTCTGGAAAGTAAGTTTTCGAAATTAATGTGATCAATCTTTTTATGATCTTTGGTATACAGTGTATAACACTTTCTATTGTTATGCAATCCCAGGTTTAGTCCAGAAGCCTTGAATTGGCAGTTTGTGAAAGGTGTGGTGGGTTGGTTTCTTGAAGTGATGTTGCTGAAAGTGTCCTTGCTTTCACTTGGGGGTGGGGAGGCACCGCTGCTTGATACGGTGGCATATGCTGGATATACTTTCACAGGGATGTGTGTGGCTGTGTTGGGGCGGATTACGTTGAGTTACGCATACTATTTGACTGTTATGTGGACATGTTTGTGCACCGGTATCTTCTTAGTGAAGACTATGAAGCGAACTCTGTTTGCGGAGGCCAGGAGTTATGATTCAAGCATGCATCACTATCTCTTGCTCTGCATTGCTTTTGCACAGTTCCCTTTGAGCTTCTGGCTCAGCAACACTTCTGGGAATTGGTTTTTGTGAAATGAGCTTGGTTGAAGCAGATGTGCCTCTGCTGTCACAACTGACTTCTGATTTCAGTTTGTCAGATACGACACGACACGAAGTTGAAATTCTTTCAATACCTTATTGCATTTGCCGGTGCTAAATGTAACCCAAAAATTATTTTTTCCAATGCTTAAATCAATTCAATCCCTTGTATTATTGCCTGCTTTTCTTTATGTTTCAATCAACAGCTTTTCGACACTGATATATTTATAAAAATCAATATTTGTATCTTGCTTACTGCTTAGAAAATGCATATAAATCACGCTTAATTTTACAAACGAGTTCGAGGCCCAAGAGCAGAATTAGGCGCCAAGATGGGATATTACACTATGACCGTTGCAGGACACTCAATTTACCCGCCGAATCCGAATTCCAGATGCAAAAGTTCATCACACAGAAAACAAACCATCTCTCTACTGCAAAAATGCAAACACATGAACCAAATCCAATCCATACACGCCAAAATCATAAGAAACGGCCATGAAAACGATCCCTTTATCGTCTTCGAGCTCATTCGACTTTCCTCCTCAAAATTCAACTCCATCGACTACGCTTCCAAGATTTTTGAGCACACCCTCAACCAAAATGTCTACCTTTACACTTCTCTCATTGACGGGTTCGTGTTTTCGGGCTCTTACGTTGATGCTATTCGACTATACTGTCGAATGGTTAGCGAATCAATCGTGCCCGATAACTATGTTATCACTTCGGTCTTGAAGGCTTGTGGATCTCTGTTGGCTTTGAGAGAGGGAAGAGAGGTTCATGGCCACGTTTTGAAACTTGGGTTGAGCTCGAATAGATCGATAAGGTTGAAACTCATGGAGTTTTATGGCAAGTGTGGCGAATTTAAAGACGCGACACAGGTTTTCGATGAAATGCCCGAGTGTGATGTTGTTGCATCAACGGTTGCGATAACTTGTTACGTTGATCATGGTTTCGTTGAGAGAGCGGTTGATGTGTTTAATCGGGTTAAGATGAAGGACACCGTTTGCTGGACCGCCATGATTGATGGGTTGGTCAGGAATGGGGAAATGAGTAGAGCTTTAGATGTTTTTAGAGATATGCAAAGGGACAATGCGAGGCCTAATGAAGTCACCATTGTGTGTGTTTTATCCGCTTGTTCGCAAATGGGAGCGCTGGAGCTTGGAAGATGGGTTCACTCTTACGTGGGGAAGTATCGAATCCAGCTCAATCATTTTGTGGGTGGTGCTTTGATCAACATGTACTCAAGGTGTGGTGACATTGATGAGGCGCAACGGGTTTTTGAAGTGATGAAAGAGAGGAACGTCATCACTTATAACTCAATAATTGCAGGGCTTGCCATGCATGGGAAGAGCATTGAAGCTATTGAGATGTTCCACGAAATGCTCAGGCGAGGGCTAAAACCAAGTAGTGTTACTTTTGTTGGTGTGTTGAATGCGTGTAGTCATGGAGGTTTGGTAGAGTTGGGATTCATGATCTTTCATTCTATGACAAAAGATTATGGTATTGAGCCACATATTGAGCATTATGGATGTATGGTTGATCTTCTTGGACGCGTGGGGTGTCCTGAAGAGGCTTATAACTTCATTACAAGCATGAAAATAGCACCTGACCACATCATGTTGGGGGCTCTGCTAAGTGCCTGTAAAATCCATGGGAACCTCGAGTTAGGAGAAAAGATTGCCAAAACATTGCTGGATTGCGGAAAAGCCGATTCCGGAACTTACACTCTTCTATCAAACGTGTATGCTTTATCAGGGAAATGGGAAGAGGCTGCACAAATGAGGGCAAAGATGAAGGAGGCTGGAATCCAAAAGGAACCAGGCTGTAGTTCCATTGAAGTGAACAACGAGATTCATGAGTTCATTTTGGGAGACATTAAACACCCACAAAGAGAAGAAATATACAAAAAGTTACAAGAATTGAACCAAATACTAAGATCCTCACAAGGGTACTCTCCAGCAACAGAAACCGTGTTGCATGATATTGAAGACAAGGACAAGGAATGGGCTCTAGCAATACACAGTGAGAGGCTTGCAATTTGCTATGGCTTGATCTCAACCAAACCATTTACCACAATAAGGGTTGTGAAAAATTTAAGGGTGTGCAATGATTGTCACTTCATGATCAAGCTCATAGCTAGGATCACCAAGAGAAAAATTGTGGTGAGGGATCGCAATAGGTTTCATCATTTTGAAAATGGGACTTGTTCTTGTGGAGACTATTGGTAAAATTTGAATTCTCAATTTATGAATGAGAACACACCCTTTTCATATTTATAAATAATTGGTTCCTTTTTGAAAAAAAAAAAAAAAAACAGAAGTTTTAATCTAGATTTCGTGAAATTATCTATAATTATGCATTATCAACTAAAAATAATGTTTAAAAAAAGTAAATATTAATTTTAATGGATATATTGGTGTCTAAATTTATAAGAATTACTAGGTGCCCGTTCTAGCATTATTATATTTTTTATTTTAATACCGCTAATTTTAAAATATCACCGAAAATGTGATTAAATTTTCAATATTTACATCCAGCTAGGATGAGCAGAGAACAGACAGATTTCGCTCGTGGAATACATCACGGTTCAAAAATAAAAAGGGATCCCACGTGAGAGTTGATCACAACCATAGAAGCTGTTTTTGCGCGAAACAGGAAAGTACGTTATACTTATCTAAACCAAGTAAACAGAAACTGGAGGAGAGAGAGAGAGAGAGGGGGGGAAGATCCGAGCATCATCAAATCATCTATTACAAGAATAGAAACCCCAAGTAAGTTTTTCTAATTTCTATTTTCTGTGTTTTTTCTAATCTATCAACAATGGTTTCTACTTTGAGAACCGGTGATATATATATATATATATATATATAAAAAATTTAGAGATTGTGTAAAAAAACCCTTTTTGAATTCTCTGCCTTGTCATTGCTTTTCTCTTTTCTATGTATATTGGAGAAGATTGGACTACCATGAAATGGAAGCTAAAGCAGTGACAAAAGGGGTTTTATATTAACGGCTGATAACATATTTGTGTAATCATTTGTTGTTGTGAATATTGAGGATTACAATGAACTAGTGTAGTGAACGGTCAAGTATGTTGCTAAATTTGTTTTAATGGGTGATTGATTTTAATATAAGGGATGGTTATTATGTGTGACATGGTCATAGGGAAGTAAAATTTCAGTGAAAGATGGAAACTTTAAGGAACATAGTCCATAAGAGACTGGAAATGGGATCCTTAAAATTGGATGCGTAGCGCAAAGGTAGAATATATGTAAATTTATACAATTAGGTGAGATATTGTGTTGGAAGAAATTGTTATCTTGGAAAAGTTATAGGAGATGTGGTTTTTAGTTTTGGAGGTATTTTTCCTCTTAAGAAGTTTTAACTATTTATTTACATGGAACAGTGAATTTCAAATCTTTTGTGGATGGGGATTATGGAGTGATCTCAGATTCTGCTGAAATGGAGCCCGTTGCTGACATAGACAGCAAGATGATAGAAAATGCTGTTGGAAAGGACATTTTTAAGCCAGAAGGTGGAGAAATGATTGATTTCTATGATGGGAGAGAGTTGATTGTAAATGAAATAAATGGGAACATGGAACCGTATGTAGGAATGGAGTTTGAATCTGAAGATGCTGCCATGGTATACTATGATACGTATGCTAAGCGTGTGGGGTTTATTATTAGGGTTGGTAATTGTCATCGTTCGAGTCGGGATGGCTCAATTGTCAGTCGTAGGTTTCTTTGTAATAAAGAAGGGTTTCGTGTAAATAACAAGAAGACCAAAAGCCTTGAGGTAAGGAAATCGAGGGAGGTTACTAGGGAGGGTTGCAAGGCAATGATTATGGTGAGAAAGGAGAAGTCAGGGAAATGGGTTCTTACAAAACTTGAAACAGAACATAGTCATCCTTTGGGGGTTCTCTCTGGCAAGGATCGTCGAGATACAGTTCAGGCCCGACCACAGGTTACTTCACTATTTCTTTTGGGTGTTCCATAACATTTTATTCCTACATAACATGTGTTTTGCATCTTTATTTTGACTTTTGCAACTTAACTATGACGATCTCTGGTGTTCTTCGGATTTAAAATTTTATTGGCTAAAAGCAACATGCATGGATTCCTATATTTTCTATTTATTTATTTGGTTCTTTGTTATATTTTGCCAGAAAGTTTTGAAATATTTATGTAGATACTGCTTGCATAAGCACTAAGCATGCTGTTAATTAAGTAATTTACGTCTGATGTGTTTGCTAGTTAGATTGGGATCTTATAGTGTTCACTTTCTAAAGCTTAAAGTTCCTAGAATACTTGCTACTTAGATTGGGATCTTATTTTATTTTTATTTCACTTTCTCGATTACTTCAAGAACACCAAGTGTCTCCTAGATTTGAGTGGCCAAAGAACTTTTTATATTGGTATGATATATATGCCATTTTTAGTTAGGCCTTATTTCAGAGATATATAATTTTATTGGCTGGTTTGGCTGATTAAATCTCAATAAATATCTTAAGAGTTATCTTGCTATTATTTTTACTGAAGCACAGAATTGATGAAATATTCTCAGAGTAATACCTTTCAGGTTTGTTTGAATGGAAATGTTTGCTTGGCCACTATCGGTTTTTACTGATTTGATTAGATTGTGAGAACAACTCCTGAGTAACTCTTCTTTTCTGTTAGCTTGGTGGAAAGCGTCTTCCAAATTATCGAGCAGTAGCGAAAGGCCAAACCAAAGAATTTCTATCGTTTTTTTCTAAGTTCTTATACTATTATGATATATTAATATGGTTTTCCAATGATGATATATATATATTTGGCATTTGTCATTTGACTTTGCTCATGAAGTAACTTAATTATCTGAAATACTGATAGTGTGCTTGAGCTAATTGGTACACTTTGTCGGATCTTTTATTTTTCCAAAGAACCAAATGCAGGTTTCATTTGCGTTGAACTTTATGGAGCTTTCTTGCAACACCATACATCTATGGTTATAACATTACTTCTCTGTGTAGGACGAGAAGGATAAGAAAATCCGGGAGCTATCGTTAGAGCTCAGTCGCGCAAATCAACAATTGGCAAAGTGTCGGGGGCAATTGGATATGGTTTTGAAAGACATTGAACGGCATACAGATCACCTTACTAAAAGTATTCAGAACATTATTGAGAATGTAAGGGAAGTTGAAGATGAAGACTTGGATCAAAAGAAGAAAAAAAAAAAAAAAAAAAATTAGTCTTAGCAATTAGCATATAGAAGAATCATCCTGTGTTCCATTCTTGTCATAATCTAATCAATAGTCAAATGCTTTTCAATAGATTCTATATAGTTGTTTTTCATTGAATATTTATAATTATATAAAATCACATGCTTGATGGAAGAATATAGAGAAGGAAAATAAATGGTGAAAATGACTTAAAATTCCTCTGATTCTGATGTTGTATGTGATTAATGACAACATAATTAACTTTGAGGCTTTATACCAACCAATCGTCAACCATGACAACACTTTTTTCTGGTTGACTGAAAATTTAGCAAATCTTTTGCATGCAAAGATTTCATAATGCCGAAATCAGAATCCAAGTTCAGTTATCTCACTCCATGATTCCAGCTCTGATTTCAGTTCAAAAGTGGATCTCCAAATCCACATTCCAACCAAAAGCCAAAAATGACAAATCTTGGCAAATTATTTTTGGACCGATGCACAAGTTAGTCAAATTGCTTGTTTAAAATGTCTATCCAGTAAAAGGGCAATACAGTCTTTTTCGACCATATCCATAAAAGGGCAATCCTGTCTTTTCAACCTTATTAGCTTTAACTTTTAAGACATTGATACACCCTTTTTTCCAATTGCTTGCATTTGAATCCTCTCCCAAGTCTCATCCACTTGACAATATATTGTTATTTTAAACCACCAAAAATGCTATAAGAGCCATAAAATAAAAGCAAAGCATATCTCTCTCTCTCTCTCTCTCTCTCTCTCTCAAGAAAAACCACTTAAAACGCCATAAACCCCACAAGCAATAACCTAGAAAGAGGCAAGTTCTTCCGATATTCAACAGACCAACCACAGCCATGGCAGAGTAAACTCCATCTCTCAATCTCTCTATCCTCCATTGCAGGATCATAAAAAAAAAAAAAAACATATATTTGACAGCATCGTCAGTTTTGTTAGAGTTCTGGTTTAACTGAGGCGATTAACTTAAATCAAATCAAGTCTCATTATTGTCTTTTTGATTCTTAAAAAAAAAAAAAAAAGCTCTTTCTTTTTCTCTCTTTTATGTTTCCATATTTTTTTACAGATCTGGAGAGTACCCAAAAGACTATTACAACAGAAGAACCAGTTCCTCCTCATCTTCATCGTCAACAACAAGCATTCAGGTGACGGCCTTAGATGGGATCGTCAACGTGAACTCTCTCTTCACAATTGCTGTTTTTGTCGGTCTCTCCTTGACGACCCCAGGTCAGCACAGCCTCGAGAACCCCGGCGCCTGTGACGCCGGCCTAGACGTGGCCAAGAAGCTCCTGGTCTTCGAGGTTGTCTCCTTCAGCTTCTTCCTCTTCTCGTCTCTGGTCGCTCAGGGCCTCAAACTGGCCATCAACTTGTTGAACAGCAAAGACGTTGACGAGGCCTTTCGGGCCCATATCAACTTAAAGGTCCTGAGGTTTGGTATGATGGGTTCGGCTGTCGGGTCTGTCATGGGTTGTCTTTTTTTGATGCTTTCGATTATTGATGTGATCCAGATCAGGTTGGGGATGTTGTCTTGTGGGAGCAAATCTGCGGTTCATGCGGTTACTGCTTTGGTTGTTTTGGTTTCTTCTGCTCTCTTGGTTTATATATCCACTGCTATATATGCTTTTTGGCGCTAAAAAGTTGTTGATATGTGCAATCCTCATCTGCTTTCATGTATGTTCATTTTTATGTTTTATTGTATTTCACGTGTAAAGATATAAAGTTAATTTGGGCATTATTTGAACCTTGCCCATCTCAATATAACTGAAATTTTGCATGATCTTGGTTTGGTTGTACTTGAATTCAACCTGCATTGTTTGTGCTTTTGGTTGTGATTCACTTCAGTCATGTCTGATGTGGACACTGATTCATTGTTGAAATTATGGATTCTCTGAACTTAATGTGGATGCTTGAATGGCTAAACCAAAAATGTTGAAATTAGTTGCTAACTGAATCTGGTTGGAATTTGGGTTTGATGGGGTGAGATATTGTTTTGAAGTATGGCGATCAGAGTTACTAGCTGTGACATATATAAGTTATTTGGAATGTTCGAATTATGGTGTTAGGGAAATGCATCAGCTTGATCTGGATCACTAGCTTAATTTATAAAGTTCGACCTGTCTTCTTTTGGTGGGGTTCTAGTTTACATTTGGAACTCGTGTCTGAGCTCTGTTATTTGGTTTGTTTACTAGATTTCGTTAAAAATGCCTCACTTTAGCTTCATCCGGCTATACACTGATTGGAGATTATTTGTTGAAGTTGTATATGATAACTCATTAATTGATTATTGAGAAACTTGTTGACCTGATTTGGCTTGGCTTATGAAACTTGATAACAATGCTTTTATTCACATACTTGACTGGCTTAATTTGAATCGAAACAGGCTTTCTCAATACACAATACCAAATTGTTTGCTTTCATATGTTTGTGATCTGAATTGGTTTAATTTAGTTAAGTTTGACATTTTTGCTAAATTTATGTATTAGCTTCAAGATATTATGTGTCATTGCTTTGATTCATATCTGTACTTGTGTTATTTTTAATGTGTTAAGATCTCAAATTTACAGCACATTCGAAACTGTTTGAATAATATCTTTCAGATAATTGGCAAAACTCCACCATGAAATTGTATGATTAGAAGACATTTTAGTATTTGTTATGTGAAGTGCTGAAGAATAGAAGACGAATTTCATTGTGTTGAATTGTGAAGGAATTATTTGATCTAATTTTGCAGCTTGTGCGTTGTGAGAAACCAAACCAGTATGCTGATACGTCTTTTGATAAAAGTTATTGGTTCTGTGTTATAGAAATTCCTTACAAGGGATGGTTTTCTTGTCTTCAGACTTCAGCTTCTGCAACTTGCAGTTTTTAAATGTATAGCTTTGTTGGACAGCTTCCAAGATAAATTTATCTTTTGTCATGTCTTCTTCCAACCACATGTCTTCTTCCAAAATGTATTGCAGTAACCTGATCAATATCGGAGAATTGTTTGTCATGTCTTCTTCCAACCAACATGAGGTCGAATTCATTTTCCATACTCTGAAGGCACCCTTCTTGTATCAGTTACTTCAGATAAAGTTTCCTCCTTATCTGCAGCATGATCTGCTTGTCTCTTCATGTACATGCTCTTCTTGAAATTGTTAATCGCTTCTTCATCCTGAATTCTCTCTGCCTTATGATGATCACTAGAAGTCTGATTCACATCGACGAATCACGCAACTGTGAGCCTAAAGCAAGGGTTCTCCACCATGTGCAATCCTAGCGCTAGTGCTTCGTGATCATCACGCCCTCCTATGAATATACACCACACACACACACGATAATTTCAGAGTTCAAAAAATCTTGGTCCTATAAATTTTCCACAGCCAAAGAAGATAGCAACCGAACAAGGAGCATTTTCCCCACACACACACACGATAATTTCAGAGTTCAAAAAATCTTGGTCCTATAAATTTTCCACAGCCAAAGAAGATAGCAACCGAACAAGGAGCATTTGTGTGAAATGAACAAAGGCGTCAAGCACCCGAAAATTTCTTCCAGGTTCAAGATATACCGTGAACGGGTTCTCACTTGTTGGATTGGAAACTTCAAGGATGTTGATAATCGAAGAGACATTATCTAATTCGTGAATACATACAACTATTTGCACAGATTGTAGCTTACTATGCTGGATAATGCGTCTGTTATAGGCCATGTATCTTCTTGAAGTGTCATAAGTCGCTCTCAAAACCGGAGCAGTGGCAACTGCCTGAAAAATTGTAATCATAACTATAGTGCTAAAAGCCTCCTTGCTGATTACCTGCATGTTAAAACAAAAGTAGTAATCATCTCATGTAGTTGGTAATTCAAAAGCAAATATGGAAAAACAAGTTGATTGATCATACGCAGAGTATCTACGCACGTTCCTTGCTTTCTTTTACGCAGTAGAAATATAGAATATCAAACAAGCCCCGCCCGCTCCGGATTAGACCAAGCGAGAAAGCGTCCTTCAATGGCATATTGTAATAGAGAGACGGGATCATTGCGCTGAGAAGTTTCCCAAGGGTAGCTATAATGAAGATAAAATTCACAACTGGAAGTTCTCGAGTCCTACGTTGAGGATATTAACTATATAGTTTGCCAATTTTTATGGCGCAGCTTGGCATGAACACTGACCAGACTACAAGTCTTCGCAACAAACTAGAACCCATTGGTGGGTTGTTTGGTGTGTGGCCACGCCCAAGATAACCAGTCCATAATGAGCACTTTGTCCTGTGGATTCCCCAAACAGAGAACACACAAAAACCATAACAATGATATTGTAAATATGTATGATTCCTTCAACGACTCTCATCATCCAAAGCATTATAGGACGGAGGAGGACGCAAACAATAAAAACTATCAGCGAAAAATGACTGAGATGGGTGAATAGAGTGCCACGTTTTATAGTCGGATTCTCATAACTTTGCAGCAAAAATATGATCAACACAAGCAGTAAGTGGAAACCCAGGTGATCAATGCAGAAACTGTAGCAGTTCTGCCTAGCTCTGAGCTAAGCAGCTTGAGATCTTCAAGGAGGATTATAATTTGTCGAAATTGAGACATTGTAAAGATAAAGGCAAATAAATGGAAGGGTTTGTTTTGTTTGATATCTTCACTAGTTACATATGATTTTACAAAGAAAGACACCGGTAAAGAAAGAGGTGATGCCTATTGAGAATGCTAGCTTTCCAGGTTTTTTTTTTTAACAAGGCTTAAAATCAACGAACATGTGAAGCAGGAAAAAAACGAAGATCAAAGCTATTCTCTCAAAAGAATTCAACATCAAATTGTCCCGTTCAGGTACCAATATATTCTCTTCCAAATTCCCGTAGTGGGAAAGAAACGAGGGGCCTATTGCAACTCCCCTTTGGTGTAATCATCATTAATTCACATTAAACCCACAATAAAAGGATTAAAATTTTATTTCATTTTGTTTTCAAAACTAAACCGTTTAGCCTGTAAAGCAAGCTAATATATTGTAAACGTTTAAGGCAACGTGCAACGCACGTTGCTGTAAACATCTAAGACAATTTAGCTACTGTAACTTGTATTGTAAGTTGTTTTATATTTGAAACAACATGCAAAGTATGTTGTGTTAGGAATCTTTTATGATTGCCGTTACATTCATGTACATAATATTATGTATTTATAGTGCTTAATTAGGTCTAGGGTCTGATTAAAAAAAATCAGTTTGAACGGAAAATAAATCCTTCCAAAACTGACAGTTCTGCTAGAATCAGAAGTCGCGCGCAACTGCATGATCATGCGACCCCTGACCCCCATCTTCTAGCACAGCTCGCGCGGCTTGGACCTAGTTGCTGCTCCTGCCGCAACCACATGGTTGTGCGGTCCCCTTTGTCACGAGACTCACTGTTCTTCACTGCTTGAGTTGATTCATCTTCACATCCCAACATATTGTAGAAAGCTTCCGCACTTTTTAATAGTTAATAAGGACTAGTACGGGTGGGCGTTGTAAAATATTTTAGCAATAGGTTAATTTTTTTGTATAATACACCATAAAAGAGAAATAGCGTGATCATGAGGTGAACTTACAATCATTTGAGCAATAAAAGTAACCTGTCCAAGAGACCTGAGAAAGAAATGAAAAACTGTTGCTAAAGTAGTAGATTTTGTCAAATCTTTTCCGAATATGAAACCGCCGGATCTCATTTCTCCCAACACCTCACAAATAGCGTAAAGGTGAGTCATATTGGAGCATTTGTTTCATTTGCCATGGATGCATCTCTTGTGTATACAAAATAATGATAATAACAATAACAATAAAATGTGTTTATCAAATTAAGAAAAGGAGGCAAAAGCAAAAATTAGTAAAGGAATATAAACAGAGGAATTTGAGAACAAAAATACAAGTACGGTTTCTCGGGCGATGAGGATGGGCCAGAAAGAAGAGGAGTTAGTGTTTGTCAAAAGTTTTAGTTGCATCATTTGAGCTCTCACTTTTACTTTGATGTTTGACTGGTGATATGTGGTTTGCAAGCATAGACTTAATTAATTAAATAAAAAGAAAAAAGAAATAAATGTAGATCCTAATTCGTATAGGGTAGCGGAAAGGGCAATACAAACTGTACAACTAACACAACTAAGATAGTTAAAATGTACTTGACATTGGGGTGGTGCTGGTCAAGAACACTCTGACGCTCAAATTAGAACAACTTATAATATCAAATGATAAGAATAGTAAATATAATGAATCATAATTTCTCACAGTATGAACTTCGTGGGGAGGTATGATCGGAATAATGTATATATGGCCGAAGCACGTGACGGTGGACTTACGGGTGTAGACAACGAAAATGGTAGGGTGGTGATCGTGACATTACAACCTACAAAACTAGAGGAATGTGAGGTTGATAGAGTACTTGGACACCGAGGAGGTGCCGGCCAAATACACTTAAACGCTCAAATTAGTCTGATTGTGATAAATCGAATAAAAATAGCGAATAAACAGTATTAGAGTATACTTCCTGAGTATAGATTACTGAAGGTAGAAAGTATGAATGCGAGATGATCAGAATCTCGTATGAACAACGTATGCCGGTGGTCGAAATCCGCTTGGGAATGGTGATTCTCGGGAATTGTGCAATTTAGAAAGTTAAGAAATTTTTGTAATTACTCAGAATGTGTGAGAGTGAGAATAAAATCGTGAACCCTCACTTAGAGTGAGGGTTGGGTTTTATTGGGGGTGATCCACCGGTTGGTGGGTGGATCAACTTCCCTGATATTTTGACCCAAATCAAAGAGGATATGATTGCTTCCTTAACTTGGTCCATTAGACTTTGAATTCAAAGTCCGATAGGTTAAGTCTTAGCTTAATGGTCGAGGTATGCCCATGAACCAATAGCTTAAATGGTCGAGTTGTGATCCTTAACTGAATGACACGATCGAACTTTAAGAGTCAAGTCGACCAACAAAGTCGAGTCCTGATCCTTGTTAATCGTGATTGGTCAGAGGTTCTATAGTCGAAGGACATAGTCGAATTATGATCTTCGGTAGTCATGATCAGATCAAGGATATACAGTCGAATGACATAGTCGAGCCGTAATTGTTTTAGTTGACTAAACATGGTCGAGACAATGAACCTACGTTTGAATAATATGGTCGAATGATATGGTCGAGCCATGATCTTATAGTCGAGTGACATGATTTTCATGTGATTTGTCTCTTGGGCCTTGGGTATGGTCTATCTGTTTGAGTATTAGGCCAGACTTTGATTCGGGCTTTGACATTCTTTGGGCTTTGACTATTTTGGGTCACTACAACGGGAGGTCGTCGAAAAGAGCTTAAACTTTGAGAATGAGATTGAGAGAGTCTAGAGAATTTTCTATATTAAAATGCTAACCCCTTGGGATGTGAGGGGTTACGTATTTATAGATAAGGTTTTTGGGTGTCCGTTGGAGGGTCTCTAAGGTGTTATAATATTCTCATTAGTGCATGGAGCGATCTATGTTATACGTTATGATACTCTTCATAACTCTCATTAGTGCACTCGTTGAAAGAGTCTACGTATGTGTTATAAGAGTTAAATGGATGTATTTATGGCTTTTAAGTTAGTATCCCGTGAATCACGGGAGCGTTCTACCATGTGCCCTACATTCTACTTTGTTTCGTTTACCTCATTGGGCTTTGTTTCTTTTGGGTTTCATGGACTTCTTTTGGTCTTTTAAATATTTCTTATTTTTAAGCTTTCTTTTTGGGTTGGATTTATTAATTTGTTCTTAGTCTAACCCTTTGACAATTTTTAGACACTACAGTTTGTCCCATTCTACAAATGTGAGAATTTCTTTCTCATTTTTGTAGAGTAAAAATGGTGTGTCGAGCACTTTTCTAGGGGTATGATCGAAAGCTGAATGTCGACTGCTCTTATGTTGTATTGACCATGTATGAAGTGTTCTTCATGATGAATTCTACTTGTTGAACGTTTGTCGAGCATTCTATATGGTGAGCTCATTTGAACACTTATGGAACATTCTACATGGAGAGTTCTTTTTAAACACTTGGTGGGTGTTCTACTTAGTGACTTTCTTTTTTAGCACTTGTGGGAGCGTTCTACATAATGATCTTTACTTGAATACTCATGGAGTGTTCTCTTCATGTTGCGGTCTATGTTGAGGCCATTTGGTCATTTTTATAAATCGATTTGTGCGTTCTACTCCATGTAGAACGATGAGGATTTCTCTAATCTGTAGACTTCTTTTTACGTACCAAAGATATTTGATGATGTTTGAATAAAAACGATCTACATAGTCAAAACTAAGTAAAAATATGAGCTAACTGCACTCACACCCCTTGAGATTTTGCCAACTACTAGCGGAATCAACTTTATCGTTTATTAACAATGACCTCCCCTACCATTAAAGGCAATCCGTCAACGTTAACGTTTAAAAGGGCAATTTGGTCATTTGGCTCGTACAAATTAACTGATTGACTTGTGAGTGACCGGTGTCACTCTCATTAATGGTTTGTCATATTTTTTTGAATTAAAAAATTTCATAAAGTGGAAGGCATTAGGCGCGAAGGGAGTAACTGCCAACACTTCTCACTCTCTCCTCTATTCATCAGCACTCACCAAGACACTAACACTCTCAAACCAGCCTCTGTCATCTCTATTTTGTGGTTTTTTCTTTGACAACACCAACTGACTAACTGGTTTTTTCTTCGATTCGTGCATGCGGCATCCATTGTCAGTTAGGTTCTTCGATTCTGGTCGTCCATCGTCGGTCATCGGCGTTCGTCTTCGTGATGGCTTTCGAGTAAGTTTTTTTTTTTTTTTATTTGTTAAAAACTTTGGAATGAAGGAAGATGTGCAGAAAAATCTTTTTGTTTGAGTTGTGTAGTATTGGCTAGGGATTTCAAAATTTTTTTTTAAAGTTTTTTGAAACACAATTGGAAACCGGCTGTGTGGGTTCTTCGAAGAACCCAGAAGCTGGGTTCTTCGTTGAAGGGTTCGTCGACGAACCCTTCTGGGTTCGTCGAAGAACCTAGAAGCTGGGTTCTTCGAAGAACCCACACAGCCAGTTTGCCTAATTTATTATTTTTTAAAAATTATGGGCTCTTAGGTTCTTTGAAGAACCTTTTGCTGGGTTCTTCGACGAACCCAAAAGGGTTCGAACCCTTCTGGGTTCGTTGAAGAACCCAACAAAGGGTTCTTCGAAGAACCCACGAACCCAACCTCTGTTTTTTTTTTTAATTTTCTGGGTCCGTGGGTTCTTTAATGAACCCATTTCTGGGTTCTTCGACGAACCCAGAAGGGTTTGAACCATTCTGGGTTCGTCGAAAAACCCAGCAAAGGGTTTTTCGAAGAATACACAAACTCAGCCTCTGTTTTGTTTTGTTTTTGTTTTTTTTTTTTTTTGTTAATTTCTGGGTTCATGTAAACTATTATTTGGTGTGAACTATTGTTTGCCTCTGTTATTTTAATTTTGTTTATTTTTCATTTTAGTGTTTTAATGCCTGTTAATGTAAATTCTGTAATGCATAGTGGACAGTCTACTTTGGTACTCTGTTTTCATGCACTTGTATGATTGCAAAGTGTTTGATACATTTTTTTTCTTATAGGTTATTCGAGTTCAATGCAACAGCCATCTTCATGGGATCAACCTTTAAAATAGGAAGTTTCGTAAGAGACTAAATCAGTTTGAAGCACATATAGAACAACATAATAATAGAGAAACTTGGAACGATTTCGGTTCCTGGAGAGAGGTTTCACCAATCTGTTCTGATTCCTTAGGAATGGTGAGTTGCGAGAAATTCAATCGGATGGAGACTTGATGGATTTGCTAGCAGAATTTGAGGAGAAGAAAGTGAAGCAGATCCATTTCAACGTGGATTACATGGCACTAAATGTCATCCAGCCTGTGCCCAATCCAGAGCAAGATCATGAGCCCTTCAACCAACCCAATCAGCCTTCATCACAATCCAACCAGCCCAACCAGCCTCTATCACAATCAAACCAGCCTGTATTTGACCCATTGTATGAGGGACTTATCAATAATTTAGAAAGCAGCACGAATATAGAATTTGACAGTGATGAAGGAGGCGGTAGTGAGTTTGGTCCAGAAATGCATCAACATGAAAATGATGAGGATGAAGTAGATGGGCAAGAGGAAAATGATAAGGATGAAATTGATGGTTTGTTTGATGTCAACGAGGATAGAGTAGCTGAAGAGAAAGTGTTAGGGGATCCTATTGGCAGTGAGAGTGAAGGGGAACAACCAAATAGAGGGACTTCCTTTAGGATAAGTGAAAGTGGTCGAATTGTGCTACAGGTTGGCCAATTATTGAGGAATGTTAATGAATTTAGGCAGGTAATACTAGATTTCTCCATTCAAGAGGGGTTTAGACTTAAGAGAGTGAAAAATGAAAAAAGAAGGGTCACTTGTGGGTATGAGGTAGAGGGCTGTCCATGGAGAGTTCATGGCAGTCCAACATATGATAGAGTCACTTACATGTTGAAGACACTTAACAATGTGCACACTTGTTTGTCTGTCTCAAAAAATAAGGATGTTAGTACTAGGTGGGTTGAGAAGAAGTTTGAGTCAATAATTAAGGACAATCCTGGGATTAATGTTAGGGTCCTACAGTCCATTGTGTTGAGGAAGTATAGAGTGGAAGTGCCAGATTATACTTTGCATAGGGCAAAAAAATTTGCATTGACTAGGGGTGAAGTAGATCACAAAGAGAGTTATAACAAACTCTATAAGTATGGGCATATTATTATTGAGAGAAACCCCGAGTCTTGTGTCAAACTTAGTACAATACGTTACGACCCAAATACCAATGTCTCTGCACACTTCAATAGATTTTTCCTTAGCTTTTGTGCATAAAAGATGGGATATTTAGAAGGTTGTAGGTCATTCATAGGATTATGGATGTCATTTGAAAGGGCCATATGACGAGATTCTTTTGTATGCCATTGGTATAGATGCAAACTGTGGGGTATATCCGATAGTATTGGGTGTAGTTGAGATTGAAACCCTTGATAGTTGGCAGTGGTTTATTCAGTTGTTGCATGACCACGTGGGGAAGCATGAGTGCAGAACTGTGTATTTTATGACTGATCGACAAAAGGGAATTGTCCCAGCGTTGGATATAGTTTGGCCTAACCATGTAACAAGATTCTGTGGTAGGCACATACTACAGAATTTGATGTCCATGTATATAATTGTTTGTTATTTGTCTAGGTATAACCTTATTTAATAAATATTTTCAGTTACTGTATGCATTATAAACTAACCATGTTTGATTTATGTCTAGGTATAAGGTGGACTACCTTAGAGACCTTTTCTGGCCAGCTGCTCGAAGCTCCAATCTTGCAGATTTTAATGACACAATGAAGACAATTAAGGAGACTTCTGCAAAGGCAGCCAAATACTTGATGATCATTCCATTGCATTACTGGTCTGTCCATCAATTTGACCATCAGACCACAACACAAACAATGTGGTCGAGGCATTCAATAGCTGGATGATTCCTCATAATGCACAACCATTGATGACAATGATGGAGAACTTCAGAAAGAAGTTTATGAAGCACCTCCGTAAGAGATATGAAAATGCACTAAAGTGGCCGACAGACATACCACCTGCTAATAAGAAGGCAGTTACAAAGAAATCAAATGGATGGAAGGTACTTTAATTCATTGAGGTGTGGAGAATGGGAGTTCAAAGTGGTGGATGGTAGAAGATAGTTCGTTATTCACCTCGATAAAAAAAACTTGTGAGTATGGGTTTTGGGTTATCTCAGGTGTGCCTTGCAAAGCATGCCATGGCATGTATAACGAAGATAAGAGTTTATGTGGAAAATTATGTGCACGTCTACTTGCAGAAACCGGCCTTACTTGAGAACATATTCTCACTACATACATGCCATACCTGATGAAAGCTTGTGGCCTGAAGTTGAAAGTGAAGCAGTTTTGCCACAAAAAAAAAAAAAGAAGGAGAGCTGGCAGACCTAGACTTTCAAGACGAAGAGGTGCTGGTGAACCAGCTAGGGTCAAGAGGTATGTGGAATTTAGATGCAGCAAATGCAAACAGGTCGGTTACAACAGTAGGACGTGCAACACATATGAGGTATAAAATTCTGAACAACAAACTGTTTTTTTTTTTCTTTTTTCAGTTGGTTTATTCAATTGTTAACTCAACATGTTTTTCGTTATCAGACTGGAAGGCAAAGAAAGAGATCAAAAAATGGAGGAGTTGCAGCAGAGACATCAACTGCTGCTGACTGTTTATCAATTGTTGCTGGCCCTTCGAGTTCTGCTAGCCCTTCAAACTCAGCTGGTCCTTCAAACTCAGCTGCTCCTACTATTACAAGGGTAATGCTTTATTACTTTTCTTTACAATAAAATTAGATCATTTACATATTGACATTTTCAAGATTTTACAAGTCCTTTTGTAATGTCCCTAATTTTTTATAATTGTGATTTAAATTGGTAAAAAAAATATATATATTCGATATATAGTGTATAAACAAAGAGTGAATTTAACTGATTTAACTCCCATTAGAGATATTATTTTCATAGTGCATTTGGATCATAATGGGTCAAATTGAATATTAGTGAAGTCAATTTGGTAATTGGACAAGTGTGGAATATTTTTGGAATAATTATCGAGATGGAATGTGATTAATTGTAAATTGGTTGCCATTTTAGTATTTTGAAAAGTCAAGGGCATGTTGCAATTAAGGATATATATATGTGTGTGTGTGTGTGTGTGTGTGTGTGTGTGTGGAGGCACGCTGGCTCCACTCAGACAAATTAAAAAAAAAATGTCAAACAAAACCAAAAAATTACACATGCAACCAGAAAACAAAGAAATAGAAAACAGAGAGTGAGGTGGCCGAGAGAGGAGAGAAAAGAAGAAGAAAAAAAAAAAAAGAAGAAGAAGAAGCTTGGCCGAGGGAGAGAAGAAGAAGAAGGAGGAGGAGGAGGAAGGAAGAGGAAGAGAAAAGGGAAAGAAAAAAAAGTATTGGGAAATTATTCAGGTTCGGTGTACACTAGTTTTAATTTTTTCCAGAATATTTCGGAATGATCAAATTTTATTGATTTTGAATTATTTGAATTATATTGATTAGAATTTATAGTTGGAAATTGATTTTGGATTGATTTGAATTACGTATTTTCGAAATATAGTTTACATTCGAAATATTGATTGTGAATAATATTACGAATTAATTTTAATATGTTATGATTTTATTATTGAGATGTGAAATATCATTGAACGTGATTTGGAATATATTATTTTGTGAAATGTATAAAAAAAATGATTTTGGGGCATTTTGATTTAATATGGATTTACGAAATATATTCAAATACGATTTTGAATTGATTTGATGCAATTATTGGTTTCAGAAATATATTTGAATATGATTTTGTATATTTCCTTTATATGAATATTGATGAAATTTGATTTCGTAAATATGTATATTGATTTGGATTAATTGAAAGTTGAATTTATTTATAACAGAATGATCTGTAAATTTGTATTGTGAAATTAAAATTTCGAAATCGAATCTGAATGAAAAGAAATGAGTTGATATTGATTTTGAGAAATCATATTATGAAATGGCTCTGATATATATGAACATAGATATGGATATAGGAGATTGACATGTCAATTGGGTTCACTTAGCAGTACTGCATTGAGATTTCTGAGATTTTGATGATTATGATACCACTCTTTGGATTATGTGTAGCCACCGTTGTGGACGGTCCTAAAGTGAAAACATTTCCGTCAGGCAGTCCCTATAAGGTCCGATGTCGGAAATGATACCTATATAGGGATACCATTTCATGCTAAAATGGGAAACCCGACTATATATAATTCAGCGAACAGTCCCCGTTGGGTTCTAGTGCTGAACAACCCGTAATCCAGTCCTATAATATATGTTATGTGTATCAGGAGCCGAAGTAGAAATTGAAATATGATATGAAACATTTGAGATTGATATGATTTTTATTTTGGTATGATTTGAATTGAGCCCTATATTGGAACATTTAATTGTTATATATATTTCTGATTATTCGATTAATAATGTTATTATAGTATATTTGTCAAGTTTTGTGTACACCCACTAAGCAATATGCTTAGCGCGTTGATTTTTATCGCGCGTAGGTAAAGAAGATTTCAGGGTTGAAAAAGAAGTGAAGAAGTGAATCTGCAGGAACAGAGACCAGCGTCACATCATTCATGAGCTATTGGGTAGTTTTTATGTTTTATTTATATGTTTTTTATTAGCATGCATATACAGAAGAATTTTGTAAATATTTGTAAAGTTGTGTTGTTTTTACATAGTTTCTATTATAAATGTTTATGTTTTGCGGAACTATGAATTTTATCACTTTTGAATTGATTTTGATTAAATAGTTTGTATGAAATGTTTGGAAAGTCGCATTGAATTTGGAAGAGTGCGCAAAAGTGATATGATAAATTCGAAGTGTTAATTTTATGATTTTATTGAAAACAGGTTTTGGAAAGTCACAAAAATAGAGGAAACTCTGACGAAATTTTCAGAAATTTATTCGGACCATTTTCAAAAGGTTTAATAAAATTTTAAGTTGTGGTTTTATAAAAGTAAAGCAGAGATTTCAGTATATGGTAGCGCTCTCTGATTCGGTCTGAGTGAATTGGGTCAATGGGTGTTACAGTTTTTGGTATCAAAGCAGGTTTAGGCGTTTCTGGACCAAAGAGTCATTAATTGTATATGCATGCATTGTATAAAAAAAAATATTGGAGGATGTGACTCTAACCTGCAGAACGTCTCTTCTGTCTTATATAGGGTGGAAGAAAGAAAGAAGATATGGAACCTTCTGGAAGTGAAAATAGAAGCAGACCTGGTAGTCCTGCCGGTAGTGGCTGGGGGAGGTTCTGGAGAATCACTGGGTCCCAGAGTGGCTGGTCTAGCAATTCAAGGTCAGCCTGCAGTATTACAGCAGGTGACAGAACTTTTACAGAATGTGGCGAGAGCAGCGCCACGGAGGTCAGCCATAGAGCGGTTGTCCAAGTACATACCCACAGACTTTTATGGCAAGAAAGATGAAGATGCGTCCACTGCAGAGGATTGGTTAGAGCGGACATAAAGAATATTTGAGCAGATGCATTGCACACCTGCGGAGAGCTTGGAGTGTCCAGTGTCATTGTTACAGGGAGATGCATACCAATGGTGGAACTCAGTTAAGCGAACAGTTCGGCCAGAAGCCAGAACTTGGGAATTCTTTCTGAGGGAGTTCAAAGAGAAGTATATTAGCCGAATTTATACAGATAATTTGAAGAGAGAGTTCATAATTTGAAGCAGAGACAGATGACGGTCACAGAATACGAGAAAGAGTTTGTCAGACTGAGTAAGTATGCACAGGAGATGGTGGCCACAGAGGTAGAAAAATGCAGACGATTTGAAGATGGCCTGAATAATTACATACGAGTCCATCTTGCAGCATTAACGATGGAAAATTTTAACTGACTAGTGGCAGCGGCCCTTGATGTAAAAAGGGTCGAAAAAGATGAACAGGTTAGGAAAGATAGAAGCCAGCAGAGGTGAGGTCCCGGACAGTCTAGTTCTTATCAGCCATCGAGTAAGAGATTCAGAGGACCTCAGATTTCAGGTCAGACGTCTCAGCAGAGGCAGGGATCCATAGTCAGATCAGAACAGCCAGCTGCTTCAGTTGCCAGTACCCCTGGGAGCACAGCTAGGGGACCAGCCCCAGCTCCATGTGTACATTGCCAAAAGAATCATCTAAGAGAATACTGGCGAGTCACAGGAGCATGTAACAGATGTGGGTCCCGTGACCACTTTTTCAGAGATTGCCCGAGAAACCGGACCACATCCACACCTGCTCAGTAATCGGAGAGATCAGTTCCAGCTGCATCCCGAGGAAGAAGGCCCATTCAGTCAAGGGCCAAAGAAAGCAGTCACAGGGGAGTACTAGAGTCCACCAGTAGACAGGAGACTCGTACTCCAGCACGAGCCTACGCCATCAGGGCTCAGGAGGACAGAGATGCACCAGATGTAATTGCTGGTATGATTTCTATTTTTCATACTACCACAATTGCATTAATAGACCCAGGATCCACCCATTCATATGTTTGTGATGTATTGTTGAAACAACGAAATTTGAAAACTGAACCTACAAAGTATGAGGTGGTAGTTAGTAATCCGATAGGCTATAGTGTGGTAGTAAATAGAGTGTATAGAAATTGTCCTATTCGGATTCAGGAGTATGAATTTTCAGGTGATTTGATGGAGTTGTCATTCCGTGAGTTTGATGTTATCCTAGGCATGAATTGGTTATCCAGACACCAAGTAGTTATCGATTGCAGATTGAGACGGGTGATACTCAGAACTAATGATGGCATAGAAGTCACAGTAGTAGGTGAAATGAAGGATTATCTCTCCAATGTCGTTTTAGCCACTACATCCTGTAAAATGATCAGAAAGTGTTGTAAGGCTTATTTGGCCCAGGTGGGTGATTCCAAAAAAGTTAATTCTAAGATTCAGAATATACCCACTGTGTGTGATTTCTCAGATATATTTTCAGATGAGCTTCCCAGTTTGCCACCTCAGAGAGAGATTGAGTTTGTGATTGACGTGGTACCAGGTACTGCACCAGTATCAATAGCTCCTTACAGAATGGCACCTGCAGAACTGAAAGAATTGAAAATACAGCTACAGGAATTGCTAGACAAGGGGTTCATACGACCTAGTGGTTCCCCGTGGGGAGCACCCGTATTGTTTGTGAAGAAGAAAGATGGGTCGATAAAATTGTGTATCGATTACAGGCAATTAAATAAACTCACAATTAAGAATAAATATCCATTGCCTAGGATCGATGATTTATTTGATCAGTTGAGAGGAGCTAGTGTTTTCTCAAAGATAGATCTCATATCAGGGTATCATCAGTTAAGGGTGAAAGACTAATATTCCGAAAATAGCTTTCCGAACACGGTATGGGCACTATAAGTTTGTAGTGATGCCATTTGGGCTGACAAATGCACCTGCAGCCTTTATAGATCTAATGAACCAGATATTCCGACCGTACCTGGATCAGTTTGTGGTTGTGTTCATTGATGATATCCTGGTATACTCACAGACGACAGAGGACCATGACAGACACCTCAGAGTGGTATTACAGATTCTAAAGGAGAAGCAATTATATGGTAAACTGAGTAAATGTGAGTTCTGGTTGGCTAAGATTGCATTTCTAGGCCATATTGTGTAAGAGAGGGCATTAAGGCAGATCCCAAAAAGATTGAAGCAATTATGAAATGGAAGCCTCCAAAGAATGTAACAGAGATCATAAGTTTCTTAGGCTTGGCAGGTTATTATCGACGGTTTGTGAAGGGATTCTCATCCATAGCAAGTCTGTTGACCAAGCTACTGCACAAAAATGTCATATTTGAATGGAATGACTGGTGCTAGGTAGCATTTGACAGATTGAAGACAATGCTAGTAGAGGCTCCAGTCCTAATTTAGCCGGTTTCAGGTAAAGACTTTGTGATATACAGTGATGCCTCACACAATGGTTTGGGTTGTGTGCTGATGCAGGAAGGCAAAGTGGTTGCATATGCGTCCAGACAGTTGGAAATTCATGAACATGACTATCATATACATGATCTGGAACTTGCAGCCATTGTATTTGCCCTGAAGATATGGAGGCATTATCTGTATGGTAAAAAATGTTACATATATACAGATCACAAGAGTTTGAAGTGTAACACCCCCCGACCCGAATCCGCTCGGACCGAATCGGGGACCGCTACCGTATACGGAAAAAAAATTTCAATACAGGAAACTTTAAATAATGATCCAAATAAATATTTAAAAATTATGGTCCAAAAAGATTTTCTGAAAATTTTGCCAGAGTTTCCTCTGTTTTTCTGACTTTCCAAAATTAGTTTTCACAATTCATAAAATACACACTTCTATAATCGCAAATCAAATTGCGCACCCTTCCATAGCCGGTGCGACTTACCAAAACAAATTATATTAAAATACTATTAAATATTCAACTTCAAAAATATTAAAATCCAAGGGCCCAAATATTACAAAACATACATAAAAACTAAATATCATTTCAAATATTTACAAAAACATTCTTGTCCATGCATGCCGATATAATACATATAAAACATTAAATATGTAGTGGCTACCAAAAATGCAGGAGTGATGTGACTCTGATCACTATCTCAGCAGATTCTACTCTTTCTGATCCTTGTCCCCTTCAACAATTCTTTTACCTGCGTGTGAGAAAACTCAACACGCTAAGCATATAGCTTAGTGGGTGTACAGAAAACTATATTTCCACTTACACTGTAATATCATTTAAATCATCATAAAAAATATACTGACAAATAAATAATCAATTTGTGGCTCAATTCAAATCAAATACAAGTCAAAGCATATACAGATCATATCACATTTCTAATTTCATTTCAGGCTCCTGATATACTAAACATACTTTTCGGACTGGATTACGGGCTGTACAGATATTAGAGTTGGATACCAACAGGTGAGCCGCTGCGTATCCCATATACATATCAGAGTTGGATACCAACGGGTGACCCGCTGCGTATCCCAGATCAAATTTCCCAACCCGCAAGGGGTGGTACCTCTATCAACATATAGACGTAATACTACTCAGAGAACCCAATTGACATATCAATCTCCTATATCCATATCTATGTCTACATATATCAGAGCCAAATCATTTTTCGAAAATCATATAATTGTTCAGAACAGAATCATCAATTTACATTATGAAATTATATCCAAATCAGTATACACATTTTCGGAATTCGAATCGCATCAAAATACATATACAAACAAATTACAAAATCATTTCCAAAAATATTTCTGAATCCAGAAATCGCTTCAAATCACATTTAAAATCACGTGCAATTATATATCATAAATCCATAGTAAATCCAAATACCCCAAATCACTTTTCGAAACAAATCGCAAAATCATATATATTTTAATAATATTATCCATAATATCGAAAATCAATTCGGAATATTTTTCGTAAATAATATTATGGATCCAGAATATTCCAAATACATATAATTCAAATCAGTAATAATATATATATATATATATATATATATATATATTCAAATTACTTTTATTACCACAATATATATATTTATATAATCAAAGTCATTACTTTTATTACCACAAAAAATATATATATATATATATAACAAAAAAAAAAAAATATATATATATATATATATATATATATATATAACCAAAATCATTACAACATATATATATATTATTTAATATCATTATAAATAAAAAATATATATATATAGTAATGATTTTGGTTATATATATATATATTTTGTTATATATATATATATAACAAAATATATATATATATATATATATAACCAAAATCATTACAACATATATATATATTATTTAATATCATTATAAATATAATATATATATATATATATATATATATATTCGAAATTAATTTATTACAAACAATATATATATCAAATTATCTCAAAATCAATTTCAAACAACAGATCATAATCCATATATCTCAAATAAATTAAAAACAATATAATATAACAATTCCGAAAATTTCTGGAAAATCTGAAAAATACAAAAAAAATACCACCAAACTTGAAATACTATTCTGAACACAAAACTCTTCTGGACCAATACCAATTTCCTTCTTCTTCTTCTTCTTCTTTTTTTTTCCTTTCTCTCTCTTCTTTCTCTTTCCTCTTCTCTCTTCTTTCTTCTCACGCGAGCTCTGTGTTTTGTTCTCTGCCAATTTCATTCTTCATATGTTTTAATTGTGAGATTACTATGCTTTGTCTCGTTGTACCAATCCAATTTTTCTCTTTTTTTATTTTTTTATTTTTATTTTCCTTGTGTGTAAAAACTCACACACATACTCATATACATATATAAATATCTTTCTAATTACCATATGCTCCCTTGAACTTCTTAAAATTCTCCAATGGTACAAATTTATTCATAATCACATTCCATCTCAATAATTAGTTCAAAAATATTACACACTTATCCAATTACCAAATTGACTTCACCAATATTCAATTGGACTCATTATCATCCAAATGCACCATAAAAATAATATATTTTTCATAATTACGGAAAATTAAGGGCGTTACAATTCTTCCCCCCTTAAGAAATTTCGTCCGCGAAATTTACCTCATTCAAATAGTTGTGGATATTGCTGTCGCATCACTTCTTCGCTCTCCCATGTAGCTTCTTCCACATTATGGTTCATCCAGAGTATCTTCACTAGCGGTATTTTCTTATTCCGAAGTTCTTTTATCTCTCTGTCCAGAATCTCCACTGGTTCTTCCTCATATGTCAGATCAGGTTGAATCTCAATAGCTTCAGTCTGAACTTTGTGCGACGGGTCAGATCTGTATCGTCTCAACATGGATACATGAAATACATCATGGATCTTTTCCAGTTCCAAAGGTAAAGCCAGTCGATAAGCTACTGGTCCCACACGTTCAATGATCTCGTATGGACCAATAAACCTTGGACTTAACTTTCCTTTCTTTCCGAATCTCAATATCTTCTTCCATGGAGATACTTTCAAAAATACCCTGTCTCCGACTACATACTCAATGTCTCTTCGTTTTCGATCTGCATACGATTTCTGACGATCGGAAGCAGCTTTCAATCTGTCTTTTATAATCTTAACTTTCTCTTCCGTCTGTCTAATCACATCAGGTCCAACCAACTTGTCTTCACCCAACTCTGTCCAGCATAAGGGTGTCCTGCATTTCCTGCCATACAATGCCTCGTATGGTGCCATAGCTATGCTCGTCTGAAAACTGTTGTTATATGCAAATTCAATCAATGGAAGATGATCAACCCAACTCCCTTCAAAATTGATTATACAGCTCCTGAGCATATCTTCAAGCACCTGAATAACTCGCTCTGATTGTCCAGCTGTCTGTGGATGGAAAGCTGTACTGAAGTTCAATCGTGTACCCAAAGCTTCCTGAAATTTCTTCCAGAATCTGGATGTAAACCTCGGATCTCTGTCAGAAATTATCGAAGCTGGTACACCATGTAATCAGACTATTTCTCTGATATACAGCTCTGCTAACCTGTCCAGAGAATAATCCGTTCTGACAGGTAGGAAGTGTGCTGATTTTGTCAGTCGATCCACAATTACCCAAATCGAATCCTGTTTACTTCGTGTGAGGGGTAATCCTGTAACAAAATCCATGGTAATGCGGTCCCATTTCCATTCAGGTATGGATATTGGCTGTAACAAACTTGATGGAACCTGGTGTTCCGCTTTTACCCGCTGACATGTCATACATCTGTTCACAAATTCAATCACATCTCTTTTCGAACCTGACCACCAATACTGAGTCCTCAGATCTCGATACATTTTTGTACTACCAGGATGCATCGAATACGGACTACTGTGTGCCTCTGTCAAAATAGTCTTTCTCAACTCATCATCATTCAGAACACAAACTCTATCCTTAAAGTACAGAATACCATCATCCTTGATTACAAAGTCAGTGTGCTTCCCCTCTTGGACTTGACCATGAATGACTAAAAGTTTCTCATCCTGTATCTGCTGAATCAAATTTGGCTTGAGTTTCAAATCAGCAAGGATAGCATCATCTGATGTCAGTCTCAATTGAGCATTCATAGCTCTCAGTGCATACAGAGATTTCCTGCTCAGAGCATCAGCGACAACATTCGTTTTTCCTGGATGGTAGTCAATCACACAATCATAATCTTTAATCAACTTCATCCATCGCCTCTGCCTCAAATTAAGTTCTCTCTGAGTAGGCAAATACTTGAGACTCTTATGATCAGTGTATACGTAGCATTTCTCTCCATACAGATAATGTCTCCATATTTTCAGGGCAAACACAATAGCTGCAAGTTCCAGATCATGCGTCGAATAGTTCTGTTCATGCGTTTTCAGCTGTCTGGAAGCATATGCAACTACCTTCCCATCCTGCATCAATACACATCCCAAGCCATTGTGTGAAGCATCGCTGTAAACCACAAAGTCTTTTCCTGATATTGGCTGTACAAGAATTGGTGCTTCAACCAACATTGCTTTCAATTTCTCAAAAGCCGTCTGGCATTTCTCATTCCATTCGAACCTGACATTCTTATGCAGCAATTTAGTCAGAGGAGTAGCTATGGATGAAAACCCTTTACAAACCGTCTGTAGTATCCGGCCAAACCTAGAAAACTCCGAATCTCAGAAACATTTCTAGGAGGCTTCCACTCCATAACTGCTTCTATTTTCTTGGGATCTGCTTTAATACCATTTGCCGATATTACATGTCCCAGAAAAACAATTTCATTCAGCCAGAATTCACATTTGCTGAGCTTGGCATACAACTTCTTTTCTCTCAGAATCTGTAACACTATTCGAAGATGCCGATCATGTTCTGCTGCAGTTTGAGAGTATATCAGAATATCATCAATGCATACTACAACACACAGATCTAGATACGGACGGAAGATACGGTTCATCAGATCCATAAAGGCTGCTGGTACATTAGTCAACCCAAATGGCATAACCACAAATTCATAGTGTCCGTACCGTGTCCGGAATGCTGTTTTCTGAATATCAGAATCTTTCACCCTCAACTGGTGATATCCTGATCTGAGATCAATCTTCGAGAAGACAGTGGCTCCTCTCAACTGATCAAACAAGTCATCGATCCTAGGCAACGAATATTTATTCTTGATTGTGAGTTTATTCAATTGCCTGTAATCGATACACAATCTCATCGACCCATCTTTCTTCTTCACAAACAGTACCGGTGCTCCCCACGGAGAAACACTAGGTCGAATGAATCCCTTATCTAACAACTCTTGCAACTGCAACTTCAGCTCTTTTAATTCTGCAGGTGCCATTCTATACGGAGCAACTGATACTGGTGCAGTTCCCGGTATCACATCAATTACAAATTCTACCTCTCTCTCCGGTGGTAGATCAGGAAGTTTTTCTGGAAATACATCTGAAAAATCACATACGGTAGGTATATTCTGTAGACTGAAATCAACCTTCCGTGAATCGACCACATGTGCTAAATAGGCTTCACACCCCTTTCTGATCAATTTCAAAGCAGTAATGGTCGAAATAACATTCGAGAGATCATCTCTTTTATCGCCCACCATTAATACCTCTGCACCATTTGTTGTCCTAAGCGTCACTCGCTTTAGACTACAGTCAATTATAACCCGGTGTCTGATTAACCAATTCATTCCCAAAATTAAATCGAAGTCATGGAATGACAACTCTATCAAATCACCTGAAAATTCATACTCCTGTATTCTGATAGGACAATCTCTAGAAACCCTATTCACGATCACACTGTGGCCTAAGGGACTACTCACTATCACATCAAACTCAGTAGACTCAGTTTTCAGATTTCTATCTCCTCTACTTTCCATTTTTTCTAATACAAGACATAAGAGGAATTCTGCAGATTAGAGTCACATTCTCCTATTTTTTTTTTCTTTCTAAAATGCATACATGTACAAAACATTTTACATTTACAAAACATTTCGCTCTGGTCTAGGAACGCCTAAACCATTGCTCTGATACCAAAAACTGTAACACCCCCCGACCCGAATCCGCTCGGACCGAATCGAGGACCGCTACCGTATACGGAAAACAAATTTCAATACAGGAAACTTTAATTAATGATCCAAATAAATATTTAAAAATTATGGTCCAAAAAGATTTTCTGAAAATTTCGCCAGAGTTTCCTATGTTTTTCTGACTTTCCAAAATTAGTTTTCACAATTCATAAAATCCACACTTCTATAATCACAAATCAAATTGCGCACCCTTCCATAGCCGGTGCGACTTACCAAAACAAATTATATTAAAATACTATTAAATATTCAACTTCAAAAATATTAAAATCCAAGGGCCCAAAAATTACAAAACATACATAAAAACTAAATACCATTTCAAATATTTACAAAAACATTCTTGTCCATGCATGCCGATATAATACATATAAAACATCAAATATGTAGTGGCTACCAAAAATGCAGGAGTGATGTGACTCTGATCACTATCTCAGCAGATTCTACTCTTTCTGATCCTTGTCCCCTTCAACAATTCTTTTACCTGCGGTGAGAAAACTCAACATGCTAAGCATATAGCTTAGTGGGTGTACAGAAAACTATATTTCCACTTACACTGTAATATCATTTAAATCATCATAAAAAAATATACTGACAAATAAATAATCAATTTATGGCTCAATTCAAATCAAATACAAGTCAAAGCATATACAGATCATATCACATTTCTAATTTCATTTCAGGCTCCTGATATACTAAACATACTTTTCGGACTGGATTACGAGCTGTACAGATATCAGAGTTGGATACCAACAGGTGAGCCGCTGCGTATCCCATATACATATCAGAGTTGGATACCAACGGGTGACCCGCTGCGTATCCCAGATCAAATTTCCCAACCCGCAAGGGGTGGTACCTCTATCAACATATAGACGTAGTACTACTCAGAGAACCCAATTGACATGTCAATCTCCTATATCCATATCTATGTCTACATATATCAGAGCCAAATTATTTTTCGAAAATCATATAATTGTTCAGAACAGAATCATCAATTTACATTATGAAATTATATCCAAATCAGTATACACATTTTCGGAATTCGAATCGCATCAAAATACATATACAAACAAATTACAAAATCATTTCCAAAAATATTTCTGAATCCAGAAATCGCTTCAAATCACATTTAAAATCACGTGCAATTATATATCATAAATCCATAGTAAATCCAAATACCCCAAATCACTTTTTGAAACAAATCGCAAAATCATATATATTTTAATAATATTATCCATAATATCGAAAATCAATTCGGAATATTTTTCGTAAATAATATTATGGATCCAGAATATTCCAAATACATATAATTCAAATTCAGTACTACTATTATACTATATATATCTATATTCAAATTACTTTTATAACCACAATTAATACTATTTATATCAATCAAAGTCCTTACTTTTATTCACCACAATAATATTACTATATATATACCAAATATATATATATAACCAAAATCATTACAACATATATATATATATATATATTATTTAATATCATTATAAATATATATATATATATATATATATTCGAAATTAATTTATTACAAACATATATATATTAAATTATCCCAAAATCAATTTCAAACAACAGATCATAATCCATATATCTCAAATAAATTAAAAATAATATAATATAACAATTCTGAAAATTTTTGAAAAATCTGAAAAATACAAAAAAAATTCCACCAAATCTGAAATACTATTCTGAACACAAAACTCTTCTGGACCAATACCAATTTCCTTCTTCTTCTTTTTTTTTTCCTTTCTCTCTCTTCTTTCTCTTTCCTCTTCTCTCTTCTTTCTTCTCACGCGAGCTCTTTCTTCTCACGCGAGCTCTATGTTTTGTTCTCTGCCAATTTCATTCTTCATATGTTTTAATTGTGAGATTACTATGCTTTGTCTCATTGTACCAATCCAATTTTTCTCTTTTTTTATTTTTATTTTCCTTGTGTGTAAACACTCACACACATACTCATATACATATATAAATATCTTCCTAATTACCATATGCTCCCTTGAAATTCTTAAAATTCTCCAATGGCACAAATTTATTCATAATCACATTCCATCTCAATAATTAGTTCAAAAATATTCCACACTTATCCAATTACCAAATTGACTTCACCAATATTCAATTGGACTCATTATCATCCAAATACACCATAAAAATAATATACTTTTCATAATTATGGAAAATTAAGGGCGTTATATGAAGTATCTGCCTACTCAAAGAGAGCTCAATCTGAGACAGAGACGATGGATGGAATTGATTAAAGACTATGATTGTGTGATTGACTACCATCCAGGGAAAGCTAATGTGGTAGCAGATACTCTAAGTAGAAAAGTATTATTTGCCTTAAAAGCTATGAATGTCCAGTTAAAGTTGAATACAGACAATGCCTTGGTAGCTGAGTTGAGATGCAAGCCAAATTTAATTCAGTAGATAGCAGAAAAACAGAATCAGGATGAGAGATTTCAAATGATATGTAGACAGATCCCATAGGGGAAGCATCCAGATTTTATAGTCAGAAGTGATGGTATTGTGTGTTTCAGAGACAGGAAATGTGTTCCAAATGATGAAGAATTGAAAAAGATGATCCTGACCGAGGCACACAGTAGTCCGTATTCAGTACACCCAGGTAGCAGTAAAATGTACAGAGATATGAAGACTCAGTATTGGTGGTCTGGTATGAAGAAAGATATGGCAGACTTTGTGAATAGATATATGACATGCCAGCAGGTGAAAGCAGAACACCAGGTTATATCAGGTTTGCTATAGCCCCTATCCATACCTGAATGGAAGTGGGACCGCATCACTATGGATTTTGTCACAGGGTTACCTCTCACCCGGAGTAAACATAATGCAATTTTGGTGATAGTGAACCGATTGACTAAATTATCCCACTTCCTACCTGTCAGAACAGACTATTCATTGGTTAGATTGGCCGAGTTGTATATTAAAGAGATAGTGAGATTGCATGGAGTGCCTGCATCAATAATATCAGATAGAGACCCGAAGTTTACATCCAGATTCTGGAAGAAATTTCAGGAAGCTTTGGGTACTCGATTAACCTTCAGTACAGCTTTCCATCCACATACTGATGGACAGTCAGAGAGAGTTATTCAAGTGATCGAAGATATGCTCAAGAGTTGTGTGATTGATTTTGAAGGAAGCTAGATCGATCACCTTCCACTAATTGAATTTGCTTATAATAACAGTCACTAGACGAGCATAGGGATGGCACCTTATGAAGCACTATACGGAAGAAAATATAGGATACCTGTGTGTTGGACAGAGTTGGGTGAGGACAGATTAGTAGGCCTAGACTTAATCAGACAAACTGAGGAGAAGGTGAAGATTATCAGATACATACTGAAAACAGTATCTGACCGACAAAAATCATATGCAGATCTGAAAAGAAGAGATATAGAATATAAAGTCGGTGAAAAAGTATCTATATGGAAGAAAGTACTCAGATTTGGCAGAAAAGGAAAGTTAAGTCCTAGGTTTATTGGCCCGTACGAGATCATTGAACTTGTGGGACCAGTAGCCTATAACTGGCTTTGCCACCAGAACTAGAGAAGATTCATAATGTATTTCATGTGTCCATACTGAGGAGATACAGATCTGATCCTTCTCATAGAGTATCCACTGAGATTATTAAGATTCAACCAGACCTGACTTATGAAGAGGAACTGGTAAAGATCCTGGACAGAGAAATAAGAGAATTACGGATCAAAAGGATTTCGTTGGTAAAAGTTCTTTGGAGGAGCCACAATACTGAAGAAGCTACCTGGGAGAGCGAGGAAGTAATGAAACAACAGTATCCGCAATTGTTCGTATAAGGTAAAATTCCGCTGACGAAATTTCTTAAGAGGGGAAGAATTGTAATGTCCCTAATTTTCCATAATTGCGAAAATGCCTATAAGTATGTGATTTAAATTGGTGAAAAATATATATATTCGATATATAGTGTATAAACGAAGAGTAAATTTAACTGATTTAACTCCCATTAGAGATATTATTTTCATGGTGCATTTGGATCATAATGGGTTCAATTGAATATTGGTGAAGTCAATTTGATAATTGGACAAGTGTGGAATATTTTTGGAATAATTATCAAGATGGAATGTGATTAATTGTAAATTGGTTGCCATTTTAGAATTTTAAAAAGTCATGAGGGCATGTTGCAATTAAGGATATATATGTGTGTGTGTGTGTGTGTGTGTGGAGGCAAGCTGGCTCCACTAACACAAATAAAACAAATATATATGTGTGTGTGCGTGCGTGCATGCGTGCGTGTGTGTATGTGTGGAGGCAAGCTGGCTCCACTAACACAAATAAAACAAATATATATGTTTATTTGTGTGAGTGGATTAAAAAAAATGTCAAATAAAACAAAAAAATTACACATGCAACCAGAAGCCAAAACCAGAAAACAAAGAAATAGAAAACAGAGACTGAGGCGGCCGAGAGAGGAGAGAAAAGAAGAAGAAAAAAAAAAAAGCTTGGTCGAGGGAGAGAAGAAGAAGGAGAAGGAGGAGAAGGAAGGAAAAGGAAGAGAAAAGGGAAAGAAAAAAAGTGTTGGGAAATTATCCAGGTTCGGTGTACACTAGTTTTAATTTTTTCCAGAATATTTCGGAATGATCGAATTTTATTGATTTTGAATTATTTAAATTATATTGATTAGAATTTATAGTTTGAAATTGATTTTGGATTGATTTGAATTACGTATTTTCGAAATATAGTTTGTATCCGAAATATTGATTGTGAATAATATTACGAATTAATTTTAATATGTTATGATTTTATTATTGAGATGTGAAATATCATTGAACGTGATTTGGAATATATTATTTTGTGAAATGTATAAAAAAATGATTTTGGGGCATTTTGATTTAATATGGATTTACGAAATATATTCAAATACGATTTTAAATTGATTTGATGCAATTATTGGTTTCAGAAATATATTTGAATATGATTTTGTATATTTCCTTTATATGAATATTGATGAAATTTAGATTTCGTAAATATGTATATCGATTTGGATTAATTGAAAGTTGAATTTATTTATAACAGAATAATTTGTAAACTTGTATTGTGAAATTGAAATTTCAAAATCGAATCTGAATGAAAAGAAATGAGTTGATATTGATTTTGAGAAATCATATTATGAAATGGCTCTGATACATATGAACATAGATATGGATATAGGAGATTAACATGTCAATTGGGTTCACTTAGCAGTACTGCATTGAGATTTCTGAGATTTTGATGATTATGATACCATTATTTGGATTATGTGTAGCCACCGTTGTGGACGGTCCTAAAGTGAAGACATTTTCGTCAGGCAGTCCCCGTAGGGTCCGATGTCGGAAATGATACCTGTATAGAGATATCATTTCATGCTAAAATGGGAAACTCGACTGTATATAATTAAGCGAGCAGTCCCCGTTGGGTTCCAGTGCTGAACAACCCGTAATCTAGTCCTGTAATATATGTTATGTGTATCAGGAGCCGAAATAGAAATTGAAATATGATGTGAAATATTTGAGATTGATATGATTTTTATTTTGGTATGAATTGAATTGAGCCCCATATTGGAACATTTAATTGTTATCTATATTTCTGATTATTCGATTAATAATGTTATTATAGTATATTTATCAAGTTTGTGTACACCCATTAAGCAATATGCTCAGTACGTTGCTTTTTATCGTGTGTAGGTAAAGAAGATTTCAGGGTTGAAAAAGAAGTGAAGAGGTGAATCTACAGGAACAGAGACCAGCGTCACATCATTTCTGAGCTTTTGGGTAATTTTTATGTTCCATTTATATGTTTTTGATTAGCATGCATATACATAAAAATTTTGTAAATATTTGTAAAGTTGTGTTGTTTTTACATAGTTTCTATAAATGTTTATATTTTGCGGAACTATGAATTTTATCACTTTTGAATTGATTTTGATTTAATAGTTTGTATGAAATGTTTGGAAAGTCGTACTGAATTTGGAATAGTGCGCAAAAGTGATATGATAAATTCGAAGTGTTAATTTTATGATTTTATTGAAAACGGGTTTTGGAAAGTCAGAAAAATAGAGGAAACTTTGGCAAAATTTTCAGAAATTTATTCGGACCATTGTTAAAAGGTTTAATAAAATTTTAAGTTGTGGTTTTATAAAAGTAAAGCAGAGATTTCAGTATATGGTAGCGCTCCCTAATTCGGTCTGAGTGAATTGGGTCAGGGGGTGTTACACCTTTGGTTTCCATCAAATCAACAAGGGACTTCAAGTCAAGGAAATACAAGCAATGAACACTTTGCATCACAACCTCTAACACCTACTGCACCTCAATGTTCTCAGCCTTCTCAAGGTTCATGGTCTAAAACAATATTGAATTTTCTTTTTCATTTTTGATATCAATGATTGTGAACTGTATTAAAATCTGCAGGTGCATAAAGGGAATAACTGCAGCAGCTAATAATGGGGTTCAGGGGGTGATGGGGGGTAAGTTACTTTTTTTTTTTTTTTTAAAGGTTTGTCTGATTTTGGACCGCTTTTGGACATGCTTTTAAGGTTGTGGTTTTTTTTCTCTTAAAAACTCTTGATGTTGTGGTTGATTGTGGGTATTGTTGATTTTTTGTTTTGTTTTTTGGTTGTTAATTGTGGACAGTGTTGTTGATATATGGAGAATGAGTGGTCTGTATATGGAGAAAGTTTTGTTTGTTGGTTGTTGATTGTTGACATAACTTTTTGTAGCAGGTCTTTTTGTTTGGGGTTGATAGTGCACAATGGAGAAATGCAGAATTTTTGGTAGCATTTTGTTTGGGCAGATTTTGATAGTACACAACGGATACATGCAGAATTTTTTGTAGCAGATTTTTTGTTTGGGCAGATTTTGATAGTGCAGTGGAGACATGTAGAATTTTTGGTGGCAGGTTTTTTGTTTGGGCAAATGTTGATAGTGCACATTGAAGACATACAAAATTTTTGGTAGCATGTTTTTTTTGTTTGGACAGATTCTGATAGTACAGTGGAGATATGAAGAATCCTTTCTAAAAGTTTTTTTTTTTTTTGGCAGATTATGAACTGTGGGCAGATTATGCAAAAATGTTTTTTTTACTGTTTTTGTTTGGGCAGATTGTAATTGTGTACAAAGATGGTATAGTTTATTTAGTTGGATAAATCACATGTTATCCATTATGCTTTTAAGTTATTTGTACAAATAATTATGAAATCATTATATACAGTTCATTTTCTATCCATAATTATTCAGTGTTTTTATATTCAGTTTTTTATTTTGGATGGTTTATATGTTAATTTCATAACAATGTTAAATTTAGATGGCTTATTTACATTATGAAATTTTGAATTATCACAAGTATTATCCAAAAAAATTACAATACCTAAACCTTAAAAAAAATTGATCAAAATGTCTTACTAATTTTCTTCAGGGGTATTTTGGTTCATATAATGTATATAATTGTCATGTTGTCCACGCTGGCATCAAATTCTTTTTTAAAATTTTTTTCTCTTTTTCTAGGGTTAAAATGGTAAAATAACACTATACTGACATTATTAAGGGTATTTCAGTCATTTTACACATTTGGGATGGTCAACTGTTAAGTTTAACAGAAGTTAACAGTTGGCAGGGGAGGTCGTTGTTAATAAACGATAAAGTTAATTCTATTTGTAGTTGGTAAAATTTTAGAAATTGTAGGCTGTAATTAGCTCTAAAAATATGGTATGATGCTTTCTTATTGTCTTTTTTTTTTTTTTTCCACTAGCGGTTCCTCTTTTTCCAAGGTCGAACGCTTTTTTGCACTTTTGACATGTCGAGTGCAAATTGAATGGCTTTGGTCGAATGCTGTAAACTTGGATGCCAATTTATATAAAAACGAATGTGAGGGATTTGACTATGGTTTGCTAAAGCATATGTATGTTTTGTTTGAATGATATGTGTTTGATGTCTCTGACTTTGAAATGATGGGTGTCCTTACTTTTCTTGTTTTTCTTCTCCTCCCACGCGGTTTCTAGCTATATATATATATATATATATACATATTTGTTTGCTTTGAATTTGTATTAGTAGTCTGCTATACATTTATTATATTACAGTCAAATGCTCTCAATGGACCTAAACTCGGTATTGGTCGAGCACTCTAATGTAATAACCTGTGTGCTACACGTGTCAATTGCTAACTTTGTAGCGATACTTAGTTATAGCAATATTTAGATGTAGATTGAATGCTCCATATAAGACCAAATAGTGTTTGGTCGAGCATTTGACATTGGATAAAGTGGTGTTAGGCGCTCTATAAGGGTTTTGACCACATATTTGTTTTGTTGAACGCTCTACATGAGTCTAGATCAAATGGTGTTTGGTTCAAGCGCTTCTTCGTGAGTTTATACTAAATGGTGTTTGGTCGAGCGCTCTACATGAACTTAAGCATCCTACGTGAGGAGCCTTGCTTGTCGAGTGCTTTGTATGTCGACCACTTCATGAGCATGAGCATCCTTCGTGATGAGCATTACTTATCGAGCGCTTCGCATGTTTAAGTACGAAGTTGATTAAAAACTATCTTTTAAGAAAGTTAATTGATATTTTTATTTATTAATGGGAGTTCACAAGAAGTACCCGATTTGTAATAAAGTAGAACATACAAAAGATCAAGCCATAGTGTGTAGTTGCCCCCAGTTTACTGTCTGTAGAAGACGGATATAAATTTAGTATGTAGAACGTTGTTTGGTGGACCGCTTGGTTGATGATTATCGATCGCCACTGAGCCTCGTTGATCCCTGATTGCAAGATCGTGTTTGTATTGGACAAAGAGAAAGCGTTAGCGAACCAATAGCCCTCCGTCGCTCAAGTACATTTCATGTATGAACGAAATAAATTAATAAATAAGAAGAGTTCTAGAAGTGATATAATTTAAGGTGGGTCGCGCTTCAACTGCTCTGTATGTCGAGAAGAATGGTAATTTAGCTCATCTTCCTCCCATTTGATTTGTGCCCATGCTTGAGCGAGAATATCGTCCATTGTTTACACGAGTATTTGGTTAACTCTTTGTACAAGTATGAATCGTGAAGCAGACCCTTCATGAATATTGATATTGATGTCGCCTGATTGCAATGTGAGATTACTACTTTCTCCTTGTTGAACTGGTGGACGTAGTCTCGCAGTCAATCTCCTCTCCTTTGACCAATTGCATATAGGTGATCAGATTGGTTCTCTAACTTCCTACTGCTGGCGAATTGTTCGACGAATGTATCCGTCAGCTGTGCAAAAGAGTTGATCGAGTTGTTGGGCAAGTCGTGTACCAATGAAGTGTTGGTCCCAAGGCTGGCTCTGGGCCTGGGCACAAGGGGCGACCACCTAGGGCCCCAATTTAATTTCTTCTTTTTTATATTTATTATATTAATATCTTAACAGGCCCAAGGAGCCCAATTTATTAAATTTATATTTCTTTTTTAAACCTATTAGTCCATTACTCACATTTCAGTACCCCTAATTTTACCCTAATTTTAACAGTATACTTTTATTCTTTTATTGTTTATTCATGCAAATTTGGGGTGGGCGGGTGGCACTTCACACTTGGCTGGGTGGTTTCATAAAGCAAGCTTTTTTTTTCTTTTGCTTTTTTTAATTGCTTTGCAAACTTCATAAGAATTAAGATGATAAGTTTATTGAAATTTGTTTAGACTTTTTTTTTTCTTTTTTAACTTTATATATTTTTTGATTTGAATTTATTTATATTTTTTTACTGTTTGATTAGAATTGTATTGCAAGTGTTGTTCGCATGCAACTTGTGAATTTTATTTTTTTCAATAAATTGTTTTATGTATATGAAACAAAAGTTATGGTGATTATTTTTTCTTTTTTCAAAGAAACGATTATAATCTGTTGTTTCTATCATTTTATTTTAGGAAGCGTTTTTGGTGATTAATTTGTTAGATTTTTTTTTAGTAAATAATACTTTTAATATTATTTACATTTATTGTACTGATATTATTATTATTTAGAAGGAAAAAAAAGGAATTTAATAACAACGAGATATGAATTATAAACTTATAATTTATATGCAGTTTGTATATATGAATGCAGATTATATAATTTATATTAATGATATTATCTATCCAATTTGAGTTAGTTTTTCATGTTTAAAAAAAAAAAACATTGTGGTTTGTAGTCTTGTAGACTTGAGTCTAGAGTCAAAAATTAGGACTTAGAATTAAAAACTAAAATTTTATCTAAGCATAACATATTAGGGCCTCATTTTCAGTTGAGCCCCGGGTCACCAAAAAGTTAGGGCCGGTCCTACGAGGCTTGAACCGAAGCCTTTTCACATGCACGCTTTTCTAAGGTCGCGTGGAATGACAACAATGAACAATCTTTTTTTGTATTGGGCAATGTAATCGTCTGGGTCTGTCATTCCATCGTACTGCTTCATGTTGGAAAAACTAAATTTTCTCGACATTTCCACTAACACGATTGCATCCAGTAATGGGGAATCCACAAAGCTGGTTGCTGCACTCTTTTTGATGGGAGCCAGCATTCCGAGTATGTGTTGTATCAAGGCCTCCATCTCTACAAACCTGCGTGCTAACTCTAGGTTAGAGGCAAGAGGGTTAGAACTTACAAACTCTACATTGTATGGTGTCGACGTCGAGGATATTACGTGTGTCTCGGGCGCTAGAAGGCTACAGTGAGTTATTCCACTCATCGCTAATGAAGGGATCTGCAAACGTGGAGCGGTCGTGCCTCTATATAGATCGCCAGCTTTGTTCGACACTAGGGCTACTGTTTATGGCGCTCGACTGTCGAATGCTCTCTTGTCGCCTATATTTGCATGCTCCCTACTCACTCGGGGTTGAATTCTATTGTTAGGTAAAGCAGCCGGTTATTCATGCTCGACGTTTATTGCTTGGTCAGATGCTCGAATGAACCCTGGTAGGATATAGCTGGGTGTTGATAACACTTGCACCCTAACTTGGAGTTATTGGTTCTCCACTCTCACGGCTTGGTTCTCTATTTCCAAGGCCACGAACCTTTAGGTCGTTAGCTATGCTCGTTCAAAGATAATTGTGCCTCACGGTGGGCGCCAAATTATAGATCCTAATTCACGTAGGGTAGCGGAAATGACATTATAACCTACACAACCAACAACTAAGAGAGTCAAAATATACTTGACACCTGGATGGTGCCGGCTAAGAACACTCTGATGCTCAAATTAGGACAGCTTAATAAGATCAATATATAAGAATATAAAATATAATGAATTAATAGTAACTAAATTATAATTTCTCCCTGTGTGAACTTCCTGGGAAGTATGGTCGAAATAAAGTATATATGGCCAGAGCACGTGACGGTGGACCTATAGGAGGTCGTCGGAAAAGAGTTTAAACTTTGAGAATGAGATTGAGAGAGTCTAGAGAATTTTATGTGTTAAAATGTCAACTCCTTGACCTGTGAAGGGTCTACGTATTTATAGATAAGGTTTTTAGGTGGCTGGAGGGTCTCCATGGCGTTATGATATTCTCATCAGTGCATGGAGCAATCTACATTATACGTTATGATACTCTTCATAACTCTCATTAGTACACCCGTTGGATGAGTCTACGTAGAGGTTATGGAAGTTAAATGGATGTGTTTATGGCTTTTAAGTTAGTATCCCGCGAATCACGGGATCGTTCTACCACGTGCCCTATGTTCTACTTTGTTTTGTTAACTTCATTGGGTTTTGTTTCTTTTAGGTTTCATGGACTTCTTTTGGTCTTTTAAAATTTTCTCGCTTTTGGGCTTTCTTTTTAGGCTTGATTTATTAACTTGTCCTTGGTCTAGCCCTTTGACAATTTTTGGACATTACAATAACCAGATTAAAAGTTACATGTGTTTTACGTGAGACCAGATCAAACGTTACATGTGTTTTACGTGAGAACAGATTGAAGGACCGCGATTTCACTACGATATACTTATAATTATAATCTCATGTAATTAGACACAAAAACAAGTCCATGAAATGATAAATAAAAGCATGAAATGAGACGATGATGATGAAACCATTGAAGTCCATGTAAAATAATGAAAATGGCAGAGAATATAATGGAGGAAATGTGTGAAATAATGAAAGTGGGAGAAAATATAATGGAGGAAAAAATGTATTCTATTTTTATTAACCTTGTGTGGTATATATATATATATATGAAGATACAACATACATAGTCAAACATACAACTAACACTCACCTAATATTCTCCTAACAACATACATAGTCAAACATACAACTAACACTTACATAATATTCACCTAACAACATATAAAGTCTAACATACAACTAACATTCACCTAATATATCATAATAGTCGAACATACAATTAATATTTACTAATACTCCCCCTCAAGTTGGAGAGTGAATATCATGAAGTCCCAACTTGTTACGTAAATTGACAAACTGATCATTTCCTAAAGCCTTCGTAAATACATCGGCCAGTTGCAAGTGTGAAGGAACAAAAGAATAATTAATTATTTCGACTTTTACTTTTTCACGTACTATATGATAGTCTATTACGCTCATGAGAGACAAGATTCACAGTAATGTGTAAAGCTGCATGATTGTCGCAAAACAATGGTGTAAAAGTTATTTGAGGAACTTTTAGGTCATGTAGTATGTAACACAATCAAGTTAACTCCAAACATGTGTTAGCCATTGCTCGATATTCAGCCTCAGCTAATGATCTAGAGACATTGGCTTGCTTCTTAGATTTCCATGATATGAGAGAACTTCCAAGAAAATTACAATAGCCTGTAACTGATCTTCTTGTGGCGCGACAACCTCCCCAATCTGAATCACAAAAATCTTTCAAAGTTAAGCTATTATTGGAAGGAAATAATAATCCCTAACCATGTGTACCTTTGACGTATTTGAGGATTTGAATGGCAGCGTTCCAATGAGGTATTCTAGGTTCTTGCATGAACTAGTTCAATGTGCGAACTGAATAGACTATATCGGGTCTTGTTACCGTGAGATATATCAATCTGCCAACTAGTCTTCCGTACTTTGTTGGATCATTTAGCAATGCTCCATCAGTGGAAGTAAGTTTCAAATTCTGCTCTATTGGAAAATTGGTGGGACATGCACCTAGGAGTTCAGAATCTTGTAGAATGTCTAATGCATACTTTCTTTGTGACATAAAAATACCTTTTCTGGAGCGAGAGAATTCAATACCAAGAAAGTACTTCAAGTTTCCAAGATCTTTGATACGGAAGCATTTAAGAAGGAATCTTTTGAGGCGTTTCATTTCATGTAGATCATTTCCTGTAAGAAGTATGTCATCGACATATATGAGAATTGCTGTAAACGAAGTACCTTGAGTCTTAGTGAAAAGGGAATAATTAGCCTTTGATTGTTGATAGCCGGCCTTTCTGATAGTATCTGAAAATATAGAAAATCAATTTCTTGATGCTTGTTTAAGTCCATAAAGAGACTTGTTGAGCCGACATACAGTGTTCTTCCCCTGTCGGCGAAGACCAGGTGGAGGTTCCATGTAGACAACTTCATGGAGGTCACCTATGAAGGAAAGCATTTTGAACGTCCAATTTGTGGATGTGCTAATGGCGAGCAGCAGCGACAGTAAAAAGACAACAAAGTGTTGTAAGCTTTGCTGTTGGAGAAAATGTTTCTTAATAGTCAATGCCCTCAACTTGATTGTATCCTTTAGCAACAAGGCGAGCCTTGTAGTGTTCAATGGTGCCATCAGATTTGTATTTGATTTTGTAGACCCATTTGCAACCAATTGGTTTGTGGCCAATGGACAGAGGGACTAAGCTCCATGTGTTGTTGAGCTGCAAGGCTTCTAATTCTGTATTCATAACTTGTCGCCAATATGGATTAAGGACAAATTAAGCATAATGTTTAGGCTCAGTGTGATCTATGATGTTAACTAGAAAAATATAATACGAAGGTGAAAAACGTGAGTAGGAAAGAAAATCAGAGAGTGGATATTGAGTACCTAGTATAGGACTTGGTCCAAAGGTAGACTGATGTGCTTGAGATGACATCAGAAAGTCTCTATGCATGCCAAAGATCGCTTATGCCGTGTTGACTGTCTCGAAGGTGGACTGGTAGTAGTTTCAGAAGGAATGTTTGATGGGTCTAAAAGTGGTGGTGAGGTTTCAGTGTTTGTGTATTTGTGGAAGGTTGTTCAATGCTGGAAGGAACAACAGGTGTGGGTGATATGGCTTCATGTGTATTAGGTGTTTCTGTTTGCTTGGGTGGGTGAGGATTGGTGTTAGAAGGGCATGGGGGTGTGATAGGTTGCATTTCTGTGGTCTCAGAGATGAAATTAGGCACCACAAAATCAGAAGTTGATGGTTTCATGAAATTTGACATCACGAGTGACAAAAAATTTCTTGGTTTCCATGTCATATAGTTTGTATCCCTTTTACCTAGTCGAATATCCAACAAAGATACAACATTTTGCCGGAGATTCAAATTTTTGAATGGGATGTATAACAGTGACATAGCATAGACAACCAAAAAATTTTAGGTGATCAAGTGATGGCGGGCGATTATATAGCAATTCAAAATGTGTTTTACTTAAGAGTAATGGTGATGGTAACCGGTTAATGAGATAAACTGCAATTAAAACACATTCATCCAAGAAATGCAAAGGTAAATGGAATAGAAAAAGTAGTGCTCATGCCCCGGTGAGAATATGACGATGTTTCCTTTCAACGACTCCATTTTGTTTTGGAGTGTAAACACAAGTACGTTGATATTCAATGCCATGAAGTCTAAAAAATTTTTTCATAGATAAAAATTCAGAACCATTATCTACTCTGACTGCTTTGACATATGCATGAAATTGAGTGTGAACAAAATTAATGAAAGATTTCAAAATGTTTTGAGTTTCAGACTTGTGTTGCATAAGGAATATCCATGTGCATTGTAACGCCCCTAATTTTCCATAATTCTGAAAAGTATTATTATTAATTATTATTAAGCATGCAGAATTTAAGTATGTGATTTAAAGTGGTAGAAAGTATATATATTCAGTATATGGTTGAAAAATGAATAGTGATTTTAACCGAGTTAAATCCCATTAGATATATTATTTTCAGTGTGCATTTGGATGATTATGGGTCCAATTGAATATTGGTGAAGTCGATTTGGTAATTGGATAGGTGTGGAATATTTTTTGGAATAATTATCGAGATGAGATGTGATTAATAATTGTTTGCCATTTGGTGATTTGTGGAAGTCAATGGAGCAAATTGCAATTGTGAGATATTTACATATATTATAATGTTAGTGGAGATTGCCATGATCTTAAGAATATATATATATTTATAAAAAAAAAAAAAAAAAACATGACAAGTGGAATGTGGCATTCCACTTGTCCAAACAGAAACAAACAACACAAAAGCTAAAATTTGAAAGTCAAACAAGAAATATTTGATCAAATAAAAATAAACCAGAAACATGCAAACCAGAATGTTGGCTTGAGGTTGGCGTGAGAGAGAAGAAGAGAGAGAAATAGGGAGAGTTTTTAGAGAGAGAAAGTGCTAGAAGAAGAAGAAATGTGAAGTTGGTCGAGAAGAGTTTTGTGTAAAGAATAGCATGTCAGGTTTGGTGATACCGTTTTCGTATTTTTTAGATTTTTCAGAATATTTCGGAATCGTTATATTATATTGTTTTTAGTTTATTTAAACTATATTGATTATGATATGTTGTTTGAAATTGATTTTGGGATGATTTGGTATATATTGCTTGTAATAAATTGATTTTATATATATATATATATATATATATTGTTTGTGATGATTTTGAATAGATATATATATATATATATATATATATATATATATATATATATTGTTAGTGATTTGGATTACGTTTATTTGAAATATAATTTGGATCCGTAATATTGTTTACGAAAAATATTCTGAATTGATTTTCGATATATTTTGATTATAGTAATATTACGGAGAATATTATTAAAAGCAATTTCATATATATTGTTTTGCGATTTGTTTCGAAAAATGATTTGGGGCATTTGGATTTAATATGGATTTATGATATATAATTGCATGTGATTTTAAATGTGATTTGAAACGATTTTTGGATTCAGAAATATTTTAAAAAAGGAAACGATTTTGTAATTTATTTGTATATGTATATTGATGCGATTCGAATTCCGAAAATGTGTATACTGATTTGGATATGATTTCAGAATTTAAATTGACGATTTTGTTCGAAATGAATTATATGATTTTTGAAAAGTGATTTGGCTCTGATATATATAAACATAGATATGGATATAGGAGATTGACATGTCAATTGGGTTCTCTGAGTAGTACTACGTCTATATGTTATGTTTGAGGTACCACCCTTTGTGGGTTGGGAAATCTGATATGGGATACGCAGCGGGTCCTCCGTTGGTATCCAACTCTGTTCTGATATATCTGGGATACGCAGCGGGTCCTCCGTTGGTATCCATCTCTGTTCTGTATAGCCCGTAATCCAGTCCGAAAAGTATGTTTAGTATATCAGGAGCCTAAAATGGAAATAGAAATGAAACATAATTTGTTATATGATTTGATTTGGTATTAATAAGTTTGATACGATATTTTATTCCGATTTCGGAAGATGTTGTTGATAATTGCTTTGATATGATATATGTTATCGTTTTTCCAATGGATATATATATATATATATATATTTGAAATATTTGATTTGATTGTGCCCCATATGTTGGTTTTATATATTATTTGCATTATTGAGATATTATATTATGTTTATACAATTGGATTTTGGGTACACCCACTAAGCGTTATGCTTAGCGTGTTGAGTTTCTCACACGCAGGTAAGAGAGTTCAGGAAGAAGATAAGGCTGGAAAGAGTTGAGTCTGCAGTGATTGAGTCCTGAGTCACATCGCTCCCGCATTTTTGGTAGCCCACTATATCTTTGATGTTTTATATGTATTATGTCGGCATGCATGGACAAGAATGTTTTTGTAAATATTTAAAACGGTATTTAGGTTTTAATGTTCGTTTTGTAAAGTTTTGTAATATTTTGGCCCATAGAATTTAATGCTTTTGAAGTTGAATATTTATAAGTATTTTGATATAATTTTTTTTGGTAAGTCGCACCGGATATGGAATGGTGCGCAATTTGATTTGAGATTATAGAAGTGTGGATTTTATGAATTGTAAAAACAGGTTTTGGAAAATTAGAAAAATAGAGGAAACTCTGGCGAAATTTTCAGAAACTATTTTGAACTATTGATTTCGATTTATGTTTAAGTATATGATTTTAAGTTTTCGATAGTATAATTTTAATGCTAACTGTATAAGAAGGTGCTTCCACTAGTGTTTTCAATTTTTCGTATCCGTATATATCTGTATCCGGTAGCGCTCCCCGATTCGGTCCGAGCGGATTCGGGTCAGGGGGTGTTACATGCATCTTGTAAAGTCATCTACAATGGTAAGAAAGAATCGTGCCTCTGAATATGTATGAACTTTGTGAGGACCCCAGATATCACAATGCAATAAATCAAATGGAGCATGAGTTGATATGAAACTTAATGGAAATGTAAGTCTTGTTTGTTTTGCCATGGGACAAACAATGTAATTATTATCATAAGAAATATTGTTTGAAGATAATAAAGAAGAAACTAATTTAAGACGAGATGGTGATGAATATCCAAGACGCATATGCCATAGATTGGAAGGGTATGAAATTTGGTGACAGATTGACATCATTTGCAACGGAGGCATGGAATTAAAAGATACAGTTCCAGTTGAAGTCATTGGGGTTGTAGAATTAATAGAGACCACCATGTTGTTTACCCGAGCCAATCATCTTCCCCGTAGCCAAATCCTGTAGGACACAAAAGGTGGAAAAAAAATATGGCATAACAATTTAGGGCAGAGGTAAGTTTGCTTACAAAAATTAGATTTAAGCGAAAACTAGGAACACATAAAACATCATCTAAAGTGATATTAGAATTAAAAGATACAGTGCCAGTTGAAGTGATTGGGATTGTAGATCCTGTTAGTAAATTAACAATATGTATGGATGATGATTGTGTTTTGGTGAGAAATGTGGAATCAGAAGTGATATGATCGGTGGCTCCACTATCCAAAATCCATGGCTTTGTAAATACAGAATTAATTGAAGCATCAGAAAATGGATACAGACCTGTCGCATTTGCATAAATGTTTTTATTACCAGCATCATGGTTTAAACTCATCATTGATAAAGCACGAGAAAACTGTTGAAGTTGCTCGGTGGAAAATTCGTGCAAGACATTGTCCTAGTTAGAAACCTTCTCTGATACCATATAAAATAATGAAAATGACAGATAATATAATAGAAGAAATGTGTGAAATAATGAAAGTGAGAGAAAATATAATGGAGGAAAAAATGTATTCTATTTTCATTAACCTTATATTATATATACATGAAAATATAATATACATAGTCAAACATACAACTAACACTCACCTAATATTCACCTAACAATATATAACTAACATTCACTTAATATATCATAATAGTCAAACATTCAATTAATATTTGCTAGTAGTCCATCAAAAAGCACTCGATGACTTCTTGTTTTGTAGTGATTGTTACTGCAGATTCTTATACTCAAACTGCTTTACCATCAGAATGTTTAAAAGTTAGAAAGAAAGAATATATGCAATAGATTTTTTTTCAGTACGGTGCTTTTATGAATGTCACTATAATATATTCTCTGCAATAAGTGGACTGATTCCAAAACAACTTAACCTTTATTTATCACTTAAAATATATTCTATTCACTGTAATATATTCTCAGGTAAATTGCATTAAAGTATTCTAAATTTATCCTTAATTATATGTATAATATTAATTTATTATTTATTACACTCAAATACCTTACTTTCAGTTAACCAAGTTAAAACTAACGGTTGACTTAACAGTTCAAGGGCAAATTGGTCTTTTTAGTGTAAATTTTTTTAAAAAAATTTTAAAAAATTTTCTAACCAATAAAGACACACCACGTCACATTTTAATTAATTTAAAAACTTAATAATATTTTTAAAATAAAACAATATATATATATACTAAAAATATTTTAAAAATGAAAGAGATCTGGAAATTTTTTTCCAAATCTCTTCCTTTACATTAAAAAAAATTAAAAATATTTTTTAAATGGAAGAGATCTAGTTTTTTTTTTCCAGATCTCTTCCTTTATCATTTCAAAAAAAAATTAAAAATATTGTTTAAATAGAAGAGATCTGGAAAAAAAATTTTCCAGATCTCTTCCTTCTCATAAAAATAAAAAATAAAAAATTTCTCAACTCCATCGCAGATGGAGCTTCTCCATCTGTGATGGAGATGGTTCTCCTTCGCGCAGATGGAGAAGCTCTATCTGGGCGATGGAGCGGATCCTTCCCTGGACGGAGCTAGCTCCATCGCGCAGATGGAGCTTGTTCCGTCGCAGTTGCAGGTGGAGCAGATCTGTGCTCCACCAAAAATCTTTTTTTTTTTTTTTTTTGTAATGTGGTTTTTTTTTTTTTTTTGAATGTGTGTTGGATAGCTTTGAATGTGATTGTGGAAGATAAATGGATGGTGGTAAGGATATGGTTGATGGATTGATTTTGAAAAATTGATGGAAAATGTGGGAGATGGTGGTTGAATGAAGAAGATAGTGACGGTGGAGATTATGAATAGTGATTTATTTTGTTTGTGATGATTATTATTTTTAAATATTATTATTTTTTAATGTTATTTTTTTTATATTTGTTAATAAGGGCAGTTATGTCATTTTGCAAAAACAAATTGGTCAACTGTTAATTTTAACTTGGTCAACTGAAAGTAGGGTATGTGAGTGTAATAAATGATAACCTGATATTATACGTGTAATTAAGGATAAACTCAGGGTATCTTAATGCAATTCACCCTATATTCTCTGCAATAAGTGGACTGATTCCAAAACAATTTAACCTTTATTTATCACTTAAAATATATTCTCTTCCATTGAAATGTGTTGTATATGTAGCACTTGCCAAATCTGGCTAGCCTACAACTTGTTCAATTTTCAGATTTTTAGGTTCTAATATTTGGCCAGGGAAGTCCTTATATATATAGCCTCTTGGACTGCGTTTTTTCTAATGGAAGTGTATGAGTTTTTTCTCTTTTTTTTTTTTGAAAAAAAATAATATATTGTCCTTCATTTTCTGTTCACCGTTTTAGTGTTAATTCGTTCTCTTATTTTCTTCATCTAGCTAGATTACATATAAATATAATATGTGACGTTTTCTTGGTGAAAAATTTCAGAGAGATCAGTGGTATGACAAGAGATGATCAGAGCATGACAGGAATCCCACAAAAAACACTAAATGAACTAGTGAACGTGCTTGACCGCATGAACAACGTCAAGCAAAAAGAAGGCAGCATAGAAGTCCATCAAAAAGCACTGGACGATCTAGTCAACGTGAACTCCCTCTTCACCATAGCAGTGTTTATCGGCTTGTCCTTGGCTGTCCCGCACCAACACAGCCTCGAAGCCCGACCTGAATGCGACGCCGACACTGATATAACGAAGAGGCTGGTTCTCTACGAAGTTTTTGCTTTTGCTTGCTTCCTTTTATCCAGCCTAGTAGCCAAGTCACTCAAGGTTGGTTCATAATATAACACAATTTTCATAATATATAACTGTTTAAAGGAAAAAAATTTAACGTTTTTGGTCTAGCTTACGTACGTGTGATTAATTTCCAACATGTAGGTTGTTCTTAACATTAGTGAAAAACACACTGATAGGGATCACCCGATAATACCGGATCGGCTGTTCAAGAGATGGCTTCTATCAGAGAATTGGAAGATATTCTTGATGATGTTATCGATTTTCGCATCGATAATTGGGATTTGGTTCCTGACTCTCTCCATGGTTGATGTCATACAAATAAGAGTAGGGAAGCTGAGTTGTGGAAGCACATATGCACTTGGTGCTGTGATATCACTGTTTGTAGTTGTCTTGGCTGCTCAGGTTATCTATGCACCCTCTATGATGTATGGTGTTGTTGTTACTGGGTATGCTTCCAAGCATAATGATTCTCATCATGTTTAGGAGAGAGTTTCTGAGAGACTCTGTAAGGACGTCTAGGTTAATGTTATTGAGCAAAAAAAAAAAAAAAAAAACTGGACTTACCATGTTATTCATATATCCCTCTACCATGTCAACTGTAGCTTTATTTTAACATTAATCTACAATCAATAAACATCAAATGATCCAGAAAAAGTGTACTTGCTTCGCTTTTGTTTTACGCAATGGCAGTTTATATATGCTGTGATTGTTACTACAAATGCTTATACAGAAACTTCTTTACAGTCTAAAAGTTAAAGAACATATGCAGGAGAATTTTTTGCACCATCAATTAATGGTGTACCACTGTATTAATGTATATATTCTCTACAATATTGGATGACTGATTCCAAAACAACTTGAACATTATCTTAAAAACTTTTCTCTTCCAATGAAAATTTGTTTTGTGTATATATATATATATGCAGTTGCCAAATTTAGCTATACCTTAAAAGTTGTTCAATTTTCAGATTTTTAGCTTCTAATATCCGACCAACTTAGTTTTCCAAATACAGTAATCTATAGTCTCTTGGAATGTTTAGTACGTAAAAAAAAGACTCATAATATTATTTAGAGCATATTATAAATAGAATTATGCAGCAACATTTTCTAGAGTTTTATAGCTAAAAAAGATTTGACATATTGGGCTGCTCCCTACAACTTTTTACTGAGGGATTTGCCACATTTTTCACATGCTTAGACCAGTGCGCTCGTGCCATGGTTGTTATGTATAAAATAATAAAATAATCAGAAGATTCTGAAATAGTAAATATAATATCTCTCTTATCTCATCACAAAATTATAATATTGTGTATAAAGTTACCTAAAATATTTTTGTCTTTATTCAAACTTTCCACGTTCATTATCTACATCCTTATCTATTTTAATTGTATGACGAATGTGTATATATAATGATTAATTTCGCTCCAATTACGGACAAAGTTTTAAGTCTCCGTTTAGTTTATTCGTACGAACCTTATTGGTTTGTATCATGACTTTAATTATCATGGATTTTAATATTCTATCTCCACGAATGCGTGTAAAACGTGTAGCTACCAACTTTCAAGGGCCACGATTTCACTGGGATCTGCCTATAAAATCCCCATGCAGATATTGCCACTCCACCACGACCACACTCCACTCAAAAGAAGTTGGACTCAAAGGCAATAACACTATTAGGCTAGTTTGTTTCATGGGATTGGATTGGATTGGATTGGACTATTTTTATAGGATTGGATTGGATTAATTAGTACTGTCATGTGTTTGGTGCAGTACGGATTGGATTAAAAATAGTACTATCTTTTGTTTGGTATAGGATGAGATTGGATAAAAAAATTTATTATGTTTTATATGTTAAATATAGTTTGAGATTGGTTAATTATTAGATTAAATTAATTTTAAAGTAAAAAATTATTTTAAACCAATAATAGAAATTAAATATGGTTAATTTTTTTAAATAAAATATTTATACTACTTTTTAAAAAATAAATATAACTATTTATAATGAATTTTTAAAAAAACTAACTTTTATATATATATATATATATATATATATATTAAACTATTATAATTCATTCATAATTTAGGGGAGAGAGACATTACTCGAATGGATTGAACATAATTAAATTAATACTGTAATGTTTTTGGTGCAATATGTATTGAAATAAATTATTACTGTGATGTATTTGATAGTATGAGACTGTATAAAATCAGGTTGAATTAAATTAATTTTTACATATAATAAAATTATTTAAAATTAAATAAAAAATAAAATTACTTAAATTAAATTGAGTTAAAAATTATTTTATTAATAAAATGAATTTAATAAAAATAATAAAATTATTTAAAAATAATTTTAAATAAAATAAATTATTTAAATTAATTTTTAAAAATACATAGAACTATTAAAAATTAATTTTTATTAATATTAAAGATATATAATATTTTAATAAAATATTTTATATATAAATATAATATTTTATATTAAAAAAAAAAAAGTGAGAGAGAGAGATGGGTTAATTTTAACCCATTAAAATGATGGGTTTGAGTTCTCCCACTCTAATGGGTTAAAAATATGTGATGGGTTAACTTTTTCCAAACCCATTAGTGGCACCAAACATGGGTTTGGAAAAAAAATTACCCAAACCTAGTCCAAACCCAGTTAACAAACAGGCCCTTAAGACTCAACTATGGCCGGGTACCAATGTTTCTTCTTTTATTTCCATGTAAATTAACTAGGGGATCTAGTCATGTGTGTTATTCTCTTGGTTTAATTAGCTTACATGTTCAATAACTTCTAAGAAATTAATTGAATCTAAAATTTACTGGTTTGTTTGTTTGATGTTACAACAGTGGTATGGCAAGAGACGATCCGAGCAAGACAGAAATCCCACAAAAAACACTAAATGACCTAGTGAATGTGCTTGAACGCTTGAACGCCCCAAAAGAAGACAGCATAGAAATCCATCAAAAAGCACTAGACGATCTTGTCAACGTCAACTCCCTCTTCACCATAGCAGTGTTCATCGGCTTGTCCTTCGCTTCCCCCAACCAACACAGCCTCGAAGCCCGACCGGAATGTGACGCTGACCCTGGTCTGGCAAAGAGGCTGGTTGTCTATGAAGTTGTCTCATTTGCTTGCTTCCTTTTATCCAGCCTAGTAGCCAAGTCACTCAAGGTTATTGGTTGTCTCACAATTTCATGCAGTATTTATTAATAATGAATCCTGATAAAAAACGTACGGTTGAAATCAAATTACATATACCCAAACTACAAATAAGCAGTTTTCATTTTTTATTAGTAAACACGCCCTTTTAATCTAACTCAATGATTGTGATTAATTTCTAATATGCAGGTTGTTTTGAACATTCGTACAAGACACACCTTTACGGATCACCCGTGTATACCGGATTGGCTGTTCAAGAATTGCTTCTATCAGAGATGTGGAGGACATTCTTGATGCTGTTAACAATTGTGGCATCGATAGTAGGGATTTGGCTCCTGACTCTGTCGATGGTGAATGTCATACAGATAAGATTAGGAAAGCTGAGTTGTGGAAGCAGATATACACTTCATGGGGTGATACCACTCTTTGTGGTTGTCTTGGCTTCTCAGGTTATCTATGCACCATCTATGATGTATGGTGTCTTTGTTACTGCCTATGCAAGCTATGCTCATAACAATAGCAAAGGCCAGCCTTAACAATTATGAGAGAAACGTAGTTATCAGTACGTAATTATGTACAAGATGCTGCTATTTATATTATGTATTTAAAACTTGAAAAGTAATAAATCATCTATTATATTATCTATGTAGTTTTTATTTTCAAACAATTCTAAAGAGTAAAGAGCCTCTTTTCTTTTGCAAGAGAACTTACCCGATACCATTTTCCAAGCACAGTATTTAACGCTAAACAGATTGTAGAAATTATAAATTTTAAGGACTAAAACAAGAAAAACGTAGTAGGTGTATCTTGTTATTAGTACGTACGTACCCAATAAGATATTATCATGTATAAGATGCTGCTACTTATATTATGTATCAAAACTTGAAAAGTAATAAATAATCTAGGGCAAAAATTATTTTGGTCTCTAACTTATCACGAAATATTATATTTTGACCACTGTTTCATTTTTTAGCTCTTGTGGTTCATAACTTTCTAAAAATCCATCAATTTAGTCTTTTTGACCAATTTTTTAACAGTCAAACAATACAAAATGTGTAAAATGGTCATTTTACCCTTAGTTTTAATTTATTAAACTAAAAATTAGATTTTTTTTTTCTTTATTGAAATTAAAAACCTTTACAAAAATTATTACAACAAATAAAAAAAATTTAAAATTTAATAATTTAAAATAATATATTAAATTAACATTCAAATTGAACAATAATAAAATTTAATAATATTAATTTAAACAATTATTATTATAAAACAAATTAAAAAAAATTGGAAAATCCAGAAAAAAAATCTGAATTTTCTGGATTTCTTCCTGGGTTTCTGGATAAAAATCAAAAACCCAGATCTGGGAGGAGGCCGATTTGATGGGAGGAGGCCGCATTAGATAGGAGGAGGAGGCGCCTCCTCCCAGATTTCTGGATTTCTTCCAGAAATCTTGGTTTCTAGAAGAAATCCAGAAACCAAGATGGGTTTCTGGTTTCCAATCTGGGTTTCTGGTTTCCAGAAACTTGGGAGGAGTTGCGGCGTCCTCCCAGATCTGATGAAGGAGGCGCCGCCTCCTTCTCCCAAATCCCGATGGAGGAGGCGCCGCCTCCTCCCACCAATGTTTTGGAGATGCTTCCTCCATTTGCTTTTTTTTTTTTAATTAAAATTTTGTTTAATAATTTTTTATTAATTTTTTAATATAAATTATTATTTTTATATAAAAAGACTAAAATAATCTGTTACTGTTAAATTTGACTGACTGTTGACTAACAGAAGGACTAAATTGATGGGTTTTTGAAAAGTTAGGGACCACGGAAGCTAAAAAATGAAACAATGGTTAAAATGTAATATTTTGTGATAAGTTAGGGACCTAAATGATTTTTGCCCAATAATCTATTATATTACCTATGTAGTTTTCATTTTCAAACAATTCTAAAGAGCCTCTTTTCTTTTGCAAGAGAAAATACCCCATACCATTTCTAAGTATAGTATTTAATGCTAAACAGATTGTAGAAAGGGTTAATTGCACTAACTTTCTTGAGTTTAGTGATATGAGCAAAATTTCAAACAAATGTTAAAAACTAGTACAAACATTTCTTACCTTTAAAGTCAACCCTATTGACCAAAGGGTAGTTTGATCTTTTTGGTTATCAAATATAACAATTACTTCTATAATAATCCTAAAATATTGTATAATTATATATCCACCTAATCAAACATTACAAGCTAACTACATAAGTTACTATAATTTTAATTTTATCCCAAAGTAAAATTATGTATATAATTAAATTAATTTTTATTTTTTATAAAGAATTACAATTATTTTTTCAATTAAAAAATGAATACATTAAAAAAAATTAAAAGAATATATAACAGATTAATTCCGTAAAAAAAATTTACGGAATGAAGATCTAGAGGCAGTTTCCTAACAAAAACGAAAAAGTTTCTAGTGCAAGAAATCAAGAACAACAAAACAAGAACAAGCATGGTAGAACACAAATAAACACGGAAAAGCACTTTCAACCAAAGAAAAAAATGAAAAAACTTTCAATAAAAGTGTGTTAAACCACATACCTTGAAGATTTACGAAGAGAAGAGGCTTGAAATCACACCAAAAATCGCTAGAAATGAAAAAGAAGCCCTCTGAAACGAGTTACGCTCTATAAAGAGAAAGTAAAAAGTAGAAATGAGGGGGAAATCAGTTTAAATAAACTTCAAAAAAGTAAACCGCATGGGCGACACGTGGCAGCCAACGATTGGCCGCACACTGTTCCATATGACAATTGATGAGATGCCTCATCATTGCAGCCACAGCCGTTCCTCGAAACCATGCAAGCATTCAATACGACACGTCGCTCCCAACTGTCACCTCGAGCAGCCGATGAGACACCACTAAAGACCTTTGCGGTCAATATCAACACCACATCCTATGACGATATGTTCATAACTCTTCACAACGCGACGTTGTCGAGTGTCTGTTCACGACATTTTGATCGCTTATGTCGACCCCTCTAGACAAACTTTACATCGCCAATTGAGATTCATAATCTGCGGTTGACATTTATCACCGCGCGACATTAATAAACTCGTTTCTTCGAAATTAGCTCAACATACTGCCTATTTATTCGAGCCTTCAACACTACTCTCTAAGTTTTAGAACAAACTAAAAGAGTAAGGGGCAAACTGTAGTGGTTAAAAATAGTGCAAAAGGTTTAGACCCAAAAAGGGCCCAAAACCGCTGAAAAATGGCCCAAAAAACTAAATCCCGACGCTCGACAAACCCTACGCTTGACAAGCCCAACTGTAAGCCTTACATGTTAACACACGACTCGGCAGTCGACGACTCAAACGCAGGACCCAGTGATCGATAAAACCCAAAGCAGAATCGTGCGATCGACTCAACCCAACAGCCACCAGACAACTGACTCAATCAAATCTTAACTAAGTCAGTTGACTTAGTATTACTTGCCCAGTCAAATGAGCTCCGAAATATCAGGAATCCCGGATATCTTGGAGTACGACATCTACCACGATATATGTGCAATGGATAGCACCAACTCCTATAAATACAACCTTATGGCTTCACTATCAGAGGTCAAGCAATTTCACAAAAGAACTGTTACTCTGGTACTAAGCAATCATGCTTGCGCACGACAATTCTATTAGACCAGCTACGTTCAACATAGCTTCCTCCAAGTAGACTAATAGCACTCGACATCACGATTCTACATCCACCGCACGACATACCCTCAAATCAGGTATTAATTGTTTCGCTTGTCTTTTACCCATTTAGATTTACTATCTAACTTGGGCGTCAAAGGCTATTTGACTGGCACTACCCCGGTGTCCCTAGAGCACGACATTATTTCCCTTATTTTACAGATCGTCATCCCCTCACATCAAACACAGTAGACCGCCAGGTCATCAAGCGTAGATTTCAACATTTGCATCAACAATAATTCATTGATGAAAAATATATAATGATAAAAAAGTAATAATTTTGTCTCTAAAAGCCTGATATCCCTATTGCATAGAAAACAAATTTAAGAAAAATAAATAAAGATAAAAGATTTGTAATAATAAATAAATAAAAATGAAGATAAAAGATTTGATAAGAGTGAGATTTGAGATAATTGAATAAAATAAAATAAATTTATTTCATTAAAGAAGGGAGAGAAAATATGTGTGATAAGGTGTATAATAACTTGGGTTCCTTAAGGTATTAATTGATTTTTAACCATTCATAACTCTTAATCTAACGGTCAAGAATATGTATAAGAATTTGTATAAAATAGAGGGACTGTCGATCATGTCCCATATATATATATATAAAAAAAAGGTAGAAACCTAATTCGATTAAGATTGGGAAACAGAAATTCGAATATCAAAATAAAAAAAACTCTTAAAATAATAATAATAAAGGAAATAATCCAATATAATTTAAGTTTTGGGGACAAAATTAAGCTTACATATACCAAGTCAATATCATCTAGAAATCGGAAAAACAGACTTAATTTAATTATCTACTCAAATGCCTTCAAATCCACTGCGTTACATCTGTGCAAACCAGTGATGCCGCTGCTATGAAAATAAATAAATAAATAACTAATTCCAAGGTAAATCCGTTAAATGGCCATTACAGTCCTGCAAAACATAGAAAATTTTCGATGAGAAACATGGAAGTAGTGTTTTCGACTTCAAACCAATAAAATATTAATAAAATAAATTAAAAAGGTAAATACTTTGATGAAATACCTTCTTCTGCTCTACAAACGTAATTTTTTCATCAGAAGCATCACGGAACAATTTTATTTCTCCCTGAAAATATCAATCATAGTTAGTTCAAATTTGTAATAGTTGTAAAAAATTTAATGTGCTCAACTGAACTACTTACCACATAAAAATTGAATGACACGAAGAAGATTTTTGCAAGTGACCGTAACCATTGAGCAAGTAAAATGATATACTCCCAGGGTTCTTCCTTCCAAGTGTTTGTTTCTCGAGAAAATAGAGGATAACTCATCTCAAGTTTTACTTCATCAAGAGTTATATTGTTGTCTATTCTCAACTCTACTAAAGGATACGTCCCCTTAAACTTTAATCTTTTAAGTTCCGGCGCAGATATATCAATCAATCCTTCATATCCAATGTCTATTATGAGACACTGGACCAGCCGCGGCGCGTTGATTTTAAATATTTCTGTGTTGGACACTTGACAACTTGTTAGTCCTAGATTCTCCAGATTCAAACAACCCGAGAAGAGATCATTATGGTCGTTGCTGCGGTCTATTGTGACCCTGAAGAGCTGCAGATTTTTCAACCATGCAAAGTTTAATGAATCTGCTGCTACATTGATGAAGCTGCATGGACGACCAAGATGGAGAGTCTTGAGAGTTTGACACTCCAGAAGGCTTTGAGGGAAATCACACACGTCAGTTTCAAGCTCTTCGAGTTCGCACAACGTTGCATGATTAAAAACACCATTAATCAGAGACTGGCTTTGTCTGGCTCCGCAGAAGAACCTGAGCTTAGGGAGATTGATAAACTGCTGACGATGTTGCAATACATGGAGGACGAATTCTTCAAAAGCAGTTGTTGTCTTGAAGCTTTTGTAATCGAAACTGAGAGTATGAACATGAGACCAGTGATGGGTCCAGTTCTTGGACAAGACACAAGTCTTCACAGCTTCTTTGGTTGTGTCAAGACGAGACAGAACTTCATGGAATATTACAGTATCCGGCAAGTTACTCAACCTGTCTATTTCCATCTTTGTGTTTTCTTTTTTTTTTTCTCTCTGTTGTGTTCTTCAATTCCTGTGTTTCAAAACAATATAAAACTATAGGTTTATATAGGGGATTTTATTTGTCTTGGGTTTCAAGAAACGATAATGGAAGTCTGTTAATTGACAGGAAATCTGCTTGACTTTGGTTATAGTAATTGCCTTAAATTTTCTTATTTATGTCTCTTAAGTTTCTTCTTCTTATATTCCTTTTTTTTTTTAAAAAAAACATCTTCTTATATTTTCTTAATAAAGAAGAAAAAAAAAATTTGATGCAAGAATTCATATATTGGACAATTACAAAAATGCTCAATAAGCCCAAAAAGTATATGTTTATATAGTTTTGACTAAATTACACATAAACTATATGATATTTGGCTCATTACACATAAAAATAACTTTTTTACAAATTTGCACATAAGCTACCTGCCATCAGTAAAATCAGTTAGTATTAACAGTTGATTGCATTTGACCAGCAAAAAGACCATAATATCCTTAGAATAATTTAATAAAATTACTAACATGACATTACTATTTTAAAAAAAAATAAAAAGTAAATAAAAATATACATCTCAACCATCCATCTTTGAGATGGATTGTTGAGATATATTTAAAAAACTAAATATTAAAAAATAAAAATAAAGAAAATATTCATATCTAATGGACGATCCATATAGGATCTGGACCAATTTTTTAAAAAAAAATTAAAAAAATTAAAAAAAGTCCAGATCAAATCTGGACCATCCTCCATCCATATAAAGATCCATGGATGGATCCTTCCCGTTTGGCGAACGGGGAAGGCTGGGAGGTCGACCCTTCCCGGTCACGATCCTCGTTAGCCCAACGGGAAGGGAGATGGGGAGGCGCGACCCCGTTTGCTAGCTGGGAGGCGCCCTTGTCGTGGGTGAGGCTCGACCTCCCCACAACGATCGGGGGAGGCTCGACCTCCTCCGTTAAGCCTTCCGCCTCCTCCGCCTTTCTTCGACTGGGGAGCTCCATGGAGAGATCTCCATGGAAGAGGCCGGTCCAAATTTGATTTAGACTTTTTTAATTTTTTAAAAAAATTGGTCCATATCTAATATGTACTGTCCATCAGAACTATTGGACGGTCCAAATTGGATATGAATATTTTTTTTATCCAACTCCATTTTTTATAAAAACAAATTCAATTTGAATCTCCACCATCCATTCATTTATGGATGGATGGTGGAGATCCATTTATTATTTTATAATTTTTTAAATTTTATTATTTTTATTTATTAGATCTCAACCATTCATTATTGGATGGTCCATAGCCATTCTTAACTTTCTTTAGGTTTATATTTAATTTTGAAATATTAAAGATATATTAAAATGACTAAATTACTCTCCTCTAACAGTCAGCTGTTAACTTTAGGTAGGTTATGTGTAAATTTTAAAAAAAAAGTTATTTTTGTGTGTAATAAGTCAAACCTCGGGTAGTTTATGTATAATTTGCTGTATAGTTTTTTCTGTCAAAGTTGTTATTTTTCTTTTCTCTTTTTTGAAAAGTTATTTTAAATCCGAGTAAGCTTCCTTTTTTTTAGAAAATTACTTATCTATTAATTGACAGGATATTGCTTTAAATTCTAATGGGATTCCTTCCAAGAAAAAGAGAACACCGAGTAGGATTAATTTTGCAACTATTTTTTCTGTTTTTTAAAACTTAGTAGGATTACTTGGCTTGGCTATCAAGAAATGGTAAGGTCATCTCCAATCATACTCTATTTTTTAAATCAAAATAGATATTAAAAAATGAAATATTTCAAGAATATTCTATTTCCATAAAATCATAACTCTAACCATACTCCATTTTACAATCTCTAAATAATAAAATATTATTATTTTTTTACTTTATAAATTATTTTTTCTATCTTTCTTAATAATTTACTCACATAAATATTTACACTAAACTATTTTAGTATAGACCAAGGTTTTAGTAGTATTAATGGTGGAAATGGAGACGATTTATTAGAATATTAAAAATTTAGAAGTTTTAAAGTTTAATGCTTTTTTTTGTTGGTTTTAATTTAATTTTTCATGTACTTGTTTTGTTGTTATTAGTTGTAATATTTTTATTTGTAGATAGATATTAATGTAGTTGTTTTTGTTTTACTAAATTATTTTCAGTTAATTATTATTTTAAATGGTAATTTTATATATATATATAATAATTATTAGGTTATTGATTAATAAATAAATGTGATAAATAAAAATTTTAAAAACAATTAAAATATAGTCAATATTATACTCACTTGAAATATCTCAACAAAATATTTATAATAATATAATTTTTATGCTAATTACATTTATAAATAAAAAGTTATAATAAGTTAATTGAGTTTAGTAAAAAATTTAAAAAGGATATGGAAGGAATAAAATTTGTTTAAATAATGGATGGAAGGGTAATAGTGGAATATATAATGTTGAAAAGGTAATGGATAGAGGGCAAAACGGTAGTCCATGGTTATGTTGTTGCAGTAAGATCTGCATTTGTTGGGTTGGATGGTGGAGGAAGCTGGTGGAACCAGAGCTACTAATGAGAAAAAAATGAAACAAAGGGTGGCCAAGAGGTGTAGTACAGCCATGGCTGAGAGTGAGAGTGAGAGTGAAGAAGATCGATGATGATACTTTGCTTGGATATTGGAAGATGAAATCATCATATTGCTGACTTTATTCACATCTACTGTCTTTTTTTTTTTCATTTCCTTCCCTTTTTTACTTTGTTTGCTTTTTGATGGATTGCTTTGTAATGAAGTAATATTTTGTTTGTCTTCGAGATTGAGACTAAAACAGTAGAAATTGAGAGTAGTTCATTTGTGGAGAAGAACTCTTGGAACGGGAGCATTCATCAGATTACATCAGAATTGCACGGCTACATTTTTCTCTCCTTTTCAACCTTTTTCTTTTTCTTTTTCTTTTTTATTTTTTTTTTTGGTTTATTGTGATCATTTTTTACAAAAAAAAATTTTGGTGGATGGTGAGCATTCAACAGTGGTTCAGAATTGCACTGTTACATTTTTCTCTCCTTTTCAACCTATCATTATTCACCACATAATCTTCCATTCAATACAACATTATTTTTAGACAAATCAAACAAGACCAACTAATTAATTTACATAATCAAAAGTCGCATCTCTGCATTCAACCTAACAGAAGAAACCATATTAGAGCATATTACTAGCTGAATTCATGGCTTCGATGGAGTCGGAGAGGATGGCGGCTTCATATCTGGGTACTACATCCAGAACAAGAAAAAAAAATGCAAGGTTAGTAGAAATTTTATCTTATGCTTAGATTAATGTACAAGGTAGATATATCATGGCTACGACATGCACAATATAAAAAAAAAAAAAAAAATGACATGGATTGACCGATTGAGCTTGTATTCAAAATGAACAGGGCATTTTCAAGATGTTATATGCTCAGTGAATCCGTCAAATTATTTGTGAGAGAGAGCATGAGATCATACATTAGGATAAGGAGAGGACGATCTTGAACCAACATTTATGTTTTCAGTCTCATTTACATTTGCAAGGTCCTTCGTTTGGTTTTGTAGAACAGAGACATTTCCAGATGAAAGACTGCCATTCTTATCTCCAGTTTGTTGATCAACTCCGTTTATCTCAAGCTGTTGTGAAGTTTTAACCTTCTTTTTTATCGTCTTTGGTAGAATGTGTAAAGCAGGTGGCATAACCTTTCTCTGTATTGCCTGCAAAACAACAAATGGAAAACCTAATAAGTAACAAGGTGGCAGATATCAAGAGGGTGATACAGGAAGACATGTAATTTAAGCAAACACTGAATAAAAGAATAGATGGAAAAATACCTAAAAACGACATTTTTATAAGACCTGCAATTTTTATTTTATCTGTTTTACTTTTTTAAGAGTTGATTATACGTTATAACATGAGAAAAGCGTAGAAGGGACATAACAGCACGTACAATGTGTATTCACAAACTAAAGATGGCATCTACAGTTCAGCCCTTTCTCATTTAAAACTAACTATGTACCACCAAGTAATATAAAATGGCCTAAGCTTATGTACCATGAGCAATATCTATACCAAAGAAGCACATCAAAGATATGACTAATTAGTTCCCAAACCTTCTTTTACTTTCATATAATGAAAAAGGAAATCCTAAAACAACCCTTAGACATCCCTACTAAGATTTCATCATCTAAAGGGTAAAACATATTCTTTTTAATTTTTAATAGATGGCACAGATCTAGACAAAGACATTTACAAATTGCTTCTACTGATATATACATAATTAGAAATATGCAAGCATTGAAGGTAAATGAATAAGGATTGGGAAGGGAAGTTGATAAATTCAATTATCTTAATATATAGATAGAGCATGCATAACTTATACTACTTTCAGTGCTCTGTTCTCGAAGTCAACAGCTAATCTACCAGCTGGAGACCTATTTCTAGTCAACTCTCAACAGGCAATGTGTCAATCACTCAATCTGATTACATACTTCATAGATCAAAATTTAGTAACAATTTATGAGATTTATGAATCCGAATAGTTAAAGCATAAGTCTTTTCCTTTAGCTGAATTGATTTCCAACATCATGCTTAGTATATTTTTCCAGGATCAACCGGGCCTTCAACAGTTTAAGTGTATACACCCCAACGATAAGTGTAGTTTTCACATATCTACTCTCTCTCTCTTCTTCTACGCTTCCTCCTTGCTCAAGCAAAGCCTAACACTTGAAAACCTAACTCAGTAAGTAAACGTGTTGGGGGTGGGGGGTTACAAGCATATTTAAGGTACATGCATCTAGCAACAACGCAATAAAAGAGTTACATTGAAGGAGAAGAAACATACCAACCACCCCTTCTTGCCTCTAACCCCATACTTGATTGCATAAGCCTCTTTAAACCCTTTCTTGAACAATAACTCCGCCGCTTCTAAGGAATAACCATCAAAACTACCTTACGCAGAAAAAGGAGCAAACGACCATGAATTAATGACCAAATAGAAACATTAAATATCAGGCCTACAATGCAATCTAATTATTCAAAAAAAAAAAAAAAATTGCATAACACTATAAGGGAAAACAAGAATTAGAAACTTAGTGACCATAACAAGATTAATAGCCAGCTTGGAACCCAATTCAACCAAGTAACAAACAAAATTCGTTCTTGGAAATTAACAAAATACTTCAGAAGCCAAAAGGGAGGCAAGTACATACAATAGCTTTATCAGGCAAATTCTATTAAAAAAAAAAAAAAAAGATCAACATAAGTTTCTGCTACCTACAAAAATGGAACTACAAGTAATTTTTTTATTTTTTTTAAGAAAAGAAAAAGCTTACTTGTCCAAAATGCAAAGAACTGTATTAGCAGGATCAGCAAAATTGTTCAACACATTCTTCACAAACCCCTTTTTGTCTTTTTTGGTGAACTGAACCTGAACCACCTTCTTGTTCAGAGACTGCAAATTGGGAGAACCCAAAGACACCATAGTCTTGGCATTCCTGATATCCAAGAGCTGCGCATTCGGGTCGTCACGGAGTTTCTCAAAGGCCCAAATGGCATAGATGTATTTGCATTTGCTCAAGTGGTATTCGATTACTGGTATGACAACTATCCAAATGAATGCGCACCCAGATACAAAAAAGGGGTACCTGTTGATAAAATCATAAATCGAATTTCCAATAGAATCAAAGTCTATTTTGTTTGCGACGGGCTCGGTTGAGGAGAGGACGGTTTCAGAGGCAAGACAAGGGAGAGAAGTTAAGAGGTCAATTATGGTAATAGAGAGGTGTGTTTTTGTTAAGGTTTGGAGAAGATTAGAGTGTCTGAGAAGTGGACGAGAAGTGGAAATAGAGAGAGACCTCGGTTTAGAGATGGAAGATTTGTGGGTTTTGGGGTGGTATTGGAGGGGCAGAGAGGATGAGACAACCATGGAAAGAGACTCCATATTGACAGATTGAGAGAGAGAGAGAGAGAGAGAGAGAGGATAAGCGAGTAGAAGCAGTCGGGGTTAAAAAAAGGAAGAATACGGCCAATGGGTTGGGCTTGGTTTGATTTTTTGGGTCATGGGTTGATTTTTTGGGTCAACAACTAGTGGACCCAAACACCCAAATAATTTTCTCCTGATAATATTGCAAATTTGCAATCTACAAAAGCAGACGCAAACGAAAACCCTCTTCAGCTTTACAGTAGTTCATCAAGTAAATTTATACACAATATTTTTTTTCTATACAAATTAGCTTGTAAGCGGTTGAATACTTCTACAACATTATTAACACATCATGCTATTAGTTGAGGCTTGCTTTGGCCAGTATTGCCAGTAATATTGTATTTGAGCTCATGACATTTCTTTTCAAAGCTAGCAATAAAATCCTCCATACATGCCCTGTAAGTCTCCATTCCCACAACCTGCTTGGCAAGTTCCAGTCCAACATTCATCCACTTCTTAGCCAAATCAACTTGCCCCAGCCTTGCGGGGACTGCCGCCCTGTTCCACGCAGTCATGGCGAGCCATTTTCCCTCTTCCGAGGGATACTCCCCTTCCTTCAACCCAACCATTATCCGATACGCTTGCCTGTACATACCATACACGGCATCATCATCTGTATCCCCCCTGTGAATGCTGGATACTGCAACCAGCTTCCGGACAGTCAGGGCCACGTTTTCGTAGTCCGGTGAGGGGGAAGAAAGCAGCGCTGAGAGGCACTCGTTGAGAGCAAATGTGGCCACTTGAGGATTGGACCTCAGACCTTGTGAGGCAGTGAGGCCGAGCTGGAGGAGGCTTTTGGGATTGCACGCCTTTGAGCTTGCAAAGCTCTTTACAACTTCTAGTTGAGCTTCTGAATTGTTGAGTCTACCCTGTATATCACAGGCGTTGAAGGTGTACATGAACAAGAGGTCAGGCTCCATAGTCCCTGATGACAGTGAAGTCATTATCTGCAACCACAGATCAAATCACTATATCTCTTAGAATTTCAAACAGGAATTTTATTTGTGATTCAAATAACAAAATAATACATACCTTTGCTGCTCTGTCTAGCAGTTCCACAGCTTGTTTCACTTCAGTGTCCACCAGTGAAGTTTGCTTTTGATTCTCTGAAGCTATCATGGCAGACACAGTTAGTATCAGTGATTTGCAAACCATGATACTGTTTTCCTCCACTTGCCCATCAATCAGAACACCATAAAATTCTGAAGCCAGTCTCAAGAATTCAATACATGGTTCAAATTTCTTCTCCTTCCCACATTTTGTCCCGAAATTCCATGAAGTCGCTGCAAACCAGTTTAGTTCTCGTCTTCCGACCTCCTCTTTACCGAAAAAACAGTCAGGTCCAAGCTCAGAAGCCCGTGCATGAGCTCGTTTTGAATATTTGAGGACTGCTGACACATTGCCAGGTTCTTGAGTCAGGATTGTCACAAGGGTACGCAGCACTACAACTTCTGTTGTTGGCATAGACGTTTGCGAGGCATAGAAGCTCAGGAGATTGGATAGAGCGGCAACAGCAACAGGAAGAGCATGGCAAGCAACAGCTTCATGCGCTGAAAGGGACAGGAAGTCTGGTGTGAAATCGAGGCACATCTTCATTACTACGAGCTGATCAATAGCCCCATTATGGTCCTTCTTTTGAAGATAGATTTTGAACTGCATCAAACAGAAGCAATGTCAGAAGAGTTTGCGTGTGTGTAAAAATAGTAAATATGACGACATAATCAAGTTTAGCATTCGTTGTCATTATCATAGAAAATGCTTCAGGTTCTAACACATGAAGAAAAGTGTGCTCTTTGTGTGCGTCTGTGCAAGAGATGGAAATGGAGAGCACCTTGAGGAAAGCAGAGGCTATGTTGGGCTCAAGCTGCAGCAACAGAAAAGCATTAGTAAGTTAAATATTACACAGTTTTAAAGGTTAAAGATTCAATTAGTTTAGAGAGCAAAACTCTAGCTGTCAGTCTTTGGTTACTGAGAATACCTTTTCTGCCTGAATAATGTATTCTTGAGCTCGATCAAGCTGAGAAAGACCAAGGTAGCAGAGACACAAGACTCTGAAGCTCTTGGCTCTGAGAATTCTATTCTCCATGTCACATGGAAGATAAAGCATCGACTTCTCGAACATCTCTGCACTTGTCTCATAGTCTTTCGATCGAAAATGATTTGAAGCACTGTAATAAAGCCCCAAGTAAACAAATAAATTGAAAGAATCCAATTAAAGAGGAAGTCTTTCAATAGATAACAATCTATCATCTAAGAAGTACATAATTAGAGTTCCTATCAAGAAATTCAACTTTTAGTTTGTTTGGGATTTTTGTTCAGAATTTTGGGATATCAATATATCAATATTGACGAAATCCTGGCTACAGTTTTTATAAAAACAGATATTTACTTCCTGAATTCTAAGATTATCATTAACTATTCATTGTAGGAATACTTTAATACGTTCACTTACCAATTCCATAAAACAGCATGCATGGCGGTCCTCTCCTTGGCTGCCCCGTCACCCGTAAAAAGTGCCTGCACCCTCTCGTCGGAGACCAAGTCGGCCACCACCTTGGACCTCAATTTGGCTGCCCCCTCGTTAACATCCTCCCCGTCCCCAACAACCCTGTGCGCCACTCTGACAGCGGCCTTGGTGCTAACATGGCACCGCCCCAACAGCCCCAGAAAGACACCTTTGGTCGTCTCCGCACCTGCCGCCACCCCCGCCGCCTGGAAATAGGCTTCCACAGCCGACACCCAAATGCCCTCCGGAATCCCCTTAATTGCCACCATGCCCCTCAGCTCCCTCTCCGCTTCGCCGTACCTCCCCAGACCCAACCATGCCTTCATCGCCAACACCGGCAGACTAGCATGGTGGTCCCCACCACCACCACCAAAATTACCTTCTCTTAAAACTCTAACGCACTTGATCACGCTCTCGTACTCTCCCTTCTGCAAATGCACGGCCGAGATGAAACGTAGCGTTTTGGATTGCAGTCCCTTGAGCTCCATCGTCTCTTCTCGCGTTCTCGCTTCTGTCAGTCCCCTCTCGCAGAGATCCAACGCTTCATTCATGAGCTTCAACGCCTCGTTTAGAGAACTCGCTTCGTTCTTGTTTTTCGACAGCACGCTCTTGGCGAACATGAGGTACTGACTCGCGAGCGACTTGTGATGCTCGGACGAACCGAAGAGGAGACTCTTCTTCGCGCGGTTGAGTAGAGTTATCGCGAGATTTCGGTCGAGGACTTCCCACGCGGCTCGAGATCTCGCAATATTTATGTCCAAAAGCAGTTTTTTCTCGCCTGAGTCGGAGATTCTATCGATGTCGAGCTTGGACACGATCTCGGTGGCTCTCTCGAAGCAAGTGGAAGCGAGATCGAATTTCTTGATATCGTGCCAGATAAGACCGGTCTTGTGATAGAAGGACGCGGACTTGACGGCCGGAGAGGGGACGTCGGACAAGTCGGCGGCGAGGGAGAGTAGGTCGGCGGCCACGTGGCGGAGGATAGCGACGGTCTCGGCTGAGAATCCGGTGGAGCGGGAGACGGAGGCGGAATTGGAGATGTCGACGCAGGAGTTCCAGAGACGGTAGCTAAGTTTCCAGATGTGGAGCTTGAGCGAGTTGTTGTTGTTGGAGAAAGGAGCGAGTTGACTGAGTCGAGACAAGGTTTGGCGGAGATCGGAGGAGAGAGTGGAGAGCGTTTCGGGAGAGTGGTTTTGGTTCTCGGCTTGTTTGATTAGAGAGTCGAGCTGAGAGAGGAGGCGCTCGTGGTGGTTGGATTGGTGCCGAAGGTCCGGCGACGAGATCTCGGCGATTCTCATTTGTCGGTGCAGAGACCAGAGAGAGAATTTGAATTCGAATCTTTAGTGAAAATGGTTAAAGGTTTTTGGAGGGAATGAACAGTAGACATAAATAAAATAAAGATTATACTGAAAAAAAGACTTTATACTATTTAACTTCAAAAAATGATATTCTATTTTTTATTTTACCTCATGAAATACTGTTATTTATTTTTCTCCAAAAAAACAAAAAAAAAAACCGTTATTTATCTGAACTCTTTTCTCACTTCACTTCACATCATGGAGGGTAAAACATACTAATTAATTAAAAAAAAAAAAAAAAAAAGGAATCTTAATAATTTTCTATTGTAAATTGGTTTTATTTTTCTCGCCCATAGATATTAATGAACAAATTAGATTAACTCTTTTCTTTTCATTCAAACTTTGATAGACTGATTTAATGGAGGCGAAACAACTGGATTCTGTTGCTCTTCTTGGCAAAATGCAAATAATGGTCCGGCAATCCGACATACCAATTATGTACGTTTTCAAATTCAATTCTAATTTACTAATACAACAAACATTGGATTCAATTATTCCGACAAATGATTCAATCCAATCCAGTCACGAATGATTCAATCCAATCCAGTCATGAGTACTTCGCAATTGAAAAGGAATAATATAATATAACAAGGAAATAAAATAAGATTATACATACATAAACAAAGTGCATATATTAGACGATCAAAATATCTTCTTGTACAACAGACTAAAATTAACGTGGTTTTTTTTTTTTTTTTTTTTTTTGGGTCTTTTTTTTCAAATACTAAATTCATTCATACACTGCAAGGTCCAGGGAACTCAGCGGTTAAAAGGCTAACAGTTAAATGAGAAGATCAGAGTCACCTTTTTTTTAGCCAGTCTTTTACCAAATTAGTGGAGATAAGGGGCCTGGTACTGGTAGCCATTTCCAAAGTAGTTGCCATGACTGGGAGTGAAGCTGTAAGTAGCAGCACCCAGAAGGGAGGGGGGTCCATGGTTGTCGGCAGGTCCGGTGTAAACGTAAGGTCTGTCGTAAACGTACTGCGGATACCTATCAGTGATTCTGGTAGGATAGAACGTCTTGTCAGCAGCAACATTAGTGACACGAGGCATGTATCCAGCACCATTGGCACGGGGTCTCTTTGGTTGAGGCTTTGCAACTTCAGTTGCCCTTTTCTTGTCTGCCTTTGCCTTCTCGAGCTGGAGAACGCGTTTTTGGAGCGGATCCACTGGATACTGCTCCTCAAGACTATGCTCTTCAATGCATTTGATCACAGCTTTAAGAGCAGCCAGCTCACGTTCATTGACCTCATTCTGAAGCACAAGAAAGTACAATAAATAAGATTATATCATATTCAAGGCAATACTCTACTGAGTAACGACATCAGCAAATGTTCCGGTGAGACAAGCCTAGATAATTCTGATGTGCCAGTTAGATGATAGTGAGTATTTTTTAAGCATATCCCAATAGCTATCCAATATAAACCAATGCAAGCAGTTATGTGTAATTATTAGCATTTACATTCTGCCCAATATGGGAGAATGGGTGCACAGCCAAAGCAGAATTACAAATAAATAATATGCATTAATGCATGTTTGTGTCTGTATAGCAAAGTTTCACAGAAAGCAGTTAAGATAACATATTTCTTATAATCTGATATAGACAACATATTTGTTATAATCTGATAAGGCCCATAAGCTTCTCATATGCAACTGACATACTCACAAGTACGTGTAAACAGTGTCATACTTTGGTAGATACTAAATCCCGTTTGGGAGGAGCTCATAGTCGAATGCTCATGTCAATCGTGTAACTTCCCAGTTGGAAATATAAAAGCAATAGTAATAGGAAACACCATCTTATTTAAAACTACATCAGCTGAGAGCAAAAATTGCACCTCTGCATTCGAAGATGTGTTCCCAACCTTGACCGAGGAAGAAGCTTTTCTTGCCTCCTTCAAATAGGATTTTAGTGAAGGCACCGGAGAGAACTGCTCAGTAAGCTCAAATGCAAATGCCAGGTTAACCGCATCAATTTGCCTTCCACTATTCACCAGAACTTCAATTACACCTGAAGAAGCAGTAGAATGAAAAAGCAAAGATTGTAACTGATGAAAGATTAACAAACAAGGAAGACAATAACTTTGGTAAAATGCCATAGTCTGGGGTCAGTTCATTGGTTGATAATGGGCAAAGGTTGTTAAGTTTTCTGCCCAGACAAAAACTAGGTTCTCATCCACGTTGGTTTTATGTTTTAACTTCCACATAGAGATAAGAGAACAAACCTGGCATTTTTTCTGACAACCCAAGGGAGCGACATAAATCAGCTGTTTGGCGACGACGAGAGACCATTGGTATCAACCTTGATAACTCTTCCTCATTAAAATCAGAAGCAATACCAAAAGTGGCCAGAAGTTGCAGGAATGCATGGGCCTCCAAGGAATTCCCATTGCTGGCGTCCACATCAAGGGCATCCAACTTCGGCTTCCACTCTTCAGCAATTGCCTTCGCCTGTTCCTTAATATCTTCTGAGATTACAGCAGAGAGAGAATCCGCATCCAAATTTGCTAGCAAAATGCTAAGACATTCCATCAGCATAATACAAGTTCTGCGAAGACCCAATAAGTTTGAATCTTTCTTTCCATCCATATTTGGCACTTCCATGTGGTAAAAACCTTCCAAAGAGTCCAATACCAAACAGGCCGGGTCTACTGCAGCCTTTAGTGCGAATGGAATCTCTTCCTTAAGGGCAGCAAGGTTCTTACGGTTGTCTGATATGAATTTATGCAAGCCTTCTGAGTTCATCTCTTCACATAATTTGAATAACTGGGGATATACCTTCAGCTCAACATTTCCATTCTCACAAGAGTTTTTGATGTTTTCTGAGTTACTTTCAACAGACATGGAATCAGGCTGTTTGTCTTCAACAGTAGGCCCCCAGCTTTCACTCTCATTGCTAAGGACAGCAGGCTCTGCTGGTGATACCTTCCTCTGCTTGTCTAGAGCAGCAGTAATGGCAAATACAGCAGCATCTCTCTTCTTTTGGAGCTTCTCTAATGAGACTTGTTCCTTGGCCACAACAGCAGCTTCACGCTTCTGTAACACTTCTTGGGCTTTCCTTGTTTTGGTTTCAAACTCCTTTTCTTGGTCTTCCAGCTCATGAAACCGTCTCTTCAATGACTTCTCAAGCCCATGGAAATGCTCTTCAAGTTCTTTCCATTTCATATTAAGAGTTATGGCCCGGTGACTTTCAAGTTCAGCAAAAGCTTTTTGAAGTTGCTGTATCTTAGAGGTCGTAGAGTCCATGAGCCTAGCAACCGATTGGGCGTCTTCCATGGCGGATATGCTGGGAGGAAAACAGAAAATGAATAATGAGAAAAGAATGTGTTAAATGAGATTGAGTTCCCACAAAAATCAAATCCACAAATAGAGTGGCATTATCCAGGGCCTCCCAACCTTCTCAAATATCTAGCCCCAGTAGCCTCTGAAAACCAAAAATGAAACCAAAAATAATAATAATTGATATTAGCATGGAAGACATCTTAGCCTAGAAAAGAAGGAACTGGTACCAAGGCCTCTTGACTTACATAACTAGCATTTTCTCCGGTCACCAAAAAAAGGATGCATTACAGCACCCACAAGATTAAGAAAAATAGTCCGCGGCTACTAATACTATACTTCTCAACCTTGCAAATTAAATTACTAGAGATAAGAGAAACAGAAACAAATCACCATCTTACTGCCCTTGTCACACTCACTATCTTATATAATTTCAGTACAAATTTGAAAGTGCTACTCTTAATATCAACATTATCACTCAAAACAATGAACGGAAAACCTCACATTGCTCATCTTCTGAACTAATCAAGTTCCCCATACATGTAAACACCTCCAAATAACAATCAAAATAATCTTCAACTTGAACAAAACCCACCTACTCTACACAAATTCCACCTCATTGAAGACATACAACAGCCCTGAAATATATAACAGAAACCAGTTTTGCCGAATACCGTCAATGTACTTCAATCCATGTGCAATGTCCTTATCATTTATCAATCCACCTTCATCAAGTTCAACAGAAGACATATACTTCAAACCATGGCTTGAAATAAGTACAAGCCGACTCGTGATCCCACCACAAACACATAAGACTCTATGTGCAAGACCAAGAATAGAATTTAAAAAACCTCAACTAAATATAGTCAATATAATTACATTCACAACTTCACGTTTTTCAACAAGCTATCAGCTCAACAAATCTATCAATCCAACGTTAAAAATAAAAATAGTGATATTAAAAAGCTTACCAGTGATTCGACTAGCTCGAGTTCACCAAATTAGATATTCGGCTACGAGATCGCCAAAATTAGAGCAACAAAAACACTAAAACCCTACAAATCATCACCACAAGAGTCCAATTAAAGCCAAAAAAAAATCACTCAAAAATAACCTAAATGAACAATCTACAGGTCCCGAGATTGACTTCCTACGACGCGTTTGAACCTAAGCTGCAAGAGCTAATAAAACCAGCCATTCTTCTCTGAAAATGGAGCTGATTTTTCCGAGGAAACAAACGGACCCGATCTGAAGAACATGCAACAAAATCAACTGTAGAGAGATATAGAGAGAGAGAGAGGGGAATCTTACTCTTTGATGATGCGACGAAAAACCACTTGGAGAAAGCGCGAAATGGGTTGGAAATGGAAAAATGATCAATCCATTTTTCGAAAACTTTTTTTTAAAAAAAATTTTGGGTTGGTGGCGTTGTGTGTTTGTGTGGCTGCTAAGCTTCTTCCAGTCCACTACTCTGCAATCCCTAACAGAGAAAGAAGAGGAAAGTAGCGATTAGCGAGCCAGTTTTATATTCTCTCTCTCAACCCGTAGCAGCCAATCCATGACTCTCTCTATCTTTTTGCCTTTTTTTCGGGGCACTCCTCTTTTAGCTATTGACTCCTGTCTGCTGAGCTGGCTTTCCACACTGTCGCTGGGGTGGGGATTAGATAACTCGGGAGTGCTCTCTCAGTAATGCCACGTTCACTTCAGACAAGAAAATAGCCGCAATTAAAATTTTTTTAAAATAAAAAAAAATGTCTGAATTCATATGTTATATAATTTCCAGCAATGTTGATGTGCAAATCTGGTCAATATAAAATAAGAAAATAGGATTGACATGAGATTTTTAAAGTGGTTCGGCCTTAAGGAGTGCCTACATCCACTGTTCTTGGTATTCAAGTCGAACTCGCTGAGTGAGTATGGGAAGCTCGTTATATTTGTTTTCTCAAAAAATTAGTAACATTTGTAACAGTAATAACCCGTCCCTTTTATAGTATAACATGTTTTACACGGAATGTGATTATAAGAAATTAGTATATACCTAATAATCATCTTCTAATTGAAACATGATTGTTGGAATCAATGAGATTGAGTTTGATCGAGACTCTGCAAGTTAACCGGGTCGAATCCCTTTATTCTTGGGATTCTTTCCATAACTGGAGTTTCGAGTTAGGTGTCATGCGAGTGGGAGTTATGCCGTTGATGAGAGGTAGCGCGTTAACTCTTTTAGGTACTTTAGGTGTGGCAGCTCGCATAGAGTTTTTATCTTTACCTCTGTTGAAATGGGTTTGCTCGCCGTATTGGGCCTTATTGGTTTTCTTGCGCCTGCCTGGCCTTATAGCTTTATCAGGGTCCGTTGGGCTTCCTCGATGTCTCTAGACTTATTTGGGCCTAATGAAATTTGGTACATAATATTAGCCCCCTAGCTTCTAGCTCGATGGTCTCGGGGTGGAAGCTGAATCAATTTCTCGTAGTTTCAGCAAGTTGGGAATTTTGTGGAGTGTTCCCAAGTTGCTTTAGGAAGGCCATGAGACATCTTCCTAGGTCGTTGGTGCCAGGTCACGAAGACGGTTACTCTTCTGGTGAGTGGAAACTGTCACATCAAATGCCACGTCGTCAGTTGCATTAAATGTGTATGTTAAATTGGCGACATTTCGAGTATCCCGCCGGATCCCCATGTTGAATCCTAACCGTAGATTTCTCTCAAGCATCATTGTCCTAATCTGACGGCTGGGGTTTTTGATCATATATATGGCACTTTTTATCTTTTTTCTCACACTTTCATGGATTCTCTTTCTTTTTTCTCGAAGGCAAACTTCTTGGAAACCAGTTTCTAGATTCCGTTTGCCATTCCCAGTCATCGAAAATGTCCTGGAGTTTTGCTATCTTGTGGTGAGTTTTCTTTTTCTTCATTTTGTTCTTGTGTTTGTTATTCTCTGCTTCTTTAGCTTTCTGAGTCCTTCACTTGGGTTCTCCTGGTATACTTGAATCCTCTTCGGGTCCTGGAAGTTGTAATTTTTTTTTTTTTTTGGTTGAGTTAAATAACTGTAACCTTCCAGTGCTTCTGGCTTGAGTTTTAGGTCGCTATAGGTACCTAGACTCCCTTTTTGCTAATTGACTAACTTTAGGTTCCTCCTTATTGTAGATATCTAGTTCGAGCAATCAGAAGCGTCGTGCACATAGTGGTGTGAAGGCTTCCGTCTCTAGTCGCCAAGAAGTCAAGCCGTTTCGGGGAGATGTCTTAGGGACACTCATTGTAACACTCCCCAACCCGAATCCGCTCGGACCGAATCGAGGAGCGCTACCGGATACGGAAAACACATTTCAAAACGGGAACTTTAAGTAATGATCCAAACAAATATTTAAAATTATGGTCCAAAAAGATTTTCTAAAAATTTCACCAGAGTTTCCTCTATTTTTCTGACTTTCCAAAACCTGTTTTCACAATTCATAAAATCCACACTTCTATAATCTCAAATCAATTTGCGCACCCTTCCATATCCGGTGCGACTTACCAAAACAAATTATATCAAAATATTTATAAATATTCAACTTCAAAAGCATTAAATTTCATAGGCCCAAATATTACAAAACTTTACAAAACGTACATAAAAACTAAATACCGTTTCAAATATTTATAAAAACATTTTTGTCCATGCATGCCGATATAACACATATAAAACATCAAAGATATATTGGGCTACCAAAAATAGCGATGTGACTCAGAACTCAATTACTGCAGATTCAACTCTTTCCAGCCTTATCTTCTTTCTGAACTCTCTTACCTGCGTGTAAGAAACTCAACACGCTAAGCATAACGCTTAGTGGGTGTACCCAAAATCTAATTGTAAAAACATAATATAATATCTCAATAATACAAATAACATATAAAACCAACATATGGGGCACAATTAAATCAAATATTTCAGATATATATATATATATATCCCTTGGAAAAACAATAACAAATATCATATCAAAGCAATTATCAACAACATCTTCCGAAATCGAAATAAAATATCGTATCAACTTATTAATACCAAATCAAATCATATAACAAATTATATTTCATTTCTATTTCCATTTTAGGCTCCTGATATACTAAACATACTTTTCGGACTGGATTACAGGCTATACAGAATAGAGATGGATACCAATGGAGGACCCGCTGCGTATCCCAGATATATCAGAACAGAGTTGGATACTAACGGAGGACCCGCTGCGTATCCCAGATCAGATTTTCCCAACCCCCAAAGGGTGGTACCTCAATCATAACAGATAGGCGTAGTACTACTCAAAGAACTCAATTGACATGTCAATCTCCTATATCCATATCTATGTTTACATATATCAGAGCCAAATCACTTTTTGAAAATCATATAATTCATTCCGAACAGAATTGTCAATTTAAATTCTGAAATCATATCCAAATCAGTATACACATTTCTGAAATTCGAATCGCATCAATATACATATACAAGCAAATTACAAAATCATTTCTGAAAATATTTCTGAATCCAGAATTCACTTCAAATCACATTTAAAATCACATGCAATTATATATCGTAAATTCATAGTAAATCCAAATGCCCTGAATCACTTTTCGAAACAAATCGCAAAACAATATATATGAAATCGCTTTTAATAATATTCTCCGTAATATTACTATAATCAAAACATATCGAAAATCAATTCAGAATATTTTTCGTGAACAATATTACGAATCCAGAATATATTCTAAATATACGTAATCCAAAACATCCCAAAATCAATTTTAAACAATATATCATAATAAATATAGCTCAAATAAACTAAAAACAATATAATATAACGATTGCGAAATATTCTGAAAAATCTGAAAAATACAAAAATGGTATCACCAAACCTGAATACCCCTTTTTCCTACTCTTTTCCTTCTTCTCCTTCTCTTTTCTTCTTTTTCTTCTTCCTTTCTTCCCTTGGCCGATTGCCTCTCCTTCTTTTCTTTTTTTTTTTTTATCTTCTTTTCTTTCTTTCACGCGATCTCTCTGCCTCCTCTGTTTTATGGTTTTTTTTTTTTTTTTGCTCTGTGTGTATTTTTGTTTGACTTGGGTTTTCATTGTGTGTTCCACTCACACACACACAAATACATACATACTATATATATATATATATATATATCTTTCCTAATTACCAATTGCTCCCTTGAACTTCTTAAAATCCTACAATAGCACAAATTTACTCTTAATCATATTTCATCTCAATAATTATTCCAAAAATATTCCACATCTATCCAATTACCAAATTGACTTCACCAATATTCAATTGGACTCATTATCATCCAAATGCACCATGAAAATAATATAATTTTCATAATTACGGAAAATTAGGGGCGTTACACTCGTGGCAGCCCAGGTCGCTGCTGACCAACAGGAGAACGTAGAGATAGTGAATGGTGTGGAGATAGCAACCACCCTTCCACGGGCTGCTAATAAGGGTCCACAGCAAAGAGTAGATATTTTTCTGTCAGCCCCCTCCAAGATTTTTAAGGGGGACTTGAGGTATTTTTTTTTAGACCTTCCATCTCCCTAGGGGACATCAAGTGCTAGCTCCTGCTATAATAGATAGGCCTGTCTATCTTCCTCCTCGCTATATAGCGATTAGCCAGCATCATCTGATTGCTGGGCTGAGGTTCCCTTTCTCAGGGTTTCTCATAGACGTCCTGAACCTTCTGAGGCTCGCTCCGATGCAGCTCACCCCCAGCTCCTATGCCTAGCTGATCATTCTTTACCTTTCGTTTATGAGGCAATTAGATTTTGCTACTCTCTGAAAATGTGTCCCCTTGTAAGGGGCTTGCCTGCAGGAACTCCATATTACGAGATATTCTACCTTGGTGTGCGAGCATAGGAGTATAAGGAGTAGCAATAATGGCGATACAATCAAAATCATTCGGCCGATCTTCTCCTTCAAAGAAGGTTTTGAGAAAATTATGATTAAAATAAGAAATAAGATACTAACCATTGAAGCTCAGGATTGACCATGTTCTGACAGCAATGATACAAGAAGAATAAATGATCCTTTATAAATAGCTCTGAAAAAGAAGAGTAAGAGGACCTTTTTTTAATACATTCTAAACCCTAATACCTCTGTTATTTCATTACAAAATGTATCTTTTCATAAAAACTGACTTGATCATTGGAGTTTAATTGCCGGTACAAGTCCGGCGCTCCTTAACGATCTTTCTCTGATCTCAAGTTTCATCGTCCGACAACTTTTTCTACAAGTTCTCATCGTAGCCGAGCACCTCAGTACATCGACCGACCACCTTGTTTCCCCGTGTAGTGTGTTTAACTACTTTTACCTCAGTGATCCAATTTTCACTGTCAATATATATATATCAATCATCGAATAATCACTTTACTTGTGCATATATTAATTGATCTACATGACTACATCGATTGTGATAGAAATGGGTAAACATCTCTAGGTAATGATAATTATTATCTGAATTGCACAATTAATTTAAGCTAGTCATGGTAAAGTCCTATAATATATAAAAAAAAAAATTGACATGAATGATAATCAATTATTTGTAATTTAACTCGAAGGTGGAACAAATTAATTAATTCAATTTTAGATTTTTCTTTTTGGGAGAATAACACTCGTATAAAAGAAATAAAGATCAAAAGAGATAGGGTCTAGAGTTATAAAAAATGAGACTCCTGATATAAGAGGAAAAATCCTTCAACCAAATCATTTGTTGATCTATATTAGTAGCCAACTTAGCCAGTCTATGAGTAACTTTATTAGCTAGGCCAGGAACAAAAGAAACAGACACATCCAGACTAATGTCTTGAAGAAAACTATGAATATCTCTAAGAACAAACCAATCTTAGATAAAGGCACAACACCATTAGATATCAATTTTCTAAATTAGCAGCATCAATTTTCAGATTGGTCGGTTTTAGATTTTGGGTTAAGCAAATGGATTTAGTAATTAAATTCATTTTTTTCATAATTAATATATAGTGGTAGATTATTGAATATAAAGTCCTCGCCAATTTAATTAATTAAATATTTATACTTTAATGGAATATTTGTAAAGATAAATATTTATTCACTGTCTAATGTGATTCGTTAATAAGAACGTTCATTCAGCTTAACAGTATCCCAGATTTGAATTAGCATTACTGCAGGTGGTACGTCAAAAAAAAAAATTAACAATTTTTTTTGTTTTACCATCCATATAAAATGTATACCTTGAATTTGGATTGTGACAATATATACTTAAAATATAAACTTTTGGAATCTATGTACGTATAATATCAAGGTGACTTTTTTTTTTGAACAATTACACTTAATTTAGTATTCGGGGAATGAGACACGACTCGAACTGACAGCCTCAAGAGTGTAAGTGTGAAGGGCAAACCACTGGGTCGATCTCATCTTGTCATCAAGGTGACTTTTGTATATACTATTTTTAACCATGAAATGTCATAAATTGTTACCTATCATTATCAATGCATCCTACTTTATTAATATGAAAAATAATTGTTATTTTAGATTTTTTTTTTCTCTCTTCATCATTAATTTATTTTATTTCCTCTTTCTCTTTTTAGATTTTTTTTTCTAAATCCAAGGAAGAAAATATCGGTTTCAGTTTTGGGCTTCTAAATTTATAGATATTTCGGGGATAATATCGATATCTTTAGATATTATGTTGAAAATTGAAAAAAATATGTATATTTGCATATTAAATTAGAAATATTTTCAAAAATTTTTAGGACAATCTTAAACAAGTAATTCTACATCAAATGAATCATAATTTTAAAATAAATTAGTATAATTATGAACTTATTATAAATTGTAGCATAAATAGAGTCTGTATATAATTTTTTAGATTAAGTATTTAATATAATAATATTTTATTTAATTTTTACAAAATTATAAACAATAGAAAAGAAACTAAATATTTAATAAACAAGATTATCATAAAATAAAATATAGTTAAATTATTATATCATTCATTACATGTCTGAAATTTAAAACCAAAATAAATTTATTGGTGGTTCGCAGACATAATGTACATTTACATCTTAATTTTAATAATAATTTTTTCAAGAAAATGTGCTTGCATAGTTTTCGAGGTAATTATTAATATGTGATGTATATGTTGCTTGACATCTTCCAAAGGATTCATGAATTGGGTAGTTTGGATTTATCCAACTTAGTGAATATTGCTGATCTACATGCATAGATAATTCATATGGCATTTGTGGCGAACGATAATCAAATATACTACAGTCACCATAAGATTTATAACTACCATAATTTGGTACTTGGAAATTTGACCATGCATGTGGATCACCGAAAGAACTATTTTTCTGTGTCGATACTCATTGAAGAAAAAGTCATAGTCAAAGAATCTTCATCAATTTGACTCATATCTCATTATTGTCTACCGCGATTTTGATCAAAATCTTTTTTATATGGTTCTTACACCAGCATCCCAACCCGCTGTAGTAGCATCCCAACTTGCGTCACTAGCATCTTAACCTATTGTACCAATATCCCGACCTCCTACATAAACATCTTAATGTGCAACACCACCATTCCAATCTTCACTCTCATCCTCACAATCTCTAACATCTCCATCATCTTTTCCTCCACTATTCTCATCAGTGAAATGTTGGCCAGCAGAAGAGCTACTAACTGTAACTCTATGATCTACACTAACTTCTTCTCTAATAACTTATTCAACATCTATTCCCATCTCTCGAGCATAAGAACCATTATGTGGATTGAGATTTTCCTTCTCATCATCTAAGTGGGTAGGTCTAACCCAGTCAAAAATAGGATTCTTATTATCATCCCATGTTTTAGCAACTACTTGAAGTAGATCCATAAAATTAGTCTCATTTACTTTATCTTTTTCAGCTGCCATATCTCTAAACTTTAAATTCATATTATAATAACAATAAACAAGTTGTTCAAGATTAAAGTATGCAATACGGTTCTTTTGTTTGGTGTGGATTAAAGTAAATGTGGACCAATTTTTTCTTTCGCATGCAGAAGATGATGTTATATGTGATAGTATGCAAACAACTATTGCACGTAATAATGGAGCATTGTTCCCATATATTACCTCTAACTCTCGTACATTGTTCCCATGCATTACCTCTAGCAAATAGAGGCTTAAAATGCAGCTCTCACACACTTTGAGTGCGATGAACTTGTTGTGGTGGTTGGCTATTACCTCCAGCTCCTAAACTCTCTCCTTTCTTTGATCTCCCTCCAAAGATTCTTACTTCTTGGTTTCTTTGCCATTCATATGTTTTGGAAGCTTCTATTGCAGAACGATAGTCATCTCGTCCATCAGAATGCAAACCTTTAACTTCAGAATAATGATAAATGTTATCTTCCTCTTCAGTATCGGGCAAGTTTCCCCTTAATTCTTGTTGAGTATCTTCAATCAACCTTGTAGTTTTTTTTTTTTTTTTTTGCAATGTTTTTTTTTTTTTTTGCCATTCGTATATTTATTTTTTCAAATCTAGCGGCTCACTTGGGCGTACTTTTACGTTTTTGTACACCTCAGTACTGGTTAAATGATATTTAAATTGGATTATTCCTCCACTTTGCATTATCTGCCCACAAAATATGCATATAGTACCATTTGTTTTATCTGGTATTTGTTTAAAATACTCCCATACTGGATCACTTTTAGTACCAGATATTTTATGCAATATAATTCTCCGTCAAAATAAAATTTAATTTTGTATCAATTTATAAAAATGAAAATTCAAATGAGCTTTAGAAACAATGTCGCACAACATCTACAATTTTCATACAACTATAATATCATTATTTTTAAAATAAAGTATCAAAGTGAACATCTACATAGCTGATTATTTGACGAAGATATGAAAATAAAATAATGTTGATTGTAAATTTGTTATGTGTAATGTTTGATGAAAGCAAAAAAAAAAAAAAAGAACTGATAAGAAAGAAGAGTGAAGCTGAATTAATAGAGAAAGTAAATATGTAAAGTAAAAATGCATACATTTAATTATGTGCATAAATAATTAAGAGAATAACAAATAATATGTAACATTATCATTTAGATTATTTGAAAAAAGAACTAAAATTCAAAAAAATAACAAATAATAAGAAATATCTTCACGTAGATTTTCTGGGAAAGAACTAATATCCAAATAGCTTTTGAAAATTTTCTTTTATATTGTTTTCAACAAAAAAAATAATGAAGAATCTCATAATTGATTGAGATTTTTTATAAAGAAAGTAAAAAATAAAATAAATAAATAATTTTCGATTGCAGTTTATGTTTTTATTGTTGTTTGAAATATGTATCACATTGTTTACCCATTTATTACTATTAACTATTATTTAATGATATTTTTAAAATAATTTTTAATTTATATTATTTGAACAATAATTGAAGTGTTTAAGATTAAAGAAGGAGTAAATTCAATTTAATCCATACTTTTTGATAAAACATCACTTTTATACTTACGTTTCTTTTTTTGGTTTGCGTGGTCCCTGACATTTCCTAAATAGATCAAATTAGTTCTTCTGACCAACTTTTTGATAATCAACCATTACAAAATTTTCTAAAAGACAATTTTACCCTTAAAGAATTCACTTAATAGAATTACAATTTTACTTTCTAATTAAAATATAATAAAAATAATTAAATAGAAAAAATTAATAAAATAATATTAAACTAAATTATAAAAACTTAAAAATATAAAACTTATTAAAAAATATTCAAATTAAGTTATTTATTAGGAAAAATTAACATTTAAAAAATTAAAGAATAAAATAAAAATGGAGAATTAAAAAAATTAAAAAAATATTCAAATTAAGTTATTTTATTAGAAAAATTAACATTTAAAAAATTAAAGAATAAAATTTATTTCTCTATTTTATTTTATTTTTTAGCAATTTTAAACCTTTTTATTCTTTATTTTTTTTAAATATTAATTTTTTCTAATAACATAATCTAATTTGATTATTTTTTAATAAGTTTTATATTTTTAAGTTTTTATAATTTAATTTAATATTATATTATTCAATTTTTCTATTTATTTATATTTATTATATTTTAATTGAAAAGTCAAATTGTAATTATATTAATTCTTCAAGGGCAAAACTGTTAAATAGTGATGGTTGACTGTTAAATAGTTGGTCAAATGATCAATTCGATCTATTTATGAGACGTTAAGGACCATGCGAACTAAAAAAGAAAACGTAAGTAAAAAAGTGATGTTTTATTAAAAAGTAAAGACTAAATTGAAGTTTCCCCTTAAAAGAAATATATTTTAATGTTTTACAAAATATCCATGAATTTTTAAGAAAAAATCACAAAATTTCGAAAATATCGGGATATTTTGGGAATATCGAAAATTTTTATGAATTTTCGAATATGTCCGGATACTTTGCATGATATTGGATATTTGTCTGTTCTATATCGATTCATCCAAAATACAGAAATATCGGTGAATATTTCAAAATATCTTACAATATTTAGTTCCTTGGCTAAATTTAATCAATTGGTTGGTATTTCTCTTTCCTATAATCTATTCCTCAATTTTATTATGTTTTTCTCTTTTCCCGTACAACAATATACTCGCCCTTAACTCTATTATTTTAATACTCACCTAGTAAAAAAAATTTCACCATTTATCTTCTTTCCTGTAATAACAATTGCACTCTTTATTTATAAATCGTATCAAATATTGTATAAACTATTATGTTTCCCGATTCATCCCGTATTGTTGTTATTTATCCTCCTCATGATGGATATGTATGTATGTATGTATATATATATAAATAGAGTAGTGGTTGTTATAGGAAACAAGACAACCATATTGTTTAAAATATTGTCATATGAATGAAAGAGAAAATATTGATAAATTATATTTAGAAAAGAAAATATAAGAAAATGAAAAAAAATAAAATAAATTAATGATAGAGGGAGAAGAAAGAAAGGAAAAAAAGAAATAAATTTATTAAAATTATAGCCATCTAAATTTAAGAGATCCAATTACTACAAAATAGTGTTAATTATTGTGTTACAAATTGTGTCTTCCAATTCGTCCCGTATAATGAATCACTAGTATATTTATCTTATTGACTTGTCTTTTGTACTTTTATCTCCTATAAGTCATATGTGCAGGTAAATACGTTTGATTATACATAAGTCTGAATACTATTTATATATGTCGGTAAATATGTTTGGTGGGACTTGAACCTGAAGGGAGTTTTAGAAAAGATTTTGATTATCGTATAACATGCGGAATTGGGTTTCAAAATTTTTTCTTATATTAAAAACATTTTTCAATCAGGAACGAGTTCCTGTATATACGCAGAAAAAGACTTTAGAAACTACATACCTTTTTCTTGATTTTCTTTTTTCTAATTCCTCGATCTACCACCAGATCTTTCGAGCTATGACTCGCGGTCTAACAACGTGTGTGTGGGCACGTCACGACAAGAGATGAAGGTCACGTGAAAAGAACATCGGCCGAATCCTGCAAAAGAGGGGAGAATCAGAAAAAACTTTTTTTCTCTTTTCTTCTCTCTTTAGTGGCCGAATTTTTTTTCTTTTTCACTTGTGTGCTAGGTTAGGTTTTTCCTAACTATATAACACTTATATAGTAGTCCTTTAGGGTTTTAATTTAACCAAGTCAAAATAGTATTCTAAATCCTATTTATTTTTAGTCTCCTTAAAGACTTGAACCTGTGACCTTTTGGACTATTAAAGTAATCTAATTATTTTAATTCTTTTGTCCTAGTCATTATTTAATCACATAACCTCATATTTAATAAATAGAATTAATAATTAATAATTAATAATTTCTATTATTTTATTAAATATTTAACTAATTAAATAATTACATTATTTTATTATTCTCTTTTATTTAAGTCACATTACTTTCGTAACACTATTAATTGGACCATCTAATTAATCTACCGTGACCCTCATTACCAACAACCATAAGAGCTAGTAAGGAGACCTAATGGACCCACAGTTTTGAGCTCCAATAATACTTAGTAATATTAATTAAAAATCTTTAATTAATATTTCATGATTATTAACCTCGGAGTTATTCCACTAAAAACCTGAGGCTCCACTTTCAGAACTGTAGACGTGTTTATACATCTGAAGTCTCAGCGTCCATTGATATAGCTAATTGCATATAGTGCGATCCTCCACAAATAGTTCATAACTAGAGCTGGGTCATAAAGTCCGTTATACCCCTTTAGAAATATCTTTTCCTTTAAGTACCATTGATTCTCTAATGAACAATTAAATCCTGTCTTCCTCACAGAATAAGGAGAGCGCTTATAATCGTTCAAGCCCCGAATCAACCCTTAAGGGAACTACTCATCTACTTCAATCAAGAAGGAGTGGATTCCACTATTGTGTTCAAACGTTCCCAGTCACAAGCCAAACCGCAACTCCAAGATACGGAGGTATTGGTTGAGATTCTTATCAACCTCACTCATGGTAAATCAAAAGCCACGATCCAACCTGAAGGAGTCGATAAGACACTCAGGATTAAGATTACCTATAAATAGCCATCGTTTATCAATTATATATGAATCTCATCTACTAACGGATCTTGGTGATAAATTCATATAAATCGTGGTCCAGTCCTATATAATCTCATCATATAAGGTGCCTCCATTCTCATGTCAACTACATGAGCGGTCTAGGATAAGACCACCGTACTTTACAGAATGGACCGCAGCAGTAGATCAATCACAAACAAAGTACCCAGCTTTGTTCGCTTTCTACGGACTCTTTAGATTGCATGTCTCAAAATGAATCCTTTCTGTATATGACCATCATATACTCATTATGAGATTATATCTTGCAATCTAGGATGTTCTTGCACAATACGAATGTATTACTGAATATAAAACATTTATAAACTTGAATGAATCAGAATAATTCTTATTATTGTCTTTAACCATTTACAATTACAAGCTTTAGGGCATAAATCCCAACAGAATCCTCACCACTGAGATGAAAAGTATTTTTTTTCTAAGTGGTGACTTATTTTATAATTCTTTGGATTATTTTGAGCGGCAATTGAATAGATAAATGTGGTTAAGAGTTTTTTTTTTTTGATATAGTATTTAGGGTGAATTGCACTCAAGTACCCTAAATTTTATCATAATTGCACGCTTAATGCCAGTTTTGCCATAATTGCACTCTAGTACCCGGTAATCCGTTGACCACCGTTAGGGTAACGGTTGACTAACTGGGTTCAGGGGCAAATTGGTCTTTTACATTTAAATTTATTTTTAAAAAAATTTAAAAATCATCCAACCAATAAGAACATGCCACGTCATATTTTAATTAATTTTAAAAATATTTTTTTAAAAAAAATTTAATTTGAAATAAAAAAAAAAAAATTTTATTTTTTTTTTGAAGAACACGAACCCAACTGGGTTCGTGTTCTTTGAACACGAACCCAGATCTGGGTTCGTGTTCTAACCCAGAAATGGGTTCCAGCACCTGGTTCGCGATCGCGAACCCAGCTGGGTTCGATGGCGAACCCAGATCTCTGGGTTCGCGTTCGAACCCAGCGATCTGGGTTCGATCGCGAACCCAGTTCATCTGGGTTCATCTGACCTTTTTTTTTTTTTCCTTTGCAGGGGCAGTTTGGTCATTTTACCTGAATCCGTTTAGTCAACCGTTACCCTAACGGTGGTCAACGGATTACCGGGTACTAGAGTGCAATTATGGCAAAACTGGCATTAAGCGTGCAATTATGATAAAAGTCAGGGTACTTGAGTGTAATTCACCCTAGTATTTATAGTGATGACGACTCGAATCAAGAACATTGCAAGGCAGAATGAACATCTTTATCATCGAACCACGTTAGATAGTAGTACGTGGCTAAAAGGGTTTTTTTTTTTTTTGGAAAAGATATGTGGTTAAGAGTTGGTGGAAAGTAGAGTATACAAAGAGAGAAAATTTTAAAGTCATGATAGGTGACTTTAATAGACTTTAATATCTTAGGTCATGACAAATTAATGACCCACCAATTTCATATCTCTATCTTTGTGATTATTGAGATTTTACGACACTTGATTATGAAATAATATGACTGCAGTTAAAAATTTATTGATATTTTTTTAAAGATATTTTAAAATACATAATTTCTAAAAAACTTACCTAAATTATTAAATTTCTAAAGATATATATTAATACACTTAATTTTTTTAATAAAAAATATTAAAAGTTGAGTTGGTTGTGAGCCTTCCTCATTGTACATCTGTATGTTTGAAAGAATTTATTTAATGGCCAAAAGAGCTTATTTAATCCCAAAAACTATTTTTAGTTTTTTTATTTTTGGTATCGTTTGGTTGTCATTCCAGTAGAGCTTTGAGGCGATTATAATCTGTTTTATGTTTATTCGAAGAAACCCAAATTTTAAGTTTTTCCAAATAGAGCTTTTTAAAAAAAATATATATTAAAATGTCTTATATAATCCTGATATATTTTATAATTTAACAATACCCTTTTAAAGTAAAAACCTTAATAATTTAGTTTTAAATTAAAAACCCTAATAACTTAGAATTTTAACATGTAAAACACAACTTCAATGTTCTCAATACATAGCTTTACTGTTCTAAAAAACAAGTGACCTCGTGTTACAATTGTTTTTTTAATTATAAGAAAATATATTTTTTCATATTATTTTTGTTATGTTTCAAATTCTTCTATATGTCATTTTTAGTAATCTATCATTTAAAAGATTTTTTAAAATTAATACAATCAAACAATTTATAGCTTAAAATAGCTTTTTTTAATTAACAACCAGACGGTTCACAGTTTTTCGTTAAAAGCTATATTTATAAAAACTCTATTTCTAAAAATTCTTCTTTTAAAAACTCTAATCGAAAAAACTCTTCTAAACGGACCCTAAATAAGATATTTAAATCCTAGATTATTTGCGATATTTTTGTTTTCTTTTTTTAGGAGTAGTTGTCTCATCATTATCCAACATTTAACTATACTCATAATTATAATACTTGATTTATGGTAGGTCTTTCGTTTATAAGAATTAATATTCATTCCGTTAATAGCTGTGAAGAACCGTTATCTAACCATACTTATTACGAACGAAAATACTATTAATATTCATTTTACATATAACTGTGAAGAAACGTTATCTGACCATACTCAATAGTTTTTTTTTTTTTTTTTGAAAAGAGACCATACTCATAGTTGCTACGAATGAATATTAGTATTTGATATAGGTCCGTCCAAATGGAAGTGCGGAGGCAGCACTAAAGTAAATACTCTCAACCGAAAATGTATACTTTATGATATGAATTGAACTTTCTTTGTGTGTTATGAATATATATTAAACATAATAACTAAAAAAAAGAAAAAGAAAAGGCAAAAGCAAGTCAAGCAAGCACTCGCAATTCACATTTCACAAAGTCTACGCCTGAATCATCCCAGTCCCAGTCGTCGCTTGAGCTTTGAAAAAATTGGCCTCCCCTTGTTTGACCCGATAACTCCCCCATCTGCTTCCACACTCCAACCCTCTTCTTCTTTTTCATTATTTCTCCGTTCTTGGCAACTCCTGCTGTTTACTTCTTTTGTATCATTGGTTTCCTTTTTTCGGTTTTGGCTTTTTGAATTGTTGAAAGCATGTTATAGTCGTCTAGGATGATGTTTCTGCTTTTCCACAGCGAAGGACCGATGTTTGTTTCTTGTTTTGGAAACCCTTCTGTGGGTTCTTCGATCTTGTTCAGATAGTCCTTGGAGCCTCAGGTGGGTGTTTAATTTTTTTTTTCTCTAAATTTTACTTGTGTTTTGATTTTAATTACGGGGTCTGTCAATACATATGCTTTTGCGTCGATCAAGTCAACCGGGTTAATTGTTGTTTTTGCTATATACTATGCAAAATTGCAGCTTTATCAGTAGAATTGTAGCATTTTTTGAACTCTCTTTTGTTATAAAGTAATTATTATGATGATGTGCTTGTCTTTGAAATTCTATGCAGAGTTGTGATTTGCTGACATTTTTATGTTTTTGTGCAATTTTGTATCAGGACTTGATTCTAAAGAGGACTGTGGTTTTGCGGGTAAAGTAATTTAAGCTTTAACTAGCAATCAAAGTGGTTTTTTTCATTTACTATAGTTGGTTGGAGATTTTGTTGGCTTTGCTTTCATAAACATGGTGCTAAACAGTCAGTCTCTTATTGGAATTTCTATCTGGTTATTACTTAGCTGTAGTTTGAGCTATGGAACTGTGCAAGATATTGCTTGTTTGAAAAGTATACAAACTTCTCTTGAGGATCCTTTTGGTTACTTGAGTTCTTGGAACTTTAAAAATAACACTGAAGGATACATTTGTAAATTTACTGGGGTTGAGTGTTGGCACCCAGATGAAAATAAGGTATTGAATCTCCGCCTTTCGGACATGGGACTCGAAGGTGAGTTTCCTTCTGGTCTTGCGAATTGCTCCAGCATGACTGGCTTAGATCTTTCGCGCAACAAGCTCTTTGGAACAATTCCAGAGAATATTTCTAAAATAGTTGGATTTTTGACAACTCTTGATCTTTCATCCAATAACTTCTCGGGAAAGATTCCGGTTAATCTTGCAAATGTTACCTATTTGAATAGCCTTAAACTCGACCACAATCAGTTGACAGGTCAGATTCCTGCACAACTAGGACAGCTTAATCGGCTAAAATCATTTAGTGTTGCTAATAATCTTCTGTCTGGACCGATTCCGTCCTTTGTCAAATATACACCTTCACAAGAAGATTTTGCAAATAATCAAGGACTCTGTGGGAAGCCTTTGAGGTCTTGCCAGTCAAATTCAAAGGGCCCTCACACTGGAGTTATTGCTGGGGCCGCAGTTGGCGGGGTGACTTTTGCAGCAATAGTTGTGGGTATTGGTATGTTCTTCTATTTCCGTAGAATGGCAGTGAAGAAGAAGAAGGATGATGATCCTGAAGGAAATAAATGGGCAAAGAGTTTGAAGGGAAGCAAAGGCATTAAGGTAAGCTTAATTAATACTTACCCATAATTAATTCACATTTCTTTAATGAAAAGTGCAAACAATTCGTTTTCATTTTGTTTTTCCTGTTAACATTGTCCATAATACGATTGTACTAAGATAGCATTTGATTACCAGGTTTCCATGTTTGAGAAGTCAATTACTAAAATGAGATTAAGTGATCTCATGAAGGCTACTAACAGCTTCAGCAAGAACAACATTATTGGGTCAGGAAGAACCGGGACAATGTACAAAGCAGTTCTTGAAGATGGCACTCAACTTATGGTTAAGAGATTGCAGGATTCTCAACATTCTGAGAAAGAATTTGCGGCTGAGATGGCCACTCTGGGGAGCGTGAAACATCATAACTTAGTTCCACTTTTAGGCTTTTGCATGGCTAAGGCGGAGAGGCTTTTGGTTTACAGGGACATGGCAAATGGCATCCTCTATGATCATTTACATCCTGCAGATGACAGTGGCAAGGACATGGAATGGTCCCTCAGGCTCAAAATAGCTATAGGGGCAGCCAGAGGATTTGCTTGGCTACATCATACTTGTAATCCCCGTATTATCCACAGGAATATCAGCTCTAAATGCATATTATTGGATGCAGATTTTGAGCCCAAAATATCTGATTTTGGCTTGGCTAGGCTCATGAACCCAATTGATACGCATCTAAGTACCTTTGTGAATGGAGAGTTTGGGGATTTAGGTTATGTTGCTCCGGAGTATGCAAGAACTCTTGTAGCCACACCGAAGGGGGATGTTTACAGTTTTGGAACCGTGCTTCTTGAGTTGGTGACTGGTGAGAAACCTACCCATGTGTCTAAAGCTCCTGAAAACTTTAAAGGAAATTTGGTGGAATGGATAACGCAGCTGTCAACCAGCGGTCAACTCCAAGATGCTATTGACAAATCCTTGGTTGGGAAGGGTGTTGATAATGAGCTTTTCCAATTTCTTAAAGTTGCATGTAACTGTGTCCTTCCAGCTCCCAAGGAGAGGCCTACCATGTTTGAAGTATACCAGTTTCTAAGAGCTATAGGGGAGCGTTACCATTTTACCATTGAGGACGAGATTTTGATGCCCTCAGATATTGGCAATGCTGATTATATTGAAGAACTTATTGTTGCTCAAGAAGTTAAAGAGAATAATTGATGAAGACAAGGTATGGCAGTGCATGGTAATATATGTTTTGTCATAATTTATGTGTAATTATCTATTGGGTGTTAAAATGTTAATATTCCACATAATTTTGATGTTTTAGTTGGCAGTTTGACTTTTCTTTATTGGTACATTACTGAAATGGCATCAGTTTATAGTGTTCTAGCATTTATTTGAGGTCATCTCTAGTCTACAACATCTACATAATTCTTTGTTACATACAGCTTCCTTGATTTACAGGGTGGTTCAATTTATGGTATTATCTTAGACCTGTATATGCTCCGTTTGATGTTTTTGTAAGTAAATGTAATGCGCCCAAGATGCAATGTATATTGAATTATGATGTCAAGGACTGTGATGCTGGAATGGTTACTCCCTCCATTTCTAAATTGATGTCTGCATTAAAAAAGACATTTTAAGAAACAACATTGAATGTTAACTCACTCATTAACCGGGCATGTAACTTTGTTGTGATTTTTATATATCTAGTGATTTAAGTTTTAAACTTTAACATGTATTTAATTATGAAAAGAGAGAGAAGGAGAGAGAAAAAAAGAGAGGATATTGTTGGAAAAAAGGTTGAATTGTTTGTTTAATTTTTGATAGTTGACAATTATCTCCGTACGTCCCAAATGGAAACGTGGACAACTATTAAGGAAAGGAGGGTGTATGTGAAATCTAGCCATTCTGTTTTCTTTTTCAGTTCTCTGTATTATCAAAAAATGGAATACATGTTTAAATAGTACGAATTGCCGATAAGGCATTAGACGTCAGATTTATTTTTCTCATACTTCTAGTAGGCAGTCTTTTATACAACTCATTTCAGAAACCCGTTTTTGGTCAATGTACCACTGCTGGGTAATAATTCATGTTTTTGTTTCTATACACCCTCATTTGAACCAGGTAAAACAGTTATAGTATGCTTCTCAACTAATACCTTTTCATTGACTTTTGATCCTCTAAGACTGCCGTTGGTATTGTAGTTTGAGGCTGATGGGTTTTCCAGCAAGTAGCAATCACTGAAGCATACCATTTAGAATAGGTAAATTTGGTGACACTATTTTTTTGTAATTGTATGAGGCATGAGGCAACCCATTTGAATCTTCTGTCAAAGTCATGATACCATGGAATTCTGGAAGGTTTTGCTTCTATGGTTTCTTAACTTTAATGTAAGATGAATGTAGCAGCGAATTAGAGTAGATACATTGGAAATTTTATTTGGTCTGAATGCATAATTTTGTCTTGCTATTGATTTAACCAGTTATGGACTGCCTCTACTTGTGCATGCAATATCATACATTTATGTAAATACTAAATAGGTTACATGGGTTTTGAGTAGAACAGTTTGATCCATTACATAAACATACCCTGTGAATATGATGAAGGGCACTAATGAGAGGACACAGATCAAGGACAGAATTTGTGACACTATCACTACATCATATATAACAAGTCTCTACAGTCAAAAGAGACTTTAGTGACTTGACTCCACGATTCATGGCAAGGAAGTGAAGAATAAACCGCGAACAAGCTCCTGTCATTATTTATGAAAAAAAATTCATTATACATCATTTAAAGTCTGGTTTCTGATGCATGATTTTGATTCATCTGAAAGTAAATTGCATGCTTGGGCTTATTTGAGATGGTGCTCATTAAGTAGGAATGGTTAGAATCTTAACCTTGTAAGCTTGCATAAAATTTAATCCTTAAGAGTGACCTGAGTGAAAAAAAAGAGAGAATATCAATGGCTTCCACATACCTGTTCTTCCTTGAAGAGCTGCTGAACAGTCAAGTTAAGGCTACCCATCCAACGTTCTTTGGATCCTCGAAGCACCTTTTTCAGCTTCGGTGTTATCTGTTCTCCGTAACCAAACATCTTCAATTTAGGACATTCATCTATCCTCAGTATCTCCAAAGCTGGGAAGTCAAGAGTAGTATACATCCCGGGACAGAAGCAAATGAGGTTGTCTAGCTTTTCAAGATGTATCTCGTACAAATTTGGAAACACAATCCTCTTCTTTGTCGTCGCAGCTCCTTCTCCTCCGTCGTTTTCTGCAATCACTTCTTTCATTGCTGTGCATGATTGTACTTTCAGCGTTCTAAGCTGAACCAAGCTTTCTACAATGGTAGGAGTGAAGAGGTTTTTCAGTTGAGTGCATGATTTCATCGATATAAACCTCAACTTTCCCAAACTTGACGAGGCTGTTGCTTGAGCTTCTTGAATGTCCCCTGCTTCTATCTTCCCAAATATCTCCTCCAACTTGTAGCAACAAATTACCTCCAAATGTTCCAAAGACAGAAGGGTCTGGAATAGAGGAGGTGAAAACAGTTTCCTCAGCTCCAAACAATAATCCAATTTTATCCTCTTCAGGTTACAAAGGCTCATCAGCTGAGAGTCACCCTTCCATATTTGCTCCATCTTAGGCAGCATTGTTAGCTCTAGTTTCTTTAACATCGGGAGCAACTTGTAGGTTTCTTCTTTCGGAATCACAAGCCCTTCGAAATCAAATGCGTAAACCACATTTTCACAATATATTGCCTGAAAGCTTTCAAGAGTGTTTAACCTCTGTAGCAATTGGCTTGTTACAATGCTTGACATGCTGTGGCACGCATTCACATCTATTGTTTTCACTTTACTCCAGGACTTTTCCGGGAGTTCGCCCTTGCATATTACCAACAATTTCGGATTACCAAACAGTGACAGTTGCTCTAAGTTGGAAAAAACTACATCGTCTGGCGTTTGTTTCGATGTGTTTAGGAGATATAATATATCCTCACACTCAGCGAGTGACAGAGATTTCAACTTGTTGAAGCCGACGTCATCCAAGTCAGGAAAGACGACTTGCAAAGCCTTGATTCTACATAAATATAGATTCTCAGTTTTCTTCAGCAAATTCTTGACCCAATCAACTTGAGGAGTTCTGCTGTCAGAGAGACTCAAGGTTCTCGAGTTTGGACACGTAGTATAAGCTGTTGATTTGCCTATTCCTATGACAAAGTTCGTCAATTTATGAAAGGGCATGTCACTCGGCAAGGTCCTGATGTCTGGGATATGAATGTGCAGGCTAGTCAGCTTAGTCAAGGCTTGTAACTCACTGACCCTGGCATTGCTACTTGAATCTCCTCCTTGCCCAAAATCCGACTTCGTTGAACCAATTGCCATGTACAACAACTCCAATTTCTTGAGGCGTGATACGATACCTTGTGGTAATTGTCTAAGTTTTGTACGATCTGACAAATCGAAAAATCTAAACCGAGTTGGTAGGCTGAAATCTACAGGGATCTCATTAGCAGAAGCTTGTGACTCAACGACCCTGGCATTGCTACCAAAATTCCAATCCATAAAACTGTTTTTCATGTACAACTCCTCTAATTTCCCTAGGCATGATATGACATTTTGTGGTATTCGTCTAAGAAGTTGACAGTTGGTCAAATCAAACAACCTTAAACTAGTTAGTTGACTAAATTCTGCAGGAATCTCTCCAATATTAGAACTTGAAAGACTCAGAATCTCAAGTTTGGTTAGTTTCCCAATTCCAGTTATATAACGGTGAGCGAACATGCAATTATTAAGATACAGCGTTTTAAGGTTGGAAAGGAGTGAAATTGATGTAGGCAATGACAAGAATTCGACATAACTCAAGTCCAAAACTCTTACATCTGTCATTCCTTGAAAGAAACTTTCAGGGACTATCATTTCAGGATTTTTCTGCAGTAGTAAAGCCTGCAGCTTTGGACATTCCAATACATCGGGTGCATCGTGAAGATAATTTGACATCAATGACATTCCCTTGAAATCTTCAAACATGTCTTTGCTTGGCCACTCTTGTAGCTCAATCCCAGCTTGCGCCATGAACATGCAATTATTCATGGATTTATAGAGAGCAAAATACCGGAGAATGTCATTCATTTGACAAACTCTTCTGTGTCATCAGCAACAACAATATTCAGTAGAAAAGAAGAAACAAGGACACTTACAACAGCATGCGCTCTACCTCTAGCAGCTTCCACTGTATAGACATGTTTGAACAACCCCAGACCCATTCCATATCTGACCAAAAGTTCGATTGGAATGTTGAAATCCCTCGGAAATAAGCAGCAGAGTAAGAAGACTGATTTTTCCTCCTCCCTTACATCATTGTAGCTTGGCTCCAGAGTTGCAAAGACTTTTTCAAGCATTCCCATGATTTCTGTTGGGATGGACATTTTAAGTTGGCGTGCTGCATCAGTCCATATGTACCTGTCATTCTTGTTTTTCAATGCTCTAGCTACAGTCTCAATCGCTATTGGCAAGCCTCCACAGTAAGCAGCTACCTGTCTTGCAGTGGGGTTTATCTCACCATTTTCGACAACTTCACCTGCAAGCTTCCTGAACATGTCCCAAGATTCTCCTTCTGATAAAGTTTCAACCGCAAAAATCTTCTGAGCATCCATTTGATTGCAGACATCCTGGCTTCGAGAGATGAGCACGATCTTACAGCCTGGATGATGATCGTGTCCAAAAGGAATTATACCAACATTTTGCAATTCAATTCTTTTCCAAACATCATCCAGTATAACAAAAATGTGCTTCTCCTTCTTGATTCTTTCCCATAACAAACATGCTCTCTCTGACTCAGTATTGTCAGGCAGCGCGAAATGCAACATATTAGCAATATCTTCTTGAATCTTGCTGATGCTTGGAGTAATGGTCACATCTGCCCACACTGCTAGTACATTATATAGCTTAACATTCTCTGTTGTTATTTCCTTCACTAATGTGGTCTTGCCCACACCCCCCATACCACATATTCCGATTACACTCATTTTCTCATCATTCAAGGCTTCCATGACTTGCTTCTTGAGTGATTTTCTGGATTCATAAGCGTCAGAGGAACCCTTAGCCAGAGAAAGAGATCGCGGTGTAGGATCAGGGTGAGAAACAGTTTCGAATTCACCCACTTTTGCTAGCAACAGAGATATCTCCTCCATCTTCTTCTGTGCTTCCTTGCTGAACCGGTAACATGAGCTGAAATTGATGCACCACCCTTTGAGGCACTTCTTGTTTGCTCTGTTTTCATTGTCTAAAAATGTTTCAACTTCAAGAGTGATGCTATCTACATCTGCAATCCACTGCTTAACATCATCGAAGATGATGTCTCCTCTTGTTTGAGCATCATCAATTTTTCCTTGCAACCTTTCCCTCTTGGTTGCAAGGTCTTGAGCTCGTCTTCTCAATTTTCGAATGTTGTAATCGTAGTGAAGCAAATAACCAAGCTGACGGCTTCCTGCATTGTACACACAGTCCACAAACTTTTCTGCAAAAGGTGAAAGAAAAGGGTCTGCCATGGCTGCTGTTTCTCTCTTTCGTTCAAAAAAGAAAAATTATTTCAGTGATCAAATGTGTTAAAAAGGAGAACAGCAACAAGAAAATCAAAATCAATGAGATACCTGTAAAAGCTTGAAGTTGATGAATGAATGAGTTAATGGTCGAAGTCAGAATCTTGGTTGTGTTATCATCAGAGAAAGCAAAGCATAAAAGCATGAAGAGTTTTGGCATAAAACAAAGAAAGCAAGAAAGGAAAAGCAAAGCAAAAAACACCATATCAAATAATACATAGTTCCTTATTTCTTGAAATGGTTGCAATTCTTGCCTTGCTACTGGGGCTACTTGATTCCTTCCACCAACAATATTTTTATATTCGAATGGTCGCATCCAGGACTCGGAGAAAAGTGATGTATACACATGGTTAAAACATAAATATCCAAGATTTTGTTGCATATTATATATGCTTTTAGTGTCACTGAAATGGACATTCATAGGAAATCATATAAAGAAAGAGATCATATTCTTTGCTAATTTGAGTTTTACCCAACCAAGTTTAAAAATTCTTATTGATAATGAATTAATTACAAAAGAATAAAGTTTGTAATTCTCAACAGGTTGGGATCTTAAACTTGAGTTTCAGCCAAGTTGTTGTGGACCCAAGTTCACCATGGAAGACATTAGAGTATTCATAGAGTAATCAATCATCTTTAATTTCAACCTTATCTTAGAGTTTAGAGGAAATTGAAACGTTTAATTCAATTACACAGCACCGAGAGTTTCAAAAAGAAAAATATTATACAACACTAGGAGCATAGTAGTTTGGCTACAAATTTATCAACACCCTTATTGGAATTTCCATCTTCATTAATCTGGCCAAATTCTTCCATTTCTTTGCATTTCTTCCTTGAGAGAATGGAAGCAATAACATTAACATCCATGGCTATTATTCTTTTGATGTCAACCTTCTTCTACAAAGCATTAAAAGAACTGCTGATAAAAGACAGTGATAGTTGATACCATAAAGCATTAGAAAGAAGAAGAGAATAACTTAATAAAAGGACACACTTATGAGTGACTGCAAACATAGTAAAACATGATGCATACCCTTTTTGTCTTGCACCTTCAAGTACTGGCCTAGCGGTACTTTTTTCGGGTGATACACTTATGAGCGACTGCAAACATAGTAAAACATGATGCATACCCTTTTTGTCTTGCACCTTCAAGTACTGGCCTAGCGGTACTTTTTTCGGGTAATATCCGGAGTACAAATTTTTATACTGCTCCTGTATCATTGTCCAACTCCTGGCTGCACTGCAGATTGTTCATGAATCATTGTCCAACACAACTGCAGCCATTCAGGGATCATGCATGGTGTTAGTTGGAAGTTGGTTCTGGGAGGACGTTATTCGATTTATATTTATTTAGAAGAATAACTTGAATGAAGTTTTGATTTTAGTGGAAAAGGGTGGAAGAAGTTTACTAAGAAAAGAAGAACTAAATTGAATTGCTAGTATACCAGTTTTTCATTGAAGAATTGCTGCACCGTGATGTTAAGGTTGTCCATCCAACGTTTTTCACCTTCAAGATGAATCACATTCAGCTTGGGCGCCACTTGGCCTCCACGGACAAAGGTCTCGAGTTTGGGACATTCTTGTATGTTCACTGATTCCAAAGCTGGGAATTCTACGGTACATGGCCTTGCACAAAAATAAGTGAGGCTGTCTAGTTCACTGAGATTGATTTGCTATAAACTGGGAAACGTAATACTCTCCGTTGATCCTCCTGTTTCAGCTTTCTCATCTGAGATTATATCTTCCAGTGTTCTGAAAAGTTCCACTTTTAGTGTTTTGAGCTGCACCAGGCCTTTCACAATGGCGGGAGTGAAGAGGTTTTTCAATTTATGGCAACCTTATATTCCTATATAAGTCAGGTTTCTCAAACCTAGGGAGACTGCGGTGTGATCTATCTTTAGCGCTACTATCTCATTTTCTTGATCTTCTTCTTCTTCCTTCCCAAAAATCTCCTCTAAACTGTTGCAATCAATTATCTCCAAGGAAACAAGGCTTTGTAATAGAGGAGGAGGAAATACTTGTCTTAACTTGGAGCAATGGTACACTGATATAGTCGTCAGGTTGCAGAGGCTAATGAGCGTAGCGTCACCATTCCATATTTGTATAATCTCACACAAATCGAACAAGATTATTCTCTTTAAAGATGAAAGAAACTTGGTTTCCCCTTTTGCAATGACAAGACTTTGAAAATCAAATAGATATATCACCGAGTAACAGGAGCGTGCATCAAAATCTTCTAGACTGTGTAATCTCTGGAGCAAATGGCTCGGTATAATTGTTAACATTTTGTTGTAATTCCACATATACATCTCCTGTAGTTTACAAAAGGACTCAGCTGGGAGTGGACCATGAAATAGGTTAACCAAGTTTGGAATATGCTCCGTTAATAAAGATCCTACACTGTTAAAACCTCTATATAGTGTATATTCCAACGTACCAAGGAGGTATGTTATCTCCTGGCAGTGAGTGAGTTCTAAAAGTTTCAGCTCATTGAACCCATGGATACCCACTATTTTACATAATTGCAGTTCCGTGGTAACCTCTATCAATATACTTTTGATATACAAGATTTTCGACCATGGTAGAGGAGATTGCTCTAATTGATTATATTTATAGCCAATTTTTATGACAAAACTAGTTATGTTTAGAAAGGGCATGCGATTAGACAGGATGACATGACCCAACTCCAACGAGTTATTCGGTCCAGCTTCTCCAGTACTAATGTGCAAGATAATCTCTCGAGACAAAGCTTGCATCCGAATGAACAATCCCTCGTCATTAGATACGTACAGCTCCTCTAATTGCTTGAGGCAAGATATGATAGCATGTGGTATTTGTCCAAGAGATAGACATTTTCTCAAATAAAAAAAATCTTAACTTCACTAATTTCCCAAAATCTTGGGGGATCTCTGCAATATCAGTACCTCTTAGACTAAGAATCTTAAGATTGGTAAGCTTTCCGTTTAAGGAAACGCCAGCCGCACCAAATATGCAGTTCTTAAGGCGCAGCGTTGTAAGGTTAGCAGGGAGTTGAAGTGACGGAGGGAGAGGCGATGTCCTCCACAAAGAACCCATGTCTAGGACTTTTTGATATTTTATTCCTTGAAAGAAATTATTAGAGACAAACCGAGAAAGGATTTTGCTGTAGCAGCAAAGCCTGCAGCTTTGGGTATTCCAATCCATCAGGTAAGCTAGTAATTGCATTGCACATCAATCAGATTATGTGAAATCTTCAAATGTGTTTACACTTGGACACTCTCGTAGTCGAATGCCAGCTTTCACTATCAACATGTGTTATATTAACAATCTAAATAAATTAAAATAAATAATTGAGAGAGAATGACTAGAGTTTTCATTAATATTAAAACAAGAAAAAATAGGCTACAAGAGAAAGAAATATATATACTTCCTAATGAAAAGACTAAACTAACCTTATATGAATAATAAATTACATAAATAATAATACTATATAACTTTAATATTCCTCCACAAACTCACGATGTGGCAGCAGAAAGCAGCGAGAGTTTGCCGATGAGAAAATGAAAACGTGAAATAGTATGTGACTTGATAAAGAAATCTGCAAGCTGCAAGGAAGAAGGAACAAAAGGCAATGTAATAGTGCCATGCTTAAGGTGGTGGTGAGTAAAATGACAATCAATCTCAATGTGCTTAGTTCGTTCATGGAAAACTGAGTTATGCGCAATCTGAATAAAACTCTGGTTGTCACAATACATAGGAGTGGGATGAGAAAGAGAAACACCCATATCATTAAGTAACCAGCATAACTAAATAATCTCTATGGTAGTAGATGCCATAACACGATACTCTGCTTTGCTAGAAGATTTAGAAACAACAGTTTGTTTCTTACTCTTCCAAGAGATAAGAGAATCACCCAAAAAGATACAGAAACCAGTAACAAATTTGCGATCAGTGGAATCATGGCCCCAATCAACATCAGAGTAGGCAAGCAGCTCTAAGGACGAGGTGGACGGAAGCAAAAGACTCTGAAAGATAGTATTCCGAAGATACCATAAAATACGAAGGACTGCTGCCCAATGAATGGTAGTAGGAAAGGCAACAAACAGATTGACAATATGAACAACATATGCAATATCTGGACGAGTGATAATGAGGTAGACCAGACAGCCGACAATGGTGCAATACAATGTAGGATCTGACAAGGGAGCACCATAAGAAGGAGAGTATAGAACATTGAGCTCAGAATGGGTATTAGCAGTCCTAGTATCAGTGAGATGAGCTCGCTTAAGTATATCAGTGGTGTACTTGGACTGAGAGAGAATATAACATTTTGGAGAAACTGCAACTTCAATACCTAGAAAGTACCACAGAAAACCCAAATCCTTCATTTCAAATTGACGGGCTAATTCTGACTTCAGCACTGCAATCCTATCAACATCATAACCAGTAATAATCATATGATTCACATACAGAGAGAGCAAAATACGACTTGCATTGGTACATTGACAAAGAGAACTGAGTCCTGATTATTGAAAGAAAACCCAAGAAAAGTGATCACAGTAGAAAACTTCTTAAACCAAGCCCGATGAGCTTGTTTGAGACCATATAAAGATTTATTAAGCTTGTAAACTTCTCCAAGATTATGGGAGACAATGGGTGGTGGAGCCATGTAAACTTCTTCATGCAAATCACCATTCAAGAAAGCATTTTTGACATCCATCTGAAAGATTTGCCACTGGCGGATAGATGCAACTGCAATAAGAGTACGAACAATAGTCATCTTTGCAACAGGAGCAAAAGTCTCCTCATAGTCCATACCATACTATTGAGAGAACCCCTTTACAATCAATCTAGTTTTGTAACGCTCAATAGACACATCAGACTTCGTCTTGATCTTATATAGCCAATAAGAACTAACTGTACTTTTACCAAGCGGTAAAGGAACCAAATCCCAATATCTGTTTTATGCAAAGCAGAAAGTTCATCATTCATAGCTTGCTGCCAAAGTGGATCAAGAACTGCCTCTTTATGGGACAAGAGCTTAGAGAGAGAGTGAATTGATGCTAAAAAGGAAGAAAAGGAATTGGAATAACAAGAGTAAACAAAATCTGGGAGTTGAGTAGACTTACGAGTACACTGAGGATAACGAGGAGAAGGATGCACAATTTCAGGAGGTGTTGGGATGACTGTAGGTGGAGATAGAGTATCAAAAGCATCAGAACCAACTGTGCGAGCCTTACGAGAATAATAGAGTGGAAAAGGAACAATAGAGGAATCAGAATCAGTGTTAGAAGGAACCTGCGGAGAGAAGCTATCAGTATGATTAGAAAAAGGATCAATATGAATAAGATCAGACTTGGTGACATTGTGAGCAGCAACAGGAATAGAAAGGAAAGGTATATGTTCAAGAAATACAATATGACGAACACATATAGCCTTTTCAAAACAAGATCAAAACAACGATATCCCTTTTGTCCCTCACCATAACCAAGGAACACACAAATAGTAGAGCGAGACGATATTTTTGTTCGCTCTACATGAAGGCGAAGGACAAAACAAGTAGAGCCAAAAACTTGCAAGAGAGAATAATCAGGAGCATGCCCATATAATTTTTTAAATGTGAGACGATTGGATTTTATTGATGATATGGACTGTAGTAAGAACTGCTTCTCCCCAGAACTCACTAGGAATAGAAGAAGACAACAAAAGAGAACGAGCAGTTTCAACAATGTGTCTATGTTTTCTTTCAGCAACACCATTTTGTTCAGGAGTATCTGTACAAGAAGTTTGGTGAACAGTTCCATCCAAAGCAAGTAATTCACAAAACTTATTAGAGGTATATTCACCACTAAGTCACATCTAAAACACTTAATAACAGTAGAGTGCCGAGTTTTCACAAGAGCTTGAAAGTTACTGTAAATGCTAAAAAAGTCAGAATGGTATTTCATAAGATAAACCCAACAAAAACAAGTGCAATCATCAATAAATGAAACATAATATCGAGACTCCCCTTTTGTAGCAATTGGAGGTCCCTATACATCATAGTGAATTAAGTCAAAAGGTGCAAGAGAACAAGAAGTACTTCAATTAAAAAGCAAAACAGAAAATTTTGCAAGTTTACAACCACTATAATTTGAAATATCATGAGTTTGCAAATTTTCTAAGGTTCTCGTTGAAACTATGAATCTCAAGCGGGAAGTTGAAATATGACCAAAACTAGAATGCCATAAATAAAAACTAGAAGACGAAGGACACAAGCGAAATGAAGACAAGTCAACATTGGGAGCTGCAAATATTGGTAATATCAGCTCGTCCAAAACATATGATCCCCTACTTCTACAGCCTATCCCAATCAGCTTCTTGGATTATAGATCCTGCACATGACAAGAAGTAGAATTAAAGGACACTGAGTAACCATAATTATACAATTGACTAATAGAATTAAGATTCATTGTAAGTTTAGAAATGTGATAGATATTAGAAATAGATAAATGGGATGTAACAACAGAGCCAACTCCCACCAATGGCATAGGAGTGCCATCAACGGTCATAACAAAAGTAGATGATACAAGTGATGAGAGTTTTAGAAAACATTTGATTAATATATCACATGCGGAATCAGGTTTCAAAAATTTTCTTTTAATTGAAAAACTATTTTTCAATCAGGAACGAGTTCCTGTATATACGCAGAAAAAGATTCCATATAACTACATACATTTTTCTTGATTTTCTTTTTCTGAATCTTCGATCTACCACCAGATTTTTCGAGCTATTACCCACGGTCTGACAACGCATGTGTGGGCACATTACGGCAAGAGATGGAGGTCACGTGAAAAGAATGGACGAAGAATCTCATCTTCCTAGGGCCGGCCGAATCCTGCAAAAGAGGGGAGAGTCAGAAATTTTTTTTTTCTCTTTTCTTCTCTATCTGGTGGCCGAACTCTCTTTCTTTTTCACTTGTGTGTTGGGTCAATTTTTCCTAACTATATAACACTTATATAATAGCCTTTTAGAGTTTTAGTTTGACCAAATCAAAATAGGATTCCTAATTCTTTTTATTTTTGATCTCCTAAAGACTTTTACCTTTGACTTTTAGTACTATTAAAATAATTTAATTATTTTAATTCTTTTGTCCTAGTCATTATTTAATCACATGACCTCATATTTAATAAATACAATTAATAATTTATAATTATTAATTTCTATTAAAATATTTAATTAATTAAATAATCACATTATTTAACTATTCTATTTTATTTAAATCGCATTACTTTCGTAACACTATTAATTAGACCATCCAATTAATGTACCGTGACCCTCGTTACCAACAACCGTAATGGACCAACAGTTTTGAGCTCCAATAATACTTAGTAATATTAATTAAAACTCTTTAATTAATATTTCACGATTATTAACCTCGGAGTTATTCCACTAAAAACCCGAGGCTACACTTTCAGAACTGTAGACGTGTTTATACAATCTAAAGTCTCTTTGATATAACTAATTGCATATAGTGTGATTCTACACAAATAGTTCATAACTAGAGCTGGGTCATAAAGTCCGTTATACCCCTCTAGAAATATCTTTTCCTTTAAGTACCCTTGATTCTCTAATGAGCAATTAAATCTTGTATTCCTCACGGAAGAAGGAGAGCGCTCATAATTGTTTAAGCCCCGAATCAACCCTTAAGGGCTACTTCAACCAAGAAGGAGTGGATTCCACTATTGTGTTCAAACCTTCCCAGCCACAAGTCAAACTGTAACTCCAAGATACAGAGGTATTGGTCGAGGTTCACATCAACCTCACTCATGGTAAATCAAAAGTCACGATCCAACCTGAAAGAGTGGATAAGACATTCAGGATTAAGATCACCTATAAATAGCCATCGTTTATCGATTATATATGAATCTCATCTTTTAATGGATCTTGGTGAGAGATTCATATAAATCATGGCCCAGTCCTATATGATCTCATCATATAAGGTGCATTCATTCTCATGTTAACTACATGAGCGGTCTAGGATAAGACCACCGTACTTTACATAATGGACCGCAATAGTAGATCAATCACAAACAACGTATCCAGCTTTGTTAGCTCTCTATGGACTCTTTAGATTGCATGTCTTAAAATGAATCCTCTCTATATATGACCATCATATACTCATTATGAGATTACATCTTGCAATCTAGGATGTTCTTGCATAATACAATTGTATTACTAAATATAAAACATTTATAAACTTGAATGATAATCTGAATAATTCTTATTAAGTCTTTAACCGTTTACAATTACAAGTTTTAGGGCATAAATCCCAACAACAAGACACAAAGAAACAAAAAATTTTGAATTAGGGGACATATGATGTGAGGCTTTAGAATCTAAAACCCATATGGAGAAAGACGTATCTGAAGAACTAGAAGACAACTGACATATCGGAGAGGAGACAGACATAGCATGTGATTGTGTAGCAATAAGCTTCTAAAGTTACTCAGAAAAGGATGCAAGTGTGGGAGTTGAGGATGAGGACCCAAATCCAAAGAAGTCTGGTGGTGGCACAACTGCTGCAGTGTTTAACTGTGGAGTTCGATATGATCGTGGTTGTGACTGGTTGACAGACTGTGGAGGCTTGAACTGATGTTTTTGTTGTCATGGTTGCGGTACTTTATTGGCCAATTTAGGACACTGAGACTTCCAATGACTCTTCTGCCTACAAAAACTGCATTCATCAAACTCGACTCTTGAGTATGGTTTATTCTCATAGGAAGCATGAGGTCTAGATAGAGCTGCTAAAACTGACTGGTTTGGGATCAAGACAATTCCTTTTCTTGCCTGAGACTTGAGGCATATCTCATCAGCTAAGAGCTTACTCATTACCGAATCAATAGAAGGAAGTGAACTACGATACAAAATTGAACCACGAAAGCCTTCAAAATCATCACGAAGTGCCATCAAGAACTGAACCAAGTGTTGCTTCTCTTTATTGGTAATATAAGGTGCACAAGCTTGTAGTTCTACAGATTCTGTAAGGGTCAATTGATCCCAAAGATTTAACATTGCAAAATAGAACTTTTGAATACTCATATCCTTTTGTTGAAGAGCCCGAATATCAGATTAGTATTTCTTTACAAAGTTAGACTGCGTATACAGTCTGGACAAGTGTTCCCAAACCTCCTTAGCAGTGTCATACTTTGCCAGTTGTATACCTATTGAGTGCTCATCAAAATTATTTATTCAGGTGATAATTTTCGAATTATCAACCTGCCAATTATCTACAAGCTGTGCATAATTCTCTATCTTATCATTGACAGGTTTAACAGATGTACTAGAAATATAACTTCACTTCTTTTTCCCTATCAGAAAATTCTTTATAACATAACTCCAATACGAATTATTTCTTCCATCCAACTTTACACTAATAGACTGAAGCGAATCATCTCTATTACCATCCATTGCAAAATCACAACAATCTAACGAAAATTCCAAAGATGCAAAATATAACAAAACCCCCAATTGCAAAATCTATCAAACCCTGAAAACTACAGTTCACATGAAAATCTAGAAAATATCAAAATCAAAGAGAAGCAGAAAGAATACCAGTACTATGCAATGCGACTATACGATGCGACTATGCCATGTGACTATACGATGCGAAAAAGCTCCAAAAAAAATTAAGATGTGGATCCGCGAAAGCTGTTGATGAAATCAAACTAACTTCCAAGGCTCTGATACCATGTTAATAATCTAAAGAAATTAAGATGAACAATTGAGAGAGAATGACTAGAGTTTTCATTAACATTAAAAGAAGAAGATATATGTTACAAGAGAAAGAAATATATATACTTCCTAATGAAAAGACTAAACTAAATTTACATGAACAATAAATTACATAAATAATAATAATAATATATAACTCTAATATGTTCATCCTTGGATAATGTTATTGCAACATCACGGACAATGTCATGCATTTTCACATGCCTTTCGTCATTTTTAGGAAGCAAGAGAAAAGAAGAGGTGAAGATACTTACAACAGTATGTGTTCTACCTTTAGCTTCCTCCACCGTATCAACTTCTTGGAACAACCTCAGACCCAACCCATATTTCATCAACATTTTAATTGGAATATTAAAATCTGTCAGCTTGTGAAACGTTTCTAGATACTTCTTTGCTAATGGATGTAATCATTTTATTTTACGTTAGTTAGTTATGGTTTGTTGTAAATGTATGGTATTCCAGATTTTATGAAAATCTGTCTACCTAATGATAATGTAATCCTCTAGAAATAAGCAACAGAGTAAGAAGTTTGACTGTAGCTCTTTGTTTTTTAGAAAATTGTAGCTTAACTTCAAACTTGCAAATACATTCCGATCCATTCCTTTGATGTTTGTTAGGGTAGACTTTCTAAGTTGTTGTTTCGCATCAGACCATGCATACTTGGTTTTCTTGTTCTTCAATGCTCCAGCAACAGTCACAAGAGCTCTTGGCAAGCCACCACATTCATAAGCTACCTCTCTTACAATGGGGTTTATATCATGACTATCGACAATTTCACCTGTAACATCACTGAAAAGGCCCCAAGACTTTTTTTGGTAAAATTCTAATGTAAAAGTCTTGACATTCATTTCGATAGACATCTTTGATTCGGGAAGTAAGCACTATCTTTCAGCCTTTACAGTTTTCACTAAATGGAATTCCAACCCTATCCAATTCAATTTCTTCCCAAACATCGTCCAATATGATAAGGATTCACTCCGGTACTAGCTTGGGCATCTCTCCCTTCTTCCTCGGCATCGTCTTCTGCTTTTCCTTGATTTTATACCATAGAAAACTTGCTCTTACTGTCTCATCGTCATCAGGTAACTGTGTAAAACCTAACATCTTAGCAACCTCTCCTTGAATCTGCACATAGTTTTGAGTTTGGGACACAACCGCCATGGCTACCATATCAAATAACTCATTCTTGATTGCTTGCATACTGATTTCATTCACTAATGTTGTCTTACCCACACCACCCATTCCACATATTCCAATTTTGCTGACATTTTCATCTTTCAAAGTCTCCATAATTTGCTTCGTAATCAATTCCCTAGATTGGAAGTTGACAGACAAAGTTGATGAAGTTATGATTAACCCTAGTAGAGGAGCCTGGAGCTGGCGAGACACGCTTTCAAATCTTCCCTCTTGTTGGAGATTTGAAATAGCGTCAATCTTCTTCTGTGCCTTTTTGCCGAACCTATAACGTGACCAAGGATCAATTCACAACCCTTTGAGGCAACTCTTTGTTGTATTTTTTATTCTACATTTTGTGGACTAGCCTAATCATTCTGATATTCGGATAATAATTATGGTTAATGTCAAATATTTTAGAGTATTTTGTATTGTTATATTTGGTATGTGATCATTATGTTATTGTACCATTTTGATGTATCCAGATTCAATTACACATTCTGTTTAGTGTGACTTATGTTTTAGATCCATAATGGGATGAGTCAATTTTTTTGTATAATGAAAGACGGTCCCTACATTCATCTAGGTATATATATATATATATATATATATATATATATAGGACTGACCCATTAAGTTCTGTATCTTCTGAAAACTTCTGGAAAGAGTGTAGTTCACTCTCTCTCCTATCTTTGTCTCTCCTCTCTTGTTTTCTCTCCTATGGCCGACCACAATCCACCACCTTCAGCTCCGTTTCTGGCCACCCCTTTGACCAGCGGTTTGGCTCATCCATTTCACTCGGTTCAAGGTTTGTTTTGAACTATAAATCTATGTATATGTTAATGAATTTGCAAAGTTAATGATTTTGGTATTTTCAGATTTTTCTAACAATTGGTATCAGAGCATCCTTACTTAAATTCATTGATTATACATGGATTTCTTGTGGAATAATGGTTTTGGAAAACAAAAAAAAATTTGTTTTCGGATGAAATCCATGAAACCTATATTTGGATTTTGTGTTTATTTTGTATAAATCCTTTTGTTATGTGTTGTGGAAGTGTTTGTAGTCATAAAAATGTGATTTTTTAGTTTGTTTGACCATGAAAATGGTGATTTTGTGCCGGGTCAGACAATGGGTATCTGAGTTGTAGAAAAAACGGGTGAAGAAGATGCGGCACACGCGCCAAGCGATAGCAACGAGCGCATGAAGCACACACGCGCCCGCTTTAGTTGTTTTTTATTTTTTATGTTTATTTATCAACATGTGGGTTCTATTCAGGTACTATTCATAAATTGTTTGGACGATTTTAAGGTGTTGGGCCATTTCACTCATGGGTACTATTTAAAAGTTAGGGTCATAAATGATACCCAATATTATGCTTGCCCCAGTACTGTTCATGACCGGGTACTATTAACCGGTCTGGGCCTCACTGTTTACTGGTTTGACCTATACTGTTTATGCATTTCAACTGGCACTGTTGGCCCAGAACTGTTCACACGTGTTAAGTACTTACTGTTCACGTGCTATAAAAAAAAAAGGAAAATAAAATTATTGTTTTGAATGAATTATAAAGAGGATAGCATATATGGTTTTATATTCTCATTTTACTTTATAATTCAATATTTTTGAATACCATTTTCTGTAACTATGGTATATTTGATTTTCCTTTTGATATAGCTTAACAGTATGAATATTGTTATAGATATTAAAACTATCAATTTGGATTGATAGTGTACCTACCTATCGTGGGACATGTCATGATAAGTTATTCCAGGTTTTGAAAATTATATAGTTAATATCATACAATTTTGTGGTGAATTTTATTTTTACCAAGATACGTACTAGTACTGATTGTTCCTTGTCGGTTAGTCATTACTAGGGATTATGCTTAATGATTGGACATGTTGTACTTAATGATTTTGTTTATACCCGATGACTGGTCATTTTAAATCTTATATCCAATTATTTTGCTTTATCTCAGTATTATGTTGTAGGACATCTGGATGAATGGAAAATAAGAAATTATTTGGATAGCATGCTAATATTTTTTACATGCTTAACTGTTTCTTATTTGGTTTTATAGTTCCAACTTTTTATAATCCTGGAATGTCCTTACAGTTGTCTGCCATCAAAACTTTGATTGGTTCTAATTTTGATGAGTGGTATGAATCTCTTTCTATGTTCCTAGGTATTATGAACCTAGATTTGGCCATAAGAGTAGATCTACCTCCTGTACAAACTGTTGAGAGCTCTTTTGAGAACAAAGCTTACTATGAAAGTTGAGAGCACTCTAATAGAAACTGTTTGATGATTATGCAATTTACTATTGAAAAAACCATTAGAAAGAGTGTTCCATATTTTAGTAATGCTAACGCTTTTCTGGATGCCATTAAGAAACAATTTACCAAATTTGATAAAGTTTAGATATCCAACCATATGAGGTTGTTCACTACCACCAAGTATGATGAGATTAGTGTTGTACATGAGTATATTTTAAGGATGATTAGCCACTATAATAAGTTGAGGAAAATGAATGTTGAAGTGGGGGATTAATTTCTTATATGGCAAGTGCTTGAATCTCTTCCTTATCAGTTTGATGCCTTCAAAACCAGTTACAATACCCAGAAGGAAGTACGGGATTTGAGTATCATGAGTGCTATTGTTATTCAAGAGGAAGAGATTTTGAAAACTGGAAAATCTCATTATGTATTGAATATGACTCTTGATAGTACTGCTTCTAAGAAGTTTTTTTTTTCTAAAGGTAGTACTGGTAAAAATATTGTTAAAAAGAAAAAGAAATTTGTAAAGCATAATCCTCAAACGGGCTCAAGCATAAATTCTGGGTTCAAATAACAAGGTTTCAAAGGTGAATGCCACTTCTGTCGAAAATTTGAACACAAAAGGGCAGATTGCAAGAAATTTAAGGAGTGAAAAGTAAAGAAAGGTATGCCCCTAGCCTTTATTTGTTTGGAATCCAATATTATTAATGTACCCTATAATACCTGGTGGTTAGATACTGGTGCAAATATTCATATAACCAATTCCTTACAGGAATTGAGAAGCAGCCGGAACTAATGAAAGGGAGATAATTGTAAATATAGGAAATGAAGTTAAAGTCAAAGCTGAATACATAGGAGTAGCCAGATTACATTTGTCATCAGACCATTTTTTTGAAATTGAATGATACAGTGTATATTCCTAGTATTAGGAGAAACTTGATATAAGTATCTCTTTTGGATAGGGCTGGTTATACTTTTCATTATGGTGATGGGAAAGTATTTTTGTATCGTGACAATATATATTGGTTCTAGTACTCTATGTGATGGCTTATATATGATAGACTTGATTCCTAATTTTGTTCAATCCTCTTCTACTGTGCATAATATCGTGGGCTCTAAACGTGGCAGAATTAATGTAAAATTCTCTATTTTGTCGCATAAACGTTTGGGTCACATTTTCAGACCGAGGATGGAAAGGCTCATCAGGGATGGCATCTTACACAACCTTGATTTTTCTGACTTTGGCACTTGTGTTGATTGTGTCAAAGGGAAGCTTACTTGCTAAAATCAGAAAGGACAGGGTTATTAGGAGTCAGGAAGTCTTAGGACTGATTCATACAGACATTTGTGAGCCTTTTACGCCTATTGCTTTAGGTGGATATAAATACTTCATCACCTTCATTGATGACTATTCTCGTTATGGTCATATGGAGCTTATTTGTGAAAAGTCTGATTCTTTATATGCCTTTAAAGTTTTTAAATCCGCTGCTGAACTTCTAAAGGGTAAGAAGATTAAAGCAGTAAGATGAGACATGGGTGGTGAGTATTATGGGAGATATGATGAAACTGGGCACAATCTTGGACCTTTTGCAAGTTTTTTTTTACAGGATTGTGGTATTGAAGCTCAATATACAATGCTTGGTACTCCTGAACAGAATGGAGTTGCAGAAAGAAGGATTCATACTCTTCTTGACATGGTTCGTTGTATGCTTTGTAACTCCACATTACCAGATTTTTTGTGGGGGGAAGCTTTAATAACTGCAGCTTATATTTTAAACCAATTTCTAGTAAGTCTGTTCCGAAAACTCCTTATGAATTATGGTCAGGTAAGAAGCCAAGTTTGCATCACTTCTATGTTTAGAGCTAAAAGTTTAAGTGCAACGGTCTAATATGAAATTCCTCTTGGACTAAAAGTTTGCATCACTTCTATGTTTAGGGCTAAAAGTTTAAGTGAAATTCCTCTTGGACTATCCCGCTCTAGTCTACCCGCAGGCTTTTTCCCTAATGATCTCGCAAGATCCACTAGGTGACTAAACGTATATCCTTAAGCTATCTTAGAATTCACACTCATATTGATGTAAGCCTACACCTATCGTCTCGCAAGAGCCAACTAGTGAAATTTCACACAAATGCAACTTTTCCACAAGAAGCAAACCTTGAGCTCGTTCGTAAGACTTCACCAAAGTCACACAAGCTCTTCCAACAACACAAAAGATTATGGTCTAAGTGTTCAATGATGTATGAACATACAATTAGGATGCATGACCAATACAACCTATGATGCTAAGTGAGCTAGTGCACACAATATACTTAAATAATACTTGGAATAAACACACTTTCAATACTTAACAAATTTTGAAACAAATTCAACACTTTCAAGTCATGAAACAAACATATTCAATGTATGAACTCTACAAGGTAGCCAAAATATGAATTCAAATTTTGTATGAATGTGATTCTAGCAACAAACAAATTATTATAACAGCAACTAACACTTTTGATCCAACCTAGATTAGTACCAATCCACTAAACACATGTAAGATAGAGGTTTAATTCATTCAAGCAAGATAAATGCACTCTAAATCATAACATAAAGTTATCTAGGTACTAATTCAACTTCTTAAATCCCTTATCATGCATTAAACACAAAACCCACAAGCTTTCAACATCCAATCAATATCCATAAAAACTCCATTAACTCTCATTCAAGAACAACAAAGAGATTTAAATGAAATGAAGTATAAAACAACTTCAACATACAAGAAACAAACTTACCACAAGTCTCTAATTTGATTCCATGGACATACAAGAGAGATTGGGTGAATTTTGAGAGATTGGAGTTGAGAGAGCATGAAGAGAGGGAGCTGCTAGGGTTATTCACTTTGGTTTTTTTTTTTTATGAAAAAGACGAAGTGGCCTCACTACAAAAAAAAAGGGTTTTCACTACGGGCTTTCTACTACAGGCAAGGGAGGACCGTTTTTAATAAACATATATACTACTGGCTTTTAAAGGCCCGTAGTAGAAAATCAATTAACGACTACGGGCATATTGAGCCTGTAGTCGTTAAACACTTCCACTACGGGCCCAGAAATGCCCGTAGTGGATAATTGAACATCCACTATGGGCATTTCTGGGCCCGTAGTGGATATGGTCATCCACTACGGGCCCTAAAATGCCCGTAGTGGATGCCCATCTTTTCCATCCATTTTGGAACCCTAGATCATTTTTGCAATTTTTTTTTCCTCTCTCCCTCTCGACGCAGCAGCCACTCCCTTCCTTCTCTTCACTCTACAGCACCGCCCCTTGCACCACCACTTCCCACCGAGCGCCCGCTAGCACGAGCACCTCCCACCGCGGCACAGCAGCACCGCGCCACAGTAACATCAGAGATCTATCGAGTTCTTATGCGGGACATGGATTCTTATTCGTAAGCCATGAGTTTTCTTGTTAACGTATACCCAATAAGTCGATTGTTTATTCAGGGTCTTAGGTTAGCATATATATAATTAGTTCATGGTTCTTCACTTTTGTCTTTTACAAGGAGCACGCAAACACATTAACATTAATTGCAAAAATAAAATTTTCGAATCCAGTGTGTAATGAGACTGCAATTACTACAAGCTAGAGGTGTCATCCATGCCAGATAAAGTTTGGTCAAAAATATTACTAGCAGATTCTGAGCAACTGAAGTATCATCTATATAACACAATGGAAACAAAAGAAAACTGACTCAATTCCTTCATCTATGGGTTTTTTATTTTCTGTTTGTCGATAGGTATAGCCAGTTCGATGGTGATGAACATGATGGCAAGTAGTATCAAGTGGATAACTAGTGCAGGAGAACAAGCCTATACTTCGTTGCCCTGCTTTTCTACCACTAGCACCAGGTTGTTTTTTCTTTCAATTTGATTTTTTATAGACTGATATATGCTCATTTGCGCATCTCGAAAATTCTTCATTTTAGGAAGAGAATTTTAGTTTTCAATGTAAGGAGTAAGTCATCATCAAAATCAAATGCAAAGATAGCCAATTTTTCTGCTGCCAGGAAGGAGAGAATTAAGCTGCCCGATTATGACGGAGGATGTCATATTAGTGATTTTCTAAGACATCCATCTGGGATTCAAGCAATGTTGAACACCAGTGCCTTGCACACTTTCCAGTTCCTCCATGACAACACCTACAGCTCTCTCCTTTACTTCCTTATAATATTGTTAATCATTACCACTTTTTTTTTTTGAACAATTAAGTTGCCCTATCATGATTATAAGGTATATCATATTAGTATATTCTATATCACCAATCGAGATTTGTACCTTTGTACACACTATAGAGAAATTTTTATGTTTATTAGGGGTTGCTTTAATGGGTTCAAATAGGACTACATGTGTAGGTGCACTCTGCCAAAAGTTCAACTTTTAAACTTCGAAGTGGCCCCTGTGATAGACTTACGAGTTACTCCAACAACTGAAGATTGTCTTGTGGAGTTACTTTCTTGCAAGGTGAGCTTCCATCCTCAACCTGAGATATTCACATAAGATAACTACTTAGCAAAGTTAAAGGAAAACAAAAAAAAATCATTAGGCATAATCTTTTGGTTAGTTAAGAGCTACGTAATAGATATTGTTTTAAGTGTTGAATAAACACTTTTCATATAAGGTTAACCTTATAGGAAAATTTCCAACTATAGTGTGCTAAGTCTGTCAAGCAAAATTATCATGGTCATTGGAGTTGTTTATCTTCGTATTTATGTGTTGCCTTTGATATGCAGTTTGAAGGTTCAGACATCGTAGAACGCCAAAATGATCATTTTTCAAGTACATATGGATATATTGAGATCCACCAGATACACTTTGATATATTTTATGCATAAGGTACATAACATAAAAATTCAATAATATATAGTATTTTTGTCTTCTTTAAAACTTTATAAGTTATAAAATTTCAATGTCTATTGAAATTTTATATTTTGTTTTTGAAGCTATAATATTCAAGTGCCTCAAATTTATCGGGAGGTAATAAATGTATGAATATCGCTGGAACTTATGCAAAGGTAAATTTGAATAAACCTTATTAATTAATAAATTAAATATTGTCTTGAGATTTATTGACTTTTAATCACTTTTAATTTTATATGCAAATGTTAGTCATTTTCTAAGGCATCTACAAGTCATATGGATGGTTCAAGTGAAAAGGGAAAAAAGTGCAAATTATTACATTGGATGGGCAATGGAGAGGTAGTAGCCGAAGCTGAAGTTGATTGCACGGATCCACAGGCTGTGGTCCATCACATGATTCTTGGTTCAGATTGTTGGAGAGTTTCTGTGAAGAAAGTTTTGGTGAGCAAGGTTCCTTTATATCGTGCTACTACTGCGTTTATGATACTTTAAAACGCACTAAACTCATTTATTGCTTGGCCAGTAAAATATGTTATATAGTATGTTTATTAGTACATTAAGACTTTAATGTTTTGTAATCAAGATGATATGATTTTGTGTTTTTATTCTTCAAATTAAGTATATTATCTTTTGTTTATTGTATTATTATTTATAATTTTTTGAATTATATGTTGTAATGTTACATAATGTTTCGCAGGAAATTGAAACCAATATGAATGGTATAATAAATAAAATAGAATTTTAAAAAAAAATTGTCAGATTATCTACTACGGGCGGCGCCCGTAGTGGAAAATAGTTTCTACTACGGGCTTGCCCGCTATATTAAATACATCGACTATTGGTAATGCCCATAGTGGAAAATAGTTTCTACTACGGGCATTGCCCGTAGTAGAAAATATGTTCCACTATGGGCATTGCCCATAGTGGAAACCTCATTTACTATGGTAACCACTACGAGCTCCGCCTGTAGTCGTTACCTTGACTATCCACTACGGCCACAGTTATAGCGGGTTTGCGCCCGTAGTGGATGCTCATCCACTATCGGCGTTGCCCGTAGTGGATGAGCTGTTTTTTTGTAGTGCCTTTATATAGGAAGTGCCACGGGTCGGGCGCAAGGGTTGGGCAGAGTGCAGTGTTCTACACTGACCTTTGACCACTTGGACGGTCATAACTTTTGATCTAGACATCTGATTGAAGAACCGTAAGCTGCTATGGAAAGATAACATCCATATCTTTCTCATGAATATTACAAGGTCACTAATGCATCGTATAATGAATACAAATGATCAAACAATATGACACAAGAAAAACTGTCTCTCCTAGTTTTCCAGCACTGACCTACGTTAGGTTTCTATTTAATATCTAGAGAAGAGCCACTCAGAAAATTCTACAACAATTACATAAGGAAGTAGACAAATATATGAACAACTTTCATGAGAACATCATTTAAAATTCGGAAAGGAAGGGTGACATATTGGACCACATACATGACACACAAAAACTGTCTCTCCTAGTTTTCCAGTACTAACCTATGTCCGGTTTCTATCTAATATCTAGCGAAGCGTCGTCCAGAAAATTATGAAAATTTTATAGACGTAAGTACACACATAGGCAAACAACTTTCATGGAGAACACACTTTGCAATTTGGATAAGAAAGTGGATATATGAGACTATCTATAGGATGCATCTGCAGAACATAACATATGAATGCAATACAATAAACTATGCACCATATACCATGTCAATGATGAATGAGATGCCTAGAAACATAATGACTGATATGTTGTGAGATCCTAAAAACCTTTGTGAGATCGAGAGCAACTTATCAAATGAATCGATGATCTTGATGCCTTTAATGAAAGCTCCCAAACACAATTACAACCAAAAAGTGTTTTGCATGGAATTAGCCAACCTAGAAAATACTCAACTTAACAATCTCCTCCTTTGGCTATTCCATGACAAAACCTCAAACCTCACAAATATACAAAATGATACAAAGTTTGAACTCATAAATACAACCTCACAAAATTACAATGAATGATCATAAAACTAAAACCTTGAAGCTTGAGATCATTTATGGGCAAGGTGAACCTAAAACAAAAGAAAGCACACTAACACAAAACAAAAAACGTTAGTAGACACCGTGCGGTTCATATAAACGCCCATAGATAAACATAATCATTAACAAAAGACACAAAATGATGAACGATAAACACATGTATGCATTAAAATTTATCCCCATAAGGCTATTTCTATATGCATATAAAACAAAAAACACAAGTGTCTCCCCCTTAAATTCTCCCCCTGAGTACTACACAACAATACAAACTTCTCCCCCTTTTTGTCACGGCAGAGGCAAAGGAAGAACACAATAGATAAAGATATGGGAAAACGGAAAAATATCGCACAAGAGACAAGAAAATACACGTACCAACTCCCCCTGAATGCCATACACAAATAACATGAGAGTCATATCCTTAAGGAACCAATAATCACTAATATGCACCACAACAAATATCAAGTCCCATCTCAATTTCAAAAACACAAACACAATCATCACTTCATTAACAGATTAACATTTGCCCACAATAAGTGACCAATATACACACAAGCACATATATATAAATATATATCATCTTGTCTCAAGAAAGTTGTAAAATTTCAAAAATAAGCTTTTGAAGGAAATATTTTGATATCAACTACAAAATAGCTTTACATTATCATTCGACACAAGCTCATCTCTCTCTCTCTCTCTCTATTTTTTTTTATAAATATTTCTTTCTTCTTCTTGTTTTCTTTTTTTTACTTTAATTTTAATTTTCAAAAGCATTGGCGGCTTTCATTGCACCTAAGGAGGTAGCCTTCTCCTCTAACTTGGAGATAAAGATATTGTTTCAAACACGTTGTAGAGGTAGCTTTCACTCTTTTAGAGGGCATAACCATTTTCAAGCCTTTGTTTACTAAGCCATTATTAATCCAATTATATATTTCTCAATAAGAAAACTATTTTCAAAAATATTTGAGAGCAATGAGAAATCTTTTGACCTTCAGAAACTGGATGAGTTTAATAGACACACAACATTAACACAATTGCTTATACAAGTTCAAATATAGGCATTTCATCAAATGCAACAAAGATCTGAAGGGCTAATGTCAGGAATTTAAGAGTAGATAAATGATACAGATCATTTTACACAAATATGACACTAGTCCACTCTTAGACTTGAACAACGCATGTTACAAATGACGTGGCATAATCAATGAGAGCAGCATACACTAATGGATTTACTAAGTGATTGAAACCTAGCATGATCCAAAGGTTTGGTAAACAAATCAGCAAGTTGATTTTCTGTGGACACATGCTCTAAGGACACTACTTTGCTTTCGACTAATTCTCTAATGAAATGATGTCGAATGTCAATATGCTTAGTTCTAGAGTGTTGAACAGGATTTCTGGAAATATTTATAGCACTGGTATTGTCACAATAAATTGTCAGAGTACCTTGTTCTAAGCCATAATCCTTCTACATTAGATTCATCCATATAAGTGTTAAGATTATACTCAACAGGAAGAGTGTAATAGTATAATTGACAATCCTTTCATATAAATAAAGTGATTTATGATATAACGAATATTATAGCAATTATGTTAATTGTCAAAAGTAAATAATCATAAGGTCAAAAGACTATGAGAAACAAAAAAATTGTTCGTACATTTGGATATGTATGAGGTAGACACAATTCTTTAGTTAGTCTCGAATACGCATTCACAACTTAAGATATAAGGTTGGGCACCTTTATTTTGTTAAAGTTGTAGATTCTTTTGTTAGCATTTGAGCGGGATTAAATGTGATATGATGAGTCTAAAATCATCGAAGTGTCTTTGGACAAAAGAATCTAATGCACTAGGTGCATTGAATAGGATCACTGTAGACAACTTTATCCGTAACCGTCAGTGGATAAAAGTATTCAACTGAGACAACCGGAGAGTCTATCTGAATCCTGAGATAAATGATGGACTTATGGTTGCACGCGTTATCATTTGAGCTGTCAATGAGTACGATTATATCGTATAGTCTATCCTCGATGGTTTGGTGGTATTCACGTGTATATCGATAGATGACATCATTTATAGAAATAGACATCATGACTGCATTTAGCAAATGTTAATAGAATACCATTATATGGATGTTTTGAGGTATTAGATATTTAAATCTTTATGTAAAGTTTTCAATAGTAGATATTGAAACATAACTTCTGGACAAATCAAAATATCCAAGTTCGAAAACATGGTCATATGAGTAAATATGGTAACTTGGAGAGCTATAGACGGTCTATGAGCTCTTGGCGATTACTGGTATTTTTCACAATGATACATTTTCTCCATTTAGGTTGTCTAGTATACGAATTAGTATACTCACTTATTCTATCTTTATTTAAGAGTTCAATTTTAGTTCTTTAGTGGAATGAACTAAAATTAATGGATCGGATCTAAGTGAATCATTTGTTGATTGTGATTAGGTTGTGTCTATTGGAGTTTAAATTTAGATAGCCCGCCAAGATCCTCAATTCACACGAACTTGAATGGATCACTAGTTATATACTACCGGATCATTTATTTGATCCATCTTATAGAATTGTTTTTGGAATTCTTTCCAAACGTTTTGAGAGGTGCGTTCTTGTGTTCAATCAAGACAAGCGGTAACTCGTCAAAATACCTGGGATGGGCGGCCAAGGGTGTGTGTGATCCCTTGGGCAGCCCTAAGGGATGTTTTTAACATTCTGTAAATATATTAATAATATAATCAGCACATTTATTTAAATGGGGCTGTTAAATTATATTAAATATATTTATTTAAATGGGGCTGTAAAATTATATTAAATATATTTATTTAAAGGCATGTGGACTTATTTCTTTTTGTAAGAATGAGTCTAGTTCACATGTGGACTTTTTGCGGAGGTTCAATGAGATTAATAAAATAGAAAACAAAGTTTAGTCCATAACCAAATGGGGTGGACGACATTAGCTATTAGGATATAGCTAATTACTTTGTTTTATTTTATTAGTTAATTAAATGGTAATTAATTAATTATCTAAATTAATTAATTATTTAATTAAAAATAAAAATTACTTTTCTACTAAGGAATTGGATTCCTATTTTCATACTATTGATGATAGTATGATAAGAATCAAAGACCTTATTTGATAAGTGATAGACAATTGGAATTGTTTATCAAATCAAATTAGGAAAGGTTTTTGATATTTATTAAAAGGGGGAACTTTAATTTGGTCCCTACTTGTTTTTAAAACCTCACTTTTTTACTCACGTTTCACTTTTTAGTTCCCATGGTCCCTAACGTTTGAAAAACTAATTAAACTAGTCCTGCTGACCAACTTTTAGTTGGTCAATTGTGACAGAGTTAATGAAAAGTCAATTTTATCCCTTCATAAACTAACAAAAAGATTGATTTACTTTTTAAATAATTTAAATTTAATAAATCTATATCCTTTTTTTAAAAACATTAAAAGGAAAGTTTTTTTTTTTTTAAAAAAAAACCTTTAGGTGGAGATCCAGATTGGATCTCCACCCACCATCATACTATAATGGAGGGTGGAGATCCAATATGGAATTTGATCAACACCAAATGAAGAACCAAAAAAAAAAAAAAAACCAATTGAAGGAAAAAAAAAAAAAACAAAAAGAAACTGAACCCAGCCACCATTTGCTGGGATCTCCTGCAATGGTGGTTGGATGTCTAGCGATGGCCATTGCTGGAGCCATCGCCGACGATGCAATGGCTAGGCGACCAGCGATGGCCTTCGCTGGATTCAACCATTTTTTTAATTTTTTTTTTTGGGTTAGTGGAGATCTAGATCTCTACCGTCCATTAATCTTCAAGGACGGTGGAGATTGAATCTCCATCCACCAATATTTTTTTTTTAAAAAATATTTATTCTTTTTTTAAAATTACTTTTTATTATCTTTTTAAAATTAAATACACATGTCACAATTCTAACGGTCCCTTAATGTAATGACAATTATACCCTTAGTCAACTCATTTTGACTAACCTCTATTTTAACAGAAGGACTAGTTTGATCTATTTTCCAAACATTAGGGGCCATGAAAATCAAAAAGTGAAACGTGAATAAAAAAAGGTTTCACAAACAAATAGGGACCAAATTGAAATTCCCCATTATCAAAACTCTAAAGTTGATTTTTAAGTCACTTTTAGGAAAGTTTTGATAAGTCTCTAGTTCTCATTTATCCTTTAATAATTATTGGATAATACACTTTAAAGTTGGGATATGATTGAACTTTTAGATTGATAGGTTTAAGGGTGAAACACAAACCCTCCAAGAAGGAGGATTCATCCACCCTATATACTATCAAAGGAGAGTTCGACCAAGAGAGAAAAATAATGCAATTTTGGTGAATTTTGTGAGCTTTTGGAAGTCAAGAAAAATAGCCAAAAATCCTAGTAAAGTGTGAGAATTCGCCCGAGAGAAAAAAGAGAAAGAACGATAGAGTTCTAGTTGCTTTAAGTTTCTCAGAAGGGTTTTGAGTGACTAACGAAAAATAAAAGTTTTTTTTGTTTCTCATCCCCAGGTACACAATTCGAAGAAAGGGAGCCCACACTCTAAGGTGATCCACATTCGTGAAGGATTGGAAGATCTTGTGGTTCATAATCGATGCAACATCAAGCCTCACATAATTCAAAAGGTATGTTACCTTTTGTTATATATTTGATTAACTATGGGTTAAGATCTCTTTTAGAAAAAAATTTAAAACGTACCAATGCAAAATGTTTGTTTATTGCTCCTTCCGCTGCGCCGTACTCACCATTTTTCCTACAATTGGTATCAGAGGGCTGATTGTACCCATAGTTAATTAAACGTATATACGTGGATTTTTCTTTTAATTGTGTATGGATAAATATGCATATTTTTAGAAAGAGATGGCACTCTAGGAATTCTTTTATATATTATATTGGAATGTATGGATTATATAAAGTGAGCTGTTATTGCTCGATTTTGGTTATAGAATTTCAATGTATTTTTATTTGGAGTTGTAACAAGAAGGATGGCCTATTATCGCCATAATTTCCTTCTTGATAGTTGTTAGAAGTTTTTTTATTTTATGTAAAAACTGCTGTAATTCGTTCGAGATTTGAAGACACGAAGGATTGAAGAATTTGAAGCAGAAAAATAAAACGATGGAAACCCAAAAGCACTCGCGAGGCCAAGACAGCAAGCGCACGCGCTAGGTGTGCAGGCGCGCTTGCTGCATGTGCTGCGAGTGGCCCTTCCAAAGGGCTTTGTGAGCGCGTGGCCCACCCAAGGAAGGGCAAAGCGCGTACGACCTTCCTAAGACAGTGTGCACGCGCGGCCAAGGAAAGCTGGGCGCTCGCGCGCGCCATTGGGGAAGTCGCGTGCGCCTCTCGCGAGGCTGCGTGCGCTCGGGCACTGAAGGGCTGTGCGCACGCCCATGGGCCACAATGCCTTGTCGCGATCTTGGATGGACGGCCACAAGAAGACTTGTTCAACAAGTTAGGGTTAGGGTTTAAGGTTATCTAAATAATGTAATTTACTTGCTTTTCTAGGATGGACCAAAATTGTGGCTATTTACTTTTTGCGTAAATATTACAATGTTTATTCATTGTTTGATAACATGTCATGTAGAATAGGAGTGCCACTCATATATCTCTTTTGGTATGAACATGCATTGAATGATTTAGGTATCTAAATTGGCATCTAGATAACTTGGTAATCATTCTTTGGAATTCCATCACATGCCTTAAACAATTGAGTGGGAGAAGGTGTTTAGAACACCTATGGCCTCTAGGGTTAGTTGACCTTTATGTTTTATGTGATAACCCTTCAAGGGGTATTCATAAATGGAATTTAGCAAGATACTTCCTTACAAGGATAGACTAGACAATTGACTCAAGCGATATCTACTCTCAAAGGAGGAATTTTTCGTTCGGGAATATATTGAAGGTCAAAACCTTAGTGACACAGTCAATGCGATTTTATTGATATCCTCTCAAGAGTTATTGTCAATAATAATCGCAAGGCTAAAAGTGAAAACGCTGGTTGTTATGTTAACAATTAGGTAGGATCTAGTCCAACTAGTAAATGTTCCGAACTCCCAAAGGAGGCATGGCGTTTATGGGTGTTGGATCACCGTTAAATTTTACAATTGAATTATTAATAGTTAATTCAAGATAAATATTCGAAAGTGCTAAATGATAGTTTAGTTAATATAATTTTTGTTTTATTCAGAAATCATAACCCCATCCCTAATCAACATCCTTAAAGATAATACTTTGACTGGAGATTACTATGTTACGTGGAAAAAGAAAATTGGGTTATTGCATGCAAGCTGAATAACATAGATTCATTATGTCTATTCCTAAACCACTTGTTCCTAATAATAGAATCTAATGAGTTGTAAAGAGGCGAGTATAAGTAGTGGGAGTCCTTTGATAAGAATTGTTGCAGATATTATGATGTCTCTAGAGGAGATATTTTGCTATGAGGTATAGGACGACTAAGAGAAAGGCAGTGATTGCTTTTATGAATCTTAGGATGAAGTCTAGACAAGCTATGTCACATGTCAACATTGCTGGACTCAATGGTGCTAAGATAGATAGTGAGACCAAAATTGACTTAATTCACTATCAGATTCCTTATTGTCGGTACAAGTTAGACTATACCCCGAATAAAAGGAATACTCCTTGTAGAGGTTGATGCAAGATGTTCTAAGCACTGAGCAGATCCTTGTGAAAGACAAGGGTCAAGAGATTCATTTGGTTGGAAAGTTTGCTACTGTTGAAACCCGTAAAAAGGTTAAGGAACAACAGAAGAAAAAGCAACTTGGACCTATCAAGCAGGAGATGAAGAAAGTAACCAAGATTAAGGAAAGTGCTTCCTTTGTGGTGGAAAAAGGTTTCAGGAAAAGAAAAGACTAAATGAAGATGCATTCAATTTGCTGTTTGACACCGGAGCGTTGGTATTCGCCGATGCAGTGGGAGATATTAGAATTAGTTTAGATTCTAGTAGGTATTTGGATTTGATAGACGTTTATTATGTACTTCATTTCAAGAGAAATTTAATTTCAGTTTCTTGTTTGAATAAATTTGGCTATTTGGTTACTTTTAATAAAGGCTTTATAATTAGTAAGAATAACAAGTTTATTTACAAAGGTACATTGGAAAACGGCTTGTTCCATTTACATAAAAACATCTCTCATATATTGAATACTGAATCAACTGAATCTAATCATAAAAGAGTAAAACTATCAAAAGATGAAACCTCCCTATGGCATTTACGCCTAGGTCATATTAATCTTGATAGGATTAAAAGATTGGTAAGTGACAGACCTTTGAATGACTTAAAGGTCGATGATCTACCAACTTGTGAATCTTGTCTAGATGGAAAAATGACTAAGAGGTTGTTCACTGCCAAAGGTACACCTGCCACTGAATGTTTAAAAATGATACACACTGATGTATGTGGTCCTATGAGCATTCAAGCTAGAGGTGAATATGAGTACTTCATCACTTTTACGGATGATTACTTGAGATTTGGCTATGTGTATCTCATGAGACATAAGTCTGATGCTTTTGACATGTTCAAAGCATTTAAAGCTAAAGTAGAGAATCAGCTTGAAAAACACATAAAAATCTTGAGATCTGATCGTGGTGGAGAATATCTAAGTTTAAGCAATATCTTACTGATAGTGGAATAATTTCTAAGTTTTCTGTACTAGGAGCGCCTCAACAGAATGGGGTGGCAGAAAGGAGAAATATGACTCTTTTAGATATGGTTAGATTGATGTTGAGTTATTCAACGCTTCCTAATTCTTTTTGAGGATATGCTATACAAATTGCAATGTACATTCTAAACGATGTACCATCTAAGTCAGTTCCTAAAACACCACATGAGTTGTGGACTGGGCGAAAACCTAGTTTACAGCACTTAAGGATATTTGGATTTTCTGCACACGTGTAGAAAGGAAAGACAGAAAAGATGGAATCCTATTCAGAAACATGCATATTCGTGGGGTATCCAAAAGGAACGAAAGGATATTACTTATATAGTCCTACAAATCTTAAGGTATTCGTTTCGACTAACGCTAAATTTATGGAAAATGACTATATGAATAATTTTGTACCTAAAAGTAGAATTGTTTTAAATGAGCTTACAAGAGTTACAATTCCATATGAGGTTTCAAGACCAAGCCCAATTGTAAATTTCGAACCATCACAAGATCAACAACTTACCATTCATCGTCGCAGTGGGAGGGTTATTAGACAACTCGATAGATACATCGGTCTAGGAGAATCTGTCGATAATCTTATTAGGATTTATGCCCTAAAGCTTGTAATTGTAAATGGTTAAAGACAATAATAAGAATTATTCAGATTATCATTCAAGTTTATAAAAGTTTTATATTCAATAATACATTCGTATTGTGCAAAAACATCCTAGATTGCAAGATGTAATCTCATAATGAGTATATGATGGTCATATATAGAAAGGATTCATTTCGAGACGTGCAATCTAAAAAGTTCGTAGAAAGCGAACAAAGCTGGGTACTTTGTTTGTGATTGATCTACTGCTACGGTCCATTCTGTAAAGTACGGTGGTCTTATCCTAGACCGCTCATGTAGTTGACATGAGAATGGAGACATCTTATATGATGAGATCATATAGGACTGGGCCACGATTTATATGAATCTCTCACCAAGAGCCGTTAGTAGATGAGATTCGTATATAATCGATAAACGATGGCTATTTATAGGTGATCTTAATCTTAAGTGTCTTATCGACTCCTTCAGATTGGATCGTGGTTTTTGATTTATCATGAGTGAGGTTGATGAGAATCTCGACCAATACCTCTGTATCTTGGAGTTACGGTTTGGCTTGTGGCTGGGAAGGTTTGAACACAATAGTGGAATCCACTCCTTCTTGATTGAAGTAGATGAGTAGTTCCCTTAAGGGTTGATTCGAGGCTTGAACAATTATGAGCGCTCTCCTTCTTCCGTGAGGAAGACAGGATTTAATTGTTCATTAGAGAATCAATGGTACTTAAAGGAAAAGATATTTCTAGAGGGGTATAACGGACTTTATGACCCAGCTCTAGTTATGAACTATTTGTGGAGGATCACACTATATGCAATTAGCTATATCAATGGACACTGAGACTTCAGATTGTATAAACACGTCTACAGTTCTGAGAGTGCAGCCTCGGGTTTTTAGTGGAATAACTCCGAGGTTAATAATAGTGAAATATTAATTAAAGAGTTTTAATTAATATTACTAAGTATTATTGGAGCTCAAAACTGTGGGTCCATTAGGTCCCCTTGCTAGTCCTTATGGTTGTTGGTAATGAGGGTCACGGTAGATTAATTGGATGGTCCAATTAATAGTGTTACGAAAGTAATGCGATAAAAATAAAAGAGAATAATTAAATAATGTGATTATTTAATTAATTAAATATTTAATAAAATAATAGAAATTAATAATTATGAATTATTAATTTTATTTATTAAATATGAGGTCATGTGATTAAACAATGACTAGGACAAAAGAATTAAAATAATTAGATTATTTTAATAGTCCAAAAGGTTACAAGTTCAAGTCTTTAGGGAGACTAAAAATAAATAGGATTTAGAATCCTATTTTGACTTGGTCAAACTAAAACCCTAAAGGACTACTATATAAGTGTTATATAGCTAGAAAAAACCTAACCAAGCACACAAGTGAAAAAGAAAGAGAATTTGGCCACCAAATAGAGAAGAAAAGAGAAAAAAAGTTTTTTCTGACTCTCCTCTCTTTTGCAGGATTCGGCCAGCGTTCTTTTCACGTGACCTCCATATCTTGCCGTGACGTGCTCATACACACGTTGTTAGACCGTGGGTCATAGCTCGAAAGATCTGGTGGTAGATCGAGGAATCAGAAAAAAGAAAATCAAGAAAAATGTATGTAGTTTCTAAAGTCTTTTTCTGCGTATATACAGGAACTCGTTCCTGATTGAAAAAATAGTTTTTCAAAATAAAAAAAAAATTTTGAAACCCAATTCCGCATGTTATACGATAATTAAGGGGGGTGTATTCAATCTTGACTTTTAATGACTTTTACAGACTTTTTTTAAGTGATAAACTTTTATAGACTTTGTCGACTTTTATTGACTTTTATAGAGTTTACAGAATTCTAACAAACTTTTATAGACTTTTATGGACTTTCATTTTAAAAGACTTTCATTGACATTAATAGATTTTTATTGACTTTTATAGAGTTGAATGGAATTCTATAAATGACTTTTATAGACTTTTATAGACTTTCATTTTAAAACAAGTGCATATTATATCAAAATTTATTGATAGTGTTTTGAAACCAAATACATAATGTAAAAAATATATGATTTAAATAAATAATGCATACTCGTTGATGACTTTTAATAACTAAAATAATAAATTTTTTAAATAATTTAATTATTTATTAATCTAATATCTTTAATCCAAAATAAAACATTGCTCTCTTCCAACAGTTATCTTGCTCAATAAGCCATTACTGTCACGCCATCCACGAATGGCGGCATCAACCATAAGTCTTAGCAACTCGTTGCTCTCTTCCAACATCCATACTTTGTATAATTTTTCTACGCCTTTTCCTTTCCTATTCCCTTTGTCATTTCCTTGGTGTGAATCTTCCATTATAAATCTAACTACATTATAAATTTTTCACTCAAATTAAAGTTTTTTCAAAAAGCAGACAAAGTAAAAATCTTTTGACAAACAAAAGAACTTATAATTGTATATGCTTAAAGATCTAGCCAAACAAAATCCATGGTAATTAATGATCTCCATTAATTTAATTTCTTCAGCCTTGTAAAGGTTATAACATGCGTCAGTTTACTAATAATATACATGAGTAGTAGTACTAAGTTGATGAGTGATATAAAGCAGAAAAGAAACAAAATAAAATAAAATAAAAAAGAAAAAGACTGAGTTCATATAGTTGTTACATTCCACCCACAAACCACAAACAACAAAAGGTGCAGAGTAAAGAAGAAGAAACAGGACAAAATTAACCAGATACCTACTTCAAAAACTCTTTTTTTATACATTGAGAAAACATAAAGCTTATATGTCTGTAATATAAAGTTATGTACAAACTTTTGCTAAAGTGTTGAGAAATAATATAATTTTTAGAATCAGATCCCTCAAGACACTGTTGCTAAAGTGCCAGGATGGTGTATCGCCTTCGACACCGGGCTACAGTAACTATCCGCCCAAATTACCAATACATGAAGAAAGCACAAACTCCGAGTTGTGCACAAACAAGATGAAATTTTGCATTAACATAGAACAATAGTAGCATAAAGATCATCCTCTGGGGATCTCTTCAAACATGCAAGTTTACAGATCTAAACAACATTCCAATTTCCATTAAAATGGCTCTGCGTAAAACATATACACATTTCAGATATAATACATAAGAACTCATATGTATCATACCACATTTCAGATGTAATGAAACCAGTAGCTACTGAAGATATTCTAATATGCTATTCAAGGGAGAACATTAATTGAGCCAAAAGTTAAGTTGTGTAGATTCCAGCCCTCCATTTTTATAGTTGGCTCTTTCTAGTGAAGGAGCTTCTGTTTCAATCAACATACTTTAAACGTGACCAACAAAAACCAGCAAGATAATCTAGCATTGATATGCACGAAGACAGCCAATCAATGCCATTCATGGAAGAGACATAATCTGGTTCTCATCATATCAAAGTCCTTTTCGCAATTAAAATTATAAATAAATCGCTATCCAATGATAACTTCAGCCGACCCAGAACCAAATAAGATAACACTGGCTTTCTGGTATTGCAGTCACTAAATACTCAATCCCAAGCTTAACAAAAAAGACAACAAAGAGAATCGTTGCACTTAAAATCGAACTGAATCTCAAGTAACATATTTCCATAATTTCCTAATCGAAGAATTCCTACATATTGGATCTATAGCTTCAAAAACAAAAAACAAAGCTACATTAATTAACCAAATAAACTAATATGAACACAAAGAATAAATAATGCCGCACAAACACAGAGTACAAACAATAAACAAAAGCTATTACTATTTTAAAAATCTCACCAACTGTAATCATCAACTATTACTATTAAAAATCTCATAAAAGCTATTACTATTTTAAAAATATATATTTCTTTTGTTTGTGTTGTGTTCTGTATAATTCCAAATACTGTCAGAACACAAACAAAAGAAAGCCCTATATATACTAGAACACAAATAATAAATATAAACGCAGAACTGAAAGTATTTGGAATTTGTCATGATTGTGTATTATATCAACAAAAAAATAGAGCAGTATGAAAAAGCTATAAGATCAAAATCAACAAATCAAGAACAACTAATTAAAAAAAAAAAGTAATATAAAAATTACCCAAAACTTGAACCGTATGTTGTTACTTCTCAAATTGAAAGTCTTCAAAAGTTTGTGGGGTGAGTGGTGGAGAAATTGTGAGATTAGGGTATTTATAGTTTACAACAAAAGTCTACAAAAGTCTAGGTTTTTAATAAGTTCATAAAAGTTATGAACTTTTTGAATACCCCCTAACTTTTTTATACTTCATAAAAGTCTATATTCAATACCCCATGACTTTTATAGACTTTAAAAAAGTCCATATTGAATACCTCAAAACTTTTGTAGACTTTTAAAAAGTATATAAAACTCCATATTGAATACCTATTGACTTTTATGGAGTCTTTAAAAATCCATATTGAATACACCTAAACTTTTAAAATCCACATAAGTCATTAAAAGTCATTAAAAGTTGATATTGAATACACCCCCCTAAAATATTTTCTAAAACTCCCTTCAATTGGTATCAGAGCCTTTAGTTCTAAATTTTTGTATATACGCAAAAGAAAAAGAAAAAACTACATCTTTCTTGTTTTTTTTTAATTTTTCTTTTCGATTCTTGATCTGTGATATATTATTGTGTAGGCACAAATCTAGAATGTATGATTTGTTTTTATTGTTATATAATATAATTGTACAATTTTAAAAGCGTAATTGGTTGTTAATTATATGGTGAATGGGTTATAGGATGGTTTTTTATTTTTTGTATTGTTATTCTTGTAATCGATCTGCTTTACGAAGAGTCGAAGAAGTAGATGATACGAAGAAGAAACGAAGAAAAAAAAAACGATTGCACAGCCCCAAGGGTATACGCAGAAGAAGGTATCGATTACGAATAAACCTTCTCTCCTGTAGCCATGCTTAAATCCATTAGAATACTCTTATCCATTGCAGCATCTGTAGACTTAGAGATTTGGCAAATGAACGTCAAGATAGCTTTCCTTAACGGAAGTCTTGATGAAAGCATCTATATGACGCAACCAGAAGGATTCATTGAAGAAGGCCAAGAACAAAGGGTATACAAGTTGCAACGGTCCATTTATGGATTAAAGCAAGCATCCAGATCCTGGAACATAAGGTTCGATCAAGCTATAAAAGGTTTTGGATTTATTTAGAACCTTGATGAACCTTGTGTATACAAGAGGATCAAAAGTGACAAGTTGGTTTTCCTAGTTCTTTATGCTGATGATATACTGCTCATCGGAAACGATGTAGGTGTATTGACATCAGTTAAAAAATGGTTAGTAAAACAATTTGGTATGAAGGACATAGGAGAAGCAAGTTATATTCTTGGCATCCAAGTTATTAGAGACGGAAAGAATAGAATGATTGCATTATCCTAAGCTTCATACATAGATAAAATCTTGTATAGGTTTTCCATGCAGGATTCCAAGAAAGGTTTGTTACCTTTCAGGCATGTAATCAAGCTTTCTAAGGAGCAAGCTCCGAAGAACGCGCATCAAGAGCAATTCATGAGTAGAATTCCATATGCCTCCGCAGTTGGAAGTCTCATGTATGCAATGTTCTGCACTAGACCAGATATCTGTTTTGCTGTTGGTATAGTTAGCAGGTTTCAATCGAAACCAGGCCCTAATCACTAGGACGGCAGTCAAGCATATTTTCAAGTATCTCAGGAGAACGAGAGATTATATGCTTGTATACTTTGGAAGGGATTGAATTCCCGTTAGGTATACAGATTTCAATTTTCAATCAGATTCTGAATCCAGGAGATCCACATCAGGATCCGTGTTTACCTTAGGAGGAGGAGCAGTCATATGGAGGAGCATCAAGCAATCTTGTATTGCTGATTCCACCATGGAAGCTGAGTATGTTGCCTCATGCGAAGCTACTAAAGAGGCTGTATGGCTCCGTCAGTTCTTGATTGACTTAGAAGTGGTTCCCAGTGCGAATAAGCAGTTCACCATCTACTGTGACAACAGTGGTGCAGTGGCTAATTCGAAAGAACCAAGAAGTCATAAGAGAGGAACACACATTGAAAGAAAGTATCATCTTCTAAGGGAGATTGTGCATAGGAGAGACGTGATGGTTGCCAAGATCGTGTCAACAGAAAATCTAGTGCATCCCTTCACAAAGGCTCTACCACAAAAGTGTTTTGATGGCCATATAGAGAACATGGGAATGAGAGATATGACACACTTGCTATAGCGCAAGTGGGAGATTGTTAGGCTTATGCTCAATAGCAAGAGTGTAATAGTGTAATTGACAACCTTTCATATGAATAAAGTGATTTATCATATAACGAATATTATAGCAATTATGTTAATTGTCAAAAGTAAATAATCATAAGGTTAAGAGACTATGAGAAACAAAAGAATTGTTACGTACATCTGGATATGTATGAGGTAGGCACAATTCTTTAGTTAGTCTCAAATACGCATTCACATCATAAGATATAAGGTTGGACGCCTTTATCTTGTTAAAGTTGTAGATTCTTTTGTTAGCATTTGAGCGGGATCAAATATGATATGATAAGTCTAAAATCATCGAAGTGTCTTTGGACAAAAGAATCTAATGCACTAGGTGCATTGAATAGGATCACTGTAGAAAACTTCATTCCGCAACCGTCAGTAGATAAAAGTATTCAACTGAGACAACCGGAGAGTCTATTTGAATCCTAAGATAAATGATAGACTTATGGTTGCACGCGTTATCATTTGAGCTGTCAATGAGTACGATTATATCACATAGTCTATCTTCGATGGTTTGGTGGTATTCACGTGTATATTGATAGAGGACATCATTTATAGAAATGGACATCGTGACTGCAGTTAGCAAATGTTAGTAGAATACCATCATATGGATGTTTTGAGGTATTGGATATTTAAATCTTTACGTAAAGTTTTCAATAGTAGATATTGAAACATGACTTCTGGATAAGTCAAAATATCCAAGTTCGAAAACATGGTCATATGAGTAAATATGGTAACTTGGAGACGGTTTATATGCTCTTGGTGATTACTGGTATTTTTCACGAGGATGCATTTTCTCCATTTAGGTTGTCTAGGGTACGAATTAGTATACTCACTTATTCTATTTTTATTTAAGAGTTCAATTTTAGTTATTTAGTGGAATGAACTAAAATTAATGGATTGGACCTAAGTGAATTATTTGTTGATTGTGATTAGGTTGTGTCTATTGGAGCTTAAATTTAGATAGCCCGCCAAGATCTCCAATCCACACGAACTTGAATAGATCACTAGTTATATACTACCGGATCATTTATTTGATCCATCTTATAGAATTGTTTTTGAAATTTTTTCCAAAAGTTTTGAGAGGTGCGTTATTGTGTTCGATTAAAACACACGGTAACTCGTCAAAATACTTGGGATGGGCGGCCAAGGGTGTGTGATCCCTTGGGCGTCCCTAAGGGATGTTTTTAACATCTCGTAAATATATTGATAATATAATTACCATATTTAGTTAAATGAGACTGTTAAATTATATTAAATATATTTATTTAAAGGCATGTGGACTTATTTCTTTTTGTAAGAATGGGTCTAGTTCACATGTGGACTTTTTGTGAAGGTCCAATGAGATTAATAAAATAGAAAACAAAGTTTGGTCCATAACCAAATGGGGTGTGCGAATCAAAGACCTTATTTGATAAGTGATAGACAATTGAAATTGTTTATCAAATTAAATTAGGAAAGGTTTTTGATACTTATCAAAACTCTAAAGTTGAATTTTAAATCATTTTTAGGAAAGTTTTGATAAGTCACTAGTTCTCATTTAACCTTTAATAATTTTTGGATAATATACTTTAAAGTTGGGATATGATTGAACTATTGGGTTGATAGGTTTATGGGTGAAACATAAACCCTCTAAGAAGGAGGATTCGGCCACCCTATATATACTATCAAAGGGGAGTTCGGCCAAGAGAGAAAAATAATGCAATTTTGGTGAATTTTGTAAGCTTTTGGAAGCCAAGAAAAATAGCCAAAAATCCTAGCAATGTGTGAGAATTCACCCGAGAGAAAAAAGAAAAAGAACGATAGAGTTCTAGTTGCTCTAAGTTTCTGAGGAGGGTTTTGAGTGACTAACGAAAAAGAAAAGTTTTTTTTTTTGTTTCTCATTCTCAAGTGCACAATTCCAAGAAAGGGAGCCCACACTCCAAGGTGATCCATATTCGTGAAGAATTGGAAGATCTTGCGGTTCATAATCGATGCAATATCAAGCCTCACGTAATTCAAAATGTATATTACCTTTTGTTATATATTTAATTAACTATTGGAAAAAGTTTTAAAACGTACCAATGCAAAATATTTGTTTTTTCCGTCTTCCACTGCGCTGTACTCACCATTTTTCCTACAAAAAGTTGTGTATAACCACTTGCCTGCTGCAATGTATTCTGCCTTTGCAGTTGACAAGGAGATAGATTTTTACTTTTTGTTATACTAGGACACAAGATTGTTTCCCAGATACAAGCATCCTCCGGTTGTGCTTTTTCGATCATCAATGCATCATGCCCAATTTGCATCATTAAAGCCAACCAGGTTAGGGTTAGTGTCAAAAGAGTACCAAATTCCAAAGTCCGAAGTTCCATTGACATATCGAATTATTCTTTCCACAGCTGTGAGATGTGACTTTCGAATCTGATTGATACCTGGCACACAAACCAACACTCAAATAAATATCAGGTCTGCTAGCAGTTAAGTACAACAAACTTCATATCATGCTTCTATACAGACTCTGATCAATACTTTTCCCATTTGAATATTTACTCAATTTTAATGAAGTGCTCATGGGTGTGTTATAGTGTTTTGCCGATTCTAACCCAAACCTTTTCACTAGGTTTTTAGCATATTTAGCTTGAGAAATGAAAATCCCATCACTCATTTGCTTTATTTGTAAACCTAGGAAATATGTTAGCTCACCTACCATGCTCATCTCAAACTCACAAGTCATCAAATTAACAAAGTTACTCACCCGCTTTTCATTAGTGGAACCAAACACAATATTATCAACATAAATTTGAGCTATGAATAACTCACCATTTTCACATTTGATGAACAAGGTTTTATGAACATTACCTCTTATGTATTTGTTTTCAAGCAAGTAGTGGGTGAGACGTTTATACAATGCTCGCGAAGCTTGTTTCAATCCATAGAGTGCTTTCTTCAATTTGTATACGTGCTCTGGATGATATGGATCTACAAATCCCTTTGGTTGCTCAACGTATACTTCTTCTTGAAGAACTCCATTTAGAAATGCACTCTTCACATCCATTTGATGTAGTTTGAACCTGCACACATAAGAAAAACACAATAAAAGTCTAATAGATTCCAATCTAGCTACTGGAGCAAAAGTTTCATCAAAGTTTACTTCCTCGAGTTGTGTGTAGCCTGGAGTAACTAGTCTTGCTTTGTTCCTCACTACATTTCTATTTTCGTCCGATTTGTTCTTAAAAATCCACTTTGTACCAATGACATTGGTGCTCTTAGGTCTAGGGACGAGAAACCACACATTATTCATTTGGAATTGATTGAGTTCTTCTTACATGACACCATTCCAGAACTCATCTTGAAGCGCTTCTTTAACTTTCTTAGGGTTCGAACTGAGATGTGTAGCAAACATAGCTAACTTGATTAGCTAGTTGTCTTCTTATTCGTACTCCTTCTCTTACATCTCCTATGATGTCATCCTTTTTATGAGATCTCCTAACCCAATGAGCAAGATCTGTTTGATTTGGCATTTCTTTAGTTTCATCTTCTTTCACATTTGAGTCAAAACCTGCACATTCAGAATTCTCAACAACATACTCATTATCAATTTTAGACCCAATTCCTGCATCATCCACAACCACATTAGATGATTCCATAGTTGTATGAGTAGTTGAATTGAATACCCTATATACTCTACTGTTAGAGGAGTATCCTAGAAAAATACATTCATCACTTTTAGCATCAAACTTACCAAGTTGGTCACAATAATTCAAAATGTAGCACTTACTCCCAAATGTGTGAAAGTAGCTTATATTCGGCTTCTTTTCTTTCCATAACTCATATGGAGTTTGTCTAGTGCCGAGTCTCAAGAAAACACTGTTTGAAATGTAGCATGCAATATTGACAGCTTCAGCTCATAAATTCCTTGGAAGTTTCTTGCTACTGAGTATAACTCTAGCCATCTCTTGCAGTACCCTTATTCTTTCTCTCAACAACACCATTTTGTTGAGGATTTCTAGGAGCAGAAAACTCATTAAAAATACCAAGGTTATCACAAAAATTACCGAAGCTAGCATTTTCAAATTTCTTTCCATGATCACTCCTAATTCTTTAAATGTTTTTGATTTTAATATCTTTTTCATTCTGAAGTTTAATGCAAAGTGATTTAAATTTCTTAAAAGCGTCTGACTTTTCTCTAAGAAAATCAATCCAAGTGAATCTAGAAAAGTCATCAACACACACAAAGATATACAGCTTACCTCCAAGGCTTTCGGCTTGCATAGAACCCATGAGATCCATGTGAAGAAGCTCCAAGGGACGTTTGGACATTGTACCTTTATTTTTTCTTATGTATCCCTTTTGTTTGCTTCCCAATTTGACATGGTCCACATACACCTACCTATTTCTTTCCTAGCTCAGGAAGACCTCTCACAGCCTTTACTTTTCCAAGTTTCTTTAGGTCCTTGAAATTCAAGTGACCAAGTCTTTGATGCCAAAGTTCAACCTGTTCATGGTTAGTCAAATTGCATTTAAGAGGTTTTAACATCAATACAATAACAATTATCATCAGTTCTCTTTTCCTACAAAATAACATTTCCATTAAAGTCCAAGATTGCACAAGTATCTTTAAAAAAATTGACAGCATGTACACTTTCACACAAGTATGTAATGCTAATCAAGTTTGCTTGCAATCCATCAACAAGAAGAGCATCATTAAGACTAGGTAAACTAGAAATTTTAATTGACCCTTTACCTATCACCTTCTTCTTAGAACCATTACCAAAAGTGACCCATCCTCCATCCTTTATCACAAGATTTTAAAAAACATTTTTATTTCCAGACATGTGCCTAGAACAACCACTATCAAGGTACCTAGAATTTGCATTAATGGTTTTCAAGGCATAATGAGCAGCATAACATATGAAATCATCTTTTCTAACCCATGCTTTTCTCATTTTCTTTTTCAATTTCTTTTCTTGTGGTTTTGAATTAACAACATTGTTAGGCATTTGTCTAGAAAATCTTTCAAAGTGACAATCCCTAGATTCCATTTCATTATGGCACATTTGAATATAATCAAAACATCTAGGTCTAATATGCTTTTTCCTACCACAAAAATGACAAATAGGAATGAAGTTAGAAAATGTACCTTGATGATTTGGTTGCCATTCATTTCTTTGGGGTCGGAATGATGTGGTGTTAGGAACTTTACCTTGTGCTTGTGGTTGTCTAAGAGGTGCCTTCTTGGGGTTTCTTGTTATCCTTGGTTGTTCAAGTGTTTGCTTCAAATTTTCTTCCTTGAAACATGTTGTCTTGCTTGATAGAGTGATTTCTTCACTTGTATAGCCTATGCCTCACTTGTCTCCATAAGCCTTACCAAGATTAATTACTTGATCAACCTTTAGTGCACCCAAAGTCAGCCCTTCGATTGATTTCCTTGCATCCTCCAATTCCTTGAGACATTCATGTTTCCTATGTCTCACAATTTGCAAGGTCTTCTCTTTCTCACTCAGTTCCTTCTTCATTAGAATAATTATTTGATCAACATCTTCTTTTTCTTTCTTGAGTTTTTGGATAGCTTCTTCAACAATCTGAGCTCTTGATAATGCCTCTTGCTTCTCTTTCTCAAGGTTCTTGAGTTTGACCTTGTAGGAAACATTTTCCTTCTTTATCTTGAGGCTTTCTGCTTATAACTCATTAAAAGCTTTCTCAAGGCTTTCTTCATCTAATTCCTCTCTCTTACTCATGCTCGTTTCACATTTACTAGCTTTTTCCTCATTGCTACAATGAACTAAGGCAGTGAAGTTACTCACTAGCTCCTCTGAACTTGTGAAGCTTGTATTATCTTTTTCATCACTATCACTCCATGATACTTTCATTGCCTTACCTTTCTTATTTTTCTTCAAATTGTTGGCACGTTCGGTTGAGATATGCCCATAGCCTCCACATTCATAACATTGGACGTCTCTTTTGTTGATCTTTTCTTTTAAGGTGTCAACTTTCTTTAGGAAGCTATTCTTTATATCTTTGGTTCTTTTGGAGTTCTCACTCTTTTTTTTGTTTGTCTTGAGGAATTTTTTGAACATCTTAGCAAATATGGCAATCTCAGCTTCATTGAGATTATTATCAGCTTCTGAATTTTCAGCTTCCTTGATTGCTTTGAGGGCTATACTCTTGTGTTTCTTGACTGGTTTCAATCCCATTTCAAAAGTCTTCAATGAACCAACAAGTTCTTCTACTCTCATGGAATCAACATCCTTGTTTTCTTTAATAGCTGTGACTTTAGCTTGAAATCTTTCAGGCAAGGATCTTAGGATCTTTCTAACAATCTTCGAGCTAGAATGGACTTCTCCCAACATATAACTCTTGTTGGTGATGTCTGTAAGCTTGGCTTCAAATTCTGCAAAGGTCTCATTCTCTTCCATTCGAAGACTCTCAACTTGAGATGTTAGCATTTGAAGCTTGGACCTCTTGATAGCTGTAGTTCCTTCATCTGTGATTTGGAGGATCTCTCATGCTTCCTTGGCACTTTCACATTTTTTAATGTGCCTATATTGACTGTCATTAACGCCACTGAAAATAGCGTTCAACCCTTTGAATTCCAAGTTGCCAAACTGTAATTTTTAGGTGTCCAAGTTGACTTAGGTTTCAATGTGCTTCTCCCATCTTTACTTGTGATTGTGGGAGGTGTGTAACCATCTTCGATGCTTGTCTATACATGTTCATCTATGGACTACAAGTATGCTCTCACGCGGACTTTCCAAAATGAGTAGTTTGTGTCATTTAGAAGTGAAGGTTTGGTGTATGATGCACCCTCTCTTACTACAGAGTCCATGAAATCAAGAATAGACAAAGATTGCACACAAATAGCAAACAAGCAAATAAACACCCAAAGATCTAGCTATGTATGTCTAGCTACCCGCTCTGATACCAATTAAAAGTTTAAGTGCAACGTCTAATATGAACCTGGGGGCTGAATAGGTTCTTACCCAATTTTTTGATTACCAACAATTTAATTAGACCAATTCAACAATTATAAACACATACCAAATGCGGAAGAGATAATAAAATCAACACAAGAATTTTAGCGTGGAAAACCCTTTCCAACAAGGGATCAAAAACCACGGGACAACTCTTGGCCACATAACGGACAATCTACTAGTGATAAATGTAGTACACCCTCAAGTTGAAATTACAAGGACTCATTCCACTTGGACTATCCTGCTCTAGTCTACCCATAGGCCATGTCCCTAATGATCTCGCAAGATCCACTAGGTGACTAAATGTATATCCTCAAACTATCCTAGAATTCACACTCCTTTTGGCGTGAGCCTACACCTATCGTCTGGCAAAAGCCAACTAGTGAAATTCTACACAAATGCAACTTTTCCACAAGAAGCAAACCTTGAACTCGTTCACAAGACTTCACCAAAGTCATACAACCTCTTTCAACAGCACAAAGGATTATGGTCTAAGTGTTCAATGATGCATGAACATACAATTAGGATGCATGACCAATACAACCTATGATGCTGAGTGAACTAGTGCACACAATATACTTAAATAAAACTTGGCATAAAAACATTTCAAGACCTAACAAATTTTGCAACAAATTCAACACTTTCAAGTTATGAAACAAACATATTCAATGCATGAATTCTATAAGGCAGCCAACATGTGAATTCAAATTTTATATGAATGTGATTCTAGCAACAAGCAAATTATTATAACAGCAACTAACACTCTTGATCCAACCTAAATTAGTACCAATCCACTAAACACATGTCCGATAGAGGTTTAATTCATTCAAGTAAGATAAATGCATTTTAAATCACAACATAAAGTTATCTAGGTACTAATTCAACTTCCTAAATCCCTTATCATGCATTAAACACAAAACCCACAAGTTTTCAACATCAAATCAATATCCATAAAAACTCCATTAACCCTCATTCAAGAACAACAAAGAGATTTAATTGAAATGAAGCATAAAACAACTTCAACATACAAGAAAAAAACACAAGTCTCTAATTTGATTCCATGGACATACAAGTGAGATTTACTGAGTTTTGAGAGATTGGAGTTGAGAGAGCATGAAGAGAGGGAGCTGCTAGGGTTCTTCACTTTGTTTTTTTTTTTTTTTATGAAAAAGACGAAGTGGCCTTTATATAGGAAGCGCCATGGGTCGGGTTACCACACAAAATGGGTCGGGCGCACGGGTTGGGCCGAGTGCAGTTTTCTACACTGACCTTTGACCATTTGGACGCTCATAACTTTTGATCCAGACATCCAATTGATGAACCGTAAGTGGCTATGGAAAGCTGACATCCATACCTTTCTCAAGAATAACAAGGTCACTAATTCATCGTATAATGAACACAAATGATCAAACAATATAACACAAGAAAACCTGTCTCTCCTGGTTTTTCAGCACTGACCTACATCTGGTTTTTATCTAATATTTAGAGAAGCGCCACCCAAAAAATTCTTCAACAATTACAGAAGGAAGTAGACAAATATATGAACAACGTTCATGAAGAACACCATTTAAAATTTGGATAGGAAGGGTGACATATTGGACCACATACTGATAGTTTTATGATTAAGCTTCCTTAAATGAGGATTATAGGGTCTCACTTCTGCTTTACAGCTCCTATTAGGTCGAGCATTTTCTGGGTTGGCTAATTCTGTGCAAAACACTCTTTGCTTGTAATTGTGTTTGGGAGCTTTCGTTGAAGGCATCAAGATCATCGAGTCATTTGGTAAGTTGCTCTCAATCTCACAAAGGTTTTTAGGATCTCACACACTCACAACATATCAGTCATTATGTTTTTAGGCATCTCATTCATCATTGACATGCTATATGGTGCATAGTTCATTGTATTGCATTCATATGTTATGTTATGTAGATGCATCCTATAGATGCTCCCATATCTCCACTTTCCTATCCAAATTGCAAAGTGTATTCTCCAAGAAATATGTTTGCCTATGTGTGTACTTACGTTTGTAAAATTTTCAAAATTTTCTGGGCAGCACTTCGCTAGATATTAGATAGAAACCGGACATAGGTCAGTACTGAAAAACCAGGAGAGACAGTTTTTGTTCATGAACGTTGTTCATGTGGGTAGTTTGATGTATGCTCAAGTATGTACACATCCCAACATTGCTTATGTTGTTGGTGTACTTGGCAGATACTTGAGTGATCCTAGATTAGATCACTGGAAAGTTGCAAAGAAAGTGATGAGATATCTTCAAGTCACTAAAGATTTTGTCTTGATATATTAGCGTTCTGACACTCTTGATTTGGTCGGATATTTCGATGCTGATTATGCAGGTTGTCCAGATGATCGAAAACCACTTCTGGTTTTATATTTATGATGGCAGAAGGAGTTGTCTCCTGGAAAAGTGTAAAACAGTCACTTACAGCTTCCTCAACTATGGAGGCAGAGTATGTAGCATGTTGTGAAGCTGCATGTCATGCCATATGGCTGCATAAGTTTATCTCAGGGTTAGATTCTGTTCTTTCCATTCCAAAGCCGCTGAAGATATATTGTGATAATTCTGCAGTAATTGCTTTCTCTCGCAGCACTAGGAGTTCCTCACGCTCCAAACATATTGATATAAAATTTCTGTTTGTTAGAGAGAAACTTGTGGAATCCGTTATTTGTATAGAGCACATACCTTCAGAGCTTATGCTTGCTAATCCACTAACTAAAGGTTTAGCTCTTAGAGTGTTTCAGGAGCATGTAACTCATATAGGCTTGATTGAGTCTTCTGTTGTATTTAGTTAGTGGGAGTCCTTGTGTATATTCTAATCAGTTGCAAATGTGTTAATGGATTACATTTGCCATACATATATTGTTTTATTGTGCACATTTGGTGAGTATGACATTCTATTTTTTTAGTCTCTTATGCATCATTCCGTTTCGATGCATGGACCTTAAGGAAATGAGCATTTGATCACATGTTGTATGTCATTTCCTTTTCACACTAAGTATTTATAAGCGTATGCATTTGTATCCTATCGATACTTATGTATTTCTGATGCTTATAAATATGTGTAGTTTTGGATAATGTTTTGGGTATTTGCTCACATTTGACATTTTCTGTTTATATCCATTTTATATAGTCCGGATTTTATTTTGCAAAATATATAGGTATTACATATGATAATTTTTAAATAACTGTGGAATGACTTATGCCGTCCGAGTGGGAGCATATTGTATTTTTTTTTATCCTACATTTTATGGACTAGCCTAATCATTATGATATGTGGATAATAATTATGGTTAATGTCAAATATTTTAGAACATTTTGTATTGGTACATTTGGTATGTGATCATTATGTTATTGTACCATTTTGATGTACTCAGATTCAATTACACATTATGTTTAGTGTGACTTATGTTTTAGATTCGTAATAGGATGGATCAATTTTTTTATATAATGAGAGACGATCCCTACACTCATCCAGACATATATATATATATATATATATATATATATATATATATGACTGGCCCATTAGGTTTTGTATCTTTTGGAAACTGTTGGAAAGAGTGTAGTTCACTCTCTCTCATATCTCTCTCTCTTCTCTTTTGTTTTCTCTACTATGGCCGAGCAAAACCCACCACCCCTGACTTCGTTTCCAGCCACCCCTTAGACCAGCGGTGTGGCTCATCCATTTAACTCGGTTCAAGGTTTTTTTGAACTATAAATCTATGTATATTAATGAATTTGCAAGGTTAATGATTTTGGTATTTTCGGATTTTTTTAACACTCTTGTCTGCTTTCTCTTCCTCTTTTCTAAATTCTTTAGCTTCTACAGTGGTAGCATTCTACTCTTTGTATCCACCTGCTAACATCATTTAGGATGATCTCTCTCTTATCTACAACTTCATCGATTTTTGCCTACACCCTTTCTCTAGTACCTGCCAATTTCTTTGATTGGTTTCTTAATCTTTCAACGATGTCCTTGTAATGATACAAGTAACCAAACTGCCGCCAGTGTCACATCAAAGGAGCACTCCCATATTTCCCTAATGTAGCTACAACATCCATTCCAGGACAGGGGAAGAAGGATTCGATCGCAATACAGAGAGAGAACAATGGTTCAAGTTTTGTTTGATTTTATTAGATTAGTCATTGTAGTGCATCTTCTTCTGTATCCACATTCATAGTCCTATTATTAAGGGTTGTTTGCCCACATAGAAAAAAGGGATATCATTACTTTCCACTCTGAATTTTTAAAATACATCGTTTTATCCCCTACTTTTAAAATATTCACTATTTTTCCCCTGCCTTCAAAATATTCATATTTTCCACCCTAGTTTTTAAAATATGCTACATTCCTCCCCACCCCCTGTCATTAAAAAAATTAATTTAACCATTAACTTTCAAGGATCAAATGGTAATTAACTATTAATCTGATAAGAAATATTATTATTTGCTCCCTGAAGTTAAAAAAAATATCATTTTACCCCTACTTCTAAAATATTTCTTATTTTTCTTCCTACAGTTACAGAAACTAAAATATATACATTAAAATATATACCCGTGATGAAAACTATAAATAACTATTATATTCCTAATATATTTAAATAATAATAATTATTATTATTAAATTTATTAATAAAAATAAAAAATTTAAAATACCTCATATTATCATCATCTTCATTATCCATTTCTTAAAAAATATAATAAACAAAACAATGTCTCTCTCTCATCCAATTATGGTAATTGGATTAGGGTTTAGTATTGAAGATGAATAATAATGATGATGGAAAATTGGCTTAGGGTTTGGTGTTGGGATGGATAGTGATGATGATGGATGGAGATAAATAGTTTTGTTTATTGTTTATTTTTTTTATTATGATAGAAAATAAAGATATTTTATTTCTTATATTTTCAGATTTTATTAATTTGAGGTATTTTAAATTCTTTATTTTTATTAATAAATTTAATGGTTTATTGTTATTATTTAAATATTTTAATGGGATGCTATTATTTATAGTTTTTATCAGGATTATAGTAGACTTTTATTTTTACCTAATAAAATTAATATAAATACACGCACATGCACGCGTGCACACACGCGCGCGCACACACGCGCACGCACATACACACAAAATAAAATATATTTTCAAAGTGGAGGTAAAATAATATTTTTGTCAACTTTAGGGGATAAATAATAATATTTTTTATCAGATTAATAGTTAATTACCATTTCATTCTTAAAATTTAATGGTTGAATTAGTTTTTTAAATGATAGGGGGAAAAATAAAAAATATTTTAAAAAGTAAGATAAAAAATAATAAATATTTTAAATTCAGAGGAAAAATAGTGAATATTTTAAAAATAAAAAATAAAATAATATATTTTAATATGTCGAAGGGAAAAATAATAATATCCCAAGAAAAAAATGAATGACATCACTATTACTTGCTTTAATTTGCTCTGCTCCATTCGTTTGATATTTTATATCTGATAAGAATTATGACTTGATGCTTACGTCAAAGATTCCAATGTGACAATGAAATGTTCCATTGCATCAGACAATAAACAACTCGATCGTTTCAAAAAAAAATAAAAAAAATAAAAAATAAAATAAAGAACTCGATGAATGTCCACTGGAAAAGAAAAGCATCATACAACAGTGGCCTTCCGTGATGTACTGATCAGTCGACGCCAAGCATAATATTATTTTATTATTTATTATATTAAAATATTCTGCATCAACCACATCCTTATGTTCCACATCACCTCCGGCAAAGCTCTACCACGCAGATGGAGTTTCTCCATCTGTGCGATGGAGAATTTTTTTTTTTAATTGAAGGGAAGAGATGAATCCAGATCTCTTCCATAGTAGTTTATTTTTTAAAATTAATTTAAAAACGAGGTGATGTATTTTCATTGATTAGGTGATTTTTTTTATTTTTTATTTCTAAAAAATTCACAAAAATCAATTTACCTTCAACCGGTAAGTTATGGTGGTCAACATAATTAAGAGTACCTAAGTATAATAAATGGTAAATTGACATATATATATATATATATAAATATAATTATAGATAAACACAGAATACCTTAATGAATTCACCCTTTAGAAAATAAATATTCTTTAGGTCCAATAAGATAAACTGGAATGGGCCTATAACAGTAATATGGGTCAGACTGGAATGGCTTATATGCCCAATGAGTAGCCTACATAATAAGATAAAATGATAAATCAATTAGAGTTAATTACACTCAACCTACCTGAGGTTTGGCTAATTACACTCGAAATCAAAGTTTCTATTAATTAACACTAACCTCTCCTCACGTTAACTTTGACCGTTAGAATAAACGTTGACTTTTGTTAAATTTATTAAATGACCAAAATATCCCTATTAATTAATATTATCTTTTTTTTTCTTTATTAAAACAAAATTAATGGTGAAATCCATATTGGATATCTACCGTCCATCAACAATGATGGATAGTAGAGATCCGATCCAATCTGAATCTCCACCAAGAACAAAAAATAAAATAAAATAAAAAATGTCGAATCCTTCTGAGTTCGAAGACGAACCCTTCTGGGTTCAAAACGAACCCTTTATGGTTTCGAAGAAGAACCCAGATGGGTTCGAACCCCTCTGGGTTCTTTTTCGAACCCAGAAGGGTTCAAATTGAATCCTTCTCGATTCGGGGAACCCAGACAAACCCAGAAGGGTTCAAAGACGACGAACCCTTTTGGGTTCGTGGAACCCAGATCCGGGTTGATTTCGAACCCGATTTTTCTTCGAACCCAAAAGGGTTCGAAGAAGAACCTAGAAGGGTTCAAAGATTTTAATTTTTTTTTTTTGTTATTGATTGGATCTTCACCGTCCATCATTGTTGATGGACGGTGGAGATCCAATCTAGATTCCACCAGTAATTTTTTTTTAATAAAGAAAAAAAATTGATAATATTAATTAACAGGAGTATTTTGGTCATTTAATAAATTTAACAAAAGTCAACGTTTATTCTAACGGTCAAAGTTAACATGATGGGAGGTCAGTGTCAATTAATACAAACTTTGATTCCGAGTGTAATTAGTCAAACCTCAGGTAGGTTGAGTGTAATTAACTCAATCAATTATTATATTTTATTTTAAATTAATTAATATAAATTTCGAGTTGAAGAAAAGACACAATTCAAATCCTCAATCACGTCAATTTATGTTATTACTAAGTAACTTGAAGCTTGTGAAAGTTTAAGTAACAAATCACAGTTTCTACTTATCAATATTGGATCCTCTCGCAATAAATCTACAAACAAATCCTTTCACAATAAATTTACAAACAAAGCTGGGTATTTTATTTGTGGTTGATCTATAGCTGTGATCTATTTTATACTGTACAGTGGTCTTATCCTAAACTACTCATATAGTGACATAAAAATGGATGCACCTTATATGATGAGATCATATAGGACAAGGCCACGATTTATATGAATCTCTCACCAAGTTCCGTTAGTTGAAGAGATACACACACACACACACACACACACACACACACACAGATATATATATATATATATATATATATATCGACAAATGATGGTTGTATATGGGTGATCTGAATCTTGAGTGTCTATTTTATACTGTACAATGGTCTTATCCTAAACTACTCATATAGTGGCATGAAAATGGATGCACATTATATGATGAGATCATATAGGACAAGGCCACGATTTATATGAATCTCTCACCAAGGTCCGTTAGTTGAAGAGATACACACACACACACACACACACAGATATATATATATATATATATATATATATATATCGACAAATGATGGTTGTATATTAGTGATCTGAATCTTGAGTGTCTAACTGACTTCTTCAGATTAGGTCGTGGTTTTTGACATATCATGAGTGATATCGATGTAGCATTCTCGATCAATGCTTTCGTATCTTGGAGTTACGGTTTAACTTGTGGCTGTGGAGATTTGAATACAATAGAGGAATCCACTCCTTCTTGCGAGAAGTAGAGGAGTAGTTTACTTAAAGGTTGATTCGGACCTTGAACAATTATGAGCGCTCTTCTTCTTTCATAAAGGAAGATAAGATTTAATTGTTCATTAGAAAATCAATGATACTTAAAGGAAAAAATATAATTAGAGGGGTATAACAGACATTATAACCTAGCTCTAATTATGAACTACTCGTGGAGGATCATACCGTATGTAATAGCTATATTAATGGACACAAAGATTTCATATTGTATAAAACATATGCAGTTTCGAGAGTACAACCTCAGGTTTTTAGTGGAAAAACTTCAAGGTTAATAATAATGGAATATTAATTAAAGAGTTTAACTAATATTTCTAAGTATTATTAGAGCTTAAAACTGTAGGTCCATTAGGTCCTCTTACTAGCCCTTATGGTTAATGGTAACGAGGGTCACAGTTAATTAATTGGAGAGTCCAATTAATTATGTTACGAAAGTGATATCATTTAATTAAGATAATTAATTAAATAATATGATTATTTAATTAATAATTAAATAAATATTAATAATTGAGAATTATTAATTATTAATAGGACGTTACAGGTTCGAACCATGACTCATACAAATGAGATTAAAATAATAAAAATTATTTTAAGTCCTAGAGGTCAAAGATTCAAACTCTAGAGGTGACCAATATTAAATAGAATTTAAAATTATATATATATATATCAGGAAAACAAAACCTAAGACATACAGAAAACAAAGAACAAGGTGCATATATATATATATATATATATATTAGGAAAACAAAACCTAAGACGTACAGAAAACAATGAACAAGGTGCATATATATATATTAGGAAAACAAAACCTAAGACATAAAGAAAACAAAGAACAGGGTGCATATACTTTGGATGATCAATGTACATTTTCCTTCTCCACCTTAAAGTGAAATTATGAAGCTCCTTTGATGGCGGAATATATGGCTTGAAACCCACGACCCCTTGCATGGACTCAACCGCCAAAGTATCCATTGAATGAAAGAAACTCATAATTGTATCAGTAACAATCCAAACATATCCTTCACTCGTCAAGAGAATGAGACATGTGCACTACATATGCATTTGTTTTCAAAAGTCTTTATCATTGAAAGCTTTTCAATGATATTATTGTGTATGTTTTATGTTTTCTTATGCTGATAGTTTGATTTTTATTTGATGTTTATGAATGTTTAAGGTCTGAAGATATTAATAGTGGTATCAGAGCTATCTTCTTTAAAGGTCTGTGAGGTTCGTTTTCGTTTTCTTTTGAGAGTTTAGTGAGGTCTAAACACTTGAGAGTGAGAGACAAACACATATGAATGAAAGCATGGCTACATCAAGCAATGCTACCCTTCATGTGCCTCATTTTTCTAGGAAAAATGATCAAATATGGACTGTCAAAATGAAGTCCTATATGAAAGCATTCGGTTTATGAGATTATGTTGAAGAAGACAAGTAAGTTCCTCCTCTAAGAGCTAACCTAACAATAGCTCAAATGAAGCAGCATGAGGAAGAAAAGATTAAGAGGGACAAGGTTGTTACATGTCTACATTCAACATTGTCAGATTCAGTCTTCACAAGTATTAGACATCTTGGTACAACAAAGTTGATATGGGATGAGTTAAAAGAGAGGTTTCAAAGCAGTGAAAAGGTGAGATCTGTGAAGTTGTTGACTCTTAGAAGAGAGTTTGAGATGTTAAAAATGAAAGAAGGAGAAACTGTTAAGGATTATTCATCAAAGCTGTCAGAGTTGGTGAATGAAATGAGGCTTTATGGTGATGTTTTTCAAGACCACAAAGTTGTGGAGAAGATGCTAGTGAGTTTACCAAATAAATTTGAAGCATAAGTAGCTGCCAGAGAAGAATCTTGTGATCTCAAAACTTTGACAGTTTCTAAGATGGTTAGCAAATTACAAGCCCAAGAGCAGAGGTTTACTATAAGAAATGGTGATGAAATGGAGGGTGCTTTCCAAGGTAGACATAAAGGAAACCAGTCATTCAAAAGGACCAAAAGAAACAAGGTTCTGGTCCTAGAAATGATGATACAAAGGGAAAAGCAAAACTTGACGGTAGCTCTGCAGAAGATGGTACAAGGAACAAGTTTTCACCTTGTTCTACATGTAAAAGAACCAAGCATCTTACAAAAGACTGTTGGTACAAAGGGAAGCCACAAATTCAATGCAATTATTGCAAGAAATGGGAACACAAAGAGAGCTATTGTAGAGACAAGCCAAATCAGCAAACACAGCAGCCTGCCCAGCAAGCAAATTTCACTGATGAGCAGATCATAGATGATCATCTGTTCATGGTGACTTAGACTTGCAATGCAGCTTCAAATGAAGTGTGGTATGTGGACAGTGGGTGTATAAGTCATATGGCCAAAGATGAAAGTTTATTTTCCTTTCTTGACAGAACTGACAGAACAAGAGTCAAGCTAGGCAATAGTGATGTTGTACAGGCTGCAGGAAGGGGAAATGTTCTGATTCACACAAATTCAGGTACCAAAGTTATTCATGATGTGTTCTTCATACTTGATTAAGATCAAAATTTATTAAGTGTGGCTCAGTTATTGAAGAGAGGATACTTATTTTGTAACACCCCCTGACCCGACCAGGCTGGATCGACCCAGGAAGTGCTACTCGAGTTTTCAAAACTTTTCTTAATTCTGTTTATAATCTGAAAACCATATAATTTATAATTTAAAAACCTTTTCGAGTGAGCCCATCAAAATTCATTTTTTAAAATTTCGGTAGAGTTTCCTCTGTTTTTCTGATTTCTCAAAACCTGTTTTTAACAAAACAAATCCAATATATATGTAACAATTTCAACACTTCTAAATCAATTATCAAACCAACGCGCACTCTGCCGTTTAGTGCGACTTCCAATAGTTTTTAAAATAAAATAGTTCATAATTAATTCTTTACAGTCCTTTGAAAATGAAAAACAGAAATCATAAAACAATTTAATTACAGAACACAAATATATAACATCTTTACAAACTCCTGTATATGCATGCATAACTAACTATATTATACAGAAATATATAACTACCCAAATGTAGTGACTCTGGGTCTCTGTCAGCAACTCTCTCTTCAATCTTTTGCCTCCTCAGTATCCCTGTTACCTATGCGCAATAAAAACCGACGCGCTAAGCATATAGTTTAGTGGGTGTATACTAAACTTAATTATCGAAATCATAAATAACTTTCCATAATAAAAATCTCACAATATAATCATATATAAACATGTTATTATTCAAATCAAACATGGAAATAAAGCATATAAAATCAACTCAATAGAAAGAACTGTATTCAATTAACAATCCATACAAAACTGAATCATAAATTCTTTTATAATCATTTCTTTTCAAATCAATCTCAATTCTGGCCCTCTGGAATACTCAATATAATCCAGGACTAGAATATGGGTCGTTCGACCTCAGTGGCTGTCTGTCGAACATAACTCCCAATCCTAGGACAAATCCTGAGGGTGGTACGTATCTCCCTACTCTAGGACCGAGTGTTCGGAACCTAGAGAGGTACATATCTCCCTATCCCAGGAACGAATACTTATGAAGGTACGTGTCTCCCTACTCCAGGACGAATCCTTGGAGAGGTAAGTGTCTCCCTACCCCTAGACGAATCCATAGAGAGGTACATTAAATATCAATATCGGTGCAGTATTGCTAAATGAACCCAGCTGGTATACCAATCTCCTATATCCATTTCTATGTCCAAGTATCCTAGGGCCATTTTAATGCAATATTTTCACATAACAATTCACAAATCGAATTCAAACTCAATTAATATAAAAATTCAATTGATATTAGGAAAAACATATATACATAATTTTATGGAAATTCAGCGATTTGTTCATTCGAAATTCTGAAACAATTTTTTTTCAACATATTCAATAATCAAAATACGATAGATACGATTAAATCGAAATTATTCAATAGAAAAACAATATAAACATATATTTACTAAATTATCCAAAATTTCAAATTCAAATTAAAATATATAAAAATTTCAAAAACATGTGTACACCAACCTGGATACCGTTTCTACACCTTTTTCTTTCTGGGTTTTCCCTTTTCTTTCTCTTTCCCTTTTTCTCTTTCTCTCTTTCCTCCTCTTTTCCTTTCTCTTTCCTTTTCTTCTTCTTCCTCTTCATCTTCTTCTCTTCATCTTCTTCTTCTTCTTCTTCTTTCTCTCTCTTCCTCTCTCTCTCTTCTTCCTTTTTTTTTTCTTTCCTTTTTCTCTCGGTCTCTCCCTCTCTATTTTTCTATTTTGATTTCTCGAGAGACTTTCATCGCCTCTTATTTTTTTAATAATCTTTCGGTCACCGCGACCGTCGTCGCGACCTGTGGTCGCGCTACAAGGTCGCGTTGCTCACTGGAGCAATTCCATCGCCTTCATCGCAATCACTCATCGCGGTACCATGGTCGCGCTGGTGGTCGCCATGCTCACTGCCTGAATTTGACATTTTCACCGCGAGCTAGTCAGCGCGATCTGTGGTCGCAGTGACTGATCGCGGTGCTCATTACCTGAAAATACCATTTTTCACCGCGAGCGACTCATCGCAATCTTTGGTCGCAGTGAGGGGTCACGGTACTCACTGTCCAGTTTTCACCCTTCTCTTCATGCATCATTTCTGGACCGTTCCATTTGGTCTATCTGGAAACTATAAAAATATACATACTTTTAATTACGTTTTACACCCCTCAAATCATAAATTTTATATCCACATATTCAAAATTAATTATTCGAAATTAGGGATGTTACAATTCTTCCCCTCTTAAGAAATTTCGTCCTCGAAATTTACCTCAATTAAACAATTGTGGATACTGTTGTCTCATTGTTTCCTCGCTATCTCAGGTAGCCTCTTCTACTTTGTGATTTCTCTAGAGGACTTTTACCAGTGGAACTTTTTTGTTTCGTAGTTCTTTAAGCTCCCGATCAAGAATTTGCACTGGTTCCTCTTCATATGTCAGGTCTGGTCGCATTTCAATACTTTCAGCCTGAATTCTGTGGGAAGGATCAGATCTGTATCTCATCAGCATCGACACATGGAAAACATTATGAATCTTTTCTAATTCTGGAGGTAAAGCAAGTCTGTAGGTTACTGGTCCCACACGTTCAATGATTTCATATGGCCCAATAAACCTAGGACTTAACTTACCTTTTCTATCAAATCAGAGCACTTTCTTCCACAGAGACACTTTCAGGAATACTTTCTCACCGACTTCATATTCTATCTCCTTTCTTTTCAGGTATGCATATGATTTATATCGGTCAGAGGCAACTTTTAATCTTTCCTTGATGATCTTTACCTTCTCCTCAGTTTATCTAATCAAATCTGGGCCTACTAACCTGTCTTCACCCAATTCTGTCCAACATACAGGTGTCCCGCATTTCCTTCCATACAGTGCCTCATAAGGTGCTATAGCTATGCTCGACTGATAATTGTTGTTGTATGCAAATTCAATCAATGGGAGGTGATCCACCCAACTCCCTTCAAAATCAATTACATAACTCCTGAGCATATCTTCAAGCACCTGAATTACCCTTTCTAATTGTCCGTTTGTCTGCGGATGGAAGGCTGTACTGAAACTCAGTCGAGTACCCAAAGCTTTTTGAAACTTCTTCCAGAATCTGGATGTAAACCTTGGGTCTCTATCTGATATTATAGATGCAGGCACTCCATGCAATCTAACTATTTCCTTTATATACAATTCTGCTAGTCGATCCAGTGAATAGTCAGTTCTGACAGGTAGAAAATGTGCTGACTTCGTCAATCGGTCCACTATAACCCATATTGCATCGTGTTTACTTCGGGTGAATGGAAATCCTGTGACAAAGTCTATAGTGATGCGATCCCATTTCCATTCAGGTATTGATATTGGCTGTAACAATCCTAATGGAACCTGGTGTTCAGCTTTCACCTGCTGACAAGTCATACATTTATTCACAAATTCTACCACATATTTTTTCATACCAGACCACCAATACTGAGTTTTCAAGTCTCTGTATATTTTTGTGCTACCTGGGTGCATCGAGTACGGACTACTGTGTGCCTCTGTCAGAATCACCTTTCTCAATTCTTCATTATATGGAATGCAAATCCCGTCTCTGAAACACACAATACCATCAGTTCTGATTGAGAAGTCCGAATACTTTCCTTCTGGAATCTGTCCACATATCATCTGAATTCTATCATCCTGCTTCTGTTTTTCTGCAATCTGCTGATTCAAACTGGGTCTGCATCTCAGTTCAGCTACTAATGCATTGTCTGGATTCAGATGTAATTGCATATTCATAGCTTTCAAAGCGAACAGTGCTTGTCTACTCAGAGCATTTGCTACTCCATTCGCCTTTCCTGGATGGTAATCAATCACACAATCATAGTCTTTAATCAACTCCATCCACCGTCTCTGTCTTAGATTAAGCTCTCTCTGGGTAGGTAGATATTTCAGACTCTTGTGATCTGTGTATATATAACATTTCTCACCATAAAGTAATGCCTCCAGATTTTTAAAGCAAATACAATGGCTGCAAGCTCCATATCATATATTGGATAGTTCAGCTCATGATTTTTCAACTGTCTGGACGCATATGCAACCACTTTGCCTTCCTGTATTAATACACAACCTAAACCCTGGTGTGAGGCATCACTATAGATCACAAAATCTTTACCTGAAACAGGTTGAATCAGGACTGGAGCCTCAACTAACATCGCCTTCAATCTATCAAAAGCTGCCTGGCATCTGTCAGTCCAATCAAATCTGTCATTTTTATGCAGTAGCTTGGTCAACGGACTTGCTATGGATGAAAATCCCTTCACAAACCGTAGATGATAACCTGCCAAGCCTAAGAAACTTTTGACTTCTGTAACATTTCTGGGAGGCTTCCATTCCATAATCGCTTCAATCTTTTTAGGATCTACCTTGATACCCTCTACTGATACAATGTGACCCAAAAATGCAATTTCAGGTAACCAGAATTCACAATTGCTCAATTTACCATACAGTTGCTTTTCCTTCAGAATCTGCAGTACAACTCTGAGGTGCCTATCATGGTCCTCAGTCGTCTGTGAGTACACTAGGATATCATCAATAAATACCACCACAAACTGATCCAAGTATGGTCGGAATATCCGGTTCATCAGGTCCATAAAGGCTGCAGGTGCATTTGTCAGCCGAAATGGCATCACTACGAATTCATAATATCCATACCTGGTTCTGAATGCAGTTTTAGGAATATCTGAATCTTTTATTCTCAACTGATGATACCCCGATCTAAGATCTATCTTTGAGAAAACACATGCTCCTTTCAGCTGATCAAATAAGTCATCGATTCTAGGCAACAGATACTTATTCTTGACAGTGATTTTATTCAGCTGCCTGTAATCGATGCACAATCTCAGTGACCAATCTTTCTTTTTCATAAACAGTACTGGAGCTCCCCACGGGGATACACTGGGTCTAATAAAGCCCTTATCCAGTAATTCCTGTAACTGTATCTTCAGTTCTTTCAGTTCTGCTGGTATCATTCTATAAGGAGCTATCGATACTGGAGACGTACCTGGTATCACATCAATTACAAACTCCACTTCTCTCTGAGGTGGCAAACCAGGAAGCTCTTTTGGAAACACTTCTGCAAAATCACACACAGTGGGTATATTCTGGATGGTAGAAGCAACCTTTCTGGAGTCAACCACCTGAGCCAAATAAGCTTCACAACCTTTTCTGATCAGTTTACAGGCTGTAGTGGCTGAGATGACATTGGAGAGAAAATCCCTTCTTTCACCCACCATCGTGATTTCTGTGCCGTCTGCTGTTCTGAGTGTCACTCGTTTCAGTTCACAGTCAATCACTACTTTATGCCGAGTTAACCAATCCATGCCTAGCATCACATCAAACTCATGGAATGGCAACTCCATCAAATCTCCTGGAAATTCACATTCCTGTATCCAAATAAGACAATTTCTGTACACACGATTTACAACTACACTTTGGCCTATCGGATTACTGACTAACACATCATATTCAGTAGGTTCAGTTTTCAAACTTCTTTGTTTCAACAAGGCATCACATATATAAGAATGAGTAGAGCCTGGATCTATCAATGCAATAGCTGTAGTATCAAAAATAATACCAGCTATCACGTTAGGTGCATCCTTGTCTTCTTGAGCTCTAACACCATAGACTCGTGCAGGAGCTCGACTATCTGGTCTTGCCACTGATTTTGACACACCTCTGTGGCTACCACCTTTAGTTCCCGCCTGACTGGGGCTCCTACCTCTGGAAGTAGTAGTGGCAGATCTCTTTGGTTGCTGTACAGGGATAGATCTAATCTGTGGACAATCCCTCAGAAAGTGGTCATGGGATTCACACCTCAAACAGGCTCCTGTGATCTTCCAACATTCCCCAGGATGTCGCCTTCAATAATGCTCACATAATGCCGGGGCTGGTCCCCTAACTGTACTCCTAGGGGTACTGGCAATGGAGGTTGCAGACTATCCCGGCCTAGCTGTGGATATGGGTATCTGTGACTGCATTGGACCACTAGACTGCGGTCTCTTAAACTTCTTACTCTGGGGCTGATATGAGCTTGATGGCCTTGCTCCCTTTCTCTGTTGACCTTTGTCTCTTCTGGCCTGCTCTTCTTTCTTAATTCGTTCGACATTCAGAGTCGTAGAGACAAGTCTAGTGAAATCTTCAAATTTAAAGGCAGCAACCTGTAACACCCCTTAATTAATCAACATTCTATTCATATATTCAAAATTAATTACTTAGAAATTAGGGATGTTACACAACCTGTAGGCGGATATAGTCTTTCAATCCATCTTCAAACCCTTTGCATTTATCCGCCTCTGTGGCCACCATATCTCTAGCATATTTACACAACCTGACAAATTCTCGCTCATACTCCGTTACTGTAAGCTGTCTCTGCTTCAGGTTGGAAAATTCTCTTTTCATATTGTCCAAATAAATGCGACCAACATACTTCCTTCGAAACTTCTTCTGAAATAATTCCCACGTTCTGTCTTCTGGTCGCACTGACTGTGTAATGGAGGTCCACTATTAATAGGCATCCTCCTGCAATAAGGATATTGCACACTCCAGTCTCTCTTCAGGTGTGCAGTGCATTTGCTCTAAAATTCTTTCTGTCCGTTCAAACCAGTATTTTGCAGCAGATGCATCCTCATCCTTTCTACCATAGAAATCAGTCGGTTTGTATTTAGCCAGTCGTTCTATGGTTGATCTTCGTGGTGCTGCTCTAGCCACATTCTGAAAGAACTCAGCCATTTGTTGCATAAATGCTGGCTGTACAGGGTCAGCTACTCTAGGACTTACTGATTCCCTATATGCTCCCCCAGCCACGTTGGCGGGACTCTTAGGTCTATCTTCACTTCCTTTCATTCCTTTTATCCTATATAAGACAGAAGAGAGGTCTGCAGATTAGAGTCACACATTCCTATAGATATCCTTATTCAATGCATGCATATACAGACTATAATTCTTTTGGTCCAGAAACGCCTAAACCGCGCTCTGATACCACTTAAAATGTAACACCCCCTGACCCGACCCGGCTGGATCGACCCAGGGAGCGCTACTCGGGTTTTCAAAACTTTTCTTAATTCTGTTTATAATCTGAAAACCATATAATTTATAATTTAAAAACCTTTTCGAGTGAGCCCATCAAAATTCATTTTTAAAAATTTCGGTAGAGTTTCCTCTGTTTTTCTGATTTCTCAAAACCTGTTTTTAACAAAACAAATCCAATATATATGTAACAATTTCAACACTTCTAAATCAATTATCAAACCAACGCGCACTCTGCCGTTTAGTGCGACTTCCAACAGTTTTCAAAATAAAATAGTTCATAATTAATTCTTTATAGTCCTTTGGAAATGAAAAACAGAAATCATAAAACAATTTAATTACAGAACACAAATATATAACATCTTTACAAACTCCTGTATATGCATGCATAACTAACAATATTATACAGAAATATATAACTACCTAAATGTAGTGACTCTGGGTCTCTGTCAGCAACTCTCTCTTCAATCTTTTGCCTCCTCAGTATCCCTGTTACCTATGCGCAATAAAACCGATGCGCTAAGCATATAGCTTAGTGGGTGTACACTAAACTTAATTATTGAAATCATAAATAACATTCCATAATAAAAATCTCACAATATAATCGTATATAAACATGTTATTATTCAAATCAAACATGGAAATAAAGCATATAAAATCAACTCAATAGAAAGAACTGTATTCAATTAACAATCCATACAAAACTGAATCATAAATTCTTTTATAATCATTTCTTTTCAAATCAATCTCAATTCTGGCCCTCTGGAATACTCAACATAATCCAGGACTCGAATATGGGTCGTTCGACCTCAGTGGCTGTCTGTCGAACATAACTCCCAATCCTAGGACAAATCCTGAGGGTGGTACGTATCTCCCTACTCTAGGACCGAGTGTTCGGAACCTAGAGAGGTACATATCTCCCTATCCCAGGAACGAATCCTTATGAAGGTACGTGTCTCCCTACTCCAGGACGAATCCTTGGAGAGGTACGTGTCTCCCAACCCCTGGACGAATCCATGGGGAGGTACATTAAATATCACATCAATATCAATATCGGTGCAGTACTGCTAAATGAACCCAGCTGATATACCAACCTCCTATATCCATTTCTATGTCCAAGTATCTTATGGCCATTTTAATGTAATATTTTCACATAACAATTCACAAATCGAATTCAAACTATAAAAATTCAATCGATATTAGGAAAAACATATATGCATAATTTTATGGAAATTCAGCGATTTGTTCATTCGAAATTCTGAAACAATTTTTTTTCAATATATTCAATAATCAAAATACGATAGATACGATTAAATCGAAATTATTCAATAGAAAAACAATATAAACATATATTTACTAAATTATCCAAAATTTCAAATTCAAATTAAAATATATAAAAATTTCAAAAATATGTGTACACCAACCTGGATACCATTTCTACACCTTTTTCCTTATGGGTTTTCCCTTTTCTTTTCTCTTTCCCTTTTTCTCTTTCTCTCTTTCCTCCTCTTTTCCTTTCTCTTTCCTTTTCTTCTTCTTCCTCTTCTCTTCTTCTCTTCATCTTCTTCTTCTTCTTCTTCTTCTTTCTCTCTCTTCCTCTCTCTCTCTTCTTCCTTTTTTTTCTTTCCTTTTTCTCTCGGTCTCTCCCTCTCTATTTTTCTGTTTTGATTTCTCGAGAGACTTCCACCGCCTCTTATTTTTTTTATAATCTTTCGGTCACCGTGACTGTCGTCGCGACCTGTGGTCGCGCTACAAGGTCGCGTTGCTCACTGGAGCAATTCTACTGCCTTCATCGCGATCACTCATCGCAGTACCATAGTCGCGCTGGTGGTCGCCATGCTCACTGTCCGAATTTGATATTTTCACTGCGAGCTAGTCAGCGCGATCTGTGGTCCCGGTGCTCACTGCCCGAAAATACCATTTTTAACCGCGAGCGACTCATCGCGACTCTGGTCGAGGTGAGGGGTCGCGGTATTCACTGTCCAGTTTTCACCCTTCTCTTCATGCATCATTTCTAGACCGTTCCATCTGATCTACCTGGAAAACATAAAAATATACATACTTTTAATTATGTTTTACACCCCTCAAATCATAAATTTTATATCCACATATTCAAAATTAATTATTCGAAATTAGGGATGTTACACATTTCATTCAAAGATGATTGCTGTGTTATTGTTGATTGTCATGATGAAGAAGTGAGTAAAATTAAAATGCTAGGCAATAGCTTCCTATTCAATTTTTTGACAAATCACGCATGCTGTCTTATTATCTAAGCATAATATGGCACAAATGTTAGGTCACTTCAATGTAAATGCACTTGTTTATGTACAAAGACACAACATGGTGGAAGGCTTGCCTAAAATCAATAAAATTGAAGATGTATGTGATGCATGGCAGTATGGAAAAATGCATAGAAGGCCATTTCAAGTAGAAAATGCAACTAGAGCCAACAACAAACTAGAATTGGTCCATACTGATTTATGCGGCCAATTAGCATACCCTCCTTGAATCAAAATCTTTATTTTTTATTGTTTATTGATGACTTTACAAGGATGTTATGGGTATACTTCTTATCCAACAAGGCTCAGACCTTTAATGTTTTTAAAAATTTCAAAAGTATGGTTGAAATGGAAAGTGGATGCAAGCTTAAGGTTCTGAGATCAGACAGTGATAGGGAATACATCTCTAATAGATTGAATGCATTTTGTGAAAACATGGGAATCAAGCATCAACTCACTATTCCTTATACTCCACAACAAAATGGCGTTTTAGAGAAGAAGAACAAAACAATAATGGAGATGTCCAGAAGCTTGATTGCAGAGAAGAAATTGCCAAAATCTTTTTGGGCAGAAGCTATCCATACATCAGTATATATCTTGAATAGGCTTGCCACCAAAGCTGTTCAAGGTATGACACTATTTGAGGCTTGGACTGGTCTAAAACCCTCAGTAAAGCACATCAAGGTTTTTGGTTCAGTTTGCTACACTCATGTGGCTGGTGTTAAGAGAACAAAACTTGATGAGAAGGCTAAATTGAGAATTTTCATTGGGTATGCAGTGAGTTCAAAAGGTTATAAGGTGTATAATATTCAAACCAAGAAGATTTTGGTGAGTAGAGATGTACAATTTGATGAAGGAGCTCACTGGAATTGGGACAGCATGCAGGTATAGAGAGATGGAAAAGAGATTCAGCTTGAGATGCAACCTATATAAGCTGTACAAAATGGTCAGAATACAACTAATGATGTAGAAGTTGATAATGATTTGATAGCTGAGTCTGATTCTCCTGTTTTGAAAACAAAATCCTTAGCAGAAATTTATGAGAGGTGTAATTTTATGGTCAATGAACATTCCAACTATGAGGATGCTTCAAAAATGAAAGAATGGAGGATTGCAATGCGAGAGGAGTTCAAAATGATTGCAAAAAATGAAACATGGCAGCTAGTTCCTAGACCAAGTAACAAAAAGGTTATTGGTGTTAAATGAGTTTATAGAACCAAATTGAATTCAAATGGTTTTATAAACAAGTACAAAGCTAGGCTAGTGGTGAAATGGTACTCACAAGTTGCAGGAGTTGATTTTGGAGACATTTTTGCTCTAATGGCAAGACATGAAACAATCATATTGCTTGCTATATTATCTGCTCAAAATGAATGGAGGCTGTATCATCTTGATGTCAAGTCAGCATTTCTTAATGGAATTCTACAAGAAGAAATTTATGTAGAGCAACCACCAGGATATGTGATTATTGGGCATGAAAATAATGTTTATAGGCTTCACAAAGCCTTATATGGTTTGAAGCAGGCCCCTAAGGCTTGGTACAATAGGATTGATACTCATTTTCTACAAAACGGTTTCAAAAGAAGTCAAAATGAAGCCACTTTGTATGTTAGAACTGATGGGAATGGTAGCAAGATCATTATTTCCTTGTATGTTGATGACTTATTGGTTACTAGAAATGACGGTGATGGTATTATCAAGTTTAAAGAAAGTATGTTCAAAGAATTTGAGATGACAAATTTGGGCTTAATGAAATACTTTCTTAGAATGGAAGTACATCAACTTAATGATGGCATTTTTCTATCACAAAGGAAGTATGCCATGGATGTATTGAGGAAGTTCTAGCTGGAAAACTATAAACCTGTTTCAACACCTCTTGCAATCAATGAAAAACTTACAAAGTCAGATGGTGATGCTAAGGCTGATGAATCATATTACAGAAGTCTGGTTGGGAGTTTGTTATATCTGATAGCAACTAGACCTGACTTAATGTATCTTTCAAGTTTTCTTTCAAGATTTCTGTACTCTCCTAGCCTCACTCACTTTGGAGTTGGGAAGAAGATCTTGAGATACTTGAAAGGGACTTTGGACCTAGGCATTTGGTATGAAAAATCTGATGGAGAATTGATTGGATATGTGGATAGTGATTGGGCAGGGTCACTTGATGATTCTAAAAGAAAAACTGGGTACATTTTTTCTCTTGGAAGTGGATCATTCTCCTGGAACTCCAAGAAGCAAGAAGTTGTAGCATAGTCAATAGCAAAGGCAGAATATGTAGCTCAGCAGCAACTAACCAAGCAATTTGGATCAGAAAAGTCCTTGTTGATTTGAATTTTATTCAAGCTAAGCCTACTGTATTATGGTGTGATAATGTTTGAGCTATTTCAATGGCGAAAAATCCTGTTCAACATGGAAAAACCAAGCACATCAATGTGAAGTTCCATGCCATTCGAGAAGCTGAAAGAAATAAAGAAGTGAAGTTGGTTCATTGTAGAACTGAGGAACAAGTGACTGATATACTCACTAAAGCACTTGGCTATGGTCAGTTTAATGTTTTGAGGACTAAGCTTGGAGTTTCCGAGAAAAATTTTAAGGAGGAGTGTTGAAGATTAAAAGTTTTCTAGAGACTCCAAAGCTGTTGCTATTTCTGAAGCTAATGGCATTCATGGATACTATCTTTTTTTTGGTGCAAGCTACTACAGTGATACTTGCTATGTTTTAGTCATTTTTTGGTTTATGGTTCATTTGCTTTGTTGTAACTATTGTTCAAGTTAGTTTACCATGTATTCAGTTAGCTTCCAATGTTTTCAGTTGTATTAGTTTTAGCTAACTTGTATTAGTCACCATGTTAGTGGTCTTAGGTGAGAATTTTATGTTTTGATATTTTTACCATATCAGCAGGTATGGGTTGATGTAATTGTTTCGACAGCCATGCTTAGCTATGCTTCACTTATGTTTTTATATATAAACGCTTCTTCATGAAAGTCTATAATGTTCAGAAAAAAGAAAGAAAGAAAGGAGCTGTTGTGTAGTTTTATGTTATCTTATGCTGATGGTTTGATTTTTATTTGATATTTATGAATGTTTAAGGTCTGACACTATTAACAGATATGTTCATCAGAAGATGAAGGTGGGGTGCTGATTCTATGAGCACTATGAATATTAGCATCCGGTGAGGAATCAAACATGTGAGGAAAGAAATCTCTCTCGTTATCGTTATCTTCATAAATGAGGACAGTTTCTTTCCATTTGAAGGCTTTGATGAGAGTAGTAATGCCTTTGGCCTGATCAGAAGCTTCATTGTGTACAATTTGAATAAATACTACAAGAAAAATGGACTTCCATTACAGGCTATTTACCACATATATGAATGGCCTGTGTTAGAGAACATTTATCTACCAAGGGCCTTTAAAAACCCGTGGTTATTATGTCTAGTACAACGGGCTTTTCAGTGTCCGTAATGGTTTTTCATTAACTATTACGGGCATTCAAAGGCCCGTTGTGGATATGATATTTTGATTCGGATAAATTATGGGTCAAGAACCGATAGGGTTGGGTCGACTATATAAATTAAAAAAAAAAAAACCTAATTCACTTTTCACTCACCCCTCACCTCTTATCACCGTGCCTCCGCCGGTCCTCTCTTAGTGTTTGTTGTTTTTTTTTCAATTAAAATCTAGAGTAAATAACGCCTACCTCCCTTGAGATTTGCTCAATTACAGGCGGAGTCCATTTTTGAGTTTATTAACAAAGACCTACCCTCTTTTAGGTTTGCTCAATTACAAGGAGAGTCAACTTTTAGCCAACTCTTCAGTTTGTTTGACAAAGACCTTTGACCAAATTTTACTAAGGGCAGGAGAGGTGTTTGTTAATAAATAATAAAGTTAACTCCGCTTATAGTTGATAAAACTTCAGGAAAGGTTTTTGCAATTAGCTCTAAAATCTATTGAATTTATCAGGTAAGGTTCACTGATCTTTGGTTCATGCTGGTAAGGTTAGAACAGTGGCGGACATATATGAAGGGCAAGCCGGGCAGTTGCCCGGCCAAGATTTTTAAATTTTTTTATAGTATTATTACTATTTTACCTATTAGTAATTAAATTAAATTAAAAAAATTTCTTATTTTGAGGGATAGTATTCATTATGTCCCCCATCTAATTTTATCTTCACTTTTTAATTAATTAAATTTCTTCGTATTAATGATGTCGGCTGAAATTTTTTTGTTATTTTGTTTTCACCCACCCTAATAATAATTCTTGGGTACGCCCTTGGGTTAGAGGTCAAACTCCCAAGGTGGCAAAGCAGGACAAGAAGAAGAAGCCATGGGGTTGCACCCACAAGCGCATGCAATACAATCGCCGATTCGTCACTGCAGTTGATTATCTCCTTCCTCTTACTAGCTATTTTCTTTATTCTTTTTTACAACTTCTGTGAACTCTATCAAATATTGCTTATTTGCTTAAAACTTATTTGTTTATTTTGTAGATCTGAGCTATCACTTTTTTTTTTTTTTTTTGTTTATGAGTCAATATAAGCCCTTTTTTTTTGTCGATTAGTCTTTTCCCCCAAAAAAGACTTTACCAGAAATATGATGTGAATGATTAGTATTCTGGTTGTAATGTTTATTTATTTATTTGCAGTTGTTGGTTTTGGCAAGAAGACAGGAACAGCTCATCTGAGAAGTAAAGCTTGAAAGGATGAAGTATTAGATAGGTGAAGAACTACCCGGTGTGTTTCTTTTTTGGATCAATTTTCATGTGTTTTAAGACTTATTTTATTGATATTATGTGTTGAACTTTGTTAAACTCGTCTTCATTTTGTTAGCTAGAAATTGTGCCATTTTATTTTTAAATGCGATATTTTGAGGTTTCTTACTAGCTTGGTTTGCTTGGTTTGTTATTTTTTATGATTTACAAAGGCATATGTCTCATCCATGTTCATCTTCTTCTCATGACGAGTGGAGGGCATCAACTGAAATGATGTTGTAGTGTTTTGATAACCAAAAGGTACAAAACCACTCATTAACATTCTTGGGCCCTTTTAATCATACTCTTCAACAAACCACAAAACCACTCATTAACATTCTTGGGCCCTTTTCATCATACTCTTCAACAAACCACGAAAAGAGTTTTCTTGGTATTGAGTGACATATGAGTAATGAATTATGACGTGAGAAATTTAGGCCAATCTCTTTGTTCAATCTTTACAACATTAAAGAGTAATTTCAGTATTCTGAACACTTGACAAATAATATTCTATTTGAAGTGGTGCAGTTGGTTAATTTGCTTTGTATGCTTCCTCTGTTTTGTTTTTATTTAATTTTAATTAAAATGATGTCTTCCCCATGTGGATCTAACATCAATATCTTTTCTACCTATTCTTTTGTTGTTGGTTGAATTGGTACATTTGCGTATTTATGTTTTTTCATTTTTTGGCAGCATGATAGGCTATCTGTAAAATTTGAAAGAGAAACGGGATATGTGCAAAGATCCACAAAAGGAAATGTTGCAGAAGATTTGGAGGTTGTGCAATATATCATTTTTTTTAATTACGAATTTTTCTGTTTTATATAGGAATCTTCCACATATACTATGCTCTATGTAACTTAAACAACTAGGATATCCTAAAAGTGTAATGCTTCTCATGCTTGCATTATTATTTTGTGTAATCATAGGAAAGATGATTGCTCATGAGTTACAATCGGATTTGTGATAACATGGAAGTTAATGGAAGACATATTGTGTTTTCATTGTGTGAAGCTATATTGGTATATTCAGCAAATTTGTCAAGTAGAGATTATTAATCGGTTTATTAAATTAATTTTTTTAATAACAAATGAAAAATTTATTACACCAATTAATTTAATCAAATTAATTTATTTTTATTAAAATAAATGTATCTAAAACGGGCAATAATCAATGTATCTAAAACGGGCATTGCTCGTTGTAGTTTACATTATCCACCACGGGCAGTACCCGTTGTCGTTTACATTATCCATCATGGGTATTGTCCGTTGTGGAAAAACACCATTTTTCATCACAACTGAATACGTTGTAGTTTACATTATCCACCACGGGCAGTGCCCGTTGTCGTTTACATTATCCACCACGGGCAGTGTCCATTGTTGTTTATATTATCCACCATGGGTATTGTTCGTTGTGGAAAAACACCATTTTTTATCACCACTTAATACACAACAAACAGATGCCTGTGGTAGATACCTTTTTACAACGGGCATTTAGCTCTGGATCCTAACTCTGCTAAGATTTCTACTCCAACTGATGTCTCTGTAATGATGATTGCTTGCAAGGTGACATTCTGCATAAGATTCAAGGCTGTATTTGGGAATTAATTAGTGAATGAAACAGTTGGGTTGCATTCGATTATTGAAGTTTAACATCCAGAGATAGTAAAAGAAAATGACACATAAGGTATGATAGAATTTTTGTAGAAGTCTATAATATCCAATCTGCATGTAAAGCAAGAATTGAATCGCCTTTTGGAATCCCTCCAGTTTATAGTGACGATCGAGAGCAGAGAGATCAGAAATGGCCATGGAAATGCAACTGTGGCAAATCTTCCCTGACATGTACTTCTGCTGCAGAACTCAAACTAATATTCTTGACTTCTTGACCAGGTTTTGATGGACTTGATGGGTTGAGAAGGATAAGCAAGATTATTATTAGAGGCAGAAAGAAGTTAAAATCCATTACAAATCCGATAAGGAGGGTGCAATTACATGTTTTGTGTTATGAGATTTGGTAATATATATTGTTAGTTCTTAGCAAAATTAAAGCAAGTCAACTATGAAATTAAATAACACACATTGTCCAAATCTCATTAATGTTGAGTGTCAACTATCAAAATAAGAATAGAGCAAACAGAATCTTGATCACCTGCTTATACAAACAAAAAATAGGTTAGTAAATATACTGTCCACTAGGCAACAACAAATGGTATTAGAAATTCATGATCATAATCTACTTCATATATATTACATTCTAAATAGATCTCCAATGGAAATTGAGAAATGAATCTTATATCTACCTCTCCACCAATACACTTTCATGTGTATTGCATCTGCATACGGGTATGGAGATTGCCGATGTGTAGTCCTTGAGAAACTCCAGTTTTTCCATAAAACGACCTTGTAAAGCATGACGTTTTCTGTAAACCAAACAAATGGAGAATATTGGAGAGAGCTAAAGTTGAAGACATCCCTGTAATTAGATATAAACCACCAAAGATCTGGAGGCTTAGACTGCTGATGGGACTAGTACTGGAGGAATCCTTCTGGTTCATAATAAAAGTTGAAGAATGACTAGTAAACCATGCATCGATATTCCATTGTTTTAAGTTTTCCTTCTGCTCTTAGACTTGCAATAGCTAGCCCTTGATATGTTAGGGACCAGTGGTGACCCTTTTGCGAATGCCTGCAATATATGTGCAGTTTGGATTCGCTTAGCTTAATTCATATGTAAGCATTATTCATTCGTGATTATAAAACAAATATATTTAGTTAAAAATATCTAATCCCGGTAGATATTTAGTAGTGAAAAACCTCATCGACTATACATATATATATATATATATAGGTGGGATGTGACATATACAACCTATATATGTTGTACGATATAGGTTGTACGATAATCAAAATCTTTTCTAAAATTCCCTTCAGGAAACTGTTTCTTAGACAGATGAACTTCATGTTTCGAAGGTAAACTACCTTTCTTGGAGTTCTGCATCGAGAATCGCACAAGTATCTTGTCAACATATAATGCTTTAGACATTACTAACAGTTTGTTCTTGCGATCGCTTATTAATTGGATCCCTAGAACATAACTTGTCTCTCCCAAATCTTTCATTTGGAATTGGTTAGCAAGCCAACCTTTTACCTTCAATAATGTCCCTACGCCATTCCCAATGAGTAAGATATCATCTACGTAAAGGACCAAGAATACTACTTTCTTGTCAATGATACACTTGCACACAAGGCTCATCAACGTTTGTTCAAAACCATAGATCTTGATAGCAGTATTAAACCTAATGTTCCAAGATCTAGACACTTGCTTAAGTCCATAAATGGACCTTTGCAACTTACAAACGTTTTGCTCTTGATCTTGGGATATGAATTCCTCTAGTTGCATGATGCAAATTCTATGCAACTCGCAAGTCTACGAGATCAACACAAGCAATAAAGAGTGAATAGAGTATCGTTCCCACGAGGACAATGAATATTAATTACCAAAATTAACTCTACCTAATTCTATTTGGACTAACAATGTTTTAGAAATTGCAAATTATATAAAAACAATCTAAAACTATGATTCAAATTCAAGGGAATTGAGGCGTTAGGATATCCGATTTCACTTGGTTATTATCAAACACTCCCGAGTTACTATCTAGATTTTATTACAATGGTTGAATGCGTGCTTAAACTAAATTAACCAATAATCTCTCTCGAGTCTTATCAGAATTATTCCACCGCACACCAATACCCTGTCTCTCGATGACTACTGAGTGCACGAGAACACATTAAGAATAAATAAACACAAACCAATTGCTAGCATCTATTGACGATGGTTTTCGTCATTCAAGTAATGCTACCCAAGAGTGCTACCTGAGGTAGCATTTTCTTGTTAGCATTTTTGGAACTCTTGACCACTAACATATGCTACCCAAAAGTGCTACCCAGGGTAGCATCTCTTGGTAGCATTTCATCCTAAGCTCGTTCTTTAACTTGATTTCATGGTCTATTGATCCGAAACCATTCAAAACATCATCGAGCATCGAATATCACCTGCACATTAAAGAAACACATCAAAACATCCAACTTTCCTCAAGAATTGGGCAAAAACGATAAATATTAGGGTCGCAAAATCATGCAAAATATGCCATTATTATTGCATCATGTAGATGCTCTCATCAAGATTGCCAAATTTCATAATCGAAATAGGCAGCTACCGGCGAAAAGGTCTCATCATAATCAATGCTATTTTTTTGTGTATAACCCTTCACCACTAGCCTTGCTTTCAAGGTCTCTACCTTCCCGTCTATTCCACTCTTTCTCTTGTAGATCCACTTGTACCCTATGGGTTTTATCCTATCTGGTAAGTTTACAAGTTTCCAGACCGAGTTGGAGTACATGAACTCCATCTCGAAATTTATGGCTTTAAGCCATTCTTCTTTGTCAGAATCTTCCATTGCATCTCTAAATCTCAATGGATCATCCACACTATCATCAAAAACTACATCTTGTTCCTCTCCAATACCTAAATAGCGATCAGGTTGTCGTACAAACATCTCACTACGTCTAGGTGGTAATATATCCTGACTAGAAATCATCTGACCATCAGATGATTGTGGAACAATAACTTTGTCAACAACTTTTGTTGACTGAGCACTGGTCATACCAGGTTCTAGCTCCTTTAACACAATTTTACTTCGAGACTTATGATTGCTCATATAATCTTCTTCAAGAAACATTGCATTTGTCGATACACACACTTTGTTGTCTTGTGAATTATAAAATAATCCTCCTCGAGTTTCCTTTGGATATCCGACAAATAGGCACATTTGTGAATGAGGTTTCAGCTTTCCGCTTCTGTTATTCAGTACATGTACTGGACACCCTCATATGCGAAAATATGGTAAACTAGCTTTACGACCATTCCACAACTCTCAGGAATCTTAGGAACAGATATGGATGGAACTAGATTTAATATGTGAGCCGCTGTTTGTAGTGCATATCCCCAAAAGGAATTTGGTAATGATGAGAAACTAATCATATATCTCACCATTTCTATGAAGGTCTTGTTTCTCTGTAACACCCCCTATCCTATTCACAAACGAACCGGCTCGGGGATATTACGGTCAGATTCGAAATTTAAATATCAAATCTAATTTATTATATCTATAAAAACCGTTTTCTGAGTTAACCCAAACGGCATTGCCAGGAACTCGTAGTGTCCATACCTCATCCTGAATGCTGTCTTATGAACATCTGACTCATTAACCCATAGTTAATGGTAACCCGATCGAAGATAGTTTTCTTAGTCCTATACATAGACGACATCCTACTCATTGGGAATGATGTGGGAGTGTTGTCTGACGTCAAGGGCTGGCTGGCTAGCCAATTCCAAATGAAAGATTTGGGAGAGGCGAGTTATGTTCTAGGGATCCAACTTATAAGGGATTGTAAGAACAAACTCATAGCACTGTCTCAGGCATCGTATATCGATAAGATTCTTGTGCGATTTTCGATGCAGAATTCCAAGAGAGGTAATTTACCTTCTAGGCATGGAGTTCACTTGTCTAAGGAACAGTGTCATAAGACACCTCAAGATATTGAGGATATGAGACGTGTGCCCTATGCATCTGCAGTAGAAAGTCTCATATATGTTATGTTATGCACGAAACTAGATATCTGCTATGCAGTGGGAGTAGTCAGTAGATACCAGTCCAACCCGGGATTAGATCATTGGGTTGCAGTCAAGACCATTCTCAAGTATCTTTGGAGAACGAGAAACTATATGCTCGTGTATTCCGGACAGGATTTGATCCCGTTAGGATACACGAATTCTAATTTTCAGTCAGACATGGATTCTAGAAAATCCACGTTTGGATCAGTTTTCACCTTAGGTGGTGAAGCCATTTGCATTGCTGACTCCACCATGGAAGCCGAATATGTAGTCACTTGTAAAGCTGCTAAAGAGGCTGTTTGACTCCGAAAGTTTTTAAGTGATCTGGAAGTTATTCCTGATATGGATAGGTCCATCACACTTTATTGTGATAACAGTGGTGCTGTGGCTAATTCTAAAGAACCAAAAAGCCATAAAAGAGGGAAGCATATAGAGAGGAAGTATCATCTTATTAGAGAGATAGTGCAGAGAGGAGATGTGATCATCACCAAGATAGCCTCACAAGACAATCATGCTGATCCATTTACGAAGACCTTACCGACTAATGTATTCACGTGTCACCTAAAAGGTCTAGGGTTACGTCTTATGCCTCACATGCTTTAGTGCAAGTGGGAGATTGTTAGGGTTTTTGCCCTAAAGATGTAATTTGTAAATATTTTTTATAAATAAATAAAAGAAGAGTTCAATTCATTCTTATTGTGTCATTTATATTATATAAACTTGTGTATTATAACATCCTAGATTGCCGGATGTAATCTCGTACTGTGTACATGATTGTCATATACAGATGGATACAGTAAGAGATGTGCAATCTAAAGAGTCCAGAGATAGCAAATAAAGTTAGGTACTTTATTTGTAGTTAATCTAGAACTGCGGTCCATTCTGTATTGTACGATGATTCTATCCCAAATCATTCATATGTAGATATGGGAAGAAAGATACCTTGTATGATGTGATCATATAGGACTAGGCCATAATCTATATGAATCTCTCACTAAGATCCGTTTACCGATGATATTCATATACATCAACTTATGATGGCTATATATGGGTGATCTTAATCTTGAGTGTCTTATCGACTCCTTCAGGTTAGATCGTGATTTTTGATATTGGTGAGGTCAGATGATTATTCCCGATCAATATTCTTCGTATGTTGGGATTAAGGTTTGACTTGTGGCTGGAAAGGTTTGTACACAATAGTGGAATCCACTCCTTCTTGTGAGAAGTAGAAAGTAGTTCCCTTAAGGGTTGATTCGGGGCTTGAACAATATGAGCGCTCTTCTGATTCCGTGAGGAAACAAGATTTATTGTTCATTAGAGAACCAACGATGCTTAAAGGATATATGTAATTAGAGGGGTGTAGCGGACATTATGACCCAGCTCTAATTATGAACTACTGTGGAGGGTCACACCATATGTAATAGCTATATCGATGGACACCGAGTGATATCGGTCTGTGTAAAAACGTCCGCAGTTGAGAGAATGCAGCTTCGGGTTTTTAGTAGAATAACATCGGAGTTGATAATCAAGGAATATTAATTAAAGAGTTTAATTAATGATTCCGAGGATTATCGAAGCTCAAAATACTATGGGTCCATTAGGTTTCCTTGCTAGCCTGATCCATTTAGCTAACAAGGGTCACGTATAATTAATTGGATGATCCAATTAATAGTGTTGCGAAAACGACACGTGTCAGGAGTTAATTGAGTAATGTGATTATTCAATTAATTAAATAATAAGATTATTTAATTATGTAATTAGTTATAAGAGAAGGGTGATAGTTGATATTTTATTTTGAATAATAAGATAATATGATTATCTCATTTATTAAATAAAATAAAATAAATTTGAATTTAAAAAGTTTAAATTCAAAAGTTATTGATAATATTGATATTTTATTTTAAATAGAGAGATAATATGATTATCTCATTTATTAAATAAAATAAAATAAATAAATATTATTTAAATTTAAAAAGTTTAAATTCAAAAGTTACTGATAAATTAATAAAAAGAGTTTTTATTAATTTGGTAACTTAAATATAAATATATATTAAAAAGAGTTTTTAATATAACAGACGACTAAACCAAAATTTTGACGTTCAAAGTGTTTGTACGTAAAAAGAAAAAAAAATAAAAGTGACCGGAGATATACAGTATCTCTCCAACTTTTTTTTTCATTCAACCTCTTCTCTGTTCCTAACAACGTGACGTGCCCACACGCAAGTTACCGATGCCGGGATATAGCAAGGAAGACGTAGTGGTACAGACAAGGAGCAGCAGCAAAAAAAAAAAAAAAACGAAGGAGCCTCCAACGGTGGTATGGTTCTTTACTTTTTTCTTCTTTTAATTGATTACAATTTTCTATATGTAAAAATAAATATATATGTAATATATATTATTTTTATTGTTCCGAAAATATAGTTCCAAAGTTTTACTGGTTACAGATAGTTTTGCGATCTGTATATAAAAATTTTAAACCCTAATTCCGCTGCGTGACCAGTAGAACGGAAAAAAGGTTCATACACCTACTTCTTTCCTTCTTGGAGCTCTCATTCGGCCCGAAGGCTTCTCCCATGTGAATTTGGGTGTTGGATCGCTTATAGAAGACTCTAATGGTTTTTACCAGCTTGCTGTATATGCTCCGGTAGAGTTCACCGTCTTTTCACAGGTCGACGGTGATTGCAGTAAGCACGCTCTCATCAGTTGAGCTTTCCATGCAACTGACCTCTTTTTGGAAGCGGGCTATATAATCTTTTAGAGGCTCGTCCGACTTCTGAAATATCGTTGCAAGGTGGCACGAAGGGATGAGCTATTTTTTCAGGGCCTGGTATTGGTTCATGAAGAGCTCCTAGCATTGGTTCTAGCTAATTATACTTCTAGCTGGGAGCCCCTTTAACCATTTCCTTAGGTTTTCTCCCAAGGTCATCGAGAAGCACCGGCATTTGACTCTGTTGTTGGTCGTGAGAAGGCTCATCTGTACATTGTAGGCATTCAAGTGATCAAAGGGATTGATAGTCGCCTGGTAAAAGGGGATGCTGGGCATTTTGAAGCGATCCGGTAGTGGTTCATTCTTTATTTCGTAAAAGAACGGGCTCCACTCCACATACCTATCATTGGGTTCTGCCCCTCCCCGCTGCTGCTCTAATAGATCCAGCCAATGCAGTAATACTTGATATTTGGGAAATAAGAGGGTGCTATTGATGCGCAGAATGTGGGGCTATCTTCCCCGCGGGATACCTCCGCGGGCCTCTATTTGGTGACCTCCTTCGGTTTATCAATGATTCAGCGCTTTGATTCCCGGGACTTCGGTGGCCGACGCTGGGGGAGGGCATTTCTGTTGCTGCCCCTACCAGGTCGCTGGTCATGGATCTCCAGATGTTGTATGGGTCGTTGGGACGTGTTGTGCGCTCAGGTGCCTCGATGATCCCTATTGAATTCAACGTACCTCTCGCCACTAGCGTTTATATGGATTACTAGTCCCGTGCGGAGAGGTCCCTCTCACGGTCATCGTATGGCCGTGTTGGCTGAGTGAAAAGAGATTTCACCTCGCGGGGCATTATTTCGTATGGGATTCTGCCTGTTGATTCAGAAGGCAGGGTGGCCTGCCTCACCTCCTCCAGGATGTGGTGGTAAAACACTTTCCACAACTTGCTTGTGAGGAAGCTGGTTCTGTAACATAAGGTGATAGCCACGAGACATCTCCGTTATCATTCTCTCCAGTTCGACCTGTCTCTCCATCCATTTATTGAGGTTTAGAGGTCTCGACGGGCCAGCTTGATCGTTTTCTTGAGGTTCCACCTGGGGAGGGAGTTGACCAGCCGATGGATTTGAGGCTGATGGTGGAGCCATTAGGGCAATAGGTGCCACGTTTTGGCACGATTGGTGCGTTTGGCGCCATCGATACGTTTGATACAACTAGTGGGATTGGAGGCTGGTGAAACGCCCCCGAATGTCACCCAATTAGGGGTACATCCCTACTTCTCGCAGTTCTGGAGCGTGTTCTTACGCCTTTCACCGTTGATTTGGAAGAGTTTTTCCTAGAAAAGAAAAAACACAATAGAATATACGGTTTCTTATCGGAAAACGGAGGTTTGATTTCCTCGAACGGAGCCCTCCTTCTAGCACCAAGATGTTGACGTACGAATCTGGTCAACGTAATTAACAACGAATGGAATGACAAAAGTAATAAAATCATATTGACATGAGATTTTTAAAATGGTTCGGCCTCAGGGAATGCCTACATCCACTGTTCTTATTATTTAAGTCGAGCTCGCTGATAATATATGCGGAGCTCGCTTATATGTGTTTTTTTTTTTTCTAGAAAAATTAGTAACATTTGTAACAATGTTGATCTATCCATTTTATAGTGTGAAGGGGTTGGAGTCATTTTCTTTTACATGGAATCTAATTACAGAAATGAGGGACTAAACTATATCCCTAAGAATCATTTTCTAATTGAAATATAATTAGTAGAATTAAGGAAATTGAGACTGATTGAGATTCTACTAGTTGACCGAATCTAATCCCTTTATTCTTGGAATTTCTCATTTGATTGGGGTTTCGAGTTGAGTGCCATGCTGGCTGGGTATTATGTGAGCTGCGAACAAGCCTTCGATGAGAGGTGGTGCTTGATTCTTTTAGGTGCTTTTGTAGCGGTAGCTCGTGTAGGGCTTTTTTCCTTTATGTATGTTAAAGTGGTCTCACCTATTGTACCGGGCTTCGCTAGCCTCTTCTGCTTGTTAGGTCTCGCTGTCTCTTTCTAATTTGTATGGGCTTCGTTGGTCTCTTTAATGCCTTTGGGTCTAGTGAAATTTGGCGCATAACAATAAGCTTGTATGAATCACTTAATCATATTAGAAAACTGAACGCTCCTAAGAAGCATTTAACACAATTAACCTAGTCCATGCTTCGATGATCGTCGGTTGGTTCTAATAAGTCCAAATCAACTGCGGATCAGTCAGTATAGTATTACAAACAAGTTATCAATTAATGGGTTAGTATTTACCTAGAAAACAACGTGCCATACTATTCCCTATTTTTTCCTATTCCCTATTTTCTCCTAATAATTGATAATAAAATAATAATAATAATATATTTTTACTTATAATTCAAGTGGTTATAATACTTTTTTTTCAACTTAATGGTGAGAATTCAAATTCTTCCGCACTAAGTAAAGATTTTTTTAACTTTTATTTTTTTAATTATTGTTGAGCATTTAAAAGTTCTTTGACAAAAAAAAAAAACTTGGAAGAAACAAACAACCTGACTAAACACATGTACCTACTACACAATGTTTGATGGGCCAAGCGCAAAAACAATTATACGCCCGTGACATTAATAACCCCCAGCCTTTAATAGGAACCAGTGCCAATTGACTAGTCACTGCGGAGGAAAGTTTATCTTAAAATTTTTTGAAACTCACTAGGGTGCTTTTTTGAAACTCTTGTCACGTGCGTTATGACATGATCAGTGACTGATCCATGAACAAACAATAATAAATATAAAATATAAAAAAAATATTATTTTCCTCGTGGTCGTGTATTAGACCAAGTAAACTGATGCATGCACATGCTTCAACACAAGTATCCAAAATTTTGTTGCATATTACATAAATAATGCCTTTTTTGGCATATCATCAAATGGACATGAAACTATAAAAATTTATAGAAAATCATAATACCCTAAGAATATACAACACTAGGAGAATAATAATTTGGTTACAAATTCATCAATGTCCTTATCAGAACTTCCACCTTCATTAACGGCCTCTGTGGCCAATTTCTTCCATTTCTTTGCATTCTCTTTCATCTTTCTCCCCTTCTCTCCTTCCATCACTTCCTTTATGCATTTCTCCACAACTTGTCTTCCCACAATACCTTTCTCATCAGACAGAGCTCTCATTCCAGTCCCCCAAACATCCTCAACATACTTTGCATTAGTCGGTTGGTCGGTCCACTGAGGCATTGCCACCATTGCAACTCCAAGGCTCAATGCTTCAAGAATTGAATTGAAACCACAATGTGTAACAAAACATCCAATTGACTCATGTGCTAACACTTCCAATTGAGGACACCAATTCACCAACAGTCCCTTTTCTGATGTCTCCTCTATGAAGTTTTTTGGTAGTTTTGTCTCCTCGGACTCTCTCACAACCCACAAGAAGTAGCAGTTGCTTCCTTTTAGTCCCCAAGCTAATTCTCCCATTTGATCTTGTTTAAGTACTGCAATGCTCCCAAATGAAACATACACAACTGAACCACTTGGCTTGTCATTTAGCCAACTCATGCAAGCACTAGTTTTTGGCTTAAACAGACTGATGCCATAGTCTTTATCATCGTCAAGTCTTTTGTCTAAGTACATAGATGGAAGAGTTGGTCCTATTGTCCCCATTTTCCAAAGCTTAGCCATCCACTCCACCACCTGATCAAAAAACCCACAAACAACACAAGAAATTCTAAGTAGAGTTAGATATATAAATAAATCAAGATTTCAAAATGATATATCATTAATTAAATATCATCAGCATATGTACCTTTTCCTCCAATTTGTAGAAAGTGGTAAAAAGTACCCAATCGGCATCGTTGATGTTTGAGAATTGATTCACAAGTAAATCAAAAGCAGCAGGGTTTTCTCCCATATCATAAACCAACGATGGTGTCTCAGAAACCTGAAGCTGAGGCAACTCTGGAAGAGAAACATCATGCCCAGAAAATGGTAGCTTGAGAATATATGCTGTTCACAGCACACGTTTGTGTGAAAAACGCCGCCCCAAGTAGCCCAAACTGCTTGGCCACATCAAGCACCCAAGGCAAGAACCCATCATAAACAAGGCCAGTGACAGGTTGACCAACAGAATCAAATTTTTTTATCAACATTGCCATGGTCTCTGAGCCTACAAATTTAAGACTTGCTAAGTAGGCTTCAGGGCTCTCAGCCTGTAGAAAGCCACCCTCATCGTAGCCGTCAGAGATTGTTTCAATGGCTATTGAGCTTGCTGGGTCTGTGTGCATGGACTTGGAGAGATAGATGGTGGTCGCTAATGTGGTCTTGACTCCTTTAGAAGCTAGACGTTTAGCAAATTGAAGCATTGGGTTTATGTGGCCTTGGATTGGGTAAGGAATGATTAGAACATGAGCTTTGCTGCAGGCTCTCATTGCCAATTCCATTATCAACTAGAGGAGAGAAGAAGAAGCAGCAGCAGCAGAGACAAGTACAGAGAGAGCTTGGGAAAATTATTATAATTTATTATAGCTCAACCCATGTTTATATATTGATACGACTGTTGGGAAAAGTTAGTATAATTTATTATAGCTCAACCCATGTTTATATATTGATACGACTGTTGGGAAAAGTTAGCGAGGAAGGGATGTCTAATATTTACTGCTATACATGGCCATTGGAACCGAACTGGCGGTTCCGGTTCCGGAACCGCCGGTTCCGTTTCCTTTTTTTGTGTAACCGGAACCGGGACCGGGGAGGTCCCGGTTCCGGTTCCGGTTGGAACCGGGGGGGAACCGCCGGTTCCGGTTCCTCCCCGGTTCTTTTGGAACCGACGGTTCAACCGTCGGTTGAACCGCCGGTTCCAAAACCGGAACCGGCCCAAATAAAAAAAATTTTTGAATTTTTTTTTTCAAATTAAAAAATGAAAAAATTTAATAAAAAGTTAAAAAAATTAAACTAATGAATAAACCAAAGGTAATAAATCATTGTGAATGGACAATTAAAACTTTAGAAGTGTGTACATATATATACATGCAAAGGTAGTTTCAAAATATATTCACTTTCAATGTGGGATTGGTTATATATATAGATAAATAAAGATGGTTCAAGTCTTGTGCACTTTCAATGTGGGATTTGAAAATATAGTCAAAAATGGTGTACACTAGTCCCACATTGAAAGTAAAAGAGAAGTGTAGGAGATGAAGTTTTATATAAAATGATAGTAAATAGTCCCACATTGAAAAGAAAATTGTAGTGTAGGAAGTTGAGTACTTATAAGTAGTCACACATTGAAAAAAAAAGAGAAGTGTAGGAAGTTGAGTGCTTATAAAAGGAATGAGTATTTGTTGGGTTATGATTTAAGTGATATGTGGCCCAACAATAGTATTGGACCATTTATTTATGTTTATTATAAATTATTATATGGCCCAACAGTGTTGGGATATATATTATATATATATATATTAGTAAAAAATTAAAAAGTTCCTACATATATATATATTAGTATACATATATATATATATATATATATATATATATATCCTACATATATATATATTAGGATATATATATACATATATGTTGGGATATATATTAGTATACATATATACACATATATGTTTATATATATATATTTGTTTATATATATATATTAGTAAAAAATTAAATTTTTTTTTGTAAAAAAAAAAAAAAAAAAATTAAAAACCGGGAACTGAACCGGAACCGCCCGAACCGGGCGGTTCCGTGAACCGGCGGTTCCGATTATTTTTTTAGGGAAACCGGAACCGGGACCGATTGTCCCGGTTCCGGTGTTCGGTTCCGGAACCGGTTTTGAACCGGAACCTAAGGTTCGGGTTCAAAACTGCCGGTTCGGTTCGAACCGCCCGGTTCGAACCGAACCGGGGCCATGTCTATTTACTGCAAGATAAATAATATAATAAAGAAAAAAAATAAGAATCCAATCATACAATAAAATTTATATGTGAAAATCCAAAAATATAAAATAAAAAACCACGGCAGTGAAGATAATAAAACCAAAGCTCTCAGTGTCTCACATGTATTTTTCAAGATATGTAAATGGGGAATAAATATTTGAGATTACTTTAAGTTAAACCACCTACTTGGAGCCAAATAGTCTCAATCCTTCTTCAACAAACTTCTCTTTCCAACAACACTATTAACGTCAGTTGAATACGGTTTGCTTATTTTAAGAATACAAGCCAATTTCTAACAAGCACGGCCGGCCTTGGGCCAGAGCGCCAGGGCCCCAGGCTCAAGTAGCTTAATTTTTTTTTTTTTTTGTTTATGTTGATTTTTAAACTTTTTGACCCAATTTTTTAAAAATTTTTATATTGATCTAATGACCCAATTTTTTTTTTCTTTCTTTTGATACTATTGGGCCCAATTCTTTTTTTTTTTTTTTATGTTAAATTCTGAAATCCTCAAGAGTAACGAAGAAGCTTCTAAGTGATTATCAAAACTCAATACAAGTAATTTTATTCATTTATCAAAATTCAAAATTGTTGTTGGTTAAGAATAACCTATAAAATAATTAATTTCTTTAATTTTTTTTTCCTTTTCCTCTAGTTGATTTTTTCATATGCAGCATTTGGTATACTTTAAAAATTGAATTCATCCATAAGGATTTAGTCTAATATTTTGGTGATATTCATACAAGTTTCTCACTATAAAATTATGCTTTGTTATGAAAATTATATTTATTGGTGCATTGAATTTTGTTTTGTTGAGTTTTTGTAAGCTACTTTTTAGAACTTTGTTTTTTTTTTTTTATCCAACTTTTCTAATGATTACTTTTAATTTTAATGAAATTAAATGCATGATGGACTAGCTTCTTATTGAATTCCAGCCATAAAAAAAATATGTCTAGCAAAATTTTGTATTTATTAGAATTTATCGAAATATAACATGTGAGAGCATCTCCAATGCAAATATGTATTTTTGAGTATTTAAATAGTGTCACATCAGCATTTCTAAATAATATGGATCTAACTTGTTAAAAAAATTATAGAAATGCATATTCATTTCTCCAATGTATTTAAATAGTAATTTCAAACCAATCAGCACAAGTTATTTGTCACATTCTCTCTCTAATTTAATATGACAATTAAATGCATTGAGAAAATGTTAAAATTATTTTGGTGGGAAAAGTTAGAAATCTTAGTCAGCATATCAAGGAGGATATCTATAATTAGAAGCTCTACTTGATATTCTCTAACTTTTTTTTGCCACATCATATTAATATTGAAGTTAGATAATTGCATTGGAGAGGGTTTTTTTAACTTTTCAATATAGATCCTATATGGCACTTAATTTTCTCTAAATGCATAATAGCATTGGAAATGCTCTTAGAGTCTCATTTTAAGTTGAGTCTTGAGCCACCAAAAAGCCAAGGCCGACCTTATTAACAAGGAGTCATTGTCTGAATAATTTTCTTCTATCAGGCCCTAATTTGGTACGCGAGATTAGCTTAAGATTGGACAATTTTAGTCCTTATCCTATGTTTGGTGAAGTGCATAGATATGAGATTCATAATCTCGTGTATTAAAGTAATCTCATTTTGATCGAACTATACAAACCCACCCCACCCCTTATCACAATAGTCCTGGGACTAATAAAAAAAGAGAATATTTTTAATGTTTTTTTATTAAACCCTACCTCATCACTAATAATTTTTTATCCCCTTCTCTCTCTATCTCCCATAACACACTTCTCTCTCATCACTCATTTAATTAAAATTAATAACCATTAATATGTATACTTTTTGTCCTTTTAATAATAAAATTTTCACTTTTTTTTTAAAAAAAAATTAAAGTTTGTTTTTAAAATGGTAAACTTTCATAGTAATTTTTAATAAAATTGAATTGGATTTATAATGTTTTTTTTAAAACATAATTTACCAATATATTAATATTATTTAAATTAAATTTTATATTATTTTTAAAAAATAAATTTATATTTTTTATTCAATTATTTTTGTTTTAATTTAATTATAATTTATGTATCTATTTAATAGACCAATTATATTTAAATTTATTAAATTTAGTTATAATTTAGTCCAATCCCAAATTATTTCAAATATAGAATTAGACTATTTTAGACATATCTCATATTTTACCAAACAGTGGATAGTGTTATATTAATTTAATTCAATCCAATCCAATCTCAGTCCAATTCAATCCCATAAAATAGTCCAATTCAATTTAATATTACGGCAATTATCAATTTGATCCCTAATTTTTGGAGAATCAACAATATTTTAACGCAGATTCGTTTATTAGTACCCGTGGGCCCTAAATTTTCGTAAATGTATCAATTTAGTCATTCTGTATGTCAACCGTTAGTCAAACCTAACGGTTCCAAGGGTATTTTTATCGATAAACCTATCAATGTGTCAACAGTAACTTTTTTGTCAAATGACATACCTACCCTCTATTCAAAATTTAAAATAAAATAAATTAAAAAAATTAAAAGATTAAAAAAAATTTAGTTGGATCTTCACCATCCGTCAATATGATGGACGGTGAATATTATATTGACTTTTTAAAAAAAATTGAAAATTGAAATATATATATTTTTTTAACTGTTCTTGGTGGAGATCGAAGAACAGCAGAAATTGTTTTTAATAAAAAAGTTGAAAATCGAACAATTCTTTAATTGATAATGTTGATGATGATGATTGAGAAAGAAAAAATGTTATTGATGATCATTGAAGAAGAAGAAGAAGATGGAAATCTAAGGAAAGAAAACTATTTAAGTGATAATGGTGATGATGATTATGGAGAAGAAAAAATTTGTTAATGATCATTGAAGAAGAAGAAAATGGAGATTTGGGCCTCTAAATTTTTTTTTTTCCTTAAGTTTCTCTTTAATTAATATTTTTGTTGTGTGTAAAATTACATCAGGCCCAAACAGGCCCAATAATGCCAAAATTGCCAAAGGAGACCCAGCGCGCTGAAAAGGACAGAAAGTCGCCGCAAGGCGAAATGGGCCCTAACCCAACGTACCACAAAGGAAGAAGCTCTAAACAAATAGCTAAGGAATCTCAAGTACTGCACCTCACCGAACTAACTACTTGCAGATGAGGCAGCCCCATAGCTCGCAAGTTACACAGCCCGAAGCCTCAATTAAAGGAAGAATCCCGACAATATAGTGATCACACCCGGTCAACTAGCAGACTCCCAATCAATCAAAAATTCCTCACAATCAACAATTGTATTTAAACTAAATCACGCCCATTAAGGGATAAAATTTTGCTTTTAATTTATGTAATCAGATTTAATGTAAAATATGATGACTCTCGCCCCTTCACATTATAAAAGGAGCGGGCCATCACTATTACAAAGGTTACTAATTTTTCCAGCAAACACATACATAAGCAAGCTCTGCAATACACCCAGCGAGCTCGACTTAAATACTAAGAACAATGGGTGTAGGCATTCTCTTAAGGAGAACCATTTTAAAAATCTCTTGCGTCAATTCTTTTTATTTGTTTTATCCCTTAAATATTACATATTCACTGTTTAATCACGTTAACTAAATTCACACGTCAACAGTTTGGCGCTAGAAGGAGTGCCCCGTTTGAGGATTCAAACCTCCGTTCCCGATAATAAACAACTGTTTTAGTTTTCTAACATTTGTTATTTTAGGTAAAAAAAAAATCTCCAGATCGATGGCGAGAGGTGTAGGAACCGGTTCCAGGACGATACGGAGCAGAAACATACCCTCGGTTGGAGGACCTTCGGAGGCATCCCACCAACCTCCGATCCTGCCAATTGTATCAAATGCACCGGTGGCGTCGAATGCACCAATCGAGACAAACGTGGCGCCCATTGCACCGGCGGTTCAGCCGCCTACCACGAACCCGCTAGTGGACCAACTCCCTCCTCGGACGGAGCCTCAAAACCACGATCAGGCTGGCCTGTCCGCCCCTCCCGACTTTAGCAAGGTGATGGAGAGGCAGGCAGAATTAGAAAGGGTGGTGGTAGAGATGTCCCGCAGAGACCACCTCTTGTTGCAGCATCACCATACCACGAGCAGATCGCAGAAAGCACATCACCGCTACATCAGGCGCGATATGATGCAAACTGCCCCGTACCTCAGCCCCGCAGGCAGAATCCCCAACGAGACAATGTCCAGCAGGGCGAAATCTCTTTTCACTCGGCAAACGCAGGCAGACGAGCTAGGACGAGATGTGACGAGCGACAAGAAAGGTCTCATCACAACGGCCCCATAATCTATATGAATGCCAGCGATAAAAGGTACGTAGATCTTAACAGGGACCAACGAGGCGGCCCTGCGCATAGTACCTCCCAACAATCCAGGCAGCACTCGGAAGCGCACGGCTAACGGCCTTAGAGGAACGACAATAGGAATGCCCACCACGCGGTACTAGTTGCCGGAGCCTCTCGGGGACGATTCACGGAGCCTCAGCTCAATGGGAGGAGGTCGCCAATAAGGGAGCTTGAAGGTCGCCTAATCGGCCAGATTGATGCCATATGAAAGACAGCGCAACCTCCAGCGCATCAATAATGACCCCTTCACCCTCGGATACCAGGCTCTGCTGCGACGGCTGGACCTATTGGAACAGCAGTGAGGAGGCACTGAACCTATTGACAGGTATGTCGAAAGAAGCCCATTCAGTTGGGAGATCAACAACGAGCCATTGCCCGAATGCTTTAAGATGCCCAGCATCCCCATCTACCAGGCGTCCAGCGATCCTTTCGATCATTTAGATGCTTATAATGTACAGATGAGTCTACTCATAACCAATAGTAGGGTCAAATGCCGATGGTTCTTAGCCACTTTGGGTGAGATCCCAAGAAAATGGCTGAGGGGGCTCCCTAGAAGTAGCATAACCAGTTGGAACCAGTGCCATGAACATTTTCTAAACCAGTACCAGGCATTAAAGAAACAACTCGTTTTTTTTCTGCCACGTGGCGACAATCTTTGAGAAGGCGGACGAGCTTTTGAAGGATTACATAGCCCACTTCCAGAAGGAAGTCAGCTACGTGGAGAGTCCTATGGACTAAAGCGTGCTCATTACTGCTGGCCTGCGAAAAGATGACGAGCTCTACTGGAGCATATACAGCAAGCCGGTAAAAACGCTCATAGATTTTTACAAGTGGTCCAACACTCACAACCATATGGAGGAAGCCTTTGGACCCAAGAAATACTCTAAGAAGGACATGAGCAGAATTCCGTGAGACAGGAGCAAGCAGAAAGAAGGCGGGCGAGGTGACGGCCGCAACCGGAACTGGGACTCGCGTAGGGACGACACTTCAATGAATTAGGTAGCCAAGAAGGCTAGTAATGATGAGGATGTGCGACGGGGTGGAGCCTGCTATCAGACCTACGCACAGCTGTTCTACTGCCGGGATAAGATCTTTAACACGGAGAGGAACAGGGAAGCGTTCGGGAGGCCACCTCCCATGAGGACGCCTACAAAGACCCGCAATATCAACAAATTTTGCCAATACCACAACGAGGCCGGCCACCGGCCACAATATGTTTGAATGCTACGAGCTCAAGGACACAATAGAGAGTCTGATCAGACGAGGCCGTCTAGGAGACTACGTGGTATGTCCTAGGAACCAACAGCAGCCACAGTAACCGCAACCGCTACAACAGCAGTAGTAGATGATCAAGCCCATTTACCCTGAGCCTATCCCGAATGAACCCGCAGTGAGAGCCATTCACACCATTCATAAAGGAGCCTACCTTGTGAGGACAAACAATAGGTCACTGGAGCGACATGTGAAAGAGGCCAACCAGCCCACCCTGAGATGATGAGTATGGATGAAAGGCCCACAAAGCAATGCAGAACTATGGCTGAAGAAGTAACCTTCACAGACATGGACATGCCAGGAGTGGACTGGCCACACAATGACGTGATCGTCATCATGGCAACAATAGGAGGAACAGTCATCTACAGGACAATGATTGACAACGGAAGCTCGGTAAACATCCTGTACAAAACGGCCTTTGAGGCGATAGGGTTAAAGTAGAGCCATTTGCGTCATTATCATTGAAAGATGCCGCCCAACCCAATTGGCATGGGCCAAACTTTGTTTTTCCATTTTATTAATTCATCGGACCTCCACAAAAGTCCACATGTGAACTAGACCTATTCTTACAAAAAGAAACAAGTCCACATACCTTTAAATAAATATATTTAATATAATTCAACAGCCCCATTTTTATTAAATGTGCTAATTATATAATTAATATATTTACGGGATGTTAAAAATATCCCTTAGGCCTCTAAGAGGTCACACGCCCTTGGCCGCCTATCTCAGGTATTTTGACGAGTTACTGCGTGTCTTGATCGAACACAAGAATGCATCTCTAAAAAACTTTTGGAATAAATTTCAAAATCAATTATTTAAGATGGATCAAATAAATGACAAGTTCGTGTGGATTGGGGATCTTAGCAGGCTATCTAAATTTAAGCTCCAATAGACACAACCTAATCACAATCAACAAATGATTCACTTAGGTCCGATCCATTAATTTTAGTTCATTCCACTAAAGAACTAAAATTGAACTCTTAAATAAAGATAGAATGAGTGAGCGTACTAATTCGTACCCTAGACAACCTAGGTGGAGAAAGTGTATCCTCGTGAAAAATACCAGTAATCGCCAAGAGCTCGTAGACCGTTTATAGCTCTCCAAGTTACCATATTTACTCATATGACCATATTTTCGAACTTGGATATTTTAACTTGTTCAGAAGCCATGTTTCAATAGTCACTATTGAAAACTCAACGTTAAGAATTAATATCCAGTACCTCAAAACATCCATATGATGGTATTCTACTGACATTTGCTAGATGTAGTTACGATATTCATTTCTATAAATGATGTCCTCTATCAATATACACGTGAATATCACCAAACAATCGAGGATAGACTATGCGATATTATCATACTCATTGCCAGCTCAAATGCTAACGCGTGCAACCATAAGTCCATCATTTATCTCAAGATTGAGATAGACTCTCAGATTGTCTTAGTAGAAAACTTTTATCCACTGACGGTTGCAAATAAAGTTTTCTACAGTGATCCTATTCAATGCACCCAGTGCACTAGATTATTTTGTCCAAATACACTTCGATGATTTTAGACTCATCATATCACATTTGATCCCGCTCAAATGCTAATAAAAGAATCTACAAGTTTAACAAGATAAAGGTGCCCAACCTTGTATCTTAAGTTGTGAATGTTATTTGAGACTAACTAAATAATTGTGTCTACCTCATACATATCCAGATGTACGAACAATTCTTTTGTTTCTCATAATCTCTTGACCTTATGATTATTTACTTTTGACAATTGAAATAATTAAAACAAAAATCACTTTTATTTATATGAGATCAATTGTTAAATACACTATTACACTCTTGCTATTGAGCATAATCCTAACAATCTCCCACTTGCGCTATAGCAAGTGTGTCATATCTCTCATTCCCATGTTCTCTAGGTGCCCATCAAAACTCTTCTGTGGTAGAGCCTTTGTGAAGGGATCTGCTACATTTTCAGCTGACGCGATCTTAACAACCGTTACGTATCCCATATGCACAATCTCCCTTTGTAGATGATACTTCTTTTCAATGTGTTTTCCTCTCTTATGACTTCTTGGTTCTTTCGAATTAGCCACTGCAGCACTATTGTCACAGTAAATGGTGATCTGCTTATTCGCATTGGGAACTACTTCCAAGTCAATCAATAATTGACGGAGCCATACAGCCTCTTTGGCAGTTTCGCATGCGGCAACATACTCAGTTTCCATGGTGGAATCAACAATATAAGATTGTTTGATGCTCCTCTATATGATTGCACCTCCTCCTAGGGTAAACACGGAATCCTGATGTGGATCTTCTGGAGTCAGAGTCTGATTAAAAATCAGAATCTGTATACCCAATGGGAATTAAATCCCCTCCAGAGTATACAAGCATATGATCTCTCGTTCTCCTGAGATACTTAAAAATATGCTTGATTACCGTCCAGTTATCGGGGCCTGGTTTCAATTGAAACCTACTAACTATGCCAACAGCAAAATAAATATCCGGTCTAGTGTAGAGCATTGCATACATAAGACTTCCAACTGCTGAAGCATATGGAATCCTACTCATGAAATGCTCTTCATGAGCGTCCTTAGGAGCTTGCTCCTTAGAAAGCTTGATTCCATGCCTGAATGGTAACAAATCTTTCTTGGAATCCTGCATGGAAATCCTAGACAATATTTTATCTATGTATAAAGCTTGGGATAATGCAATTGTTTTATTCTTTCTATCCCTAACAACTTGGATGCCAAGAATATAACTTGCTTCTCCTAAGTCTTTCATATCAAATTATTTTGCTAACCATTCTTTAACTAATGTCAATACATCTACATCGTTTCCGATGAGTAGTATATCATCAACATAAAGAACTATAAAAACCAACTTGTCGTCTTTGATCTTCTTGTATACACAAGGTTCATCAAGGTTCTGAATAAATCCAAAACCTTTTATAGTTTGATCGAACCTTATGTTCCAGGATCTGGATTCTTGCTTTAATCCATAAATGGACTATTGCAACTTGCATACCCTTTGCTCTTGGCTTTTTTCAATGAATCCTCCTGATTGCATTATATAGATGCTTTCATTAAGACTTCCGTTAAGGAAAACTGTCTTGACATCCCTTTGCCAAATCTCTAAGTCTAGAGATGTTGCAATGGATTTAAGCATGGATGTAGGAGAGAAGGTTTCTTCGTAACCAATACCTTATTTCTGTGTATAACCTTTAGCTACCAATCTAGCTTTAAAGGTTTCCACTTTACCATCCATACCTATTTTCCTCTTGTATACCCACTTGTACCCTATGGGTTTTATCCCTTTTGGCAAGTTTACAAGAGTCCAAGCTTTGTTTGTGAACATAAATTCAATTTTCGGATTGCATTGCCTTTTGCCATTGACGACAATCAACATCCTCCATAGCTTCCTTGTATGTGTAGGGATCATCTTTATTCGAGAGATTCTCGATTGATTCTCCTAAACCGATGTATCTTTTGGGTTGTCTAATAACCCTTCTATTGCGACGAGGAATGGTAGGTTGTTGATCTTGTGATGGTTCGAAATTTACAATTGGGCTTGGTCGTGAAACCTCATGTGGAATTGTATCTCCTGAAAGCTCATTCAGGACAATTATACTTTTAAGTACGAAATTATTCATATAGTCCTTTTGTAAAAATTTAGTGTTCGTAGAAACGAATACCTTAAGATCTGTAGGACTATGTAAGTAATATCCTTTCGTTCCTTTTGGATACCCCACGAATATGCATATTTCTGAACGAGACTCTATCTTTTCTGTCTTTCCTTTCAACACGTGTGCAGGACATCCAAATTGTAGGAAAAACAGTGAGTACAGCGCAGCGGAAGGCGCAAGAAACAAATATTTTGCATTGGTACGTTTTAAATTTTTTTCCAAAAGAGATCTTAACTCATAGTTAATTAAATATATAACAAAAGGTAACATACCTTTTGAATTACGTGAGGCTTGATTTGCGTCGATTATGAACCGCAAGATCTTCAAATCCTTTATGAATATGGATCACCTTGGAGTGTGGGCTCACTTTCTTCGAATTGTGTACCTGAGGATGAGAAACAAAAAAAACTTTTCTTTTTCATTAGTCACTCAAAACCCTCATGAGAAACTTAAAGCAACTAGAACTCTATCGTTCTTTCTCTTTTTTCTCTTAGGCGAATTCTCACACTTTGCTAGGATTTTTGGCTATTTTTATTGGCTTCCAAAAGCTCACAAAATTCACCAAAATTACATTATTTGTTTTCTCTTGGCCGAACTCCCCTTGGATAGTATATATAGGGTGGCCGAATCCTCCTTCTTGGAGGGTTTGTGTTTTACCCATAAACCTATCAATCCAAGAGTTTAATCATATCTCAACTTTAAAGTGTATTATCCAATAATTATTAAAGGATAAATGAGAACTAGTGACTTATCAAAACTTTCCTAAAAGTGACTTAAAAATCAACTTTAGAGTTTTGATAAATATCAAAAACCTTTCCTAATTTGATTTGATAAATAATTCCAATTGTCTATCACTTATCAAATAAGGTCTTTGATCTTATCATACTATCATCAATAGTATGAAAATAGGAATCCAATTCCTTAGTAGAAAAGTAATTTTTATTTTTAATTAAACAATTAATTAATTTAGATAATTAATTAATTACCATTTAATTAACTAATAAAATAAAACAAAGTAATTAGCTATATCCTAATAGCTAATGCCGCCCACCCCATTTGGTTATGGACCAAACTTTGTTTTCTATTTTATTAATCTCATTGGACCTCCACAAAAAGTTCACATGTGAACTAGATCCATTCTTACAAAAAGACACAAGTTCACATGCTGTTAAATAATATATTAAAATAATTTAACAGCCCCATTTCAATAAATGTACTAATTATATTATCAATATATTTACGGGATGATAAAAACATCCCTTAGGGCTGCCCAAGGGATCACACACCCTTGGCCGCCCATCCCAGGTATTTTGACTAGTTACCGCGTGTCTTGATCGAACACAAGAACGCACCTCTCAATACTTTTGGAAAGAATTCCAAAAAAAAATCTATAAGATGGATCAAATAAATGATCCTGTAGTATATAACTAGTAATCTATTCAAGTTCGTGTGGATTGGGGATTTTGGCGGGCTATCTAAATTTAAGCTCCAATAGACACAACCTAATCACAATCAACAAATAATTCACTTAGGTCCGATCTATTAATTTTAGTTTATTCTACTAAAGAACTAAACTTGAACTCTTAAATAAAGATAGAATAAGTGAGTATACTAATTCATACCCTAGACAACCTAAATAGAGAAAATGTATCCTCGTGAAAAATACCAGTAATCACCAAGAGCTCATAGATCGTCTATAGCTCTCCGAGTTACTATATTTACTCATATGACTATGTTTTCGAACTTGGATATTTTGACTTGTCTAGAAGTCTTGTTTCAATATCTACTATTGAAAACTTTACGTAAAGATTTAAATATCTAATACCTCAAAACATCTATATGATGGTATTCTACTAACATTTGCTAAATGCAGTCACGATGTCCATTTTTATAAATGATGTCCTCTATTAATATACACGTGAATACCACCAAACCATCGAGGATAAACTATACGATATAATCGTACTCATTGAAAGCTCAAATGATAACGCGTGCAACCATAAGTCCATAATTTATCTCATGATTCAGACAGACTCTCCGATTGTTTCAATTGAATACTTTTATCCACTGACGGCGGATAAAGTTTCCTACAGTAATCCTATTCAATGCACCCAGTGCACTAGATTCTTTTGTCCAAAGACACTTCGATGATTTTAGACTCATCATATCACATTTGATCCCGCTCAAATGCTAACAAAAGAATCTACAACTTTAGCAAGATAAAGGCGCCCAACCTTATATCTTAAGTTGTGAATGCGTATTCAAGACTAACTAAAGAATTGTGTTTACCTCATACATATCTAGATGTATGAATAATTCTTTTGTTTCTCATAGTCTCTTGACTTTATAATTATTTACTTTTCACAATTAATATAATTGCTATTACACTATTACACTCTTACTATTGAGCATAATCCTAACACAAATATCCTTAAGTGTTGTAAAATAGGTTTTCACCGAGTCCACAACTCATACGGTGTTTTAGGAACTGACTTAGATGGTACATCGTTTAGAATGTACATTGCAGTTTGTAGAGCATATCCCCAAAAACAATTAGAAAGCGTTGTATAACTCAACATCGATCTAACCATATCTAAAAGAGTTCTATTTCACCTTTCTGCCACCCAATTATGTTGAGGCATTCCTAGTGTAGAAAACTAATAAATTATTCCACTATCAATAATATATTGTTGAAAATCACCTGATAGATATTCTCCACCACGATCAGATCTCAAGATTTTTATGTGTTTCTCAAGCTGATTTTCTACTTCAGCTTTGAATGCTTTGAACATATCGAAAGCATCAGACTTATGTCTCATGAGATACACAGCTAAATCTCGAGTAATTATCCATGAAAGTGATTAAGTACTCATATCCACTTCTAGCTTGAATGCTCATAGGACCACATACATCAGTGTGTATCATTCCTAAACATTCAGTGGCTCGTGAGCCTTTGGCAGTGAATGACCTTTTGGTCATTTTACCTTCCAGAAAAGATTCACATGTTGGTAGATTATCGACCTTTAAGTCACTCAAAGGTCCATCACTAACCAATCTTTTAATCCTATCAAGGTTAATATGACCTAGGCGTAACTGCCATAGGTAGGTTTCATCTTTTTATAGTTTTATTCTTTTATGATTAAATTTAGTTGATTCAGTATCCAATATACGAGAGATGTTTTTATGTAAATGGAACAAGCCGTTTCCCAATGTACCTTTGCAAATAAACTTGTTATTCTTACTAACAATAAAGCCTTTATTAATAGCCAAATTTGTTCAAACAACAAATTGAAATTAAATTCCTCTTGAAATGAGATACATAATAAACGTCTATTAAATCCAAATACCTACTAGAATCTAAACTAATTCTAATATATCCCACTATATCGGCGGATACCAACGCTCCGTTGCCTAACCGCAAGTTGAATTCATCTTTATTCAGCCTTCTCCTTTGCTGAAACCCCTATAAGGAATAACAAACATGATTAGTGGCTCTAGAGTCTAAGATCCAAGAATTTGTAGAATCCGCTAGAAAACATGTTTCTAAATAATGAAAATTACCTTCTTTCTTCTTATTTTGGGACTTTGGGCAATTTCTTTTCTAATGTCCCTTTCACTACAAAGGAAGCACTTTCTTTTGATCTTGGTTACTTTCTTGGTCTTCTTCTTGGTAGGTCCAAGTTGATTTTTCTTTTGTGACTTCTTAACCTTCTTACGGGTCTTCACAGTAGCAACTTTACCTACCATATGAATCTCTTGACCCTTGCCTTTGACAAGGATCTTCTCAGCGCTTTGAACATCTTGCATCAGGCCCTGCAAGGTGTATTCTTTATTGTTCAAGGTGTAGTCCAACTTGAACTGATCAAAGGAATCTGATAGTGAGTTGACAATCATGTCAATTTTCGTTTCACCATCTATCTCAGCTCCATTGAGTTCAACAATGTTGAGATGTGCTATGACTTTCATATGTGATCTTTCACAGCCTGTCCAGGTTTCATCCTAAGATTTATGAAAGCAGTCACTGCCTCTCTCTTTGTCGTCCTGGATCTCATAGCAAACATTTCCTCCAGAGAAATCATTATATTAGCGGCAGTCCTCATTCCTTCATGTTGTTGCTGCAACACGTCGGACATGGTGGCCATAATATAGCATTCGGCCATCTTATCTGAGGTCTCCCACTACTTATACTCGCCTCTTTGCACCTAAGTGGATTCATCATTAGGAGCAGGTGGTTTAGGAGTTGACAGAACAAACCTATGTTTTTCAGCTTGCAACAACAGCCCAATTTTCCTTTTCCATGTAACATAGTTATCTCCAGTCAAAGTATTATCTTTAAGGATGTTGATTAGGGATGGGGTCATGATTTCTGAATAAAACAAAAATTATATTAACTAAACTATCATTTAGCACTTTCGAATATTTATCTTGAATTAACTATTAATAATTCAATCGTAAAATTCAACGGTGATCCAACACCCATAAACGCCACATCTCCTTTGGGAGTTCGCAACATTTACTAGTTGGACTAGGTCCCACCTAATTGTTAACATAACAACCAGCGTTTTCAATTTTAGCCTTGCGATTATTATTGACAAGAACTATTGGGAGGATATCAATAGAATTGCATTGAGTGTGTCACCAAGGTTTCGACCTTCAATATATTTCCACACGAAAAATCCCTCCTTTAAGAGTAGATATCGCTTGAGTCAATTGTCTAGTCTATAATTGTAAGGAAGTATCTTGTTAAATTCCATTTATGGATACCTCTTGGGGGATTATCACACAAAACATAAAGCTTAACTAACCCTGGAGGCCATAGGTGTTCTAAACACTTTCTCCCACTCAATTGTTTAAGGCGTGTGATGGAATTCCAAAGAATGATTACCAAGTTATCTAAATGCTAATTTAGATACCTAAATCATTCAATGCATGTTCATACCAAAAGGGATATATGAGTGGCACTCCTATTCTACGTGACATGTTATGGAACAATAAATAAACATTGTAATATTTATGTAAAAATTAAATAGGCACAATTTTGGTCCATCCTAGAAAAGCAAGTAAATTACATTGTTTGGATAAACTTAAACCCTAACCCTAACTTGTTGAACAAGTCTTCTTGCGGCCATCCATCCAAGATCGCGACAAGGCATTGCGGCCCATAGGCGAGGGCGCTCAGCCCTATGGGGCTTGCGCGTGCTACCTTGAGATAGGCGCCCACGCGGCTGCCCCTAGAGCGAGCGTGAGTGCCCAGCTTTCCTTGGCCGCATGCACGCAGCCGTTGCTGGGCCGTGCACCTTGCCATTCCTTGGGTGGGCAGCGCGTGCACACAGCCATTAGGACCGCACACGCGCACAGCCCTTTGGAAGGGCCGCAAGCACGCTTGTGCGCCTCGCACACGCGCTTGCTGGCTTGCATGAGCGGGTGTTCTGGGTCTCTGTTGTTTTCGTTTTTCTACTTCAAATTCTTCAATCTTTCATGTCTTCGAATCTCAAATGAATTACAACAGTATTTATATAAAAATAAAAAACTTTTAACAACTATCAAGAAGGAAATTATGGTGATAATACACCACCCTTCTTGTTACAACTCCAAATAAAAATTACATCAAAATTTTAGGACCAAAATTGAGCAATAATAGTTCACTTTATATAATCTATACATTCCAATGTAATATATAAAAGAATTCCTAGAGTGTCATCTCTTTCTAAAAACATGCATATTTATCCATACACAATAAAAAGAATGATCTACGTATATACGTTTAATTAACTATAGGTACAACTTGGCTCTGATATCAATTGTAGGAAAAACAGGAGTACGGCGCAGCGGAAGGCGCAAAAAGGAATTTTTTGCATTGGTACTTTTAAAAATTTTCCAAAAAGAAGAGTAGATCTTAACCCATAGTTAACTAAATATATATATTAAATGGTAACATACCTTTTGTAAAACGTGAA